>CM055731.1:7404549-8010324 GCA_029465975.1 Dallia pectoralis
GCTGGCCCTCTGCTCAAGCTTTTTCTGCTCAGAAGTGGCAAAGTATATTTTGCTAGTTTGGGGAAAAGACAGCATGTGTTACACACTTAATGGACACACGCTGTATCTGACCAATAACTAAAAACAATGATTGGTGCTGTAAATGATACCTTAGTTGGCACGTCAATGTACACAAACAAACAAGGTTTCAAAGGCCTAACGATTTATTTGAACTAATTGTAACCATATATTACCTATATATGGGATTTGACAGCATATTGTCCAATAAACGCATGCTGTGAAGCCTGTGCTGTGTTGGCTACCACGCAACATAAAAACACACACCATAAACTGCCTCAAGCTTAGCCTCATGTACACACACACACAGTCAACCCCCGGTGCACCTGCTTTGAGTAATGCACGGGTTAGCTCCTCAGCTGAGTCAAGTTTACAGACTCTTCTCTGTAACGTCCTGTGGCAGTACTTACTGCCCCCCAGATGTCCCTTGACCAAAAAGGTCAATGAAGGAAGATGTGATTTTGCACATTCACAATGGACAACTGTTTTGTGTTAAACATTAACTATTTTCATTTTGTTTCGTATAGCATCATAATGCCCTCACATCTGGGAACATTGTCAATAAAACAACGTTTTTGTTCATTAACATTCTGTTGCTAGGACATAATACAGTCTCCAGTGTCATTAGAATGCACTTAGTATGCAAAAAGTATGTACGTTTTGTATTTAAACTTTTACATCAAAAACAATATATTTATCATCACCACAACTTTTGACTTGGCACAGTTAATAAAAAACAAGTAATTTCCTTAAATAGTAGAAAATAACAAGTCTAACTAACCAACTTCACTTACTTAGACTACCACAGCACTTTCTACCCTGCTTGTAAACTTTCAACCAGTCAGCATATTTCCAAACCTCAACCCTACAAAAGAAACCTAAAGAAACGGTTGAGAAAAACAATGCTGAAAGTTCAAAACTCACCCCAGCGTGTGTAACAAACATTCCTTAACAGCCGTAAGCTGAATAAGAAGTAAAGGAACCAACATGGAGTTCACTAAAGTCTCTGCACGCATGTTTAAATCCAACAGAAACCTGGCGTAAAGTGGCCTGCAGGAATTTACCTCTTTTTTTCCCAAACAGAGGGAGAGGGGAAAATGGAAGAAAAAGAGAGGGGAAGAGAGAGGAGACAGCAGAGGGCTGGACAGAACTGGCTCCAACACTACAGAAACCAGCAGCCCTCTCCACATACAAGTGCCTTCAATTAATTGTGACCTTCTCAAGCTAAGACTTGGTACAGTTGGACAGTTCCTGCCAAAAAAGGAAGTAAACATTGAACCACCAGGACTATCACATATGTTTTAATCATACAGGACACATTTAATACATTTTCTATATTCCTTTTTATTATTATAATTATCTGTCCTGCGTCTTCACTACATAACTTTTTAGCCGCAAGTAGTTAGTGTAGGGGAGCTCATGTCACTTTGATATATGACCCCCAAGTGGGCGTTCCCTTCAACTGATTTGACAGGTGGGCGGGACTTTTGGTTTATTGGGTCCGGACTTCCTGTATGACGTATGGTAAGGGTGGGACTTCCTGTGTAAGGTACGCTAAAGGTATGTATGACGAGGGTATGTCAAAGATTTGTAAAATAATGGATTAGTAATATTATATTCCAATGCAATCAATGCCTCGATAAGTGTTCTAACAGCTGATGCGGTTTGTGCTTGATGTTTTATAATAATAATAAATATAATAATTAGCTTGTTTATTCCCCAGGCACTTTATGCAGTGATAAGGGTGATAACAATAGCAAGATGTTTAATGTTTTACAACTGTTTTGTTTCCGGCTTTTGAGGAACTTGTAGGTACAACAACGTATTGTTCAGGTCGGCTCTGTCTTCACCATTTCCAGCAATAAAGAACTCCAAAAGAGCTGTGTCGTATTAGGCAGAGAGGGTTGGTATTTAATTTTTCTCAATGGATGTCTGTGTGAAGGATACTGTGAATAAATCCAGCTCAGTATTCATTCACTCACCAGACATCCAATGTAACAGTGTCATCTTCCTTTTAAAATATGTTTTTAAGTAGTCACACTGTCATCTATTTGTGTGAGCACCGAGCAGTGTGTTTTCTAATAACCAGGGGTCTTGTTTTTGTCTCGCGTTTTAAACCCTTTGGTAAGCCCCTCCTGCCAGGTGGTCTTTTCCTAATACCGCGAGTCATAGCCATTCATCCTGATCCATCCTGTTGGTTGGACTGACGAACCATGACATTGATGACAACATATTGGTGATCTCTGGCATATGTAACAGTATAGTTTTCCTATGGCATATGTAACAGTAGGCTGTGAGTTCAAATGCCCATGTTTTGTTGAGATGTGAGTCCACTAGTTCAAAAGAGGAAATTCATCCCAAGTAAAAGACCTCCATCTATGTGGGTATTGGAATTCTATAAAGCCCACTTCCCAGTAACATTTCCCTGTCACCTTTGGCAAATTTTGTGGTATAGCTCAAACTTGAATTGTTTGGATAAATATGTCTCAAAGAGTTATTGGCAGTGTTATGTGAAAATCTCCGTCACCCATGTTGATCACACTGTTATAAACGGTGTGAGCCCCCGAACATGGTGTTTCTGTAGGTCAACGACATGTTTTGATGGTATTCAACTGTTGAATTTCTCAGCCAAGCCACTTGAAAAGAATAATCTTTTTCCCCTTCTGTGTTTTCTCATCCCCAATTGCTTCCACTTTAAATGTTTCATCCTTAGCCACTATTATTTTCAATGATTTCTGTTCATACAAGGTGCCATTGATATCATCACCGTCATAATCTTTTATCCTATATACTATATATATATTCAACCTTGTATCCTGACAGTTGGACAATAGTATCACCAATTCGAAACTTGTGTTTAGGGTTTTTCATCTGCATGGTACCATATATGTTCATTTCAGAACTATTCTTATAAATTCTCTACAAACATCAGAGCGATTTATTTTAATGATCCTATAGTAGCTATGATTGTAACCACAAACTAAATCCTAAATCACATCAACATAACAGTGTGTTTTTTCAACCACACTTGTGATTTCATTGTTTTATTAATTAATTTATTATTCATAATTATTATGAATGTAGTATCATTCAACAATGATCACTTTGACATCATTTCCTCTGTAAATTCTATAAAATCACAAATTCTCCTTTTAAGATATAACTGCACTATCCGAACCTACACTTTTTTCGTTTACAATTATTTTTATTTTAATCGTCCTGGACTATTTGATTTTTAAGATGTGTGCACATATGTTTAAATAACTGTTATATTAAACTGTCATAACTTCACCCAGCACAGCCAGAAGAGGACTGGTCACCCCTCAGAGCCTGTTTCCTCTCTAAGTTTTTTTCAAAATTTGACCTTCAGGGAGTTTTCCTAGCTGCCGTGTATCAACTTGTTCTTCTTGTTCAACTTGTCGATGTGTGCTCAACTTTGTTGTAAAAAGAGCTTTATAAAATTAATTTGATTGATTGATAGTGTTTGCATCTCTGCTTGAGATTTAATCAATTGTTTGTATTTCCGAAGTTCGTGGTTGAGGTTATCTTTGTTATAGTCGTCAAGGACAACAACTAGATAATCCGGGAGTAGCCGTACAGTCGGCAGTATTTGTTCAGCGAGCACCCTTTGAGCCTCTTTTACGTAGCGAGAGGAAGGTAAACACCAGAATGAATGATGAATAATTCCCACTGTCACGTATGGGTGAGCCTTCATAGGTTAGTGAATCAGTGAGCTAATAAAGATCCCTGGTTGGGTTCACGGTTGTCACTTTTTGTTATATCGTTACGTTTCCATGTTGTTGAGTGTTTTGTATATTAGTGTTATTTGTAAAGTATTAAGTCGCTTTATTTGAGCGCACTTTTCTTTTGTTCTTGTATTTTTTTCCATTTGTGGTATTTGGTTGTTTTTAATTTGTGTTAATTAAATGCCATCCAAACATGATTTATGCTCTGCCTGGTTTTGTACACTTCACCACGTAATGATATGCGACAGAATAAGCGACCGAACTAATTAGCCATCAGAGCATGACGTCGCCCCACGGAGCAGTGGTAATGGCTTAAGCTGGAGACGCCTCAAGAGGAGTACAGGCATCTCCACGCGGTTACCACGCAGAGCTACTGTTTAACACATTAAATCCTATTAACCATTCATATTTCTATTCATATTTCTATTCTTTACGTGTACATAATTTTTTTTAGATGTTGGGATTAGATCGTAAGGCACATGTCACATCGGTATAAATGTAATGATGTTAGGACCATTGTGCTGCACACCTGTCGTTGCAGTCAGGCTACAGTACTTCGGTCATTTCTAGTAGGAAGGAGAAAAACTCACATTACATTTGTTATGGTTGCTAGTTAATATGCTGTGCTATGAAGCTCTACAACATTTTGTCCGGCAATATCAAGTTAATGTTGGATGAAGTGTTTGCCCGTGTTGACTGCATCATCCACGTTGTGTCTCACTGACAAAAGCTAGCTAACAGGGATTAGCTTCTATAACATGTTTAATTGACACACCATTAAACACTTATTGTCTGAAACCACATATATAAACAAAGTCAGAATTAATATAGCTTGCAAATGAGACTCAAATAACAACGTATTTGGACACCTCTACTAATTATTGAGGTCAGGTGTTCCAGCCCTACCCATTGCTCAACAGAGCATACAATGCAGTACATTGCCATGAAATCTCCAAAGACACATATTGGAAGTACAAAGGGTTTAAGTGAACACCTCAGTTACTTTAAACGTGGCACTGTCATAGGATGCAACCTTTTTCAGTTTGCAAAATGTCTGCCCCACTAAATCTGATTGCTAAAATTGTTAAATGGAAGCATCTAGAAGCATCTACTACGCAAAGTCGCAGAGCGGTGTCTCCTGTCATTTGTTGTGCCTCTGTACACAATGGAATTCGTAAAGACGTGGTTTGACAATGTTGACGTGGAGGAATTGAAGTGGCTCGCACAGAGCTCTGACCTCATGCCCATTGAGCATGTTTAAGATTAATTGGAACAATGATTTCAGTATATGCCTTCTCAGTGCCTGCCCTTACAAATGGTCTTCTGGCTGAATGGCCACAGAAACACTCAAAGATCTTGTGGAAAGCCTTTCCAGAAGAGTGCCGGCTGTGATAGCCGCCAATTGGGGACCAATCCAATATTAATGCCCACAGTTTTAGAATGGGATGTCCACCACGCTCAGTGTCAGAGATCCACATACATATTTTATTCAAAAATGTTTACCTAACATGGCGACCTCACAATTTCATGCTATCTTATGATCTTCCAGTCATTCTAGCTAGGAAAAATATTTACACTATATTCACTTACCACTTAAGGTTTAGGCTTCAGATATCAATGGGCTTTCTACAGGTTAGATAGTGGAATAACAAAGTACTCTGCATGCATTTTATTTTTGTTCATTCAAAAATTCTGCCTAGAAACTGTCCATTGTTCAGTGGCATACTGGCTAGAGACATGGACTTGGAGAAACAATTATTTAGACTCATATCTTCTGCCGCTCGCATATTTCTTACTTACCACTGACTTATGTGTACAACGTACTAGGTTAAAAAACCTCTGCTTGCTGATATCATGCTTTTGCCTTTTTGCCTTTATAACACAGACAACCATTTAAACAATATTGCAATGTCATATTGAAATTGTCATTGTAGCTATGAAATAAAATAATGTGTCAGAAATGAACATAAAGTCATGACTAAATGGTTTCCAGAGAATCTGGTGTGATGTTGTTAAATGCAAAGCTACACTCCACAAATGTTCCTGGATTATCACCATGTTGTAGGGTAAGGTGCAAGTTCATGTTTACTGCATCATCCCCCGCTGACAGTATTTCAATCTATTTCATGACACCTGACTAGAAAGTGGGAGATTGTCAATAAGGTGTTACATTCTTTTCTGTTCTTGTGTTATAAAGTTATTATCAACAACATATGTCTACTGGCTACTAGGCATCTAGATTTGGCCCACAAATAGCTGCTTTTCAAGCCTGCTCTCTGGCCTACCCAGAGTCACTTGTACAGGTGGGCCAGTTAATGTCTTTTTTTTGTTCACATGACTGTATGTATAAAACCACTCATGAAGTTGGTATTTAATGTGCTACATTAACATTATCCCATTCATTAGACTCTAAACATCTATGCATTCAAAACTGTCCGCGTGGATGTAGAATGCATACATGTTTATAGTTAGGCTAATGCTTGGTTTGTATATAGACATGCCTAGGAATATTTGATTGAATCCATTCATATACAATATGCCTATAATAAATAGCAAATTAGTTTGATTAGTTTGGAATCAGCTCATTTGCAATAATTCTTATAAAGAATTAGTAGTCCAAAGGGCACTATGCGTCACTAAGGTCTGAGTGAATGCACTTCATTTGATAATTTGACTGTATTACCCACTATTGATATCCAGTGGTCCTTCGGGTGCTAAACATAGCTTGCAGTTGGCGTAGTCTTAACTATTATATTGGTGTTAGATTATTAATGGTTCACGATCCAGCCTGGCTCTTTGAATGGACTTCCACTTGAGCTGTGATCACTAAATGGGCATCATGAAATTGGGCAGAAACGGGGTAAAAGTAGGAATAACTGAAGTTAATCTTTTACTTGCACTAGTAAGGGGTTCCTTAGAGCAATGTGGCTACTTATTCATCTACTCCTGTCCTGGCAATATTATGTCCTAAAAATCTGAGCTGTGTGACAAAGCAATAAGAGTGTAAGGTGTTGCATAAGTTGCCGCAGCTTTGACATTCGTAGTCGTTCCTTTGAACAGACCCTAATATGTTGTCACACTAGTAGTGGAGTGGGTGCTAACAATTAGTGGGAAGCAATTGTTGAAGACAAAGGCATTCCTACTTTATACTATATTTATACTATAATATTTTAGAAATGCATTATCTTTACTCCTGGAAGTGGCATGTAGTCCAGATCTATCCCTAGTTGGCCAAGAAAAGATGTGATTACATGTATAGTCCAATCTGTGGACCCTGTTTGAGTGTGTATCCCATAAATGTATGTTCTACTAAATAGACTGAAAGGGAGGTTTCAGAAATATCTCCCTTCCTGTGCAACTGCTGCTAATGACTTTACGAGCAGGGAAATATCGTACATAAATGTGTTTTTGTTTTGTAATAAAAATCACAGTATGCAATTAATGTATTCTACCATTACAGGCTTCACCAAGGATTTTTCTTGACAATAGTTTACACTTGAGAAAAGTTTTTATACTGATGAAACTGGGCTATGTTGTTGGTTGGCAATACCACTTATACCACTTGTATATTTTGCAGATAACTATCCCTATACCCCTCACCCTCTTAGTATAATTTATATTGTTCTATTCGTATGTTGTATATGTAAGCATCTTCCTGCCAAAGTAAATTCCCTGTATGTTCATACATTCATCAAATAAACACTTTTCTAATTCTAATTCAGATAGCCTATAGAGTTGGTCCAGTGGCCAAATGGTTGCTGGTTTTAATCCCATAAGCAACATGGTGAAAAATCTGTTGCAAGGACCTTGTTCATGCACTAATGGAAAAATCAATTGATTCCCAATATGGGATTCATTTCTAAATGACTCTACTTCTCGAAGTTATATTGTAAATGTATATGTCCTGCAAACTAGGCCACAGTATGTATTGGTAGCCAAGATAAAGTATGTAGTTCAATTACAAAAAAAAGAGTTTGTAATTTGTTTTCATAAATACCAATGTATTTGTTGGGTTGTGGATTTTATCAGTACAATATCGCTTTGGCCAAGTGGTATTGCCAACCAACAGCATAGCCTAGTTTCATCAATATAAAAACTATTCTCAAGTGTAAACTATCGTCAAGACAAATCCATGGTAAAGCTTAGACATGGAATAGTTTTAATGGAGTTCTTTCAATTTCAGTTTCAATTTTGTTTATAACTACATGTGTGGTCTAGGTACTCTTGCAGTGCTTGCTGTCATCTTTCACGGTATCCCTCCGCATCTCCGAGCTGCCTAACAACGGTTGCTAGGACTGTCATAGTGGCGCGAGCGCGGCTGCTGATGTGATTGCGACTCCGCGCGCGCGCGCACGTTTGCACGCTCCATCATCACAACATCCACCGGAAAACAGCAGATTACATGGACAGTCCGAGTCCGACACGCAACCGATAACCTGGAATACTATAGTTGTCGAGTAAGTGAATGAACATGTCTGATTTGATGCTTCCTTATCGGGAACGTGTCGAATGCGAAAACGTGGATGGATGGTGTGCTTGTGGGCGACGTCTGCGTTGAAGCTGTGCTTGGTTAGCTAGCTATCATCTCCAGGAAGTGAAACGGGTTATGGTTATGCCAGGCCTTCATTATAGTCCTGCATCTGTGGTGACTCTACAGTCATTCTCATTCCTTGTGTGAAACACATTACAACATTGGGACTTTTTAAATATTGGATACACTACGCCGTCATTTCCTTTTTTCTAGTGATGTAAGTCGTTTCCATAGTAACAGCTGTCATGGCCATGAATTACCAAATGTGAAATCGCTTTCATAATCTCGGTAACAGATTAAAACATCATTTGGATGTGTGCAGCACGCACAACAGTTCCATGTATCCAATGGTAGAGAGATTGCATTTGTACATGGGATAAATGGCCGAGGACATTGTTATTGTTGCAATGCTTGTGTAGTACATTTGGTTTGTTTATAAACCTTCTGGAATTGATAAGCATGTTGAAAGCTGACTGAGAAGGAATACCATTATTGCAGTTATCGATAGCATCTCCTCTTGTTGGACTCTGATCCGCAACTGTTAACTTGATGTGCAAATTGTTCCCTATGGCCTTATACAATTATATAGATGTTAATGTTTAAAGTGTTTATTGGCCCTAATTGGTGGTTTGACAATAATGTATGTGGTTTATTTTCTTTTAATTTTATTGGCCGCTGCTTCAGGAATCCACCTGTCAGAACATTAGTTTAAATCTGGCTCACTTGGCTTCATTTGAGCTTTTAGGGTTTAATCTGATTTTAGCTAATGGCTTTTAGTTCAACAGGCGAACACAGTCTTGTGTCACATACAGTAGATGACACATCTATTATAATTCTGTTTTTATTCAGTTGGTCTCAAAACAAGGCAAATAATTCCCATTTAACAGAGCATATCACACATTTGAACTTAAAGACTCACTTTTTGGGCCAAATGTTTGAAAAGTGCGCTTTCGAGTCAAAACGAGTATCTTGAGGTGGGTATCTTACTGTATGTGCTGATGTTTCTCCCATGTCATTTAAATTGGACAGACATGGATAACTAAGGTAAGATAGTTACTGTATTTTGAGATTATGCACATTTAATCAACGTAGTTCTTTTTGAGGCCAATATGGAAGGTTTCAAAATGTTCTATTCTTTGCAAAAGTACCAAATTGCATTTAAAGACATATAATGGATGTCCAGAACTATTGGGAGCTTGCTTACAGGGAGCGTACATTTTTGCAAAAGTGCATATTGTTTTCTCTAAAGCCTGGATATACAAACAGCTGTTAAAAAGATCCATTGTTTATCAATCTGGGATGAATAAAGGATCCGTATTTAATTGCTAGCTGTGTATGCTAACGCCCAGACTGCACTTTGTTTACATTTTGTTATACTGATATTCTGAGTTCATTTTTTGAAATGTATTTTGCTGATGCTGTTATTCATAGTGACTGAAATACATTATTGATTGAATACATTCATAATATGTTTTTTCTGTGATGAAGAAATGAGCCAATTGGAAGCTGGACATGAAGGTTGCCATAATGCAATTAGGGCCAGTTTTTATGTTTCCTATAATTCTTAACATTCCTACTCGTCCAGTAGCCTAAATGTAATGAGAGCTGTTGTGACCACTGAGAGTCAAGACACCTGTTTAACATTCCATTTGAAGGACAATCTGCTCTGGGGCATTAAGATTTGACATTTAGACCAGCGGCCTACTGGACATCCTATACCATTTCGGGCAACATCTGGTCTTCATTACAGGACCAAACCTGCTTAATTTAGCAGTGGGATGCAATGCTGCTTGGATAGGGTTGACAACACAAATTGAAATGTTATTGGATCTTGACTATGTGTTAAAGGCACACTGCTAAACAAAATCAGATTTTATTAGGTTTTATACATTTTAGCTTTTTGTGACAACTGCCTCTATAGTCTTTTTGGCTGGGATATAGTTGTGACTATTGATAACCTTGATAACCAGCCTAAGTATTGCACTACTTATGTATTATGCTAATAAGCTGCAATTTTATCCAAGTCTTTTTACAAATGGGTCTCAGACAGTGATCAAACCCACTACCCACTAAGAAGCACAATGCTTTATCAACTGGGTTATAAAAATTGTCCACACCTGTCCAAAACTCTCCCAGATAATAGCAGCAAGGTCCATCCCTTTTTTCAGAGTTCACCTCTCAAGTGTAGAACAAAGTTTGCTGGGGTTAATTTACATATAGCCTACTCACAGCTACAATTAATATGCTTGGTGATTGCATCCTGCTCTTGAGAGCAATGCCCTTCTCTTATAATGGGAGGCTAATTGTAGTCTCTGGCGTCTACACTCCCACATTATACCAGTTATACTATGTAATTTTGTTTTCAATCTTCCTCAAATACCTACCAACTTTTGCAGAGTGTAGCAATTACATAGGGAATGGCTTCTTACTGCGTAGTGCCTTAAAACATTTTTTTCCTTTGTTTTGTTGCTTGAAGCAAGGTAGAACCAGTGCATTATGTAAGCTTTATGTGAGTTGTATGTATGCCTAATTTCCTTGTGTCCTGACTATGTTTAAATCCGGCTCTGTCAATGTTGAAAGCATTTAGTCAAGTTCAATTGGAGGACTTTGTTTATGGATATGGGAATATGACAGGGTATGCTTTTTTGTCAGCCGTAATGGTTCATATGTCATGGTTAATTGTACTGATGTGCTGAGTCACAAAACTGCTCCTTGATTTCAACTTTTTTATTTAACATTAATCCAGGGAGACACATTGAGACTGAGGTCTCATTTTCAAGCGTGCCCTGCGAACATCAACTCACAAATACAATAACAATTAAGAACAAATACAAACAATTAACAGACACACTGACATAACATTAATCATCTCAGTCAATTAATTTAAACCCAATTCAATTAAAAACAACTTTCATTTTTTTTTATTGACCCATGGAAATAAAGGTGGAACGTGGAACTATTTACAGATTGACCAATATCATTAATGTATATAGTGAAAAGAATCGTCCCTAGGATGGATCTTTGAGGTACAGTTCTGTGTCCAGGCTATCAGACCTAACTCCATCCAGCACAATAGGTTGCATTCGATCGGTAAAATAGTTTTAAAACCAGGAAAATGCTGCACGACTAAATCCTGTTGATGAGATTTTCTTCATAAAAATACTATGGTCAACAGTGTCAAAGGCCTTAGTCAAATAAGTGAACAGTGCAGCACAAGTTAATTTAGCATCCAGGCAATTTTCAATATAATTCACATCTAATGTAGAGGCAGTAACAGTGCTATGATGATGTCTAAAACTGGATTGATTTGCATTTAAAATACATTTCTCAGTCAGCATTTATCAATTACTCAAACATCTTTGCTAGACAAGGAAGCTTTGAAATTGTTCAGCACTATCACCCATCTTGTGGAAGGCCAACGCATATGCAGATTTCCACAATATAGGAAAAAGTCGTAAAGATAGCGTAACATAAAAAATATGGGTTCCTGTGCCAGGAATAAGGGATGCTCCACATTTTAAAAGACCGGGTTCCAATTTGTCTGCCCTTATAGATTTCTTAGGATCTAATGCTAATAACGCATCAAGGACTTTCTTAAAAGAAAATTGTCTGAAGGAAAACCCAGCAATCCTCCTACAATATCCAGGTCACAATTAAATTGTGATGACCTTTATTGCTTGATTTATAGCTTGTCTAAATAAAATGGTGATTAAAAATGGAGCTTTGTTGACATCCCTATTATGTATACCTTCAGCAAGCACCAGTATACACTTGGGGTTTGTTTTATTTGAACTCGCAGGGTTTTTAAGTGAGCATGTTTATCCACAATAGCATTGAATATGCTCCATAACTTTTACAGGGTCTGTTTAGGATCAACTATAGATGTAACACATTCCGTATCACTCAATCGTAATGAGGGTTATTATTCAAAAAATATAATCAGACATAAACCTGAATAAATGGGTGTAGGAACATTACGAGTACACCCCAGATTGATGCAGCTTGAACTTTGTATTTAGTCCTGCCTTTGTGTTCAGGGCACTCTTGCTGTTGTTGTTTTTTACGGTAACTAGTAACGCTGACATTTAGATACAAATGACTGAAACGTTATGAAGGTTAGGGCCTAGACTTGTTGAAATGTACATCAACTATGTTTTATGCTATAAGTGCACATGGTCATTACTTTTTTGTAACTTTTTTGCTATAAATGGAAGACCAAATCCTGTATTTAAGCAGTTAACCTAGTTAGTTAGACTAGGATATTATATGTACAGTAAGTCACAAGTGTATTGTATGACCATTATACATCTACAAGGCTGTATTGATGCCAGACACATGTCTATGTGCCTGTATACATCCCATAGTCATTTACCACATATCTTATTGCTGTTAATAATCAGTGACCACTAGCGGTAAAACTTTGTTTTAATTGGATATACGCTAGACTGGCATAGGCTATACCATGTCTTTATGCTAATTAGCATTTGGAATTCAGACAACCTAGTTACAACTCACTTCAAGGGCTTTAACTGTGTGTCTATCTTTGTTTTACAACAGGTAAACCCTAAAGGTACTTTTTACCTGTCAACTTCTGTCTGTCTCTTTGGCTGGTTTCTCCGCCTCCCCTGACCTGGGAATGAACGCACCAATAAGGAGCCAACTCACAGTGAGTAACTGGAGCACTCTCAGCTCTCCCATCCATCCAACAACACCTTGTCGTCGTTTGCATATATGCCTCTCCGTCAGGTGTTGCTGGGTGTTTTTCTTGTCTCTCTCTGATTGTAGTGTTGATGTGGGTACTGTAAACCATATATGCCATGAAGTTGACTAACTGTTGTGTGTTATTTACAGGGTATGCCTGATCGCATGTTATGTGCAGTGCTGGAGCAATTTCAGCTTTACTTTTACCTTTGGTATGTGTGCTTTGTCTCCATTGAGGATGTCATATCCCCCTATATGTGTACTTCTGTTCCAATTCAAACCGGCCCTTGCTTACCCCGCCCTCATGTAAGTCACTGGGTTGCCTACTAGCCTTTGATGCTTCTTACACATGGTGAAGATCAAGGTTGATCTTTGCATCCCGGTAGGTACTGAAGCTGCGGTTCCAACATGATAATGCATGTTATGTGTTTCCATGCTGTTGTTGTGTATCATGATGGCTATTCAACAGCACAATTTTATTGTTTTATTTTAAAGCATTACCCTGTTGTTTGTTTGTGGTATGAATATAATCTGGACAGGAACTCCAAATCTGCGCATTCTTGTATTTCAATACCGAAAGTATTGGTGACTGCAATTGGTTTTAATTAAGGAAGTCAAACACTATTCTTTATTCACTCATGGATGTATTTACCAGACCTGGGCAGAAATGTGTTCTATTAGTAGTAAGGCTGTCAGAATTAAGTGTAAGTTTTGTAAGTACATTTACACTTTCATGCATAATCACATTATATAAAACTGCAAAATACAGTAGTATGACCAGAAATACAATATATAACATGTATGACATTTTTTTGTTACAAAATCTAAATATGAATATTGTTGTTATGCATTTTATATAAAAACATGAAATACATACTCTGACTTAAATCAAATTTTGCTAGCGACTTACTAAGGATATTTAAAATAACCACATGGAACGACAAACACTCACTTATGAATAACTGCGACCAAGAAATATCTGAAACTGTGTAACCAGACCCAGTGACTTAAATATCATACCTAATAACCCAAACTGAACCCTGGTGTGGGTAATGAAAACAAAACCCAACCAGAACTAGCCGTGCGCACCCTACCAAAATCCCCGGAGTGGGAACAAAAGGTTTAACACTTGTAACACTTGTGACACACAACCCATACTGAGATTCTCACAGAATTATTTGACTTGTTTGACAGCTGTAATTGTCAAGTATAGAAAATCGATTAAGGTCAATTATTTAGTTTCATTTTCATAATATATGTCTCAGAAATGTATTTTGAATCTGCAATCTCTGAATTATAAAAATCCAATTTCAATGTATTTGAATATATGCACATTTTGTGAAAACCAAAAGTAAAATCTAATATGGCTTGTACAAACAAAAAACATCTGACTTAAATGTATTGGAAAGAGTAACTGATAATCCAAATTGAATCCAAACATGGAAAATCCACAAACTCAAAATGTAAGTGCAAAAAAGTATCTTCACTCCCTGGGAAACCCTTCTTACACTACTGTTTAAAAGTTTGGAGTCTATTAAAATAACATCAGAATGAATGTTTGGGTACTGACACAGTTTTCTTTGGGACTAAATTTGGCAGACTGAAAAAAGCTATACTTATAGGTAACGTTTTGTAATGTTGCTTTAGTATGAATTGACACATTAGGTAAAATGAGGGCAGGAACAATATTGGAAAACTTGTAGTACCTTGCATGCCTTATTTTGTATATTTTTATGAATTAAAACAACATTTATTTTCTCCAATATTATTAACTTGGTGAAGCAATTGGAACCCAGGAGTGCTGATTGCTGATATTGGGCCTATGCAGATATTCCCGAAAAAAAAATCTGTCGTTTCCTGCTACAATAGTATACATAATACAACATAAACAATGTATACGCTCAATTTCTGATGAATTTGATGTAATTTTAATAGGACAAAAAATGCTTTTCATTCAAAAACAAGGACACTTTGAAGTGACACCAAACTTTTGAGCGGTTGTGTACATATTTGAGCTTGCTTCCAGAACACATACATATGAAGGAAACCCAATTTTACAAATAACACATTTTGAATTGTAGGGAGACTTGATCTGATATGCATGCAAAAAGCCTTCAAATATGACACAGTTGGAGCAATACAGTTAGTGGGCATGGATTTCTCCATATAAGTTGGACTAGCTGATAAAAGTTACAAGAAACAGCTAAAGTGAGTTATTTCAGCCAAAGTAATGTACAAGGTTAGCACCTATGTTTAGTATTGTCTAGCATTTTTTGCATGCAATAACATGACGGTTGCTAAATATTTTCTCAGATGACACACTGCCAGGCTGGTGCTGCTGCAATGTTGTCACTTTTATTTAGAAAGTAGAAGTTGGTTTCTGAGTTTTGCATTTATGTATTTCGGTAGTTCACTTCAAGCCTTTAGCTACATTCGCCATATACCGCAAACCCCAGAGGTGCCTTATTGCTAAGGTTACCAAAAAAATATATATTTTCAGCCAATCCTCATTGATCTTATACTGTTTTGTCCGAATCACATTAATTTTGCCAAGTCTGTTTAAACACGAGGAATTTGTTCCGACCCCAGCTGCAAAACTTAATACACACATTTAAGAACGTATCCGAACAGTGCAAAACATTGCACATATACAAACACTCCGATATAATTGTGCCTATGTCAAGTTTATAGTTCCAATGTCTAGGTTATTGTTTTTTAGTCATTTAGCATTCAGTATTCAAACAAACTGGTTCATAATAAAATAATAGTTATTCCAGGTCTGATATTAACATAAATTTTTGTCCCTACATATGGTCAGTTTGTCTTTCCTTACTCAATTAAACTGACAGCAAAATGTCAAAACTTTATTACTTCAAGCATTCAAATTTTGATTATCTTTTGCACTACCAGTGCAAATGTAGCCATAACATTATCTCTTTAATTTGCTTTCATTAGAACAACAGTTCAACAAACTTCCTTTTAGATTGGACATTTATTGGCTGTCTAGTTGGCAATACAAAACAGTTCCGAACAATTAATATTTGATGCCACCAAACAAGATAAAACCATTGTAGCATTTCAAAAGACCGAAACTTGAATTTGTAGAGTTCTATAAACTGTTGGTGCTTTATTACTATAAGACAATCCTTAGGATGTTCAGACTTGGATGGAGCAAGATTACTGTGCAGCTCTGAGATTTAGCATTGATCACTTACTTCTAGTGTGTGTACACTTGTGCGTTTGTCTGTGCCCGTGTGTCTGTGTGCGTGTGTATCAGATCCACTCCCTGTATAGCACAGCTAGCCCAAGCATGCTGAAGAGAAAACAGAGCTCGAGGGTTGAGGCCCAGGCCATGACAGACTTCGGGCCAGATGAAACCCTCGCAGACAGCACCGACATTGTGTGGATTAACAAACCAGTAAGTGTGTTAAATGTTTCAGCCATGATTAATAAATCAGTAACTAGCTGAAATCATCCGGTTTCGACCCAAACTCAACAAATTACAAACAAAGGAAAATAAGACATACGATTAATTTGGGTGTTTAGGGTGTAGATTTGTCTCAGAGTAAAGCAGCATCATTGCAGACCGGAATTTGAATCCTTGCCATTGCATACAGACACTGCCTAGCATAGGGGGCGCAATATCGCTCAATAAAACCAGGGTGGACAGCTGGATGTTGGACAGGGATCCCTTTACACAACTTAGTGTGGAAGGTCAGGCGGCTTTTGTTGTTGGCTGGGGAATGCCTTGCTTAGCGTGTGCGTCTACAGGTGAACACCTTTTGGTTGAGCTAGCACTGCAATGTGCTCAGATAATTACTTATATCTATTTGACCCTAGTATGATCTTGACCCTTTTGCAATGTCACATTCTTCCTCCCCAGTGGGTGCACTCTCTGCTGCGAGCCTGTGCCATCATCAGCGTCATCAGCGTGTGTATGAACACACCCAAGACGTTTGAGCACTACCCCCCGCTGCAGTATGTGACTTTCACACTGGACATGCTGCTCATGTTCCTCTACACCGCTGAGATGATTGCCAAGATGCACATTAGAGGAATCATAAAGGTAACCACGTTTGCAACAAAATGTCAAATCGGGTGATATGCAACTTTTTACAATTGCATCTCAAATACACAATCTAAAGGACACATTTGCTCACTATTTAACTTCTACAATGGGCCATATTCTTCAATGTTTTCCTAAGTTATTTCTTAAATTCGTTCCTAAGAAAGGTCCTAAGAAAAGTCTTACTCAAATTCACGAACGTGTCCTTAAATGGCATAATTGTTCGTACCTACGTTCCTATAATGATGAATACCACTTCTTCGTAAATGGAAAGCGCGTGTCCGTTGTTCCTAATTAGCATAGGTAAACGCCCCGGTATTTCCCAAAAAGGGCATTAAACTGCAGCGCAGAGTGGAAACTCATCATAAAAATGTGGAGAATGCAAAAATGCCTAAACCAACATGTATAGACAGTATAGAGGATCAGACGCCAAAAGAACAAATTACTTCTGTAGTTCAGAAGTGGAAATACTTCTGCAATAAGTGAATAGGCAAAATGATGTAATATTTAGCAGCGTCAGTAGTGGTTGCAAAACCAAATACAAAAAGGATGCATGGGATTTATTCCTTTGTTCTTTGAACGCTGTGTCAGGGGAAGGGCGAACCACATAAAAATGACGTAAAAAATAAATGGTTTGACATGAAGTTTGAGGGGAAAAAAGTATTGCCAAACACAAACGAGAGATGCTGACCACAGGAGGGGAAGGCTTGCACTGTCCTTACTGAGCTGGACCGGGGCAGGAGATAATCGGAATAAGAGCTGCAGATCTTTGCCCGAACCCGACCCCCGACGGGTTGGGTCGGGTTCGGTCTTAATGTCATTACACTCAGGCTCGGGTCGTGTTCGGGGCTCGGTCTCTTGCACTCCGGATTGCGCGGTGAATGAGTGGTCAGGTACGCGTTTCATTTAGCGAATGGATGCTGAGGAGGTGAAACGCAGGCAGGACTGTGGCCCATACATTTGGTTGCACTGGCCAAAAGATTAAAATCTCACTTTTATTGAAAAAAACGATCCGGTTATGCCGAATGCAAAAAATTGACAGTCTCTTAAAATATGACAGCAAATTGACCGCGGGTTCGGCCTTCGGCTCAGGTCGGGCTTGGGCCGAATTCTGTTGGGTCGGGTCTCACTTTTTATGCCCGATTACAGCTCTAATCGGAATGACCGCAATCTCGGGGGTGCCATCCACAGAAAAGTGTTAAATGTATGCAAATATTTGAAATAATTGAATATTATTCATAATGTTATTCTTCATAATATTTAAAGCAATGTACAATTGATGAAAACGCAGAGACTAATGATTTGTCACGAAAATGTCAGAGCGCAAATCTGCGTAAGAGTGCTTTTCCCTGTGCGTAGATTCTGTTCTTTCCTAAGAACAAATTCCAGATAAGTAAACATTGGTGAATGTCAGAATCTTCGTGGAAGCTGCGTAAGTGGGTTTTAAGAACAAATTTCTTCTTAAGAACGGTTGAAGAATATGGCCCAATGTCAGATTAGTGTCTGTGCAGTTCACTCATAACTGTGGAAACTTATCATGAAAAATCCCTGAGATCTGAATGCACGTTCGCAAACTTAAACTTGAGAAGTGAAATTTGTTTTACCAACGAGAACAGAACCTGCAGTTACCTGTTCTCGTTGGTACCTGCAGGAAACAACAACGATATATTTTCTCACCAGAAACAATCTAAATAAACTTAATTTTAATACAGATTAATACCTGCATTTTTAGCATGTCATCACCAGACAATGTTAATCAATGATCTCTCTTATCTGAGGTCCACAACAAATAGAATCTACAACATCCATATTGCAAACATTTCCTTTCCTTCATTTGTGCATCAACAAAAAAAGCAGTACCTTCGTGTCATCAGTGTTTTCTAATTTCTATTGTCAACCATCATTATGCAATTTGAAAAAAGTAAACTAATAGTAACACTGTATGATGGGACATTAGCAACCATTTTAAAATATCCTCTATACAATACTTAAGACACGGAAGACTAAATCACTGTCAGGGAGTCAGGTAAACCCAGCGTGGAGTCGTACCACCCGTTGAATACCTGTTTAGTGAGTACAATATGACCTGCCTCAAGAGAGTCATCAATGTAACAGCACCTTCTCAGTCCTACGGCAATGTACATTTACATGGCTGTAAGACACTTTGTTTTAGTTCACTTAAAGAAGGCTTTAATAAGCCATTCATAATATTTTTATTTGTGAACAAAATAGTCAGACATTTCAAATATACAACTCTACTATACTCTCCATTCCAAATCTACCAAACAAAAAATCTCAGATGTCCTTTGACACCAATGCGATTAATAAACTCTTATTGCAGATTCGTGTTGTTCTTGAAGGTGTCCTTGCTGTGTTTAATTGTATTAACCTTGTCTTTTTGTTTTCTTGCTGATGGGAAGCTTTAATTAAAAAAAGGTCAAAATGTATTTAGAAAAATTGTCACAAAATATTTTTACTTTCTTAACTACATAAATACATAAAAGTCCAAACCTGTAAACCTGTGTACTGAGTACTTTACTAAAACCTGGCCATAACCTGGTATACAGAAGTAGATGGTCCCTGTTGCTGCTGCTTTCTTCCTTGTTGTTGCTGGCCCTGATCTGGACTTGGTTAGATTTGTACTCATCAACGTAATTCGTTATTAGCGTAATTTGTCTTGCAATTACTCAAACATGCTCTTGTTAAATCCTTTTTTGTTCCAAATTAAAGCCACGATACCTGATAACGCCCAAAAATTTGGGGTGTGAATAACTATGTTTTTAAGACAGTAACATTAAAAAATGTACCTTTGTTCAGCACATCTATTAATTTAAATGCATTGCAGGTGACTACCTCATGAAAATGGTTGAGAGAAGGCAAAGAGTGTGCAAAGCGGTCATCAAAGCAAATGGTGGCTCCTTTGAAGATTAGAACATATTAATGTATTTTGATTTGCTTTCTGTCTGTCTGTCAACAAGACAACAGCAGAAACTGTGAAGCCCAAAGTTGCTTCTAACAAGTACCCACATTTCTAGATGTGTCTGCTAAATGACTATATTAAATCTACAATATATTAATGCATCTATTTGATAGATGCTGTTGCTATACATTTCTAGATGTGTCTGCTAAATTACTGTATTAAATCTACAATATATTAATGCATCTATTTGATAGACGCTGTTGCTTTACATTTCTAGATGTGTCTGCTAAATTACTGTATTAAATCTACAATATATTAATGCATCTATTTGATAGACGCTGTTGCTTTACATTCCCTTCTGGTTGTGGCAGGTTTTAAAAGCCCTGGAGTACACATCATATTTACTAGTGTGTATCCTCCTCTGTTTTTGAGTGGGAAGCAGGAAGAACATCCACCTGCTCAGCCAGCAGACAAACCCATTCATGTAACATTGCTAATGTAGCCCTCACTAGAGTACTGGCGGCTATTGTGTGTCCCTGTCTATGGGTGAGTCACAGATAAAGGCTTTTGTTATGTTCCACTTACGCAAGTTTATAGACAGGCACAAATGTGGGTAAAAAAACACACTACCCACACAGCAAAAAAAAAACACATCAGTCATACCTTTGGTTTCAAGATGTCTTTATCCTTTTGCGGGTGTAGTGACGTGCATTTGCCTTCTATTCATTTGAGAACTTTTAAGGATTCAAATGTGTTACCCCCCACATTGTTTACCATGGGACAGGACTGAGGGAAATTGCAATCAATCAATAGCCATTTTTCTGTACTCTAGTACACTTATGTAATGCACGTAAAATCAGATTGATGCAATAGCATGAGATTTAATGCAACTAGGAAAATGTCAGGGAAATCCTACTGGAACAGCTGACTTTATTTGACTGTCGTTGTTGTCTTTAAGTGTGCACCCAGTTTATTTGTATAATCAAGTATTTATCTTGTTTATCATGATGCTAACTGCTCCTAAAAGAGGCTTGTGGTAAGATTCCCAGAGGTAGCATGTTCATTTGTTTTGTGCATTTTGTTTGGACATAGTGGGGTATACAGTATGTGTCTTGGAATTTTCAATATGGAGTACAAATGTCCACTCTGCATTTTTTGAAAGCCTAGTCCACTCAAATATACAACCAAACATGAAATATACATTGTGTTGATTTGATAGTGATGTTGTGTTTTGTTTGTTTTATTAACTTGGCCAGGTTCTTTCTAAATATATATACATAGAGCGAGGCTACTATTTGCATTAGCTAATTCTCTCTCTGCCTTTTTTTTCTTCTCCATGCTCGTCTCACCCCAAATGTTTTATCCAGGGAGATAACTCATATGTTAAGGATCGCTGGTGTATGTTTGACGGCTTCATGGTCTTCTTCCTCTGGGTGTCTCTGGTGCTTCAGGTACAAATGTTATTTAGGATGCACATATCCACAACATTTTACACCGTGAGTGGGTACATTTCATCCTGGTCTCTTGAACTCAAAACTCTGCTCTTGCCAGTGCCATTCTCAACCAACTAAGTGACTGTATTTGTGTCTGCTTTTACTGATCACTCTGTCACCAATCCCATGTGCCAGAATGTTGTTACTGTTCAGCAACTGCTTATATTTACTTTTTTATCATACCTCCATAATACATTGCATCACAATTCTTATTTTTTTGTCAAAATCTAATTAGTCCAATGCTCATGTCAAGAATAGTTGCTTATCATATAGGCACCTTTACATTTCTAGTTATGACCGTCTTGTCAACCTGTTAGCTATTGTGATGAGAGTTACCAACATCATATATTCTGAAATATTTTTGGTGCAGAGGAAGTTGGTTTGATCTTGAGGTGTTTTCCAGTGTGCCAAATACCAGGAGCATTGTTATTATACAGGGAGGACAGCAGAAGATGCTGCTTTTTTAGCACCCCTGTTTCTTGCGGCTATTCTACAGTGGTCTCCAGGTTCTTGCGAATGGAGACAATTGTTGTGCTTGCAGGCAGTTCATTGCCATCCCTCTCCTCCAGGTGTTTGAAATAGCGGAGCTTGTCGGCCAGATGTCTCCTTGGGGCATGATGAGAATCCCCAGAGCACTCATCATGATCAGAGCCTTCAGGATCTACTTCCGATTTGAGCTGCCTCGCTCACGCATCACCAACATTCTCAAGTATGCACGGTTTTCATTTGTACGTTACACTACCTACACTTGAAGTAGGAAGGTTACATACATACATTTTTCACAATTCCTGAAATGTGGTAATAGTAAATATTCCCTATTTCAGGTCAGTTAGGATTACCATTTTTTTAAGACAGTTAAATGTCAGAATAATAGTTTATTATTAATTATTTCAGGTGTATTTTTTTCTCTCACATTCCCAATGGGTCAGAACTTTACATACACTCAATTTGTATTAGGTAACATTGCCTTTAAATTGTTTAGCTTGGGTCAAACGCCTTACACATGCTTCCCACAATGAGTTGGGTGCATTTTGGCCTATTCGTAATGACAGAATTGGAGTAACTCGTAAGCTTTCTTGTTCGCACACAGTTTTGCAGCTCTGCCCAAAGATTCTATAAGATTGAGGCCATGGATTTGTGTTGGCTACTGAAATACCTTGACTTTGTTGTCCTTAAGCCATTTTGTCACAACTTTGGAAGTTGCTAGGGGTCATTGTCCATTTGGAAGACCCATGTATGACTAAACTTCCTTACTGATATATTGAGATGGAGCTTACATATATACACTTTTTTAATGATGACATTTTTTGTGAAATGCACCATTCTGTCCTGCTGCAAAGCACCCCCACAACATGATGCTGCCATCCCGTGCTTTACAGTGAAGATGGTGGTCTTTGGCTTGCAAGGCTCCTCGTTTTTCTTACAGACATGATCGATATGGCCAAACAGTTCTATTTTTATTTAATATTTTTCTCTATGTGCATCTTATTATGGCGTTTTTGGAGCATTGACTACTTTTTTGCTGAGCTCATTTTCGGTTATAGGACTTGTTTCAAGGTGGATATACATAACTTTGTACCTGTTTCCTTCAGCATCTTTACATGGTCCTTTGCAGTTGTTCTGAGATTGATTTGCATATTTCACACAAAAGTATATTAATCACTATGAATGTCTACAATTCATTTCTCAACCTAGTGTAGCTATATTTCTCACCCACTGGAATTGTGATATAGTTAATTACATGTGAGATAATCTGTCTGTAAACAATTGTGTTACTTGTGTCATGCACAAAGTAGAGGTTCTAAACAATCTGCAAACGTAAAGTTTGTCATTATGAAATGTGTTGTGGAGTGGTTGAAAAATGTGTATGTTGTGTTTGTAAGTTTCCAACTGTACATAGAGATTCTACTATGTTGTTTCAAATGGACATCTATACTAAACCACTAATATAAATCATCTTTATGCAGGCGTTCAGGAGAACAAATCTGGAGTGTGTCAATATTCTTACTATTCTTCCTCCTCCTCTATGGAATCCTGGGAGTTCAGATGTTCGGAACATTTAATTTTCACTGCGTTACCAACGAGACAACAGTCAAGTAAGGCCCTCTATTTACTACTATATTAGTCAATGAGACATTATCAGCCAATATCTGACAAAATCTGACTATGGGATGTTTGTTACCTGATTTCATATATGCAGTTTGTGAAAGCAAGTTTACAAGTATATTGCAGTTATGTATGAAGTGAATAAAACTACAAGATTACTTAAGGACACATTGTTGTACTTGCGGTATCTGTATTGTATTTGTCTAATTTAGTTGATTACAGTCACAACACATTTTATAGGGATTTATTCATTGATCTTCTGGTAATATCCGGTCGAAATACTACACATTCTAGTCAATGCAACATTGCTATTTACTAAGGGTGTGACGAGACGCTTACTCCACGAGACGAGACACAAGATTTGGTTCACGAGAACGAGACAAGATGAGATTTTACAAAATTTTTAAGAAATCCTCAATGATTAAATATATTAATGGAAAATAGTATTTTATTTAACTGAGAATCACAAAATGCAAAACAACTTAATGCATTTTGAAATCATCTTGTAATGAATGTTATTTTACTTCTATTTTAATGAATTCTATGCAGTAAAGGACATGCAAACACTGCAAAATGTTTTGCTATAACTCTACTGACTGACTCCTTTCCACAAATCGAACATAAAAAATATATAAATATTATAAATATTTTATAAATAATAAGTATAAATATTTTTTTTTAATAAATAACAGAAATAAAACATTAAATGCCAACAGTAAGTGTATCTATAATCAAAGTACTGCTCTCTCAAAACTACAAGTGCAAACAGAAACAAATGTTTTCTTCAAGCATGAAAAAGAGATAAATTAACTACACAGAACAGCCTAAGATATGGTCATGTTCTTTTTCAAGAATATTAGCATGTTGACAATTTCTGTCAGCAGTTGAGACCTTTGGGCAGTAACTATGTCTCCTACACGCTCACTAGGAACAGAGGTAGCAGGGATGGAAAGGTATGCTTTGGCAAGTGAACTCATGTTGGTAATGGTCTAGCTGCGGTAGAGTATGGAATCTGGGGTCCAGTGCTCTCTAACAGCAGATTGTATGTGTCTCCGCTGTATCTCCCTGAAATATTACTGAGGATTGCTCTTTGTGTCTGCACGGTGGGGGAATCGCCGTAATTTGTTTTCATCACAGGTGAAGCTAGTTTTAGTAAAAAGCTGTGGTGGTTCGGTATGTGTTTTTGCATAGTGCTCGTGTTAGCCACGGTGTACGGAATTCTGTAGGAAAATGTTTACATATTGTGTTCGTCTTGTCTGTCACTTGTTCGCCGTTTCTTATTTCCGCAGGAAAACCAAAATTTTGCCACACAAATGATTTAAAAGTTGCAGGAGGATCTTCAATACTAATTTCACCCTCACGCTCCATCACGCTGACTTCACAACTCCCGAGACAACTTTCACCTCGACAAGAAATCTTGTCTTGTTTTAATCTCGCGAGATCCCGTCACACCCCTACAATTTACCCATTTAATTGCTGTCAGAGGGGAAAGCGATCTGGGGCACTCGCCCTAGGCGCCGCGGACTACAATTTCTGCTACCCGGAATATTCCTCGCCAACACAAACTAACTTCTCCTGCTGCTGTCGATGAAGAACAGAGATTTGTACTCTGCCATGTGTTTCACAGAATCATGGGTGAACGCTTAATTTGCCTGTTTTCTCAATTTCCCGGGCGGATGGGCACTAAGAGCTCACGGCCAAAAGGAACAGAGTAGGAATATGTTTCTACATCAACAATGACTAGGGCAATGATTTTACAGTCATACCATGGTACTGTCTCTCCGACCTGGACTTTTTTTTCATTAACTACAAGCCATTCTACAGCCCACAAGAATTGTTCTATTATTATATATTAATCATCCTGGTTGGTGTTTTCCGCCACTAGCTAATGTGCATGAGGCACAGCAGGAGCTAGCCGAACAGATCCTCTGGGCGGAGCGGTCATACCCAGACTCCCTAGGCATGGTCCTCTGCGACATTAACAAAGGTAACCTAAGTCACTTTCTCTTGAAATACAAACAGCTTATTCACATCCAGACCAGAAAGGCTAATACTCTAGACCAGTGCTACACTACAATCAACAATGCTTACAACACTGTGCCTTGTGCTGCGTGGGACTCTTGGATCACGTCATGGTCCATCTAATACTATCGTACAGGCAAAAACAAAAACTTTCTAAGCCTGTTGGACTAAATTCACATGGAATGCGCTGATTTGGAAATGTTCAGGTCTACCACCAACTATCTGGACAAGTATGAGTTTATACATCAGCGTCTGTGAGGACATCTGCATACTAACACAGACCAGGGTGAGTTCTGCATTCAACCACAAAACTGCAGCTTTGCTCCAGGACAAGATCTTCTAAATGGGAGTGTCCAAGTCACACTTGCAGCTGGATCACAGCCTTCCTGTCCAACAGGAGGCAGCACGTGAGGCAGGGGAAGCACCTGTCAGACCCCCTGACCATCAGCACCGGCTCCCATTGAGGTTGCGTCCTGTCCCCCCTATGCTGTGCACCAACAACTGCACCTCCAGCCACCACTCTGTCAAGCTTCTGATGTTTGCGGATGACATCACCCTCATCTGACTTTTTTCTGTTGGAGACGTTCGTCGACAGGGGAGAAATTGACCATCTGTCATCCTGGTGCAGTCTAAACAACTTGGAACTCAATGCACAAAAGAGCGTGGAGATGAGAGTGGAGCTGAACATCACCGCTCTCACAAAGAAAACGCAGCAGAGGATCTGTTTCCGGTGGAAGCTTAAAATGTACAATCCATCAAAAACATCATGATGAATGCATCAATCGCCCTGCAGTGCGGGTCATTTGATGCAACCTTCTGTCTCAATGTGATTTGCACACCTCCAGGACGCTGAGGTGGGCAGCAAAGATCAAGGCTGAAGACTATTCAGAAGGCTGACGTCTATCAAGATCAAAACCTCTCACCACAAGCAGTAGGCCTCAGGAACATGACCCCAGGACATAACTGACTATAGCTCACTCCTCACTTTCACTCAGAACTCTTGCTGGACATTTGCACCTACATATTTACATATTGCATAATTTAGTCATTTATGAAAGTCTATTCTTTGTATTGTTAATGGGCCAAAAAAATCTGAATACTTGTAACACGCTGAGCATTAATATTCTAATTAGCTTCACCTTTAATAACAATCACATTTCAGGCAGTTAAATTAATTAAACACAAATGAAAGCTTTCTAAAGTAACTTTGAAAAATTACACCAAGATCAGAGTGTATTGAGACTAAGACAAGTCCAGGAATTTGGGGTAGAGACAGAGACAAGACAACGACCAAGATATGACGCTCCCTGGCGACATGCTTTGATTATGTGCGGACTGACTGCAATGGTGCCAAAAATGTCTCTTGCAATCTTGCAATTAAAAAAAGTTGGCCAGAATCGAGAACACAGAACTTGTGCAAAATAGTATAGAAACTTTAAAAGGTATGGCATCAAACTTTCCAGACGGATAGTGTCAATTTGCAGTAAATAACCATGCCACACATTGACATGTATTACATTTAAAATACAGAGCAGGGTTCACAGTAAATATAATATAAAAAGGTATTTTTTGGTTTGTAAATTTCCATTTAACTGTAAGATAACAGAAATATTTATTTCAGGTTAATCGCTGTATATTTACGGCATTTATTAGTTAGTTTATGAAACATTCCAGTTCATCTACAGTAATTTCCTATTAAATTCTATATTTTTTAAATAATGTATAATAACTGCCATAACTACATAAAACCAATGATGAATGTCTATAAATTAAACAATTAATAGATTAAAACATTTTCATTTGTCAGTGGAAAAGCATGCATTGTGCATAAGAAATTATAATAAAGAAACATTTATAGACAATAACTGTTAATGTAGGCTATTTAGTGGTTACTTTTTAAGTGATTTTCTGTAAGATTGCGGTTGCTTCAAGTAAAAAAATCCAGAATATGTACTTTCGTATAATTTCTTTTTAAACAAATTGACATTATTAGTCATTTGTGCTGTTCTTCATTCTTACAATACGGGTTGTATCATGTTCTTAACAAGAAACACATGTAATAAGTACCTTTAATGAAACAGAAAGGTATAGAGTCATTTTAGTGAATCATGAATAATGGCTAAAATAGAGGCAATCTCTGTAAATTTTGATATTCAGCAGTTTTTTATACAATTATCAATTCGGCATTGATTCATGAAATCATAAAATATATGCCATGGTTCTCATTCACTTATTTGCAAATTAATACAATTTGTATCATTTTTTTTATTACTACATATATACTACTGCAAGTATAAGTATGCTTATGGAATTACAATTGTAAATCAATGTTTCAGCTATATTTCAAAATGATAAAATATGTATTTATAACATACATGTAGCATTGCAGCATTTTTTTCTGTATATATTAATTTCCACATTTATTTATTTCTGTATTTCTTTTCCTTATTGCTCATGGGGGGCAGGACACAAATAATGGCTCATTAGCATCGGGAAAAGGAAATACAGACAAATAAATAAATACAGCATAAAAATTAATATTAAATATATGATCATGGACTTAAATAAATAGATAATAGATATTGATTAATGTATTTACATTGAACTTTTCAAAATATTTTTCGCCTCATCTGTTTCCCAAACCACGGTCCTTATTTAAGTTCCTCCTTTCCCAATGTGTCATGTCAGTCTTTGTTTGGCTGATGCCTCACCCGACATTTGTTTATGTCTTTGTTTTTCTTTAACATACTTACACTTTGTTTAATAAATGTATTTTGTTCATCCTGCGCTAATGTCCGACTTCCTATTTGTTGCACATATATTGATGTCTGATGGCCACAAGTTCCAATATAGGGTGTAGGATGTCTGATTACTTGGGGCAAGAGTATGGAGGGATTTATATGTGAGGAGGAGGGTCTTGTAGGACATGCAGGTCTTGATTTTGAGTCAGTGAAGGTGGATGAAGTGATGTGCTGCAAGGCTTTGGTGTCTGGTACCTGAGTTCTGCACATACTAGAGCTTGTCCAAGGCTGTGTTTGGTATCCTAGACAGGACTCCATTGCAATAGTCCAGACAGAAGTCTAGAGGCATGAAAAATGAGTCTTTTAATGATAGCCACATATGATTTGATGTGCGATTGGAATGAGAGGTAGGTGTCCAGAATGACACACATGTTGCAGACTTCACGGGATGGGCAGATGGAGCACCCATCCATTTTAATGAGATCTCCATCCCCTGAGAGCAGCGCCTTAGGAGCCAAAACCACAAGCTCAGTTTTTATGTACCAATGCTATTTTTGAAATCACAAAAAATGCATGCTTAATGACGTGCAATATAAAAGGCACATATCTTCGCTTTGCTGTCCCTTTCTATTGAAAAGCATGTGTTAACAATGGTGTGTCTGTGTCTGTGTGCAGGTGTTTATTATTCAGGTACATATGAATATTGAGTGGTGCGTGGGTGAGCCAAAACCTTGTTGGGATACAAAAGAAGCCATTGCCCTCCCAGTTGGAGCTGTGTGACACTGTGTGAGAGAGCTAACCCTAATCATAATCATTAACATGTCCTGTGTTGTCTAGGATTTATTTTAAAAGCCTGCTCTCCTCTGTGCCCTCAATCTGTCCATCTCCGCTCATTTAAAAGGCTTTCTCCTCCCCCAGATGACACTGGACACATTGACAACTTCCCTATTATCATAAAAGCAGAGGTCAAGGACGGAGTTTACATTTTATTCATGAAATTCTAAGTTGTTTGGCTGCGGTCAGGCTAGATACATTTTGTTGTATTTAATACATGCGTCAACCCGACAGATGTAGACATTAAAGATATGCTTAATTATAAGCTCCTTCACAAAAATCTATCAATGATGAAACACAAACCTATAAGGAATAAAACTCCAGAGAAAAGTGAAAAGAGGGGATCATTGAGAAAGATGACCAGGCGTCCAGATGGATACTATTAATCATATTGATTAAACAGTGTAGATTTATGTGTGGTTATGTACAGGACGTGACTATGGGCTTCCCTCCGTGATGTGAATGTTTTTCGACACGTGCCACAGGACTCATGCCATTTATAGGAGTGACTGATATCATGCTGGCCATAAGCTCTTGGCACAATGTCACAAACACCCACTCCAGCCAGTCACACGGTGCAGATGGGGTTTGTATTTGATATTGGAAAGGAATTAGCCTGGATGGGTTTTACTGGGTTTGGGTTAACAAATGGCTCCTGCATTCGCCGTCAAAATTGTCTTTTAGTGAATTGAATGACAGCTCTTGTGAAACTATTTATATGAATTAGCTTTACCATTGGGGTTTCCTCTCTTTGATAGAGCTTCTGTTAATGGTTGGGATAATAAGGTCTAAAGCTATTGCTTCTGCCGCGCATCCCGCAGGACATTCATTGCTTCGGAACGTATTCAATTTTATCCGTTTGTTAACCGATTTAGTAAGTGATGTGAGTTATGTTCAGGTGTGATACATAAGATACAATTGCCATGCATAACAAAAAACATGTAAAACCAAAAGATGTCCATTGAGTTACAATTGTTTTTCATGTATATTTATTTTTTACATAGAATTAATGATTACCAAATGCATTTTGTTGGCTTTTAACTTGATTGATGATTGTGATGTGTCACAACATTAATGGATGTTTAACCCAACATTTAAGGTGATTTATTTTATACCACTTTGGGGTGTTAGCCATTAAACAACGTGCCCTGGTTAGTGATATCTGGAATCAATGCTAGGCCTTTGACTGTAATTTTGTGATATGGCATTATCCATTCTCATCACACACACTGATAAGCAATCTAGAGGAATTTCAAGCCATTCGTTTTCTTTGTGCGTCATTTCAAATGTCACCCCTGTGTGGCTTAAGAGAAATATTGCCTGCATTTCACTCATATCTTTTCTATTTTACATGGTATATTTTAGTATTTACTTTGAAGTATTTACCTAAACAAGGACATTTGCGCATTTGCCCAGTCAACATAGCAAAATATAATTTATAATCAATTGTTGCAAATTCTTCTAGCATACATGGCGTGATAATCAATCAGCATTTGGGTGGATAGAAAAATAGCAAATTTTCCTAAACAGCTGAAGTGAAATGTGTGCCTGAATAAGCCTCATCATTGTGCAATAACTGTAAATATATATTGTTTTGCTCAAGGTCAAATGAAAGTAATCTCTAGACGAAAGTAAAAAAATATAATGGACACATTTTTACTTGAATGGAGAGCTGGAATAGAGCCTGTACATTGAGAATGCTGCATGTGTGTGGAGTGAAATGCGCATCATTCCTCTGAGGCGATTCGGTTCCAGTACCCAGAGCTGAGAGTTGTTTTCCCACATACTCTACAACCTTCATTTGACCTTGAGCAAAACAAGCTGTTGTTTTCTCCACTGCTTTTGTTCTCCCGTGTGTGATGTCTTTTTAGCAGTAACAATTCACCAGCACTGCAGCATTGTTCATCTCTTGGTTTTCTATTGTTGTCGGTGCATGTGATTGTGTCTATTGATTTGTTTTTTTTACGATTTTTCCAGTTTTGCATAAATATCACACTGGATAAATAAATTGATTGAAGTGGGAAAGCGTTGGCGGGCTGTCGTTGAGACCTGCTCTAGTGTGATGTCATTAAGAGTTGTTTAATATGGAGTTTTCAGCTTTTAGGCCATTTTATTTTACCAAGTAATTTCACAGAGAACACGTTCTCATTCAAAGCAATGACCAAGGGAGCTATTAGGCTTAACTGCGTTGCTCATAGACGGATTTACCAATTTTATTGGTATTATTTCAGCTCCAAGATTTTATCAAAACCAATCTAAATAAACAAAACATACTTTGTCAAAACAATCAAGTGCCAGTTCACAATTTGTATTTAACATGTTTTTCTTTGTGATTCTGTATTTTTAGTACTGTGACTTGGAACAGCCTGGCCATCCCCGACACCCACTGTTCTCTAGCTGATGAGGGCTATCGGTGTCCTGATCGATTTAAGTGTGTGGACCTGGAGACATATGGGCTCAGCAGACAGGAATTGGGGTACAGCGGGTTCAACGAGCTTGGTACGTAAGCTAACATGCCCAAACACTAGAGATGCACCAATATTTAGTATCGGAATTGGTCACTTACTGGCCGTAAACGCTGAATCTGAACAATAATAATAACCCAATACAATCCATTTGTTTATCATGTAAATGTATTGAGCAACATGCTGTAAAAAGAGGTGTGACAGTTATCTCTTTTCTGTGTGTGTGTGTGTATGTTACTCGATTAGAGTTGGCCGGTAATTAAAATGCACAGTTTTGATTGGCTCATTAGCATCATGTGAGGTGATTTACAATGAAGACAGTTTTTCCTGGGCCATTAAACCTGTCCCGCAAAGGCTACAAAAGTGCTGGTTAAAATGGAAAACTTCTGTCAAAATGTATAAATTCTCAATAATATATCGGTTATAGGTCCTGGTCCGGATAGGATAGTCTAGCACGTCATTTGGGATTGTTGAGCTAATCGACAATACCAACTAACTGAACGTTTGACAGGCTGTACTATAACCCAGTAATCATTGTATCATTTCAAATGCAAAATGCTGGAGTCCAGAGGTTGGGGGTCTTTACTTACTTTGATGGCTGGGTGTTACTTTGATGACTGGTGTTTTGGGTAATATTTGCGGCCCTCTTGACCTTAGCTTTCCAGACGCCTGATCCGCCAAGGGGCATTTCTATAGTAAGACAACAGAATCACCCATCCTTGTTACTGCTATTCAATTTTATCCACTCTTGGGTTTGTGCAGACACTTGTCAGTAACAGGAATATTCAGGGCTTGGATGTACACTCTTATAGGCAGCTTAGTGCAATTAAAGTGTGGCCTGCAGCGCCCACTGGATACACTTTCCAGTTTACCAGACCGAATTAGTATAGGTTAGCACTGTAATTTGTGAAAAGAAATGGGTGTACTAATGCTATTGAGTTTTGTGGTCAGAAAAGTTGGGGATTGTGCCTGTTTTTGGGGGGATATTTTGCAAGTGGCATAAAAGACATGAAAGCAAAGAGGCTTCTACATAAGCCTTTGTCTAGCCTTTTGGCCATATTAGTGATGTGATGCATTCTTATCGGCTGAACTGAGCCCAGATCCAGTGTTGGGGACACTGAGCAGTTTCTCTAATCTCTAAATAGGAGAGAGAGGCTAGAAGGAGAACAGAGCCAAACAGTGAGAGATGCACACATTAGCAGACTGGACATGCAGCCGTGATGTGCCCTTTACCATCCCCCTTAATTTAGTCTCTCCTTGTCTGTTTTTGAATTTTCTAGTGTGTCTTCTACATATTTCATGTCACTTTTAAGCTAACACTCATGCCGATGTGTATTTTTTCAATGGAAATCTGTGTATTTCCATTGTAAGTACTGAGTCTGCCTCTCTGGTTTCTTCGGCTACAGTCATGTTACTCGTTGGCAGTTGTTTCCCCTCTTTGTTTTACGTAGTAGGGATCTAAAGCCTTTGGTGGGATTTGTTGATGTTAGCTATTATATTAATTTGTTTTAATTCATGTTCATTGTGAGAGTTTGCTATTATATTTCATTATTGTTTCAAGCTGTGACTGTTCACTTTTCAGAATCAGAACCAGAAAGTGTTTTATTCGCAAAGACCATTTACAAAAAACAAGCTATTTGTTTGGGCTCATTACTGCAACACTTATGTGTAACAAATATTTTTGTGTTTTATGTGTAACATTAGCAGTGGTGGTAAGTAACGAAGTAAAAATACTTCGCTACTTTACTTAATTTTTTTTTTCGGGGAACTGTACTTTACTTGAGTAAGTTTTATTTACATTTACTTTCACTCTTACTCCACTTCAATATTAAAGACAAAGTTTACTTTTTACTCCGAAAGATCCCTGCAAGTATTTATACACTGGCTTTCCAAACCAATTAAAAACGTGGTTTTCTTTTGTAAAAAATAATGCACGACCTCTTTGCCAGCAAACGCTCACGTATATCAACCAGTTCGTCATTTCGAAGTCGAAGTGTGAGATGCATATCACTCCCAAAACATTTGATCGGCTTACTTATTGATGTTTACAGTTAATTTGAATATTTACTTTTTATTTTCGGTACTTAAGTACATTTTAAATCAAATACTTTTGTACTTTTACTCAAGTGGCGTTTTAATTTAGGACTTTCTACTTTTACTGGAGTAATTTTTTATTTAGGTATATGTACTTTTACTCAAGTACAACTTTTGAGTAATTTTACCACCACTGAACATTAGCTAGCATATACATTTGTTTATTGTTAGCTTTGTCAATTTTGTTAACAGTACCTAATATTGCATTTGTCTATTGTTAATAATAAAGTTCGCTAACATTAGGTCACATATTCCATTTGCTTAGTGTTAGCAGTTAAACTATGCTAACGTTAGCTATTCCATTTGTGTTAGCGACAAAAAGATTGGTCTTGGACTGAACTGCCAGTATACATTATCAAGCGCCCAAGTTTGATTGTTGCTGAACTCATATTGTAACTAAAACACAAACAATGAACCAACACTGGCTAACACAAAAGACCCAAACTAAATACAAGCACTAATGAGGGTGAACTGAAAACAGGTGCGTAGAAACTCAGGTGTACAACATGATTAACTAACAAGAGAGAATACCATACCTAAGAAAACTAAGGAACAAAAAGGGGGCAGAACAGGACAAAAATCTGAAATCAGAATCAGAAAAGTGTCTAATCACCATGAATGTGTGAACATACAAGGAATTTACTATGGCAGGAAGGTGCTTACATACAACATATGAATAATATAAATTATACTTAGGGGCTGAGGGGGTATAGGGATAGTAATATACAAAATGCTATACTAACAGTGCAATAGAGCAAATATTGTAGTGCAAAATCAGGCAATGTGCAAAAAGGAATGGGTCAGAGTTCAAGGCTTGTGTGCACCCCTGGCCTTGTTCAGGAGGCCAGTAGCACATGGAAAAAAGAATGACATCATCACAACATTAACAGCCATGTCTCACACACCAAACATTTTTCACATAACCAAACTGATCTTATTTACTCAATAATAATAATATTTTAAGTATGCATAGCACATAATCGAAAACATATTATTCCTATTGTTTTAGTAGCTCAATAAGTAAGGCACAAATCCACTCAAATAAAGATATTGTTGCCATTTCCATCTGCTGCTGCCATCTGCTGCTTTTTCAAATGAACATGTTCTAAAAATGCTGTAGTCTTAGACTCATATGAAGTCATAAGTCCTGATAGCATTGACCCTACCGTTAAGACATCTGCAATCCCATTAATTTAACAAATACATCCTTAGTTCACATAGCTGGTGGATTTGCTAGACATTTCCTGCCATCGCTCTCCCTGTCTGAAATCCTCTACAGTGTACTTTCATTCTAAAAACTCTTGACTCAACCTCAGCCTTGATGAGAAACCATTGTTTTGTCTAGAGTGGTGGTGAGGAGATCGGCACCCGCGTGCTAGTAAAACCAGCGCACATCAGACTGAGTGAGTCGCACCTGATAACCATTGGATTAGTGTCATGGCCAATATGGTGATGAGGAAGGAGTAATCCAGTCGAGAGTGAAATGCAACAAAGGTTCTTTAATGTAACCTTACTACTTGTTAAACAGCAGTACAACACATGCACTGCGGTATTTGTCAAAATAAGAAAGAGAGCGACGAAGCGCTTAACTATCAGTCCCTTTAGGAGAACTGAATGCATACACTCATACAGCATACACGGTACGAGTAACATGTAACAATACCACACAAAGACATGACCAAACACTACTACTAACGAGGGAATATGGGCACTCTGTGTGTGTGAATGACAAGACAGACATTGTGATGATGAAGGGGCAGTGGCACTAGTAAGCCAGTGACGAAGAGCGCCGAAGCCGGCACGTTGATGACGATAGAACGGCTTCAGGAAGAGTTGTCACCGGATGGGCTACAATTAGGTTTCACTCAAGGGCTTCCAAAATAAATATTTAATCTCCCCTCATTCAGGTAGCCTGGATGCCTCTGTTCTATGTCAAAATTGCTTGCTGCATATCATACTCATAATACTACTATAATATAATAGCATGAGTTTTAGATGTGACTGTAATGTGTAGAGCCCTCAGACAGCTAGAAAGTGGCCTGAAATAACCATTGTATTCAGAAAGAGTCATTCTTTAGGAAAATAGTTAAAATTGTACAGCACACAGCACACACATAACTTCTGACAAAAAAGGGCCTTCATGATCAACGAACCTGCAGCTGAAATAGTTCAACCGAATCTCGGGCGGTAAATAAAGATTTATTTACCGGTAGCTTATAGATAAGCTTACTCCTCGTCCAATGATTTCTTTACTGGTCCCAGCCAAGTGACAAGACAAATGTTTGACATTTATATTGGCCCTACATATCTTATAAGCCCATATACATTTAGAACGTTTTATTTTGTCTGGTTGCATTGGAATATTTTGTCTGGTGGACAATCCCATCCCTGTCTCCTTGTTGTCTTCACATGATGTCACATGTTGGCCTTGTGCTGTTCATCCAAAACCCTCAGCATGAAGGTAGCCCCCTTTAAAGTGTCAGAAACCCTATCAGAGAGAAAAGTGGCAGAACTGTTTCTCTCAGAAGTCTTATGTCCATTTAATGGTATGCAGGGTAACGATTTTTGAATATGTTGACATCTTTCCCCTGTGGGAACTAGGTGTAGTTTCGTGTTGGAACACGTATGGAAATGAATGCGTTTTAGATTAAGCGATGTACTGTGTTCAAAAGTAACTGTGTGTGTGTGTGTGTTTACAGCATGGGTGTGTATGTCTGCATGTGAGTGCTGGTTATCAAGTGCATTGAATTATCCTTAAAATAAATGCTTGTTTTTGGAATACTACTTTTTAACCTTCCCATTTGAACCTACATAGAGAGGAGAAACTTAAGGCATTACCATTGGAATGAAAAGGAATACTCTGAAGAATAAATACATAATTTGGTTGAGTCAAAGCTGTTGTGCATCATAAAATGTTCAAATAAATGTGTGTGTGTGTAATATAAGATCAACACAGGACTTCCCAGCTGTCCTTAATTTCTAACACCTCAAAGGCAACTCAGAGACCTTCTGAACAGTTCCTGGGGAGCTATTTCTCAGCTCCAAATTGAATTGACTGTTTGATTCCTCTCCCCAGGTACAAGTATCTTTACCGTGTACGAGGCAGCATCTCAGGAGGGCTGGGTGTTCCTTATGTACCGGGCCATCGACAGTTTCCCGCGCTGGCGCTCTTACTTCTACTTCATCACACTCATCTTTTTCCTGGCGTGGCTTGTCAAGGTACGAGAGACAGATTTACCTGGCTCGCTAGGATCTAGTCCCTTTAAACTCGGGCTATACAGTATGCTTATACAAAATATACTGTCGAATCTGGTAAAAGAGACTGGATCGTAGCGGGCCCGATGAAAGTGTCTCTCATATCTTGTGTGCGGAGAATCCTCAGAATGTATCAGTCGGTAAGAGAATGGCATTGACAGGTTCAATTCCTGCTGAAGACCACCAATAACAAAAAGGTTTCCCCTTTGGATAAAAGGGTCCAATGAATGCAATACAGTGCTGTGAACAAGTATTTGGCCCCTGTCTGTTTTTGCATTGTTGCAGTTTTTCTTTGATAATGTAGTGGGTTGTTATAATACTATATATTGAGGAGACAAAGCTACACCAATGGTACTCGACCATTTAATCAGGTGTGAAAAAGGATTGCTCTCATTGGTTAGAATACCTACCTAAATAATTAAGATGGATTTGGACCAGCTCTGTATAATATAGAGTAAAGAGCAGTTGAGATGTATTTGCACAGTGACATGGATGTAGTTGTATTGGCTCTATACTCCAACCCATTGAAATGAATGCAAAGGCTCAAGCTGCATGCACACCGCGGGCGACATACAGCTACACAGAGACAAGCTACCATTCATTTCCAATGAGCGCCAGCTACACTCAGTGACTGTGGGTGGAGCTACGGTCTGAGACAAAGTCCCCCAGCGAGAGTGACATTTCAAAGTTGAGATATGTTCAACTTTATGGTAATTGCCAGCGAGCAAGCGGTGACAGAGTTCAGCGATAACCAAAGGTTGGGGTAGATGTGTTGGAAAAATCTTGGTTGGATTATGTGCGCCAGTTTCCTCAGAATTTGTTTAGGATGAAGCTTACTGTGCAGTGTCTTTATCTAGAAAATCCATTCTACCTCCCTTAGATGTCACCTGTTAGTACTCTTGTTGACTTTCTAACTGGATATGCATCAAGTCCCATCACGGCAGTGTGGTCCAAAGCCCTCTCTCCATCTTCTGGATGAGGCCCTCCTATTTTTTGTTTATTGGCCTCACCTTTTCCCCTGATTAGTGTGTCTATTTCAGTTCCTCTTTTCCTAGTGTGTCTTGTCCGTCTTTGTTTGGTTCTGCCATGTGACACGTTGCTTGTATTCTGCCTGGTTTAGTTATTTTTGTCTTGTGTCAGTTTTCTTATGAAACGTCCTTCGTTCTCCTAGCCCATATGTCCTGCCTACGCTGCAATGTTACAATATTAAGTTGAGACTATGATGACGAAATGACTCAGACCTAAAGAAATTTTGTCATTTTTGTTTGTTTATCCTCTTTCATCATTGCTGTTTCTGATGAAGGGCTCTCATTGTCTCCCTATCTCCCTCTGTGGAACTCTTCTTTGTCTCACTCTAACATTTCACTTTTCATTCTTCTTTGTCGTACTTATATCACTCTTTGTGTCGTGCCATCTGCCTCTATCCTGTACTTTATTTTATCTCTCTGTTTCCTTACACGTACCCTCCCATCCCTTTTTATATGACTCTTTCTATTTCCCTCAGAATGTATTTATTGCTGTCATCATTGAGACATTCGCTGAGATTAGAGTTCAGTTCCAGCAAATGTGGGGTTCGCGAAGCAGCACCACCTCAACTGCCACCACACAGGTACTGTCACATGCAGGCGTGAACACACACACACACACACACACGGGCAGAAATTCTCTCTTGGTTTGTCCTTAGGATCCATATTGAATCAGTTGTTTTTTTATTTCACAGAATCTTTAAAAAAGCTAATTGTGCATGCTATAGTGAGTGAAAGTTTTGCAAGTTCATTAGACAAGAAAACAACAATCTGACCAAAAAATGCACATTGCTCATATTTTTTGTAAAGAATGTTGTCACGGTCCCTTATTTTTCATCAACAGACCATAATTTTCACAATAGATAAACGTGTTTGTGATTACCCTGTTCTATGTCCTATGATTTGCTTTGCAAATTAATGGGTTTGGGAAAATGTCAGGCATCCTATGGAGTAGGGGTCACCAACACGGTGCCCGCGGGCACCAGGTTGCCCACCCCAGGGGGGGCGCCAGATATATAATTTTGATTGGGGGAGCTATGGGGGGGCGAGATTGTTTATAGCAGGTGTTACAATTTACTGCACCTTTCGTTAGCTCCTGGCCAAACGTCACCTTCCTATTAGCTACCTATTTTTTGTCAGTTCAAGTACATTTGGCTTTCAGCAATAAAACATTTAGCCTAATTGGAATACTTTAAACAAATATGCTATTTACTTCATATCATTAGTATCAGAATCGGCAGGTGCGATTTAGCGGCATCACAGCATACGGATAATTCACTGACATACGCACTAAAAATGATAGCGTAATCACTATGCAATCCCTACGTAGAAAAAAAGATTGAACATCGTTTCATATTCAACTTCTGATTGGTCAATATGAGCTTATTTGACGCGTGAAAGTGTTATTTTACGTGTGTTTTTTTGTTGATGTTCAATAACAAACAGTAATAGAATCTATGCAGAAATACGAAATGTAATTATCTTGGGCTAGGACATATTATTTAAATGCACGTTTGCTAAATTTTTTACGTTTTACAACAACACTAGAATAATAAATCAAATGCATACGAAATGTTTAGGCCAACAAGCATGAACAAACATCCATGGGCCAGGCCCATTAGTTCATTTTTTAACACAGTATTATCAAACTTTCCAGGCAGGTTTATCAGTTCAAGGAAATTACCTCTGTTCATATTCTTTGTGCCCTCGTAGACCAATCGTTTGGCAAGCTGTAACCCGTAGTGATTCAACTATTGCTTGCATTTACTGCCGGTTTTCTTGTACAATCTTGGAATGTCCAACGTCCAGTTGTCTTAAAATCTTTGACCCAGTTTTTGATCGCACCTTAAATTCAGACCCTGCTTTCATGGACAGTTTATGGGAAACACTTGCATTGTGTTGGGACAGTTTCTCTGCTTCTTTTCTCCAATTTCGTAACCCGGCATTGAGAACCAAATTGTCGAGTCGGGTAAGATCTTGGCTTAAATTCTCTGGACCACCAGGTTTCTTGACAGGGATAGCAGATACGGCAGTGTAAGCTAACCCTTCTCCCCCACTCTGATGATCACTCTCCGAGTCTGAACATCCCGCCGCCGCCAGTAACGTTAGCGCTTGCTCTTCTTCACTATCCTCCTTGTCCTCGTCATCCCTGTTTAGCATCACCTGTGAATCGCCACCAACATCATACACTCTCCCTCGTTTCTTAGGAAGAGTGAAAGTAAAACAATCCATAATCAGCTAGGCTAAATAACGACTCATTAGAAACATCAATTCAACACTTCCGCTACGGTTGTCACACAGGCGCAATCACACTTTCAATGATTTAAAACAACCAATCAAATCACACACACACAGCAGGCTGCAAACATCAACCTTTGTCATCTCTTTCCCTTTAAAAGTTTTCAGGTGATATTAGTATTCTGGGCAGCTGTTCTAGAATTTTGTTGTTAAATTTTAATCACAAATCTGTGTGTTAAATAAAATAAATTACTTGCGTTTTGGGGGGGGCTTAGGGGGGCTTGGACTTTTATAAAAGTCCACGCGGGCGCACTTTGCTTGGCAATGTAAAAGCAAACTACCGGTAGCTTTCTTCAGAGTCATGAATATTAAAGAGTGAGTACCTTGAAAAGGTGGAGCTGCCTTACGGTGGTCAATTTGGCATATTAAATCATGCAAACGTTTATCTGCACCTGTAAGCGTTTATCTAGCAGGGGTTTGTAACAGGCGTAGACGTCAGCTTTGGGTAAGCAACAGTCTTTTTGCACATCTGAAAGACTCACTCACAGTTGCAGTGTCAAGTTACACACCAGATTACAAAACACTGGTGAACAGCATGCAATGCCAGTCTTCCCATTAACATTAAGAAACAGATACCAGATGTTGTCAGTGGTAACATGGCAATGCCATGGGGAAGTTAAATTAAAATATTGAAGAATTGTGTTCAATTTAAAAGTGTGTTAAAAATGCCGCAGACGTGGTCATTAGTTCAAAATGTGACAATATTTATTTACAAATATCTAAGTAGATTTTTCTAACGTTACATAATTGATAACTTTTTGCAACATAGTTCATGATTTGAAATGTAGTGATGTAAGTGATCATCTAAAAATTAACAATCTGCGATTAAAGTGCTGAATATTGATATCTGTGTACGCCATTAGGGGCTATTAGAGAGAGAGGTGGAAAAGGAGTGTCAATGGCCTTGGCACTTGTTAGTCTCATCTACTAACCTCAAATTCGTGTTATTATATTAATCGGCGGAAAGAAAATAGAAACTAAACCAAACTGGTGGAAATGTTAGGCCAGGAACTAAAGGGTTGAATACGTTGACTCTGAAGATTGCGGACTTACATCTAAAAGACCTTTTTAGCCAGTGGTCAGATGCTCTGCATTGATCGCTGAGCATACACGCACGTCACATTACAAAGCGCTTCGTTAAAACGTATTCATGATCAAGTGTTGTAGGCTACTAGGTGGTGGTATGAATTGGCTGGCTCAGGCTAGACTGGAGTGTGGATTTACATGATCATAAATCAGTATTGTTTCTTCATTTGACACAACACCTCGCAGTATTTTAATTTGTGAAGTTCAAAAGATGGTCAATACTTTACATTCTCTTAGAAAAAGGAAATGCCTTATATGCACAATGCATTTTGGTTAAAAGTTATTTGGAGTTAACACCTAAAATATTTGTATTCTATAATACTTTAACCATGAACAACAATGAGACAATTAATTGCTATCTGAAAAGATAAAGTAATACATCAGCTTACTGACCTTTGTTTTTTGACTATTTGACACATCACGATATCGTGTGTAAATTGAGCGAGGGGCCTCACAAATACACCCAGTAGAGCAGTTAAACAAGAGATTGAGTATTTGAAGAATAAAATAGAGAGTTGTTTCTAAGTCCAAACCATGTTTCATACAGAATACTATAGCTGCAATAAAACTTGTATTGATTATAAATCGGCTGGAGAGATGCTCATATTCTTCCAACCGGCTGTGTAGTGAGCACTAACCTATCGGTTCCCAGCCTACGGGCGCTTTAGTTGGGCGAAGACAATACAACAGTTAGTTTACAACAAGTGTTAGCAATTGTTTTCTACCCAACTCACCCCTCAGGCTGTGATCCACCTGAATCTACGACCCTCGAGGATGTTGTTTCTTCACAAGAGATTTTGTTATCAATTACTAATAAAGTCTACAGCAAAAATGTTCAGAAAGTAAAGGGTCTGAATACATTCCGAATGCACAGTATATTTAGGATTTACCTCACCCCTTTCAGAGACTGAACAGCATAGATGTTTTAGCTTTTTCCAAATCCCTTTTCAGCTTTTATCCGTAAGTGCAGGTGACAGGTGGTGATTCAAGTTTGGTTCCACTAAAACAACAAAGATCATTCTTTAACCTTGAATGCTGAAATGTGTTCACGCTATGATTTGAAATGGTACAGTGTGTTTATATTCTTATCTTCAAATGTCAACGCTGGACTTTAGTTACAGTGAAGCATCTTTCCTTTTATAGAGTGAAAATGTATGAATCTGAATTTACTTTAAGATCTGAGGCAGTTGTTCTCATCTAAAAGAGCTCATGTTGTCGTATCTTCCTTGTGAAGGATTTGTTCTGTGTTAGGCGCCTCTGGCATCAAGACAGGAAGTGTAACGACCTTGAAATCAATTCTGCTTTTCTGTCGCTATCAAATGTAATTATAATCACACCACCAATATTTTATTTAGAGACAAACAGCCAATTTGCTGGAGTGATATGGTAGGCTGTCAGGCTATTTTCTTTGATCTAAGAGGAAGACAACTGATATTCCATTCAGTAAAAGGTTCCCTTGGGATGGGAGTGGGGTGTTGTGTTGTTCAACATTACATTTTGTGATGTTCAGCTTTATAAATCAAGTAGAACTTAGTTAAAACTGAGCTAAAACCAACAAGCTGTAAATGGTATACCAAAACGTTTGCGTCCTTTACCTTTTTTGGCACCTGTCACTGAGCTTGGCTAGCAGGCTTTGTGATGCAGCAACCTGTCGCTTTGTGGAGCAATCTGGCATCGTTGAATGCAGAAAATAGTCAGGCTGCCAGAAAGGCTGTACGAACAAGTGTCAAAATACATTAATATGTACACTGCTCAGTCTGTTATAAATACTTGAAATGTCCAGTATGTGTGTTCGCATTTATGGCAGACAGCATCCTTGTGTTTGCGTGTGTCTACATTCTTGTGTTTCTGGTCGCAGATGTTCCATGAAGACTCGGCTGGAGGATGGCAGCTTGTTGCTGTGGACGTCAACAAACCACACGGCCGTGCACCAGCCTGCCTCCAGGTACAAACCTCTGAAAGCTCTCTAATAACTACAACAACTGTCATCACTCCTAAATATACAGTACAGTGTCCTCCAGCGCGTATGTAACTTTTAATTGAGGTAAAACTTCTACAAGAATACACACATTCTTTTAGATATATTTTTCCTGAAACATCTCTTGATTAGAGAGACCTGTAGAAATGATGCACCAAATGTACTTTTAGTATCATCCTATTGATATTTGGTGTATTTATGCTTCCATATGTATGGGAATGGTCACAGAAATAAAATGAGACAAAATGTTTATGACCTTCATAAGACATTGCTACATTACTAATATAAATACCCATTTGCACTATTTGGGCAATAGTTTAGAAGTTGCTATTTACCTAATTAACCTATTTTGGAATACATTTCAAGGTCACTGTGTCTCCAAACATACAAATATATGCCACCACAATGCTAAAAAGCTATTTGGAGTTCTAGCTAGAAGAAAGCCTTTCTTTACCTGAATATATTGCACCACCTCTCATTCAGGCGTCTTTTTAATGATGGAAAAAACTTAGCAATCAATTATTTTCAGTTTTTTCACTTGTAATATGATTAGAAGTAGGAGTTTCTTTTTTTAAATTTCACTGACATAGACTTTTTGTTAATCATTAACAACAGATATAATACACTAATTCAATCCGTTCGAATGTTTTTAAATCTTACACTCTCCACACTCACATGAATGCCATGTCAATTCAGTGGTCTTTTTATTGTTTAAGCATACCCTGAGATGCATCATGGGAGGTCTGCAGATCTAATGTTTGGATTTTCATATACCTAATTTAGCAATCTAGTTGCTCTAGGGAATCTTTTTTGGAAGGATGTCCACTTTTCGCCCGAGTTACTATTACATGTTAACTTTAGCACCGCCGATTGTCGTTTGAGTCTACAATTCAAATACATTGACACATTCTAAATCGGGGTATTTTTGATTGTTCGTACATCAGGAGTGTGCTGAAAATGAATTACCGAATTAATACTTATACGGTTAGGACTCAAGAGACAACAATTCTCTTCCATGTGTCTTGTTTGGTGTGGGGGCGTGGCTACACAGACCTTTCGGTGATTCACTTCCTTGTTTACATTTTGTCACTCAGCTGTGGGCTATAAAAGGGGAGCTAACAAGTCACTCCTTGTTCAGCATTGTTTAATGTCACGTTATACGAGAGGTGAGTGTTGGTCATTATAGGTTGCTTTTGTGAGTTAGGAGTGTTTAATTATAAGACGCCACTGGCGCATTTTCATTTCCGTTTATACCCGTTAGCAGTTTACCTTTTTCGCCGTTGTCGGTTTGTTTTACGTTTTGTGTCTAAAATAAACCTGTCCTTTTGATTCACGACTCTGCTCATGGCTGTCACCGCACTACGCCGCAGTATCCTTGACACCATGATTCTCTTAGACGGAGATATCCACATCTAGTCTTTTGGACAAAACATGAATCTCTGACCAGAATCAAAAGTATCCTTCTTTTATACAGGTTTCAAAAGGAAGGCAGTTTTACAATGTCACACCCTCTGGTCCAGTTTATTATCTCACCGTACTTCTCACATTCCTTTTCTGTGACTTTTAGCTCATTCAGGGAGATAAGGCAAGGTAATTGTATAAGAACCTCCCCACACTAGTCTATTCCTCAACTACTATGAGTTAACTTATTTCAAACATTTTCTAACCATTCCTTACTGTGTGATCTAAAATAATCTATAACAGGAGACAATTTACTTTTTTTACCCAAAATCTCACACCACTTGCCATTGATAACCAGACAGGAACTAATTGTCACCCAGGTGCAAATTACCCCTCACTGAATGAATGACGTCAATGAATGAAGGAAGATAAAACATCAATGAGACAAAACTGAACGTGTGCAATAAACCTAGACACGCCTATGCATGTGATTGAATTGTAATGAAGAATGATAATGAGTATATATTCTTATCTTGGTGAGCAATTCAGAGACTCGGTACAATTTACACAGAGTGGTTGAACAAACAGACAGGCTGACTACATTGCAGATGCTGCACAATTTTAGTAAGATGGAGTCAGATGGATTATCAGAACCTGATCCCCAAATTGATGTGTCTCGGGTTGGTTCTTTTGATACTGATTGCTTCCGATGCCTGAGCTTGACGCAAGAAAACCAGAACCGTGGTAATGACAAGCCAAACTGGCACTGCAAAACAGGAGTCTGGGAGGGACAATTCGGGTCGAGCAATGAGAGTGCATCAGGAAGTCGGCCTTTGCAAAATATCTTCACACAGAGTGCAGGCCCAACAACTCACGCCAAGAGACACATTGGCAGCACACTGGACAGTTATCTTTGTTTGTGTCACATACAGATGTCGTACAGAGAGTACGTGGGGCATATCTGTTGATAAACTCACAGCATTCATTGGGCTCTTGAATTTCTGCAGCACATTTGGTGGAAAGAGTCTAGATGTGGATTAAGGAGTTATCGGTATCATGTGGACTCTTTCCAACAGACCATGCCATGGTACCACTTCAGAAAGATTTTGCGATTTTATGACCAAGGAGACAAGAGGATTAGGCTTGGAAACTGAGAAGTTTGATGCAGTCTCAGACACCTGGAGAGGTTTTCTGAAGAATTGCATTGCTTATTTCATACCAGGAGGGCACATGTTGATGAGCAATTGTTTCCTAAAAAAGCTTGGTGCTGTTTTACCCAATACATGGGCAACAAACCGAGCAGGTTTGGGATAAAACTTCGGATAGCTGCAGACACTAAGAATGCGCACACCGTGGCCAGCAGGTGAGCGTCTGTCAAATATGGTTGTCTTTGGTTTTGAGACTCACAGAGCCTTTACGATCTAAGGCAGAAATTTGACCACTTTACATCCCTGACAGAAAAGTTGATGGTAAAGAAAACAAGCTTCCTGGGATCCATGAATAAACAGAGACGGATGCCGCCCCATACACGCAAAATAACACACACGCAGAGATCTACTCCACCATATGGCCAATGGTAAAGCTGTGCTTATGGTGTAAAGATATAAGAAGAACAGGATGGTTTGCCTCCTCTGCACCTAGCATCTAATTGTTGACAACAGCAGCAGAACCAAGAAAAAACTGAGGTGGTGACACACTTCAGTCACTCGTAGGTGTTTTCTGCCGAATAGCATAAGCCTATACCGGCCCTGCACCAAATGATTAACTATTTATATATTATTGCCATTATTATTGGAGACGATTCTATGTAATGCCAATAATGCTATTCATTATTTAGGTGGCCGTAAATAACCTCGACCAAATAGCGAGACTCTGTAAAAGGAGGCACTCTGTCTCCTCCCTGTTGTGTTCTACAACCTGTTAGACATGGCTGCTATCAATGTCTATGTGCTTTACAAGCCTTGTCTCCACAAGACAGTCAGCAGTAAAACATGGCATAATTATAATCTGTCATGTGAGCATTGTATAAAATACATGAATGCAAAGATCCTTCCTTTGCCCCAGTCGTAGCAGCTCCCACAAGGCAACTAGACACAGTGTGGAGTCTGTAAGTGCACACCATACAAGACCAATGATAACTGTGTGCAGAGCAACTGTTTAGTTTGCGGTCTGGCTCACACAAATCCCTAAACATGTGTGCTGACCTTGGACCAGAAATGTTAAGATTGAATATATGAGATTGATTATTGGTTAAATGCATGGGTAGTAATAGCCCCCAGTGTCCAAAAAAATCAACAAATGACTTTTCTATATTTAATCAAACATTCAATTTTGTTATGTAGGCTACTATAAATCATCCTTTGTGTGTTAAATGATAAGGAAACAAATTTTTCTCCCATTTTAAAATGAGGCTGCAACGTAACAAAATGGGTGGGTTCCTCTAATCTTTGTAGAGAAACTCTGAAGCTATGTTAGGAGTGGCCATTCAGTTCTTTGTCACCTCCCTGACGAAGACCTTTAATGCCTGAATATTTGGTTTGACAGCCAGCTCTAGGAATAGTCTTTGTTTCAAACGTCTTCCATTTCACTGTGTTTTTAGAAACATTTTTTTATACCCTGGGTCTTGGAAGTCTACAGAGAGCTCGTAGGACCTAATGGCGTGTGTTTTACCTTACAAGTACGGTTATGTGCGGGAAGAAGAAAACTATTTTCCACCACGTGACTCCGGTTAGGGCTCACATAGAATCACATACAGTCGTGTAACAGAGACTTTGTGCAGTGAAGGCATAATAAATACGAAGTGCCAGCAAGTCGACTTGTTAAAAATGTGTATAGCTGTGGATATAAATGAGTCTCTGTATGTTTTATTCTTGGCCAAAAGAGTCATGAAGCCACGGCCTGATGTGAGTAGTTGGAATGAGGTAGAGAAGTGTACCAGGATGCAGTGTTAAACATGTGAACTGATTCAATAAGTGACTTTCAAACTGCATACATTGACATAGACATCCCTTTAAATACTTTAAAACACACATTTACACAAAGTACTCTTTAAGACAATACCATATCAGATACAAAAGTACACAGACAATACAATACATTGACATAGACATTCCTTTAAATACTTTAAAACACAAGGTACTCTTTAAGACAATACCATATCAGATACAAAAGTACATAGACAATACAATACATCGATAGACATCCCTTAAAACACACATTCATTTGATAAAGTATGGCCCACCATCCTTTTAAACTACAAATGTATTTTTTATTTATTCTTAGTTTTTTGTATTGTTTATATATATATATATATATATATATATATATATATATATTGTTTATATATATATATCTATATATATATATATAGGTTACCTTTTACCACTTTACCACTTAAGAAGAAGCTGTCAATTCTGTTTTTTTATTGTTATGTAAAGCTTAATATATATTATTGTTTATATATTATTTATCCATTATTCGATAGTGCTACCGATAAATAATTGATTCGTTAGGTGGTCTCAATAATGGTATCAAAATCAATACAAATGAACGATCACGATTCATATTCTCGTCACTACATCTCAAGTTTCGTGACAACATGTCATACGTTTTCTCAGCATTCAACAATAATTTTAAAACTGAATAATATATTATCATTCTAAACATTTAAGTTCTTATTACAATGCATGCGACATCTGCACAGATATACCAAGAGTAGCAATAATAATAGTAAAATATTCTGAATATAAGTAAGTATATACAATAATAGAATTTTAGTGTAACCATGGGGAACATGGTAATATATATATATATATAAATAAGTCTAGCAGTGCATATAAATGATTACATAAAAATAAACAAATGTGCATTAGCTTAAGAATATCAATATGATGAATATGCTCAGTAGTTTAAGATGTTGGTTATTGAGAAGTCTTATGGCCTGGGGGTAGTAGATACTGTTGGTGAGTCAGGTAGAATGTGCGTTAATGCTCCGGGAATGTCTGCCTGACAGCAGCAGTAAGAACAGGCCGTAGCCTGGGTATCTATCCTTTTTTTTAATGTTTCGTGGTTCCCTCAGCCATGGTATACTGTATGCCTTGCCCAGGAGGGAGATGGCAGTGGGTGATATGTTTCCCTGTCTTAACCACACTCTGGAGGGCCTTGTGATCAGCAGCAGAGCAGCAGCCGTACCAGCCAGTAATTATATTAGATTAAATTCCACTTTATAAAATACCAGTGGTGCAAAAGAGCAGTGCAAATGATATGGAGTATTGGAGCTGTGTCCAGGTACAGCTCTATGGGACACCGGTGTTCAGGGTGGAAGAGGTGAGGTTGTCCAACCTGACAGAATGGGGTCCGTTGGTTTGGAAGTCTAGAGTCCAGTTGCAAAGAGAGGGGCTGAGAGGATACATCGTCACAGAATACTCTCGATGGTGCACCGATAGAAGTTGGCGAAATTGTTTGCAGACATGCCAAATTCATCTCATGTAGAGTCTTCTCAAAATGTATATTGCCGCTTTTTACCACAGTGTCTATTTGCCTGGACCAGCTGAGATAATCTTTGATTAATATACCAAGGCATTTGAAGTTAGAGACCTTCTCTACTTCAGCTCCATCGATGTGTATGGATTGGAGGTTTTAAGATCCAGAGTCCTTAGCTTAGGGACAAGCTTTGCGTGCCAAATAGTGTTGAATGCTGAGCTGTAATCCACAAACAGCATTCTCACATATGTGTTACCTTTTTCCAGGTGAGAGAGGGCAGTGTGTATTGTCAGGGTGATATTGCAGTGTCATTTGCAGCAATGGAAGAGGTTAAATACTTATAAACAGATATTAGCAATGCAGAGTGAACAACTTGGCCAAAAATTAGTATTGTCTGCACATTTATAAAGGATAAGGAAATGTTCACTAGGCAAGAGACTTTGGAAATTGTCCAATCATTATTTATTTTTGACAGGGGAGTATTTAGGTCGCCTTTCAGACTTTTGGGACAATAGCTGACATATTTAAGGGATTAAAAATATAATGCCTGTGATTGTGCCATCAGGGATAATGGTCTTCTTAACATTGATGCTGTTTTTGGTGAGCTACAATAGACATTTACAACATACTGTATTTCAATTTGAAGTTATTTAATGGACAGAAGATGTGCTTTTCTTTCAAAATACAAGAAAGATTTCAAAGTGTCCCTAAACTTTTTAACGGTAGTGTACACTGTAATCATTTATCTTGGATTTTCATCTTCTCATCTCTGCTCACGCTCTAGTTACCTGCCAGCCACACAAACCTGTACTATTATCCTTTTTCACAGAGTCATCCTACTGTCACTATATTGCTTGATTTGTACAATAGCTAGTGTGCTAGCTGCCACTGCAGCAGAGCTGTGTAACCAAATAATGGTAATATTGTTTCAGTGGTTCTCAACAGGCCTGTGTGTTGCTGCCCTTGTCCGTGTTGTTTTCGCCTGGTTAGTCTTCACACAGCCTCTGACACTTCTTTGGTAAATTACTTCAGAGATTTTTGTTTTTCAAAATCATGCACCCACCATCTCTGAAAACGAATCAACCAGAAAGGAACAACCTATTAAACAAAGAAGAGGTCTTGCAACTTATAGCCAAAGCAGTGATCTACACATATAAACACGCAGACTGTCTCATTGTTTCTTTTTTCTTCTTAACTTAAAAGGGTGCTTGAAAATCTTTAATGATGTGATTTTTACTGAGACCATCCCTGCCAGTGTTGTCATGTGTAGATGAGGCTTTAATGGAATTGCTTGTGATGAAAGATGCGTTTTAAATGACATCTAAATGGTTGCTGTGTTGTTGTCGCCTTCTAGTCGGACATATCAAAATAGTTTGGGCTTTCACGATTGCGTAAAAAGTCAGCAGGCTTTTCCTACAGCTGTCTCAGTGATGATAGGATTGTTGCATGAAATGTGAAGTGATTGTTGTTCAGGAGAAAGACAGAGAGAGGTAGGACAGAGGGAATACATTAATGTTTACAGACCCACATATACGCACATATATCCACAAATACTCACACAAAGGCTGGTAAACATGTATTAAGTTTTTGCCTTGAGGGACTGGCAGCACAGCCTCTGGGCTGAGGTAAACTACAAGTTATTGAGGTGTAAAATTGACAATGGAAGACACACGCAAGTGCATTCCTGCCATCCGTAAACACACTCACACACGTTATTTATTTTAGTAACACGTCACACCTAAATCACTGACCTTCTAATCAATGCAATCACAGGAGAAATGTTCCGAAAATGGCTGGGAAGATCAGGATCAGACCAGGTAGTGAGTAAGCGAAAACGGGAAGAGAAAATTAATTCTGCTAAAAAAAATTACACTACTTGTTACCAGGTGACATCCATGAAAGCCGTTAAAACATTGTTTGTATATCATTTGTTTTGTCCTGCGATTTAGTAGAATCTATTAATTGAATAATGTGTCATATTATAGTGATTTTTTCCTTCACTCTTTTCGTAGCAACCCAAATGAATATCCGTTTAAAAAGCCTCAAAGTGTTGTTATGGATCGTGACATGACCTGCTTGCGATAGCAGTTTTGATTCACATGGTCAGTTTATATGAGCAATGCCCTGCACAAACAGCCAGCACCATCATCTGTTATGTTTTATTATTTGAATTAAAGTGATTATTATTCAGAGTCTAGGTTCTACTGTTTGTAAAACTGTAGGTGAGGCAAAATTGATTTAGCAGTGTGTTTGCCGGACAACATATGAACTACCGTGCCACACAAACCTTACCCGTTTTCTAATCTGATAAATAAGGATGCAACAACACACCCTGAGCTTGTTGAAAATCGATGAAAATGTGGGTAGCACTTTAGAATAACTGCCCATAACAAACCATTAGCAATGCATTAGTTCATTGATTATTCATGATGTATTAAGCGTTTCTACTCCATTTATGATTGTTAGTAGGCTATTAATAAACAATGTACAAATACTGTTCCAACCTGTTCAATAACAATTTACAAGCTATATGATAATGTTGTTGGTTGTGGTATGTTTCTACTTAATATAACATTTATAAGCCAGTCAAAAATTATTTAACTTGTCCATTTTAAACAAGTTATAAAGTACATGTTATGCAAGGGAAATAGGCAAAAGTAAATAACTGAGAAACGTCGACAAGGGACAAATTGGTTTAGTCAGATGACATCTATGAAATGGTCCTGGGGTGTTTGGCTGGTGGATGCAGGTAAGTGATGTAGTAGATCCAAGGTTCCCAATAGTGAGGTCTCCCAGTGCCCAGGTGATGATTCTGAGTCAGGTGAGTTGACAGTGCAGTGTAGGCTGCGATCCTGAAAGGAGGCGAGAAAAAAGCGTAACAACCAAAGAATTATTCTGACAGAATGTATACGAAGAACTACTAGAGAAACAAAGATTTGGCACATCCGTTAACGTATCACAATCAAAAAAGTGTTTATTCGCCATGAATGTATGAACATTTTACTATAGCAGGAAGGTGCTTACATACAACATAAGAATAGAACAATATAAATTATACTAAGAGGGTGAGGGGTATAGGGATAGTAATCTGCAAAATACTATACAGAATACAGATAAGTAACATAGTGCAATAGTGCAAGTATTGTGGTGCAAAATCAGGCAATGTGCAAATGGAAAGGGTAAGAGTTCAAGGCTTGTGTGCAGCCCTGGCCTTGTTGAGGAGGCCAGTCGCACAGGGGAAGAAACTGTTCTTGTAGCGTGAGGTTTTGGTCCTGATGGACCAAAGCCTTCTGCCGGAGGGGAGTGAGTTGAAAAGAGAGTGACCGGGGTGAGAGGGGTCTGCCACAATCTTTGTAGCTCACCTCAGAGCCCTCGAGTATCTCAAGCAAGTGCCCATGAGAACAGAACAGGAGACGTGACACTATGCAAGGACCCACCAGGGGGAGACAAACACCCACCACACATCCCAACCCAAAATCTCACTACCCCCCCATCCTTTGACGATCGTCACCAGCTCCACCTGGTGCTCCTTGCTGCCGCTGGTAAAAGTCCATTATCAACCCTGCATCCAGCACCTGATTTCTGGGAATCCAGCACCTCTCTTCAGGACTGTATCCCTCCCAGTCGACCAAGTACTGGAAGCCCCTTCCCTGTTGTCGGGAGTCCATGATTTGGCGCACTGTGTACGCCGATGGCCCGTCGATCATACGAGGAGGGGGTGGACGAGGCGGAGGTGGAAGAAGCAGGCTGACTAGAACAGGAACATAGAACAAGGAAGATGTAATCGGACCACCAGGGTTGGTGGTGGGGTTGATGATCCTTTCCACCACAAATTGCCCAAAGTACCTTGGAGAAAGCTTTCTGGAATCTGTTCTCAATGATAGATCTTCAACAGAGTTCGCAGAGAGCCGGGGTGTGCCGACGGTTGGCCGGGTGCTGGTATTGTCTGAAGGTTCCGAGCAGTGCTGCTCGATGCCAAGTCCGATGACATCAACAGATATGGGCTTGTACCGAGGGGATCTTTAGCTCCTTCTTTTGGGATGGAAACAGGGGGGGTTGATAGCCGTCGGTAGTGTTTTGTGAGCCTATGCTATCCAGAACAGTTGAGAGGACCAGGTCATGGGGTTGGGCGAAACCAGGCATCTTAGGGTGGTCTCCTGCTTCTTGTTTGCTCTCTCCGCCTGACCGTTGGTTTGGGGGTGAAATCCAGACAACATACTGATTGTGGTGCCAATCGCTGTGCAGAAAGCCTTTCAAATTCCGGACGAAAACTGAGGATCCCGATCAGACAGAAGATCACAGGGCAGACCGTGGACAAGGAATACCTTGGGTAAGGGCAGAAAATGAACAATGAGAATTCAGTGAAACGATCGAAATACAAGCCCAGATGGGACCACGGACGACGAGGTATGGGAAGTGAGCGGAGCAACCGCACACTAAGACGAGTTGACCCCTTGTTCTGGGCGCAGACAGAACAGGCAGAAACGTACTTCTGACTATCTCTCCCCATAGCTGGCCGCCAAAACTGCCTTCAGAGGAACACCATGGTGCGGGTTACTCCGAGATGGCACGTAAGGTTAGATGCGCGTGCCCAGTGTAAAACCGATGCCCTGGCTTCCTCGGGCACGAACAGGCGACCAGGCGGACCGTTACCGGGACCCGGGTCTTGTTGATGGGCTGTTCTAACCACCTCTTCTACCCTCCTTAAAACCGCTCTGTGCATGATGGTGTCAGCCTGAGAGTCTGACTTCTCACCTGGACGTTAACAATGCCCATCTGTTTTGGCGTGAGCTGAGGCGTTTAGCCGACTGAATGTATTCCAGGTTTTGTGGTAGGTTTAGATGCCACAGCCAGTAACGCCAAGCTTCCTATCCTCTGTAGTCTGTTGTGAAAGGACCTCTTTGGTCTGGAAATGCTGTACAATCACCCCTTACGATAGGTGGAACCAGGTAAAATGTCTATAGCACAGTCATAAGGTATGTGTGGTGGTTGAGATTATGCCCACTGCTTATTGAATACCTTGATACGGCCGGGGTACCTGGGTCAGATCGGGTGAAACGACCCGCTGTTCTCCTCAGGAACTGACAGAGGAGCCGCCGAGCGAAGACAGTTAGCATAGAAATGGGAACTTCAGTTAGTGATCTGGTCTGTGGTGCAGTCGATGGTGGGGTTTGTGTGGAAACCCAGGTGTGTCCTAGAACCATAGGGATCTGAGGTGAGTTTATGATTCAAGTTCGGAGTGGTTACCAGAGATTAATAGCCGCGCAGGTTTGGTACAAGAGGTAATCCGGGTACTCTGCCATTCAAAGTATTATCTTAAATTGCTCCCTCCAGTGGTATGGTGGTAAGCCTCAGCTGTTGAACCATTACAGGATTCATAAAGCTGTAGATTGATCGGCTGTCCTTTACTGGTTAGTGTGGCAGGAAAAAGTGTGCGCGGTCTGGGAACGCAGGCAACACGATGCAGGTAGTAGTGTGTTTGATGACATGAAAGCCCGCTGGACTATAATATCTTATTTAAAAGAGCAGATCCTCCTGGTTAAAATGTCCAGATTAATGCAGAAATAAATATTTGCAGAGCTGAAACATCCATTTCCCTCAATAGTGTCACTCAATTGGTAAAATGCAAACTACGCTGTACCCACTGCTCTCCAGTCTAGCAATGCAGGTCTTGTTTTAAAATGCAAATTTAGTTTTGTAATTTGACATTTTTGTTTATTGTTTTCACGAATTATGCAGCATTTTGTCTGAGTGAGAAACAATAAAAGACACTTTTTTTTAAATCATTTCTCTACCATGTCATTTTTCAAAAAATACTAATTGTGAGGAAATTGTATCGTAAAACCAGTCTCACTGTGAGTTGAGTTAATCATTACATGCCTACTTATAACTTATATTCTGTGTTGAAAGTTGTAGCTGCACAATAGCCAGCATGCAGATTTTTTCTGCTTGGTATCCATGTTTTTTCGAGTAGTTATGGTTTTCTTAAGGATAAAGGGATGCACACAGGATGTGGTTTGCCGCTACTACAATGATTGCACTACCGAACAGACAGTTGTCAGTGTGGAAGACAGGATTTTGTAGGTGAGCATAGTTGCCAGGTGTCTCCAGAGCGATAACGGCAGTTGCTTTTCGTTAAGAGAAGTAATAACAGCCGTGTCTTAGAGTAAACAGACTCAGACAGATTGTCAATGACAGAGGGACAGAAATTCAGAAAGACACAGACAGAAATTTAATCTGGCTTGTTTGCGGTCTTTGTGTCTTGCGTTTTGCTCTCGCTAGGGTAGGCTTTCAGAGTGATTGTACATCATATGTTTACATAAGGCTTCGGGGCTGGCCCTACCTGAAGTGTCTATATTTCCTGTCAGGAATGGATGTGGGCGAGTATGGGTTTAAGTTTCTGTCAGTTTCCTTCCTCTGCTATTCACTGTCTATGTGTATCTTTGTCATTTTGTCTTCTGGTCGGTTTTAATAAAACAGTGTCTGTATGTTGGTTTATATGCCTGCATGTCTGTCTGGCTGTGAATTTGTTCGTCACCTTTCCAAATGAAATGTGTCTTAAAATTGTTATTAGTATTTTAATTATTCAAAACCTCTAATACAAATATTCACATTTCTTTCTAACCTATATATATATATATATATATATATATATATATATATATATATATATAATACCAATCTACTACACAATTCTTTTTTTAAACCAAATGAAAGTGTTTTTGGGGTTTAGCTTTTTTCCTCCTCGAGAAGGGTCGTTCAAATTTAAATGCCTTATTTGTACAGTGGGATGTAGCTCTGGCTAGAAGTGTCTGCTTTTCGTGACACCATGCCTGGCGTGATCAGGGGGAGATTATTTTTCTAAATTAAATATTTATTTTAAAGAAATAGCAATTTCCGCTCGGAAAATGTGATTTTCATGGGACCAAAACAGAGTGTACAGACCTTTACATTTATACCAGACTCGACTTTGTGGGATAAAGGCTTCATATAGGGAAAGTGTTATATGTAACGTTTGGGCTTCTAAGGAGGTTGAGGACACACTTGCAGAGGTTCTTGAACTTATAGTTTTATTTCGTCTATAGCACAGGCCAGACAGGAACTTAGGATAAAGCCCTAATACAGCTTTAACAAAGAAACAAAACCAAAGGTCAAACAGACAATTATGCCTTACACCAAACAAGTATTGAAAACACCACACAAACAATCAGGTAACAAGCATCCAGACATGAAACACTGACATGAAACACTGACAAGAGACACTGACAAGAGACACTGACAAGACACACTGACAAGACACACTGACAAGACACACTGACAAGACACACTGACAAGACACACTGACAAGACACACTGACAAGACACACCGACAAGACACACCGACAAGACACACCGACAAGACACACCGACAAGACACACCGACAAGACACACCGACAAGACACACCGACAAGACACACCGACAAGACACACCGACAAGACACACCGACAAGACACACCGACAAGACACACCGACAAGACACACCGACAAGACACACTGACAAGACACACTGACAAGACACACTGACAAGACACACTGACAAGACACACTGACAAGACACACTGACATAGAAACAGAACCCCACGTACCTTTAACAATGACCCGACACTGACAGACTGACACAGACCAAACTATATACAGACACTAACGAGCCAAATGAACCCAGGTGAGAACACACACACAGGTGATAGAAATGTCCTTGATTACTTCCTCACTGCTGGCAAGGGGAGTGGCCACACTGACATAGAGGGGAACAGAGGCAGTCTCTTACATTATATCAGGCAAAATGAGAGTATAGGCTATATGCTGTGTTCCTCTCAATTGGTGCCTGCTCCGGCTAGGATTATGTGATTTTCCACATTCCAAATAGAATTTGAATAAACGCTTAGAGCAATTTTCAGCTTTATATAAAATGTTATTATTTTTCTTGATGCTTTGAATGTGACGCGTACATAAGTTTGACGTTTTGAACTTCCCTGAGTGTGCCTCGTCCAGCGGCACTGACTGAAGTTAACTCAATATTGTCTACAACAGTGTTCTCCAAACTTTTTCCCAGGGGACTCCAATGTGTTACATTTCACGAGACCCCCCCCCCTTACCGTCCATACATCAAAAAAAAAAATTCTACAAACACATACAGATCTACAGTTTATACTCAGTGTTCCAGTGCTTTTTTTAACAGCATAAAATATTGGGGGACAAAGCATGCATATCTAGGAGCATATCCAATGTTCATCGAGTGCCAGCAAAAAAAAATATTAAGTACCTCTGGGTCAAATGACCCCTTTCTGGAGCTTCGGGTGTTAACCAAATGTAAAGGAACAACACAAAATGTGAATACGTTTTCATATATTGATTAAAGGTTTGCTACCCCCAATGCGCCTGGAAAATTGTTTCCACTTCATACTCAAAATGTGGTTATGCCACTCGACTGCAACCTAACCTTCTGTTGTGTTGTTCAGTCCCTCACAGCACCGTCTTCAGTGAGTTTTAACGCAGTAAAAATAAAATATTTAAAGCAAATACTGGTCTATGGAATTTGTTTTTCTGAATGATCCAGCTGCGTTTCTGCTTTAGCTCACGCATGAATGGCCTGACATTCTGCTGTAGAAAGCATAGTTCCTTTAATAATGGAAAGTTGTCTCTGTCCTGATGCAGCAAAACATTCCCAAACCACGAAACCGCCACTGTTTCAGTATTGACTATCAAGATAAGCATTTATGTAAGCAGTGGGTCTGTGCCATTGCTACTCCACAATTAATCCTATTTTTGCCCAGTGTCTTACTGATTATGGAGACACAATCACTGACCTTAGGCAGGAGAGGCATGCAGCTCCCAGAATCTTGCTTTAGTTGTATTTGTTTGTCGTAGTTATTATTAAGTGCAATCTTTTTGGAACATGGCCACATGGCAGCACAGTTGGCCACATGCTTATGCAGTAACAAGCGATATGTTGGGACATCTTTAAAGGCTCATGACCCTCAACCCGTGTGACGCAGTACATGGGTCGGCCTCCCCACACAGACCTCAATTGAAAATGCATTAGGATTAGGGATGTAAACGGTTAATCGACTATTGATTAATTGTCGATAACAATTTACTCTATTAAATAAATTAATTGTCGGTTAATTGAACATTGCAATCAAAGACCGTTTTCCACAGGACGTAGGCGTAATTGAACGTGACACGAGATTCTCGCGGGCCGCGAGAGACCCGACACTAACTTGAGGCGTCAAAAAAGAAACCAAGCATGCGGGAGAGTGGAGCTGACTAGCAGCGTGTTATGTTAAAGCTGCAGTACCTTTTTAGTTAAAAATTAGCAAAATGTATATAATGAGCCAGTACGTCATGAATCCAATATCCAAACCGTGTTTTTGTTTTATCCTGAATCACTACGGTACACCTATAATAAGTGTTTATATTCGGACTATTTTAAACTACTTCGGCTCTGCTGCGGCGTAGCCCAGTGCCTGCGTGATTCGTCATAGACATAAACGGAGAGAAGTAGTTCCGGCTACAATGTTCTTCTGCAAGATGCATGCAGAGCGCCAAAAGTTACGTTTAAAGTTAAATATATTACTAAGGTCAGTCTGAGATTCTTATGTTTATTTGACTTTTCTTGTTTGTATAAAGGTTAAATTCAAATAAAAAGTGAACGTTAATGTATTTGTACCGTTTCATTTCTAAAATATTATGTAGTTTTATAGGAGGAGGTTTCATAGACTTGGCAAATTCATTTTTCAGAAGATTGTAGGTACAGACATCTGTTGTGGGTGATCTTGGCATTTTTTATTGTTCATATCGATATCAGAATTATATCGTATCGACCGAAATTAAGAAATATATTGTGATATAAAATTTGGCCATATCATCCAGCCCTATGTTAAAGACACTATTGATACCGTGAGAAATTGACATTCTCTGGAAAAAAGCCGCTTATCAGTTAATCGATCGATGAAGTCAATCAACTAATGATTAATGAATTAATCGATAATTTGCATCACTAATTAGGATGCTCTGTTGAGAATTAATGATTGATTTGCCTCGGTGTGCAACATCAATGGATGAGGTTCTAACATTATATTTTCCATTTTTAAAATAATGGGCGCTAATGATAATTTAATTGTCATGTGTGTTGGTCTGTCATGTGAATGTCTATATGACAGGTGTAATTATAAAATGAAATCGGGAACACGTTCACTACAATGATAATACACGTATACAAGCAGGTTACATGTCCAGTCCTAATGTTTATCCTGCAATAGTTTTGCCGGTCCATTGTAACGCCAAAGTATAGACAGCACCAGCACCTACTACCACACCCATTGTCCTATGTAGGGATGGGTATCAATTAAGGGTGTGACGAGACGCTTACTCCACGAGACGAGACACGAGATTGGGTCCATGAGAACGAGACAAGACGAGATTTTTACAAAAATTTTAAGAAATCCTTAATGATAATATATGAATGGAAAATACTCTTTTATTCAACTGAAAATCACAAAATGCAAAACAATTTAGGTGCATTTTGAAATCAACTTATATGAATATGTGAATATTATTTGAATGAATTCTATGCAGTAAAGGACATCCAAACACTGCAAAATATTTTGCTATAAACTACCGACTGGCTCCTCCCCTGTATTTCACATGAGAAATCTAACTCATTTCCACAAATCGAACATGAAAAATATAAAACTGTATAAATAAAACAAATATATAAATAACAGAAATAACACATTAAATGCAAACAGTAAGTGTATCCATAACCAAAGTATTGCTCTCTCAAAACTACAAGTGCAAACAGAAACAAATGTTTTGAAATGTCATGAAAAAGATTCTATCAGCTTCTCAAAATACGCATGCGCTGTAGCCTTAAAAATTAATGGTGCCAAAGTCCCACGAGTGTCTGAGAAAGACATGACAATTACGAGCGTCTGAAAAAGACCGACCAATTACGAGCGTCCAAAATTAAAGACGTAAACGACTAGTGTCATTACACTAGAAGTAAGCGAGTGCAAAAAAACACACACTTGAACAGATCAAGCGGAAATACATCATTACACTCGTTTTGTGCGTTGTCGAACAGGCGTTTTGAACGTCTTATTAGACAACGTGCGTTGTTGAACAGGTGTTTTGAACGTTATATTAGACAACATGCGTTGTAGAACAGGCGTTTTGAACGTCTTATTAGACAACGTGCGTTGTAGAACAGGTTTTTTGAACGTTATATTAGACAACATGCGTTGTAGAACAGGTGTTTTGAACGTCTTATTAGACAACGTGCGTTGTAGAACAGGCGTTGTGATTGTGTGAAATGCACTTTTGACACTCGCTTTGGACGGCATGAGGAGAACGCACGTCTAATAACAGGCGATGTCAGCGCTTGTATTTCACAAATTTACACCTGATTTGAACGTTTTCAGCCACAAGAAACGCTTGAAGTGTGTCACATTTTCAGCCACTTGGCGTTCCATACACACGCTGACATCACAACTCACGAGACAACTTTTCACCTCGACGAGAAATCTCTTCACGTTTTAATCTCGTCACACCCCTAGTATCAATATGATGTCTGACTAATGTATAATAACATGAAACTGATAACGAACCTGGTTTTCCATTAATATGTTAATTATAATATAACGGTAGCCAGGGTGTACATGGAACCAGGACAATCATCCTCTTAAGCATAGTGAGCACATTGTTGAATAATGAGCCAATTGAGGGCTTCTACAGTGTCCTACAGTGCAGCCTGCTGTTACCACTGTTAAGAAGAGCTCTCTATGTGTATTTGTTGTTGTGTAAAGTCTAATATTTATTATTATTATTTATATATATATTATTTTTACATTTTTCAATTGTGCTATCGATAAAGACACCTGTTGTTAACCGGTCTCAATAATGGTATCAAAATTGATAGAAATTAACAAACACCATCCCTAGTCCTATGTGCCGTAACGACAGATCTAGAATATCTCAGTTAACGTGCCCTTTATGCGTTAATAGTCAAGTCAGACTCTATGTGAGATATTTTACATGCGGTTCCCCAATCTAGCACATCTCGATTGACGTGGCCAGTATGCTTTAATAAACTCCTCAGATCTTTTGTGAGATATTTTACCACTCTAACACTGCTCCTTACTACTAGGAATTATTCAACATTTTTGTGGCCTTACATTAAGTTATATTTTCCTTGGGGCCCGTACTGTTGAATCTTGCATCCCGATTCAGCTCAGGGACATATCACTCGCCCTTACAAGCTAATCTTCACATTGGGAATGCAAGACAATCCAGGTTAGGGGATTCCGGACGAGCCCCCAAATTGTGGTGGAAATACACTAAGTTGAACTCATTAATTAGTTTAGACGGAGACAAAAGTTCTCAACACACAGTAAGCGTTTCATTATATACCTATGAGCAGAGAATACACCAAGGCAACTTAGCAAGATCTCTATAACAGAGCACATAAATATTCTTATAAATTCAATCAGTGGCATGTCAGAATATTCCTATGAAAAATATCCTGTTAGCCACCCTTTCTGTCAGAGTGGGGCTGTCAGCCACTATTCCATTCTTGTACTAATGTGATTACAATCATATCCCACAGTATCTCAAGCTGGTTTCTCTTCTAACGTCTTCATTGTTCACCCAGTGGTTATCTCTGTCATGATTGTAGTCGGGTCTTGTCCTGTGTTGTCCGGTTATGCCCCTTCCTGGTCCTTGTGTGTCATTGTTTTGTGATTTCTTCTATGTAGTAATTTGATTCGTAACACCTGTGTTTGCCCCTCACCTGTGTCTAGTTTATCTTCATTAGTTCTTGTTTTTTGTTTGGTCTTTTTGTGTCAGTCCTTTGTGGTGACTTTACGTTTGTTTTTAATTTTAGTATTTGTTCCAGTTCGGTTCCAAGTCATAGTTATAGTAATAAAGAGATTGCGTGTTTTCAACTTCTGTGAATGTGTCCTGCTTTCCTGCAAGTAAGAGCAGTCCATGACAATCTCCCTAACAAGCGTCTGTCTATTTACATCAAGAAAACAACCCCCAACTTATAACATATAACAAGGCTCACAAGCCAAAAACACCATCTTGATCTTGAAGCAGTTGATGATGCGTTCAGATTCTGTAGCGGCAGCAAGTATTTCAGGGTTTTACAAGGTTTTTCCTAAATGTGTCTGTTATTCCATAGCCCTTCAATAGTGTTTACATGGTAGTTATATGTATCCCTTATAACAAGTTGTACAGACATGTTTCTTAATTATTTCAAAGTTTGCCAATCACAAATAGTAGCAGTGTTTTCATTACAGCCCATGACACATTTCTTATTAAATATGATTAGAAATGTGGTAGTAAGTAGTGTACAAGGGTAGTGTACCAGGGTTTAGATATGTTCCTCCCTCAAGCTAAGAGAGGAGAAACTGAAGCTGCTTCCACACAGGACCAATTGCGCAAGAGTATAAACATTGTCGGAGCACAGTCTTGCACTTCTAACATCTCGAAATTTACCTGCTCCTTTCCAAACCTTATCTACCCTCACTTGACAGACATGGTTGTCCTATCAAAATAAATGCATGTTACTAGACCGTTTGGTCAATACCAAGTCTGTTATTGGTACTGTAAACAAATGACCTACTTGAGAAAAGGTGCTGTTTTCAGATAAAGTGTTAACTGGCATTCAGTTCATTTTAACAGCCTGTTTCAGTCCAGAGGAAGGTCTGAAATCATAACCTTTCTCAATGTTTGTTCTAACTCTCAGGTGTACATAATCTACAAATGAAACTGTTGATGTCTGTGTTTGACTGAGGGTGGGTTTCAGTTTGTGTGATTATGTTTGTTTGTGTGTGAAAGGGAATAGCCAATTGCTCACACGCATACACACACATGCACAGACCTACACATACACACAAACAAACTAGATTTAAGAAACGGGCACATTTTCTTTATTGATGCTGCTGTTATTTTTTATGTAAAATGTGCAACTCCCTTCGTACTGTCAACCAAGGGACTAGCTTTGTGTAGGATACCACCTAATTTGCATTATTATCCGCGACTGTAGCAAACTAGAACAGATGCTATTTTTGCTATTCAAATAAATTTCATGTCTATTTTGATGGAATCCATGGGAATTTGTAAATGACAAACTCGAACGTTAATAAACGTATATATTCCCAGACCATTTTATTGGGTATACTTTTTCCATGCAAATATCTAATCAGCCTCTTTAGGGCCTGTGGCAGTTCTCTTTGGTGTAAACAAGCTGTACGCACAAATCCATCCTGCCTTGTCTCAACGGTTCAATCTGGTGTTGGTGGTGTAATAGTGTGGGGGGGTATTTTGTTGGCACATTTTGGACACTAGAACAAATTGAGCATTGTTTAAAGGCCACTGCCTACCTGTCTATTGTTGCAGACCCTGTCCATTGCTTTATGACAGCAGTGTACACACCATCTAATGGCTTCCAGCAGTAATACACACCATGTCACAAAGCTCACATCATTTCAAACTTTTTTCACATGACAGTGAGTTTATTGTACTCAAATAGCATTATCACTGCGTGATGCTATAATATCAATATGGGCCAACATTTCGGACAATTTTTTTTGAGCCACAAAGAATTAATGGGTCTTCTGAGGGTCTGTTAAGTGTATTTAATTATATTGTTTCGATAATATTATTAAATGTACCTAATAGAAACATAAGAAACATAATAAGAATCGAGCAGGCATTGCTGCTGCACAGCTTTTTATTGCTACAGAGGATCTATAGCAAAGCTTAATTCAAAGGTGTGTTTATTATAATGCACATGGTGCCGTTGATCTGCTGGTATTTTTTCCAACAACCTCTGATCCAGTAATGTTATTCTTTAGCCTTGACAAACTGAACATTGGAAAGCTCTGTGTGACCATATGTGTGTGCCTCTGTGGATATATATGGTTATATTTTTTATCCCTTTCAGTTCTCTGTGTGTGCCTGTCTCTGCTTTCATTTATTTATTTATTTTCCTGATTCCCATAGCTGATTCTGCTCTATTTTATATGAATTTCTCTCTTGGCAATTGTCCTCATTTTGTTTCTAATTCTTCTGTTACTCTTTTTTTGTTGGTTTATTTTTCCCTAACCCTTTTGTTGGTGCTTTCCTGTTTTCATTTCAGGCCCCAAAAGTTTAGTTCATTTAATGTTGTTTACTTTTTAGTCTGCCTGCAAAAGTCTGTGTGTGGCTTCAATACTTGTGGTGTGGTGGGTTCTTCTAGCACATCTCTCATACTTCTCCTTCAATCTCTCCATCCGTAACTTTTTTCTCTCTATCCATCCGCCGTTTGCAGACATATTCCTCCCACTCACAAGCTGTACAATATGATAGCCCCTCTGACTGTAGGGAATTCAACGCAGTCTGGACGGTTAAACTAGCAAACACCATTTGCCACAAATAGCCTAAATAGCTATTTGCCATTTCTTGTAGGAATACAGAAAAAAAACATTTCTGACTTACCAATGTTTTTCTATACATAGTAATTTTGTTTCAGAAATGTGTTCGTATTTGCTTGTATAAGAAACCCCATACCATAGCTGCTCCCGCAGGAAGAAAGGGTTATTTTACCCCTACACAAAACACAAAAACACACAACACGAACAGTCAAGAGACCCTGTCTAGTTGGCTTATGTTCTGGGTAAATATGTAATATGTATATGAATTGTGCAAAGAAGCGTCTGGATGTCTGAACAGATTGCAATGATCAGGTTCAAGTATGAAGTTGTGCAAAAGCGCAATATCTAGTTAAATATACACAGTTGTGCAAAAGAATGTGTCGATGTCCAGTTTTAGTGGAGGATGTCCAACTTCAGGAGTTTGACAGAGTGGTGACTGGAGGTGCAGTTGTTGGTGTACAGAGAGAAGAGGGGACAGGACGCAACCTTGAGGTGAGCCAGTGCTGATGGTCAGAGTGTCTGACAGGTGCTTCTCCAACCTCACGTGTTGCCTCCTGTTGGAAAGAAAGTCTGTGATCCATTTACATGTTGACACGGGCACTCCCATGGTGGAGAGCTTATCCTGGAGGAGGGCTGGGATTATGGCATTGAAAGCAGAACTGAAGTCCAAAAATAGGATTCTGGCGTCAAGATGCTGGAGAATGAAGTGAAGAAGCCATGTCGTCCAAAGACCTGTTGGCTCTGTAGGCAAACTGCAATGGGTCTAGTACTGGATCAGTGATGGTTTTGAGGTGCGACAGCACCAGTCGCTCAAAGGACTTCATAAGGTCAAGGCAACTGATCTGTAGTCATTTCTCTGTGTGATCCTTGGTTTCTTGGGGACTGGGATGATGGTGGAGGATTTGAGGCAGGATGGGACGCTGCATGACTCCAATGATTTATTCTCATTTCCTCTCTAATGATAGTCCTGATTGCTATTTATCCCCTGCAGCTAAGGGACGGTTATGTTTTCCTGTTGCCACTCTCAATATAAAACACTATCTTGCAGACTTAACCACATCCTTTATCCCACATTCCTCTGTCTGTTGTCTGAATCCTTTCTCCATTTCAACATATCCGAATATTCTTCCCTCTACATTTCTACAAATATTTTCATTCACGACCTTTTGTCTTGTAATATCTCTCATTAACTATCCTGCTAGAACTGAGTAGAACATTTAAATCAGCGAGTCACTCCATTTGTCTTGTCAATTTTTTTTGTGCTTATTATGTATTTATGTTTTAATCATTAAAAAGCAATTAGGACAAAAGCAGATAACATATACCTGAGAGAACTCAATCGATTGACATTTTAGAAAACATTTTAGTCACATACACGGTCTGAATTTTTGTTACATCTTCTACAAGATGAATAACCTTGTTTCACTGTTGGCTTACTGCAATTGCACATGCAAACCCCTTATGTCCATTGGTTTTTGGTCATGAAGACAACATTTAAAACAACCATATCGGGTGGTTTTGACATACATTGCCTCTCTCTTACGTGTAACGCAAGTGACTGGATTTTTGCACACTTTTTTACCAGTTGGACAGTAACAGATGTTTTATTTTGGCTCTGTAATCAAGAACTAATTGGTAAAAACAATCACTGAGAGGTCAATAGGCATCCATAAACTGTGAAATGTGCATGCCCTGTTATAGAACGCCCACATTTAATAGGACCAAAAGTAATTGTACAACATAGTGTTCAATATTGTAGTCTTGTATAGTATTTGTTAGATATTCTTTGCGTTTGATGACTACATGAAATCTATGACCTATAGCCGTCACCAGATGTAAGTAACCCTTCAGAATTCATATCCTACTGCTGTATTAGCATAAGTATTCGGACAGTGACATCATTTTTATGTTATGTACTCCACATGTACTATACATTTATAGATACAATGACCAGGGGGGTTAAATTACAAACTTTTGGTGCACCTGATGTTTTGGCTATATCTCTTGTTTAAATCAATTGTTCTGTTTTCCACAGCAACTGATGCGGTCCTCCGTTTTCCACATGTTTATTTTGACAATGGTAGCCGTGGACGTCATCGTTGCCGCTAGCAACTACTACAAGGGCGAGCACCAAACAAGTAGCTACGATGAGTTCTACCTGGCTGAGGTGAGGGTTTCAACAGACAATGCGCAGTACACACACAAATGCATTTCCTCCCTGATGAAAATAGAGCCACTAGCATGGGCTGATCATCTGCATGCTCTACTTCAATCTTTTGGAACAATAATTTTGCATTTTTCAGAGTGACTACTTCATTTTAATATTTTTTTGACCTTATGGTTAACTAGATAGCGTACAATTTCTGCTGAAATTGTGATGATGTGTGCTTGCGGCCACCCGTAGTCGACTGTGTACTGATATCAACTGCCAAACTGAGGTGACACTGCTGCTGCTGCGCCATAGTATGCAATGTGTTAAACCTATCAGTCATTACTCATGAATACACACTACTGCTGCAAGCACCATAGTATACAATGTGTTAAACCTATCAGTCATTACTCATGAATACACACTGCTGCTGCAAGCACCATAGTATGTGATGTGTTAAACCTATCAGTCATTACTCATGAATACACACTACTGCTGCAAGCACCATAGTATGTGATGTGTTAAACCTATCAGTCAATACTCATGAATACACACTGCTGCTGCATGCACCATAGTATACAATGTGTTAAACCTATCAGTCATTACTCATGAATACACACTGCTGCTAAGCACCATAGTATACAATGTGTTAAACATAGTCAGTCATTACACATGAATACACACTGCTGCTGCATGCACCATAGTATCAATGTGTTAAACCTATCAGTCATTGCTCATGAATACACACTGCTGCTGCATGCACCATAGTATACAATGTGTTAAACCTATCAGTCATTACTCATTACTACAGTAGTAGCTAACGCTAGCTAGCGCTAACGCTAGCTAACATGCTAACGCTAGCTAACATGCTAACGCTAGCTAGCGCGCTAACGCTAGCTAACATGCTAACGTGTAAACAGAGACCCAGAGAAAGAACTTACCTATCCATTCATTGCTGCAGGCTGTCTGAATGTATGCATAAACTTAAAGTAGTAGCTAACGCTAGCTAGCGCGCTAACGCTAGCTAACATGCTAACGTCTGAATGTATGCATAGCTAACGCTAGCTAACATGCTAACGAGCTAAACGCTAGCTAACAAAACTGCTAACATGCTCACATGTAAACAGAGACCAGAGAAAGAACTTACCCATTCATTCATTCTTTCATTCATGTTTTGATGTATAACATGTATCTGTAACCCCAGAAATGTAGGCGCTATCACAATGTACAAAACTTTCTTTGCTTTGCAGGATATGTCTGTGGCTGTTGATTGCAGTGTCTGTGGCTGTTGCCTGGCAGCCATGCCTTTGTCAGGAGGACCAGCTGTTCTCATCGATATCAGAGCGCGCTGCCTCCTCCCCCCGCCCCTTCCAGAATGTTCCTACTATTTAGCCAATCAACAACCAGAAAATGCTGCTTCACTGTCTATCATTTCAAAAGATTCAGACATGGTCGTATACTTTTAGCTCTACTAACCAGAGTTTTACTCACACAGTTTAAACAATTACATCATGAGAATCCTAAGAACCAGGCGGACATTTTGATGTATAACATGTATCTGTAACCCCAGAAATGTAGGCGCTATCACAATTTACAAACGAACAAAAAACACCAAAAATCGCTTTCAAATTAGAGTGGAGAAAATCACCGTTTCTATGGATGTCTATGGGGAGGCGCAAGTTGGAAACAAAAGGACATAACGAAATAAATATATATGTTACAGCTTATATTTGAACATTTTGAGTGACAGCACAAATAGATGAACGTTTTGATATGCCATTTGTGTGTAAAGGGTTGAAACTCAGGCAGCAGTAGCAGTTTACAAATGTTCTCTACATTTTCTGCTGAATGGGCTCTCACACTCTAGTTTTGAAGATTCCGTCAATGTATTTCAATGGGGATTAATTAGCGACATTATCGTTAATATTTCGTAAACTACATAACGAAACCTTCTACAAAACAATGCCAACTAAATAGAGTTCGGGACGCACATTTTGACACCTTTTTGTCCATCTAGTGCAAAAACTGTGGGAGGAGTAGGCGGACAAAATTGAATAATAATAATAATAATATATAACAATAATAAGTCAAGCATAATAACTAGATAGCGTACAATTTCTGCAGAAATTGTGATGATGTGTGCTTGCGGCCACCCGTAGTCGACTGTGTACTGATATCAACTGCCAAACTGAGGTGACACTGCTGCTGCTGCACCATAGTATGCAATGTGTTAAACCTATCAGTCATTACTCATGAATACACACTGCTGCTGCAAGCACCATAGTATGTGTGTTAAACCTATCAGTCATTACTCATGAATACACACTGCTGCTGCATGCACCATAGTATACAATGTGTTAAACCTATCAGTCATTACTCATGAATACACACTGCTGCTGCATGCACCATAGTATAAATGTGTTAAACCTATCAGTCAATACTCATGAATACACACTGCTGCTGCATGCACCATAGTATACAATGTGTTAAACCTATCAGTCATTACTCATGAATACACACTGCTGCAAGCACCATAGTATACAATGTGTTAAACCTATCAGTCATTACTCATGAATACACACTGCTGCTGCATGCACAATAGTATACAATGTGTTAAACCTATCAGTCATTACTCATGAATACACACTGCTGCTACATGCACCATAGTATACAATGTGTTAAACATATCAGTCATTACTCATGAATACACACTGCTGCTGCAATGCACCATAGTATACAATGTGTTAAACCTATCAGTCATTACTCATGAATACACTGCTGCTGCATGCACCATAGTATGCAATGTAAACCTATCAGTCAATACTCATGAATACACACTGCTGCTGCATGCAAGATAGTATCCAATGTGTTAAACCTATCAGTCATTGCTCATGACTACAATGTGCACCATAGTATAACCCTATCAGTCATTACATCACTCATTACTACAGTAGTAGCTAACGCTAGCTAGCGCTAACTAACGCTAGCTAACATGCTAACGCTAGCTAACATGCTAACGCTAGCTAGCGCTAACGCTAGCTAACATGCTAACGTGTAAACAGAGACCCAGAGAAAGAACTTACCTATCCATTCATTGCTGCAGGCTGTCTGAATGTATGCATACACTTAAAGTAGTAGCTAACGCTAGCTAGCGCCCATCCATTCATTGCTGCAGGCTAACGCTAGCTAACATGCTAACGCTAGCGCGCTAACGCTAGCTAACATGCTAACGTAACCATTCATTGCTAGGCTGTCTGAATGCATAAACTTACAGTAGCTAACGCTAGCTAACTAACGCTAGCTAACATGCTAACTAGCTAAAAACTAGCTAACATGCTCACATGTAAACAGAGACCAAGAGAAACAACTTACCCATTCATTCATTCTTTCTTTGCTGCAGGCATATGTCTGTGGCTGTTGCCTGGCAGTGTATTTGGCTGTGGCCAGGCAGCTATGCCTTTGTCAGGAGGAACACCTGTTCTCATCGATATCAGAGCGCGCTGCCTCCTCCCCCGCCCCTTCCAGAATGTTCCTACTGTTTAGTCAACAACCAGAAAATGCTGCTTCACTGTCTATCATTTCAAAAGATTCAGACATGGTCGTATACTTTTAGCTCTACTAACCAGAGTTTTAATCACACAGTTTAAACAATTACACCATGAGAATCCTAAGAACCAGGCGGACATTTTGATGTATAACATGTATCTGTAACCCCAGAAATGTAGGCGCTATCACAATTTACAAACGAACAAAAAAAAACAAAAATCGCTTTCAAATTAGAGTGGAGAAAATCACCGTTTCTATGGATGTCTATGGGGAGGCGCAAGTTGGAAACAAAAGGACATAACGAAATAAATATATATGTTACAGCTTATATTTGAACATTTTGAGTGACAGCACAAATAGATGAACGTTTTGATATGCCATTTGTGTGTAAAGGGTTGAAACTCAGGCAGCAGTAGCAGTTTACAAATGTTCTCTACATTTTCTGCTGAATGGGCTCTCACACTCTAGTTTTGAAGATTCCGTCAATGTATTTCAATGGGGATTAATTAGCGACATTATCGTTAATATTTCGTAAACTACATAACGAAACCTTCTACAAAACAATGCCAACTAAATAGAGTTCGGGACGCACATTTTGACACCTTTTTGTCCATCTAGTGCAAAAACTGTGGGAGGAGTAGGGGGGACAAAATTGATATAATAATAATAATAATAATAATAATAATAATAATAATAATAATATATGTGAGATTACAATATGTGTCCTTGACCATAGTCAAGCACACATAACTAGATAGCGTACAATTTCTGCAGAAATTGTGATGTGTGCTTGCGGCCACCCGTAGTCGACTGTGTACTGATATCAACTGCCAAACTGAGGTGACACTGCTGCACCATAGAATGCAATGTGTTAAACCTATCAGTCATTACTCATGATTACACACTGCTGCAAGCACCATAGTATACAATTTGTTAAACCTATCAGTCATTACTCATGAATACACACTGCTGCAACATGCACCATAGTATGCAATGTGTTAAACCTATCAGTCATTACTCATGAATACACACTGCTGCAAGCACCATAGTATACAATGTGTTAAACATATCAGTCATTACTCATGAATACACACTGCTGCAACATGCACCATAGTATGCAATGTGTTAAACCTATCAGTCAATACTCATGAATACACACTGCTGCTGCATGCACCATAGTATACAATGTGTTAAACCTATCAGTCATTACTCATGAATACACACTACTGCTGCATGCACCATAGTATACAATGTGTATACAAAAGAACATTTGTGAATTGGCTCTTAAAAGAGCCTTTGGGGGGATGCCTAAAGGGAGGGAGAGCAAGCAGCAACAATTCACATTCTTTAGTATTGTATAAACGTACTTAGTATTAACCTGGCAGTCAAGCTCAACAGGAAGTTACCATACAGGCCCCCTGTCTCATATCACTTTCCTGCCAGCCCTGACGCAGTGACTTTTGATTTGTTATAGAATAAACATGGACTCATCAGGTAGCCTTCTTTAAAGAAGGGAAACCCTCAACAGTTTACATTAAATTACCAGTACTAGTTCATTGGTGGGGGGGGCAAGGTTTGCTTCACACCGGCTTCAAATGTTTTTCCTGGGCCTTTCCATCCTATCCTATCACCGTGACCTCTGTGAAAAAGAGAAGACAGTACAATGGACAGGAGTTTAGCACATGTTTAAATCTTCTCAGTTAATATGTACTTATTTTTATTGACTGGTTCATACCTCCCTGTCAAGTATACAATGTATAAAAACCTATCAGTCATTACTCATGAATACACACTGCTGCTACATGCACCATAGTATACAATGTGTTAAACCACCATAGTATACAATGTGTTAAACCTATCAGTCAATACTCATGAATACACACTGCTGCTGCATGCAAGATAGTATGCAATGTGTTAAACCTATCAGTCATTACTCATTACTACAGTAGTAGCTAACGCTAGCTAGCAGGCTAACGCTAGCTAACATGCTAACGCTAGCTAGCGCGCTAACGCTAGCTAACTTGCTAACGTGTAAACAGAGACCCAGAGAAAGAAGTTACCCATCCATTCATTGCTGCAGGCTGTCTGAATGTATGCATAAACTTACAGTAGTAGCTAACGCTAGCTAGCGCGCTAACGCTAGCTAACATGCTAACGAGACCCAGCTACCCATCCATTCATTGCTGCAGGCTGTCTGAATGTATGCATAACGCTAGCTAGCTAACATGCTAACGTGTAAACAGAGACCCAGAGAAAGAAGTTACCCATCCATTCATTGCTGCAGGCTGTCTGAATGTATGCATAAACTTACAGTAGTAGCTAACGCTAGCTAGCGAGCTAACGCTAGCTAACATGCTAACGATAGCTAGCGCGCTAACGCTAGCTAACATGCTAACGTGTAAACAGAGACCCAGAGAAAGAAGTTACCCATCCATTCATTGCTGCAGGCTGTCTGAATGTATGCATAAACTTACAGTTGTAGCTAACGCTAGCTAGCGAGCTAACATGCTAACGATAGCTAGCGCGCTAACGCTAGCTAACATGCTAACGTGTAAACAGAGACCCAGAGAAAGAAGTTACCCATCCATTCATTGCTGCAGGCTGTCTGAATGTATGCATAAACTTACAGTAGTAGCTAACGCTAGCTAGCGCGCTAACGCTAGCTAACATGCTAACGATAGCTAGCGCGCTAACGCTAGCTAACATGCTAACGTGTAAACAGAGACCCAGAGAAAGAAGTTACCCATCCATACATTGCTGCAGGCTGTCTGAATGTATGCATAAACTTACAGTAGTAGCTAACGCTAGCTAGCGAGCTAACGCTAGCTAACATGCTAACGATAGCTAGCGCGCTAACGCTAGCTAACATGCTAACGTGTAAACAGAGACCCAGAGAAAGAACTTACCCATTCATTCATTCTTTCTTTGCTGCAGGATATGTCTGTGGCTGTTGATTGCAGTGTCTGTGGCTGTTGCCTGCCAGCCATGCCTTTGTCAGTAGGACCAGCTGTTCTCATCGATATCAGAGCGCGCTGCCTCCTCCCCCCCACCCCTTCCAGAATGTTCCTACTATTTAGCCAATCAACAACCAGAAAATGCTGCTTCACTGTCTATCATTTCAAAAGATTCAGACATGGTCGTATACTTTTAGCTCTACTAACCAGAGTTTTACTCACACAGTTTAAACAATTACATCATGAGAATCCTAAGAACCAGGCGGACATTTTGATGTATAACATGTATCTGTAACCCCAGAAATGTAGGCGCTATCACAATTTACAAACGAACAAAAAAACACCAAAAATCGCTTTCAAATTAGAGTGGAGAAAATCACCGTTTCTATGGATGTCTATGGGGAGGCGCAAGTTGGAAACAAAAGGACATAACGAAATAAATATATATGTTACAGCTTATATTTGAACATTTTGAGTGACAGCACAAATAGATGAACGTTTTGATATGCCATTTGTGTGTAAAGGGTTGAAACTCAGGCAGCAGTAGCAGTTTACAAATGTTCTCTACATTTTCTGCTGAATGGGCTCTCACACTCTAGTTTTGAAGATTCCGTCAATGTATTTCAATGGGGATTAATTAGCGACATTATCGTTAATATTTCGTAAACTACATAACGAAACCTTCTACAAAACAATGCCAACTAAATAGAGTTCGGGACGCACATTTTGACACCTTTTTTGTCCATCTAGTGCAAAAACTGTGGGAGGAGTAGGCGGGGACAAAATTGATATAATAATAATAATAATAATAATAGTCAAGCACACATAATAATAGATAGCCTTGACCATAGTCAATAATTCTGCAGAAATTGTGATGATGTGTGCTTGCGGCCACCCGTAGTCGACTGTGTACTGATATCAACTGCCAAACTGAGGTGACACTGCTGCTGCTGCACCATAGTATGCAATGTGTTAAACCTATCAGTCATTACTCATGAATACACACTACTGCTGCAAGCACCATAGTATGCAATGTGTTAAACCTATCAGTCATTACTCATGAATACACACTGCTGCTGCATGCACCATAGTATACAATGTGTTAAACCTATCAGTCATTACTCATGAATACACACTGCTGCTGCATGCACCATAGTATGCAATGTGTTAAACCTAATTACTCATGAATACACACTGTAAACCTATCAGTCAAACCTACTCATGAATACACACTGCTGCTACATGCACCATAGTATACAATGTGTTAAACCTATCAGTCATTACTCATGAATACACACTACTGCTGCATGCACCATAGTATGCAATGTGTTAAACCTATCAGTCATTACTCATGAATACACACTGCTGCTGCATAGTATGCAATGTAAACAGTTAAACCTATCACCATAGCTATACAATAGCTAACATGTGTTAAACCTATCAGTCATTACTCATTACTACAGTAGTAGCTAATTCATTGCTAGCTAAACTTACAGTAGTAGCTAACGCTAGCTAACGCTAGCTAACATGCTAACGATATGCTAACGCTAGCTAACATGCTAACGTGTAAACAGAGACCCAGAGAAATAACTTACCTATCCATTCATTGCTGCAGGCTGTCTGAATGTATGCATAAACTTAAAGTAGTAGCTAACGCTAGCTAACATGCTAACGCTAACGCTAGCTAACATGCTAACGTTAGCTAGCGCTAGCTAACGCTAGCTAACATGCTAACATGTAAACAGAGACCCAGAGAAAGAACTTACCCATTCATTCATTTCTTTCATTGCTGCAGGATATGTCTGTGGCTGTTGATTGCAGTGTCTGTGGCTGTTGCCTGCAGCTATGCCTTTGTCAGGAGGACCAGCTGTTCTCATCGATATCAGAGCGCGCTGCCTCCTCCCCCCCCCCCTTCCAGAATGTTCCTACTATTTAGCCAATCAACAACCAGAAAATGCTGCTTCACTGTCTATCATTTCAAAAGATTCAGACATGGTCGTATACTTTTAGCTCTACTAACCAGAGTTTTACTCACACAGTTTAAACAATTACATCATGAGAATCCTAAGAACCAGGCGGACATTTTGATGTATAACATGTATCTGTAACCCCAGAAATGTAGGCGCTATCACAATTTACAAACGAACAAAAAAACACCAAAAATCGCTTTCAAATTAGAGTGGAGAAAATCACAGTTTCTATGGATGTCTATGGGGAGGCGCAAGTTGGAAACAAAAGGACATAACGAAATAAATATATATGTTACAGCTTATATTTGAACATTTTGAGTGACAGCACAAATAGATGAACGTTTTGATATGCCATTTGTGTGTAAAGGGTTGAAACTCAGGCAGCAGTAGCAGTTTACAAATGTTCTCTACATTTTCTGCTGAATGGGCTCTCACACTCTAGTTTTGAAGATTCCGTCAATGTATTTCAATGGGGATTAATTAGCGACATTATCGTTAATATTTCGTAAACTACATAACGAAACCTTCTACAAAACAATGCCAACTAAATAGAGTTCGGGACGCACATTTTGACACCTTTTTTGTCCATCTAGTGCAAAAACTGTGGGAGGAGTAGGGGGGACAAAATTGATGATAATAATAATAATAATAATAATAATAACTAGATAGCGTACAATTTCTGCTGAAATTGTGATGATGTGTGCTTGCGGCCACCCGTAGTCGACTGTTTACTGATATCAACTGCCAAACTGAGGTGACACTGCTGCTACATGCACCATAGTATACAATGTGTTAAACCTATCAGTCATTACTCATGAATACACACTGCTGCTGCAAGCACCATAGTATACAATGTGTTAAACCTATCAGTCATTACTCATGAATACACACTGCTGCTGCATGCACCATAGTATACAATGTGTTAAACCTATCAGTCATTACTCATGAATACACACTGCTGCTGCATGTATACAATGTGTTATAGTATGCAATGTGTTAAACCTATCAGTCATTACTCATGAATACACACTGCTGCTACATGCACCATAGTATACAATGTGTTAAACCTATCAGTCATTACTCATGAATACACACTACTGCTGCATGCACCATAGTATGCAATGTGTTAAACCTATCAGTCATTACCCATGAATACACACTGCTGCTACATGCACCATAGTATACAATGTGTTAAACCTATCAGTCATTACATGATGCTGTGCACCATAAACCATTATCAGTCATTACTCATGCTAACGTACAGAGACCCAGCTAGGCTGTCTGACGCTAGCTAACGCTAGCTAGCGCGCTAACGCTAGCTAACATGCTAACGCTAACGCTAAACATGCTAACGAGACCCAGAGAAAGAACTTACCCATCCATTCATTGCTGCAGGCTGTCTGAATGTATGCATAAACTTACAGTAGTAGCTAACGCTAGCTAGCGCGCTAACGCTAGCTAACATGCTAACGATAGCTAGCGCGCTAACGCTAGCTAACATGCTAACATGTAAACAGAGACCCAGAGAAAGAACTTACCCAATTCATTCATTAAACAGAGACCCAGAGAAAGAACTTTTCATTCATTCTTTCTTTGCTGCAGGATATGTCTGTGGCTGTTGATTGCAGTGTCTGTGGCTGTTGCCTGGCAGCCATGCCTTTGTCAGGAGGACCAGCTGTTCTCATCGATATCAGAGCGCGCTGCCTCCTTCCCCCCGCCCCTTCCAGAATGTTCCTACTATTTAGCCAATCAACAACCAGAAAATGCTGCTTCACTGTCTATCATTTCAAAAGATTCAGACATGGTCGTATACTTTTAGCTCTACTAACCAGAGTTTTACTCACACAGTTTAAACAATTACATCATGAGAATCCTAAGAACCAGGCGGACATTTTGATGTATAACATGTATCTGTAACCCCAGAAATGTAGGCGCTATCACAATTTACAAACGAACAAAAAAACACCAAAAATCGCTTTCAAATTAGAGTGGAGAAAATCACCGTTTCTATGGATGTCTATGGGGAGGCGCAAGTTGGAAACAAAAGGACATAACGAAATAAATATATATGTTACAGCTTATATTTGAACATTTTGAGTGACAGCACAAATAGATGAACGTTTTGATATGCCATTTGTGTGTAAAGAGTTGAAACTCAGGCAGCAGTAGCAGTTTACAAATGTTCTCTACATTTTCTGCTGAATGGGCTCTCACACTCTAGTTTTGAAGATTCCGTCAATGTATTTCAATGGGAATTAATTAGCGACATTATCGTTAATATTTCGTAAACTACATAACGAAACCTTCTACAAAACAATGCCAACTAAATAGAGTTCGGGACGCACATTTTGACACCTTTTTTGTCCATCTAGTGCAAAAACTGTGGGAGGAGTAGGGGTGGACAAAAGTGATATAATAATAATAATATATATGTGAGATTACAATATGTGTCCTTGATAATAATAATATATATGTGAGATTACAATATGTGTCCTTGACCATAGTCAAGCACACATAACTAGATAGCGTACAATTTCTGCAGAAATTGTGATGATGTGTGCTTGCGGCCACCCGTAGTCGACTGTTTACTGATGTCAACTGCCAAACTGAGGTGACACTGCTGCTACATGCACCATAGTATACAATGTGTTAAACCTATCAGTCATTACTCATGAATACACACTGCTGCTGCATGCACCATAGTATGCAATGTGTTAAACCTATCAGTCATTACTCATGAATACACACTGCTGCAACATGCACCATAGTATGCAATGTGTTAAACCTATCAGTCAATACTCATGAATACACACTGCTGCTGCATGCAAGATAGTATGCAATGTGTTAAACCTATCAGTCATTACTCATCAATACACACTGCTGCTACATGCACCATAGTATGCAATGTGTTAAACCTATCAGTCATTACTCATGAATACACACTACTGCTGCATGCACCATAGTATGCAATGTGTTAAACCTATCAGTCATTACCCATGAATACACACTGCTGCTACATGCACCATAGTATACAATGTGTTAAACCTATCAGTCATTACTCATTACTACAGTAGTAGCTAACGCTAGCTAGCGCGCTAACGCGCTAACATGCTAACGCTAGCTAACAACGCTGCTAACATGCTAACGTGTAAACAGAGACCCAGAGAAATAACTTACCTATCCATTCATTGCTGCAGGCTGTCTGAATGTATGCATACACTTAAAGTAGTAGCTAACGCTAGCTAGCATGCTAACGCTAGCTAACATGCTAACGTTAGCTAGCGCGCTAACGCTAGCTAACATGCTAACATGTAAACAGAGACCCAGAGAAAGAACTTACCAATTCATTCATTCGTTCATTGCAGGCAGAGTCTTTGTCTGTAACCAGGCAACTATGCCTTTGTCAGGAGGACCAGCTGTTCTCATCGATATCAGAGCGCGCTGCCTCCTTCCCCCCCGCCCCTTCCAGAATGTTCCTACTATTTAGCCAATCAACAACCAGAAAATGCTGCTTCACTGTCTATCATTTCAAAAGATTCAGACATGGTCGTATACTTTTAGCTCTACTAACCAGAGTTTTACTCACACAGTTTAAACAATTATATCATGAGAATCCTAAGAACCAGGCGGACATTTTGATGTATAACATGTATATGTAACCCCGGAAATGTAGGCGCTATTACAATTTACAAACGAACAAAAAAACACCAAAAATCGCTTTCAAATTAGAGTGGAGAAAATCACCGTTTCTATGGATGTCTATGGGGAGGCGCAAGTTGGAAACAAAAGGACATAACGAAATAAATATATATGTTACAGCTTATATTTGAACATTTTGAGTGACAGCACAAATAGATGAACGTTTTGATATGCCATTTGTGTGTAAAGAGTTGAAACTCAGGCAGCAGTAGCAGTTTACAAATGTTCTCTACATTTTCTGCTGAATGGGCTCTCACACTCTAGTTTTGAAGATTCCGTCAATGTATTTCAATGAGGATTAATTAGCGACAATTTCGTTAATATTTCGTAAACTACATAACGAAACTTTCTACAAAACAATAGCAACTAAATAGGTTTCGGGACGCACATTTTGACAATTTTTTGTCTATCTACTGCAAAAACTGTGGGAGGAGTAGGGGTGGTCAAAATTTGATATAATAATAATAATAATAACTAGATAGCGTACAATTTCTGCAGAAATTGTGATGATGTGTGCTTGCGGCCACCCGTAGTGGACTGTGTACTGATATCAACTGCCAAACTGAGGTGACACTGCTGCTGCTGCGCCATAGTATACAATGTGTTAAACCTATCAGTCATTATTCATGAATACACACTGCTGCTGCAAGGACCATAGTATACAATGTGTTAAACCTATCAGTCATTACTCATGAATACACACTGCTGCTATGTGCACCATAGTATACAATGTGTTAAACCTATCAGTCATTACTCATAAATACACACTGCTGCTGCAAGCACCATAGTATACAATGTGTTAAACCACCATAGTATACAAATGTGTTAAACCTATCAGTCATTACTCATGAATACACACTGCTGCTACATGCACCATAGTATACAATGTGTTAAACCTATCAGTCATTACTCATGAATACACACTACTGCTGCATGCACCATAGTAGCATATGAAACAGCATTATAAACCGCTAACGCTAGCTAGCGCGCTAACGCTAGGTAACATGCTAACGTTAGCTAACATGCTAACGTTAGCTAGCGCGCTAACGCTAGCTAACATGCTAACGCTAGCTAACATGCTAACGTGTAAACAGAGACCCAGAGAAAGAACTTACCCATTCATTCATGCTGCAGGATATGTCTGTGGCTGTTGATTGCAGTGTCTGTGGCTGTGTATGTGGCTGTTGCCTGGCAGCCATGCCTTTGTCAGGAGGACCAGCTGTTCTCATCGATATCAGAGCGCGCTGCCTCCTCCCCCCCGCCCCTTCCAGAATGTTCCTACTATTTAGCCAATCAACAACCAGAAAATGCTGCTTCACTGTCTATCATTTCAAAAGATTCAGACATGGTCGTATACTTTTAGCTCTACTAACCAGAGTTTCACTCACACAGTTTAAACAATTATATCATGAGAATCCTAAGAACCAGGCGGACATTTTGATGTATAACATGTATATGTAACCCCGGAAATGTAGGCGCTATTACAATTTACAAACGAACAAAAAAACACCAAAAATCGCTTTCAAATTAGAGTGGAGAAAATCACCGTTTCTATGGATGTCTATGGGGAGGCGCAAGTTGGAAACAAAAGGACATAACGAAATAAATATATATGTTACAGCTTATATTTGAACATTTTGAGTGACAGCACAAATAGATGAACGTTTTGATATGCCATTTGTGTGTAAAGAGTTGAAACTCAGGCAGCAGTAGCAGTTTACAAATGTTCTCTACATTTTCTGCTGAATGGGCTCTCACACTCTAGTTTTGAAGATTCCGTCAATGTATTTCAATGGGGATTAATTAGCGACATTATCGTTAATATTTCGTAAACTACATAACGAAACTTTCTACAAAACAATAGCAACTAAATAGGTTTCCGGACGCACATTTTGACAATTTTTTGTCTATCTACTGCAAAAACTGTGGGAGGAGTAGGGGTGGTCAAAATTTGATATAATAATAATAATAATATATATGTGAGATTACAATATGTGTCCTTGACCATAGTCAAGCACACATAATAATATATATGTGAGATTACAATATGTGTCCTTGACCATAGTCAAGCACACATAATAATAATATATATGTGAGATTACAATATGTGTCCTTGACCATAGTCAAGCACACATAATAATATATATGTGAGATTACAATATGTGTCCTTGACCATAGTCAAGCACACATAATAATATATATGTGAGATTACAATATGTGTCCTTGACCATAGTCAAGCACACATAATAATAATAATATATATGTGAGATTACAATATGTGTCCTTGACCATAGTCAAGCACACATAACTAGAGAGCTTAGGTATAGCGGGACTTTGCCTAGCAGAGACTTGTAAATTAGCTGGTTCCAATGTGTTAAACGCACAGTGTCTAACGACGGACAACCGACTGATGCTTAATGGTTGCAGTGATGGGTGTTTTATGTGGCATTGGTAACCAAACGTACAACACTGTGGTAAACCACATCCATTTCTTTCAGGAGAGAGTTTAAGGCAAGTCAATGCACCGCATTCAAAATTATTATGCAAATTATATTTTACACAGATTTTCCTAAATAGTCGATGCAAATGAGTCAGTATAATTTTCAAGTCACCAACCGTCGGGATATAAGTCGAAATTCATTGCACAAACCAGCCAATGAAAACAGTATGTTTTTCAAAAAAAAAAACTCAAAATGCACTGTTCCAAATTATTATGCACAACAGAGTTTCAAAATATTTTATAGGTTGTAATGAACTGGAAATGGTCATTTGTTGGTCATTTGTTGAATTTGCAGCATTAGGAGGTCATATGTACTGAAATCTAAAGATATTTCAATCCAACACATTTTAACAGGGCAAGTTACATGTTAATATAGGACCCCTTCTTTGATATCGCCTTCACATTTTTTGCATCCATTAAACTTGTGAGTTCATGGAGAGTTTCTGCTTGAATTTCTTTGCAGAATGTCAGAATACCTCTTAGAGCTGCTGTTTTAATACAAACTGCCTCCCACCCTCATAGATCTTTTGCTTGAGGATGCTCCAAAGGTTCTCAATAGGGTTGAGTTCAGGGGAGGATGGGGGGCCACACCAACTGACATCACCGAAGTCAAACATTGGTATAATAGGCATCTTCCCCAAGGCAGGTTTGGCAGCATGAGTGAAGTGAAGCCCTGTTGCGAAATAGGAAGGCGACTTAATTTTAGAACTGAGTTTGTTTATGTGGGACTGAAAGGAGTGAGATCTGTCTAACAAGACACCAAGGTATTTGGTATATGTAGCCACATATTCTAGTTCAGACGCATTTAGCGTGGCAATACCAATTGGAGTTTGCTTTTATACAGTTTAGTATTAACACTAGGAGCGCCAGAGCCGTCACCCCCTTAAGCGCCAGACACCCGCGCCCGCTGGCCTCATTAGCATCCAAATCATCCCAATTAGCACCAACATTCTTTTCCTCAGCATCACCAACCATCCACTGCGTAACCTGCCATCCATCAACAGCATCAGATCATCCGTGTTATCAACCTAAATGAAACTAATTACGATGAATTATGAAGAAAAACATTTTACTAAAATAGTATGTATTTATTGTCTTGTAACCTTAAAATACAAAAATAAAAAGATGATTTTAAAATGCACAGGCTATGGCATTTCAATTTCGTTTAGACTCTAAAAATCGAATAAATGAAAATCCTCCAAACTATAATTCTAAACAGATAGCGCTGGATACATGAAAAATGTAAGACGATGGATCAATGTTTTTGTTTGGTAAAGTATACCGTGAAAATTAAATTAATGGGCTGTATACATTAATTACAGTAATTGGATGAATTCGTTCAGTTTATTTATTGAAACATATATTTCTTTATTAACTTACTTCTTTATTCTAGTTCATTCAAATTCAAGCCTTGCAATCTTTTGTCTGTGTGTATCGCCCATTCAACTATTGACGTCATAGGTTCAGTGAGGTGTGATCGGTGTCTGGGTACCAACACCTAGCGGCATTGGATTTTGCCGTCAGGAAGACAATTTAGGCATCGAAAAACATGTAAATAGTAGTTTATATCGTTTTCAGTTTGTGATTTTACAATTCTGAAAACGGGACGCGGTAAAATGCACATATTTAGGAAAGACAAGGCTGTACCTTTTCAACAATGTATATTTATTTTAATTACTAACCCCAACTCCCGCTTTTGGTGCTCCTAGTGTTAACTGAAGATTTCGGAAAGTTAATTCATTTGTGAACTGAATTTATACATTTATTACAATTTATTGAAAAGCTTTCTGGTACAGGATATATAATCCTCTGTCCCAGACTCTACAAGACACAACTAATATATATATACATTCACATTTACAGTTTTACAATTTATAAAAAATAAGCACAGCTTCAAATCCAAACATGAAAATTACTAATTGTTGAGGTTTGCTGAAATTTGTGAATGATGGAATTAGTGATGACCCTTTCTGTAATCACATGAGAGACAGCTCTTTAAGACAGTTTTAGTGGGAGCAGGGCTACCTTCAGCCTTCTTACTAGGAAAAAACCTAACCTACCTACTAGCATGACAATCTAGCTAACGTTACACAACAGTGTGTCGATTTCCCCATTGTATGGCCTGTCCTGTCTGTTTCAACAACAAATTCAAATGAAAATACTTCCTTTGCTATGAAGGTTCTGACATTGTATAGAACATTTTAACAGTATAGCACAGCTATCGTACCTATACAGAAAATAATAACCCGTATTGTATGCCACTTGCTGACTTAGTTAGCAGGCTGAGCTAACTATCACAGTCTTGTAATAGGTTTGAATCCCGGTAGGTCGCACTAATAACTGTGACATGTCTGTACCTTTTCTCCCCAGGTGGCATTTACTGTGCTGTTTGACCTGGAGGCTATGCTAAAAGTGTGGTGCCTGGGCTTTACTGGTTACATCATCTCCTCACTCCATAAGTTTGAGTTGCTGCTGGTGGTGGGAACGACCCTGCATATTTACCCCTACCTGTACCACTCCCAGTTCACCTACTTTCAGGTAATGAACTCGCACTCACACTGTATGTAGTTGTACACATGTGTTGACATGCGTACACACAATCACTTTTCATTGACAGATGGTCCTGACATGGTCAGAAAAATAATTAAATCACGAATGTAAAATGCAGACTTGGAATGAGTGATGCAAAGAACGTCCACGGATATTTTTTACATTTCTATTTTGTCATTCTGATATCTTAACGCTTGACACAGATATCTTAGCGTACAGAACACAAATTCTTACTGTTGTTGTTCCACTGTGGTATGTCTGGTTTTGTGTGTGTGGAACTAGAGAAAATGTGTGTTTTCAGTTGTTTAATGTGTGTGTGTGTGTGTGTGAGAGAATCATGTAGCCACTACTCAGTATTTAAATGTTGGTCAAGAGGTTTGTTGTTTTATGACCAAACCTTACAAAAGGTAAGACCGGTGATCTAAGTGACATTCACCCTGCTGTGATTGTTGGTGTCAAATGTGATGGTTCCAGGATCTCAGAATTAGCAGAATGCCAAGGATTTTGTCTATCTACAGACTCTCGAGTAGGATAAATGGTCTGATAAACAAAAAGTAAGTGTCAGGTCTGTGGGTAGAAAAATGCAATTGCTATTTCCAGAGCTTAGGGGAGAAAAGACAGACTATTTCAAGACACATGAAACTCAGAATAAGTTTTTGCAATTGTGTTTTGATGTGTCTCACCTCAGTGAGAATGGAAGAGGCAGAATGTAGCAAGCAGCTAACACCTGGTGCTATCCTAATCATTTGCTTAACTGAGGAAATAATCTTTGCTGGCGGGAAACTTGTTTTTACAGTGGTGGCTTCTGGGTGCTTGGTGAATGTGGCTGTGTACGTGTTGTAATCCCGTGTCTGTGTGTGCGTGTTTTTGTGTGTGTATTTGGGTGCCAATCTGGGAGTGTGTTTATTTTTGTGCGGGTGGGCATGTGCTTAGATCTGTGTGTGCGTGTGTGTGGGTGGGTTGGAATGGTGGGCTTGATTAGTTCTAATTCTCTGTGTGGATTTTGGATCTTTGTGATAATATGAGAAATACAAACTGAACACAAAGTTAGCATTTCACCCTAAGGGAATGGTGGTTTTCATCATGTTGTAGAAAATTGTTGGTAAGGTAGATTTGTGAATCTTACACTAGAGATTAGGGGTGTGCGATATGACGATATTTAATCGTGGACGATTAAAATGTCTCCACGATTCACTTTTTCGGAAATATCGTAGAATCGCGCTCCAGTGCACGTTCAATTAGATGCAGATCTATGGCGTTTTTTCAGCTACGTATCAACATGCAATGCGCGGTGCGCTAGATGTCAGCGTGTTAACACTAGAAGCGCCAACAGCCCATGCCCGCGGGCGTTGCAGTTAGTAATTAAAATAAATATATAATGTTGAAAAGCTACAGCCTCGTTCTTCCATGACTTTTCCTAAATACGTGCATTTTACCTTGTCCCGTTTTCAGAAACTGGATGCGTTTTGGTCTGATCTCGTTTTGGTCCGATCTATATTGGACACCGTTTTGGTCTGGTCTTTATGAAACTGGGTCCGTTTTGGTCTGGTCTATATAAAACTGGATGCGTTTTGGTCTGGTCTACATGAAACTTGACGCGTTTTGGTCTGGTCTACATGAAACTTGACGCGTTTTGGTCCGATCTATATGAAACTGGATATATGTAACCGATTAATTTGCTGCGGTCTCATGTGCACTCATAACATCACTAATGAACACTCTGCGCAGTGCAACCGGTTAGTATGCGTGTCCTGCTCAGGCAGACAAAAGCTGCGAGATATACATAGATAATAGATTGATTGGCTTGGTTGAATTTGAATGAACTAGAAAAAAAGAGGTAGGCCTACGTTTCTAAAGAAATATATGTTTTACTAAATAAACAGAACGAAAATATAAAACGAAATTGATTAATGTATCTACCGGGTAACAGCAGAATATACCCGACCGTGACCAATATACAAACTGTGTTGTAAAATACGTGTTTCATTGTCTATAGTGCCTTAGTTACTGGGCTGTAATTACTATAATACATTTTACAAATGTAAATGATCAAATTATACACTGTAGCCTAATGTTTTTATTTCAACAGTCTGTGTTGCAATATATACGGCCAATCATGCGCAAATCATTTGATTGCGCGTCGCTTGTGATCTAAAATGTTTTAGCATTTATTACATCAAAATAGGACATACAGTTTGATTGATTTTAATTTATTCGATCTTTAGAAATTTAAATATCATAGCCTGTGCATTTTAAAATCATGGTTTTAATTTTGTATTGTATGGCTACATAAGACAATAAATAGGCTACATACTATTTTAGTAAAATGTTTTACTGCATAATTCACAATTCATTTAATTCAGGATGATAACACAGTAGATCATCTGATGCTGTAGATGGATGGCAGATTACACAGTGAATGGATGGTGAAGCTGCGGATGAGAATGAAGGTGCTTCTTTGCACCATTGCACTTCCTTTAAATATACACGTGATTAAAATATGCTACTTTAATTTTTTTTCCCTTTTATGTTTTGTTACCTTGTAACGCTATATTCTTTAAATGGAGATATAATTTGCTTGTATTGCAGCTCAGTAATTAGCAAAATAGTCTTAAAAAGCAACATGAAAAAGAATCGTGATAAAATCGTGAATCGTGATTTTTCCTGAAAAAATCGTGATATGATATTTTTCCCATATCGCCCACCCCTACTAGAGATTGAGTAATATTGCAGTGTTGGCCATTTCAAAGTTAAGTTGTAGGTTAACACCAGAAGCGCTGAGGCACTGACACTCACCTCTTTTGCAGTTTTTGGTCATTTGACCCATGCATGTTTTGAATGGGAGAATGTTGCTGTACGGAAGAAAATCTGTCTCACCAGATTCTGAAACTGAATTTCTAGCACTGAATTTATTTGCATACAAGATTCAGTGTCTAAAAATTCAGTGTTATAAATTCAGTGCAAAAAAATTCAGTGTCAGAAATTTAGTGAAAAAAAATTCTGTATCAGAAATTCAGTGAAAAAAAATTCAGTGTCAGAAATACAGTGCAAAAAAATTCTGTGTCAGAAATTCAGTGTAAAAAAAATTCAGTGTCAGAAATTCAGAATCAACATCCGGGATACCAAGGAAAAGCAATCAATTCTGTCTCAACTCCAACCAACATACAACTATCAAGTTTCGGGTTTACGTTTTAACTGGTGTCATTGCAGATGCGACGTGGGCGTGTCATTAGAAACTCTCTGGCTGGGAAGTTTAATGTAGTTGACCGTATCGATGTTCAAAATAATGTAAACGTCAATAAATCGTTCAAATGTTCGTAATTGTATTCTTTTAGTTAACCTGGGCGCACTACACTCTGTTATACAAGTGGTCTATATGTATCACAAATTAATCTGGGCGCACTACACTCTGTTATACTAGTGGTCTATATGTATCACAAATTAATCTGGGCGCACTACACTCTGTTATACTAGTGGTCTATATGTATCACAAATTAATCTGGGCGCACTACACTCTGTTATACTAGTGGTCTATATGTATCACAAATTAATCTGGGCGCACTACACTCTGTTATACTAGTGGTTTATATGTAGCCTAACACAAGTTAATCTGGGCGCACTACACTCTGTTATAGTAGCGGTCTGTACTCGTTCGTGCTGCGCCGTAAACAAACACCTCAGACCTCAGTTAGTCATACCTGCCAACACTCCCGTTTTTCCCGGGATTCTCCCGTTTTTTAGCCCCGTCTCCCGGACCCCTCCCGGTTTGTTATTTCTCCCGGGAAACTCCCGTTATTTTCATGGCCAAAACTCCATAAAAATATTTTGACCAATATGGTTGTCTAATGTTGACTCATTGTCAGATCTCGTATATAAAGTATCCACACCATCCACACCATACAATGTTCAGCACGTTTGTCACCCTGGCAACCTTTAAGTCAGTTGCGCAGTTGATCTCCCCGCAGCTTCATTCAGACCTGCATGCGAGTGATTAATATGGGAGGTGTTCCCGCAAAGAAATTAAAGTACAGCTGTACATTTCAACATTGTTGGACGCAACAATTTACATGCATCATACAGAGTCAAATCGACAACCTCCACGGTTTTTGTAAGGTTTGTCGCATTTTAATATATGACATATCACTAGGGATGGGAATCGAGAACCGGTTCTTCTTTAGAACCGGTTCCCAGTGAATCGATTCCTTGGAACCGTTAATGTACCTGCTTAACGATTCCGCTTAACGGTTCGGCTCGTTGCAAATGTGTCATCACGACCGTCACACACGCGCTGCGCATTTTGGTTACGCAGAAGCGATCTAAAGTGTGGTTATATTTCACTCGAAAAGACGCCAATGCAGTCATTTGCAACAGTTGTAAAAGTTTAATTTCGGCAATTGGGGGAACTACCTCCAATAGGCAGAAGCATTTGGCCACACAGCACGCAATCCGTTTGCAGGACTGTCGCGTGTTTGATTCTCTACTACTCAGCGACACAACAACAACAAGTGAGTCAAGCAGCAGCGAAGCTAATGAGACGGCATCTGCTATTAATGCCAAAGGTAACTTGTCTATTTAGTTAATGTGAGCGCCATTTCATTGTGTAAACTTTTACTTTACGGATAATAATCTCTATTGTCAATCATTTGCCCAAGTTGATAGTTGTGGTCTTTACAGAAGACTTCTTTCTATTTTGTATGTCAGTTGAGTTGAATTTAGTTTCAGGTTGAATATTCCCAAAGGAACAAGCTCTTCCTTGACTGTTTACCGTCTGTGGTTTTTTGTTTTTATGGCACTTAAGTGGCAGTTTTATTTATTTTTTTGGCTGGACCAATGAATGTGAAAAAATCTATAGGTCCCTGGACTTTACTTTTAGGTTTGTTCTGAGGTTGCTACACATAATTTGTGTATACTCTGAGTATGTGAGGTGTTCTTATCAGATATTAAAGTGTGTTAATACAAACAAACAAATTTGTAATTATTTCCTCACCCAATGAGAATCGATAAGAGAATCGATAAGGAATCGGATCGATAAGCAATATCGATAATGGAATCGGAATCGTTAAATTCTTATCAATTCCCTTCCCTACATATCACAGCACATTAAAACACAGCGGCACCTTCACGCAGAAGAGGCACAACACACAGCCAATTCCATCTGTCATAATGAAAGGACAGACAGATTTGAAGCAATTAAATATGCTAGTGCACTTTGTTTAAAAAATATGAATTCCGGAAAAAGTGGCTTGTAAAAATATAAGTGGCAGGTGCAGTGTTTCTCTACACAAATAAAAAATATTGTTGTGGCCGGCAGGGGACTTGATCCAGCGACCTACGGCTCCACAGGCAAGCGCACAACCCACCACTCCATATAGGGATATGCAATGGGAAGGCGAGTAGCAGCATGACCAGGGTCGCTACAATGTTAACAAATGAAGTTGTGTTATCATTAACCCCCCCCCCATTGATATCGCAATGTAAAAAATCCCGGATTTTGAAAACCAAACGTGACGTTTGCATTATTTTGAACATCGTTACGGTCAACTACATTAAACTTCCCCAGCCAGAGTTTCTAATGACACGCCCACGTCGCATCTGCAATGTCACCAGTTAACATGATCACCAGTTAAAACGTAAACCCGAAACTTGATAGTTGTATGTTGGTTGGAGTTGAGACAGAATTGATAGCTTTTCCTTGGTATCCCGGATGTTGATTCTGAATTTCTGACACTGAATTTTTTTGCGCTGAATTAACACTGAATTTTTAGACACTGAATCTTGTATGCAAATAAATTCAGTGCTAGAAATTCAGTTTCAGAATCTGGTGAGACAGATTTTCTTCCATATTGCTGACATTCAATGATACACAATGACCAGCAGATGGCGCATCTTGTTCATCTTTGCGTCAGAAGGACCGAGCTGTTGTAAAATCAAGGTGGCGCATGAAGTGACACCAAAATGTTAGAACCTCCTGGCAAATGAATATAGATGGACTAAAAGTGTCCACCATTATGTAATAAGTGCACATAGATTTAGGCCTTTACGGTACCATATTACCACACTAATTATTTCCAATTAATAATTAATATTTTTGAAAAAATATTGACAGGAAAGACCATTGTACATTATGAACAAAAAGTTACGTTAAAGATAATTGTAATAAAAAAGACCAGAATTTCAAGGGATTTTTGTTGTATCACTGTCAACTCCAACTGTCTGATTTATTGTGCTCAATGCATTCGGGATCAAGTATTTCATTCATGTCACGAACACATGGTGAGAAATAGCCTATATCTTTTCCATACACACATAGAATAAGTACATTCATTTGGTTTAATTTAAAATGACTAGTGTGCTTTTGAGGGGAACTATTTTCAATGGCCTTACACAATGTATAACGTTGGGTGGGGAAGGGAAGTAATGCATCGTCTCCAACACACAACGCTGGCAGTTTGTCAGTGAGGGCTGATCTGCACACCAAATATAATGTTACTAAAAAAGTATTTTTATTATATTTCTGTAATACAAAACTGTGGCTGTATTCCTGTGTATATTGCAACATGTAAATTGTGAAGTCAAGCGGAGAATAAAATCTTTTTAGTCCCATCACAGGTAAACAGCCACACAACAAATATGCACAAAAGACAAGCAGGCATATTTAGGCCTTTATGCTGCCATAATACTAGACAAATAATTGTAAGTTAAAGAAAATTGAAAGAATATTTTTTTTGTGGTATTGTAGACATGATTGAGTTAACTTGAATGACATGAATGATATGAATATGGTCCTGTCGCTTTTTCAATTTGTGAATAAGTTATATTTGCGCAAGGAAACATAACATTGTTTTGTGACTGAGCTTTTACCCCATCATTAGTATATTCACCCGTCTGTTTTGCAAATCAAGTTTAAAATTCACCAATGTGAATCCCTAAAGGAGATGAGAAATGAGAACGCAAACCTAAACGACACTGTGTTTGCTTAAAGGGCAACTTCACTGAAAAAACATATTTTTTCTCACTTATCGTGGTCACTTATGTAGTAGAAATGTGAAAGCATTTTTGAAATTGGTGCCTTCTAGGCAGAGAAAAAGATTAAAATGTGTTTTTGGCTCATGTGGATGAAATACACCAAATCCCAGAATGCACTTGTTTCGCTGCTCTACGAGTCCACACCCAAGCCACGCCTACCGGCTCGAGAGGGCAGGCAGAAGGGAAGGCTAGCTACTAGCTAATTGACTGGAAAACAGAAGACACCGGCTAACATGAGTCTCCGTGACGAGTTTCTTGATAAAGTAATTTAAATACTAGCCTTGCGTTGTACCGGGATGTACATCCAACACAAGGAAAGGACATGTAGTTAGTTTCCATCGTTTTCCCGTTGAACATTTAGAGCGGTGCAAACAGTGTCTGCGGGCTATCAACCACCCCAAGTTCTGAGAATATTTGTAATTAATAAAAGTATATACATTTCTTCATATTTCCCTGTACTCTTTTGTAAATCAAAGTAATACATAAACTTTGAACTTTTATGTTTTTAAACATAATATAAACAATTTCACACTCATAGCTCTTCCAGAGCTTCAGCAGTTTCTTGATAGCCACAGTATTGTCCGTCACTAGCTGGAAATCTCTGTCTGATGTCCTGAACAACACAGGCAGGCAAAACAAGACGATATAGCCTTTCCCCAGTCTCTCTCCTTGCAGGACCCATTCCACGAAATGACAGTAGGTTGTTAGGCGATATTGTCTGAAAACAATAAGCACAACGTTAGCAACGCAAGCTATTTGCACCTACAATAGGCTAGCTAGCATATATGTAAATATAACCGATAGCTCAGCTAACTGACGTGAACAACAAATAAATACTCACTTATACTGAAGCGTCCGTTTGTCCCTGCGGGCTTTGGCTGGCGTTTCCAATTGACCTTCGGAATCCTGAAATAAGTTTAAAAACTTGTGTGGATCAAAGCTGGGGTGCTCTATTACGCATGCTGGCGGTCCCGTTTCTAATGCAGATTCAGTTATTTCTTCAAGAAGAAAATGGCATCGCTGAAATTCGCAACAGCAGCGGGACTCTATCTGTGTCCATAGGCGTACAGCGAGAGCACTGGCACCACCAGTCCGCCCCAGCTCGACTCTGTACGGGCTCTTCCTCATGACCGCCAGGCAAGCTTCGCTTCTCTGCAGTAGCAGCCTCTTGTTTGTTCCTCCGTCAACCGCAACTGTGTTTCGCTGTATTGCGGCTCGTACAAGCAGTCACGAACATCGGATTCGCGCAACAGATCTTCAAAATCCCTTTCTTCTATTTCGTCTACTTCTGTCTGTAGTTTATAGCCTCTTTTAAAAAATCCTCCAATGACGTAAAAATCGTAATTTTACGTCATTGAAGGATTTTTTCCTAACTCAAAATCAAGATATCGCTCTTATCAGATGGAGTTGAGGGGTGGGAGTAAGGTCATTGGAAAATACTACCATTTGTCTACTGATACAAAGCTAAATGCAAAATCGGTGAAGTGGCTCTTTAAGTCTGTCGGTGACGCTACTGCCACTTGAGATGGAGTATCCATGTAACTCACTCATTTTGGCCCAGATAGCACTAACTCTATATGAAGCCATTTCCAACATAGTAAAAGTCTGTTAGTTGGAAAGGTCTTTTCACAGTTTTTCATTCATGTGACGCACACATGGTGGGAAATGTATGTTATACATACTATATAAGTAAATAGATTTGCTTAAAACCAACAACAAACGTGGAAATAGAACAGAACAGTGCAACGCTGAAGCACAATTAGGGAAACCAGAGTTGTGTAATGCTTTTATACAGCATGCTAACATGTAAAAATACCTCACAAAGACATGGCCTAAAGTATATATTATCTCTCTTTCTTGAAGAAATGCAAACTGAAAATGCAGGTCAATGGCTGGCGAGATCCCGTATTCACATTTGAAACACACTGCTCCACGAAAAATAGCAAAAATGATCTACAATAAGTAAAAATGAATTTGGTTTAATTTAAAATTATCAATGTGGTAATTACAGTGTTATAATATTACGTTACATTTAGGTCATGATATTAATTTGCAGAAAATGCCACTTGGTTGTTCTGTTTTAGCGCCACCTGGTGACAGACACCAAGATATACAGGTGAAGAAAATACAAGCAAAATGGCGGATAGCACGTTAGCACATCATTTCAGCAAAATAGCTTTACATTTGCGTTTCCAATGATTATGTTAATGGGGTAAAGCATGCATATCTATGAGCATTCCTAAAAGGATATTTCTGTAAGTTAATAGAGTGCCGGGAAAACATATTTTTACGTGCCTCTGGATCAAATGACCCACTTTCAGCGCTTCTAAAGGTGTTAAATACCTTAAAGACAACTAATTCTCACTATTTGTGTTGATTAGGTCTTTGGAAAATACTGTCTGCTAAAAAGGACTATTGTATTAGAAAATGTCATGGGGAAGGGCATGTTTAGCTGGACTCCCAAGTTCTCAGCCTACTGATCCCCTAATAGGTCATTGTTTTGGAGACCAGAAGGTTATGATTTTCAGAAAAATATAAGACGTCACCAATGTGAAAATGTTGAAACAAAATGAATGGGAGGCCAGCAGCGTATTGCTCATAGAATCCTTACTGTGTGGGAAGATTTCAAGAAATAGGGATTATAATATGTTTTATGGTAAGTGGTGTGTCCATTTCAAAAGTTTGATTAAGCCTATTGTTATGATGACTGTTTAAAATAGTGTGGGGGGGGCATACAGGCACATGAATGATTGCATGCACAGATAGACACAAGCCCACCATATACACACACTATATACAGACACAGCTTAGCACACACTGCTTAATCACGGTAATTGTTATGCCTCCACACTTTCCCTCAGTTTCCTGAATCGTAATTAGTTTCTTGCGTCAATATGATGGTTTTAATAGCTTTCATCAGCAAAACATACCAGGACATAAGATATAAATCTGCATGATTTTCAGGGTAGAGCAGATGTCACATAAAATGGGGAGAAAAAGGGAAGTAAAAAAGATTGAAAGGTGGATTGTTCGGGAATCAGTATTGACATCTGTTGAACCACGTCCATACCAGAAAGAGATTTAACATGGTTCAGTAGGGTAAGATGTGAACATCTATCTACCAACACCCTGGTAAACCTTTACCGATCCACGGTCGAGAGCATTCTAAACAACTGTGCCACAGTCTGGTACTACGGTTGCTCTGCGGCCGACTGTAAGTCACTGCAGCGGGTAGTGAAAACCGCCTAACCGCCCAGCTCCCTGCCATCAAAGACATCCAGCACAAGAACTGTTTGCGGAGAGCGAGTGGCGTTATAAGAGACCCCTCGCACCCCAGCCATAAACTGTTTGCCCCCCTGCCACCAGGCAAGCGTTACAGATCTCTACTCAACCACACCAGCAGGCTTAGGAACAGTTTCTTCCCAACTGCTGTTAACATACTGGACTCTGAAACCCTTTGGTAACCTTGCATGCACACCTGCTACCTTATTTTATCTGCCATTTGCACAAAGCATACTGCTGTACTCCCATTGCTACCTCTTGCTCTTACACACTGCTAACGTATTTATTTAATCTGCCATTTTCACAATACATTCTGTTTATTCTCCTAATTTCCCCCTCTTGCTCTACACACTGCTAGCCTATTTATTATATTTGCACAATGCTTACTGTTTGCACCATCCATTTGCCACTTGTATGGATGTTCTCCGCTTGTATTGCCCTCTGCACATTTGCAATTTGCTACATTGTTGAACTGATTGAAAGTATTTCTACTTCTCCTTAGTGCTTTTGCATTTCTGTAATGATTCCTGGCTCACTGAGAGCATGTAGTGGGCTAGGAGGGCGTTGCAGTCCCCTTATTCTAATTGTATGAGGTTGAAGTCACTCAAATCAGATGTGATTAGGCACTGGGCGCAGCAGGTTTAGATTTGGTTATTACGTTTGTTATAAAAGTCACTGGGTCTTGGTGCACAGTGTTAGATATTGTTTCTATGCCACATCAATGTGTTTGAGTACTGTTTCGATGTTATTCGTATACCGCTGTATATACACAATTTCATTTCATCATCAGTGTACAGCTTTTTTATTTTCGTTGTTGTTGGGTTTGTTTTATGGTTTTAAAATACATACCCACAAACGTTTATCCTGGCTCTGCACCTGGCTTTCCTCTGCACTACACCTGACTGTGACAATTGAAGCCACAGGAGGAGTGGGTGCGTGTTTTTGCCTTTTTCGGCTAAACACCACCAATGAGACCATCGGGGCCAATTCAATCGGCTCCGCAGTTCTTCCTAGGAGTGAACAAAAGAGCACCCCTGAGGCACCCCAAAAATGTTATTTTGGGGGAGCTAACAAGGTTTTTGGGGAGGAAAACTGGGAGAACACCCACAGCTCTAATGCCGCAACAAAAGCCACCCACTGCTTTGGGGTTTTGTTGTTCATAATAAAACTCCATGAACTTGATATACACTCCGCCCCTGGCTCATTCTCCTGCACATCACCCTAGTTCATTACATTCTCACTGGCACAACAATGCTGTGGCAGGTCGTGATACTAAAGTTGTCTGGGTTTTTAACAGATGATGAAGTGCAGTTGGCACTTGTAATAGGTGACAATGAGATAGCCTTCGTAGCCTTAATATATCGTGGAATAATAGACAGTGAAGTGCAAGAGCGTAAAATATGAGGCGAATACAAAAGTAGAACGACGACAGCGAACAATACTTCATAGTTATTAGTATTCGCATACAAACAATGGCACCACAGGGTCACAAGGACAAACACAACAATCCGTAAGGTGCCCGTGCTAACCAAACATACATAAACACTCGCTTAATGGGTGATAAGGAGTTGGTGTGCTTGTTGCGTATGTGCTTGTAGGATCAAAACGGTGGTTAGTACAACAACGAGGTGGAGCGCTGGCGAAAAATAGGGACTGCTGTGCTGCGCAGAGCATCCATTAAACCGAAAGAAAAAAAACAAGACTTCATGGCCAGCTGTTTCTTGATGTGCTGTTGCAGGGGTGGCCAACCAGTCAGAGACTAAGAGCCACATTTTTTACTGTGTTACCCCAAACAGCGTTATGTGTTATGACCGTAAGAGCCGCATGAAACCTGACAAAGAGCCGCATGCGGCTCGGGAGCCTCGGGTTGGCCAGGCCTGTGCTATTGGTATCAAATTGTTATTATTAGTATCTGTGGTACTTTTTGTAATTCTAACAGGTATAGGAAATTATAAAACATGTTTTTATCTCCTTTGTAGTGCAAGCAATGCATGACGTTGTTGACACACAGCCTGGTGAGATGGTGGGCGGGTCAGTTGCTGGTTGATTGTTTCGTCTTCATAGTAGTAGAATCGGCAGCTGCCCCCAGAGTTGATATTAGTAGTAGTCAATGCTGTCCTTGGCATAGAAACAACCTTTGGAATATGACTGATGCCAGTATTATTCATCTGTTCTGTTTTGTGTGAGAACATCAAATGTGGGGAAGCGGTGGAGGCAGGAGAAACACAGGGGTGATGGTGACCTTTAGGGGTGGAGATACTGGGACTGATATTGAAACTGTTCTGTAGGTGAGAGGTTGTCCAAGCCTTCAAGTGTCTCTTGTGTGTTTTACCTGAGGCTGATACCATTTATCAGAGGGCTGGGTGCAGAAGGTTGACAGAGAATATAGGGAAACTTGTCCAATAGTAGTCTCAGTCCATCCTTGTTTGAATGTAGGCCATCTGCTCCGAACGGTGTCTGCGCCTTAACAGATTAGAGTTGTCAATGAAGTTCAGTCCTTATTGACTGCAGGTTTTGGAAAGCCATGTATTCAGTGTGAGTAATCTGCTAAATGTATTGATTCCTCTGTCCACTGATGGTAGAGTTCTACTGATAAATGACTCAATTTCAACTTTGCCAAGCTTATTAAAACATGCAATGAAGTTGTGTTTCAACTGTTCTGATTGCTCTATACAAATGTCACTGGTACCTACATGCAACATTTTTTGTTTTCCATTCGAGTGGTCAGACAGTAATTGAGTATTTTGTCAATGACGTCACATCACAGTACATGGCACCCGGGAAACAAAATGTTTTAAGAGTCTCTTAAAAATGTGAGTGCTTGGTTTGACCATTTGGTCTGATCTGGCCTGGCAAGTTTCCTTCATATCCCAACATTCTGGCTCCATCACAGGGGGCTCATGTTTAATTTCCAGTTCAACAGTGCAAGCTTTTGGGAACTTTCTTCCTTTGATTGTGTTGAAGGACTTGCTCTTTTGTGGCTGTCGACTCTGATTCACCCAGATTTAATAAAACATATTTTCCAGTCATGGAGCTGGTGATAATTGTGGTAAAATCTGGTAGCAGGTCCAAGGGCACCTTCATTTGGGTAATGGAGATTATGACTGTAGAGTGACTTCTAAAAGAGATATGGACATAATCGAGTTGCCAAATTATGTAGGGGTGGCAAGCCTTATGCTTTATTCAAAGCCAGCTGGGAATCATCCAGCCAAAACCTGAAAGCACAGAGATCGATCGACTAGTAATGTAGCACTTTAGGCTTTCATTTTTTGAGTGTCATAACGACTCTTTTCCACTGCAAATCTTTCTCATATTATTTTTATTCACTCATTTACTTACTTGATCCTGGTCCGATACAGTACGTCACTCTCGTTACATTTCTGCTACTGACCACAAACCACCTGGGCTGGGTCTACAAATAGACATGCTCAATGATGTCACGGTTTAGTCATAAATGAGTCTCTCGGTCTTACCAAGAATGTGATTCATAAGAACAGTTCAGTTACATTAACCACTCAAAAATAATGAAGGCAGCACATTTATCAGTTGTAGGTGTTTAAGCAGTTTGAGCGTTTGTGGATACTCTAGCATGCAGATTCAATTTTCTACTAGCATTATAAGAGTCATAGATGAGTGCTGCGCAAAAAGTTTACTTGCTTCTTCCGGTGCTATGTAGTTATGGTCTATGTGATGGCACGTAACCATCCATAGAAGTCCCAAGACGTTTGCAAAGAATCTGACTTATACGAGCAACCTTACTTTTCAGAGATCATTCTTGAACATTTGGACTCACAGAAGGCTGCGCGCATACGGGACCTGTGCTCCCATACGCAATCAATCACTGAGCCCTTCACTCGCTTGGTAAACACTTCCATTTCAATTGATTGTCATGTTCACTTGTTTAGCCCTAATCACACTGTTTCCATGTTTCCAACAGGAGTAGGCAATATCCTCTATTGAGAGCTCTGGTGAACATAGGGTATGTTACAAACATTACTCAAGGACACAGTAGGGGTCCTGGGATTTGCATATAAATGTGATTCAGTTAATAATATTTGGTCCTAAAGTCTCTCTTATTGGCATTTGGTTTTATGTGATTCTTAGGTCTTGTTGGTCCCACACTGGCATTTGCTAGATAAGAAGTAAACGTGTTTTGACAACTAAATAGCACCCACACAGGCTCCACTCGACTTTGGATCTGAGTCTGTATCTTGTCACTCCTGTACGGTACATGTAATTATCTGCCTTTATGAGTATTTCCGAGGTTGGAGGAAAAAAAGGCAGGTGCACCCAGCGAGCACACAAACGTATTGAGCGACACAGGTGCTTTGTATCTGTCGAGACTTGAAGCTGAGCGTCAGCACCATGATACATGTACTTCAGTCAGCTACGTCGAGATGAGGCAGCAGACAGGTTGGCTGAGATGGCCGGGACTGCATTTAACAGCAGCGCCATAACTGTGTTTGTAACTGTCAAACCATCACAGTTCAGCCCAGCCAATTTATTATGTTAGACACCAGCAAGCAGAACTTTCACTCGACTAAACTGGTTCAGAATACAGAATGGCTGACCCTCAGATGACTTTTTGAAATGTTATAGGCTTTGGGGAGTGTATTCCATTCTTTCATATAAATCCTCTCAAGCTTGGTGGGATTTGATGAATAGTGTCGGTGAACTGCAATCTTCAGGTCTCTCCACAGATGTTGTACACATACAAGGAATTAGTTCTGACCAATAGCTGCATCATTTTGGACACACTTTTTTCAATGTACATGAGCAGTGCAAATAGAGCCAATAACACACAACACCAACAGTTCGACAGTCAATCAATCAATCTTTCAAATGTATTTTCTGAAGCCCTTTTTACAACAACGCTGTCACAAAGTGATAGGTGACCATGCCTAGCTTATGTAATAGATAGATATAGTGTGTGTCATATATATCCGAGTAATGCAAAGGAGGAGTGTCTAGATGTGAGAGCAGATATTCAAAATGTGCAAAGAGCAGTATGTTATTGTATATACAGTTGTACAAATAAGAGCAATGTCCAGTTAGGTTCAGGACGTCCCCCAAATGTCTACAGTATCAGAGCTGAAGGTGGCCAGGGAGGCTAAGTGCAGACTAGTGCAGGAGGCATGTTCCTTAGACTCATCACCAAGAGGAAAAAGCTGTTCTTGTGACGGGATGTTTTGGTCTTGATAGACCGTAGCCGTCTGCTAGAGGGGAGAGTTCTGAATAGTCAGTTACTTGCTCCCTGCCTCAGTGACCGGGCTTTGAACAGGTCCTTAAGAGACGGCAGCTTACATCGAGACGGCAGCTTACAGGTCCTTAAGAGACGGCAGCTTACATCTGCAGAGTCAATGAGGCGTTGCAGTCTGCCTTTGTCCTTGAAAGTGGCTGCAGTACCATGCGGTGATGGACTCAATGATGGCTGTGTATCATCGTGGACATTGGCAGTTTGTACTTTTTGAGCTGCCGCAGGCAGTACAGTCTGTGTTGGGCTTTCTTGGTGAGAGAGGTGATGTTCAGCTCCCATGTGAGGTCTTGGGGATTGTGGTGCCCAGGAAGTGAAAGGACTCCACTGTGTTAATAGGGCAGCCCCCCAGGACAATGCGACAAAGGTCAGCTGGGCTTCTCCAGTTCACTCTCATCTACAGTGTCTTTAGATCATTGAGCTCCAAGTTGTTGAGACTGCATCAAGACACCAGCTGGTCAATTTCCCCCGTGTAGGCGGCCTCGTCCCCATCAGAGATTTAACCAATATGGGTGATGTCATCTGCAAACTTCAGAAGTTTGACTGAGTGCTGACTGTAGGTGCAGTTGTTTGTGTACAGAGAGAAGAGAAGGGGGGACAGGACGCAACCTTGAGAGCCAGTGCTGATGGTCAGAGGGTGCGACAGGTGTTTCCCCAACCTCAAGTGATGCCTCTTGTTGGAGAGAAAGTCTATGATCCATTTACAAGTGGACACTCCTATGGTGGAGAGCTGGGATTATGGTGTTGAAAGCAGAGCTGAAGTCCACAAACAGGATTCTGGCGTAGGTTCCCTGGGAGTCAAGATGCTGGAGAATGAAGTGGAGAGCCATGTTGATTGTGTCTCCCACACACCTGTAGGTGATGGTCTTGAGGTGCAACAGCACCATGCGCTCAAAGCACTTCATAACCACAGAGGGCAGGGCTGGTCTTTAGTCATTTAGCCCTGTGATCTTTGGTTTCTTGGGGACTGGGATGATGGTGGAGGACTTGAAGCAGGCTGGAACACTGCATGATTCCAATATATTTTATTTTTAAATGTCTTTGAACAGTAGATGGTTGATCAGCGCAGTGCTTGAGGGTGGAGGCAGAGACTCCATCAGGACCAGCTGCCTTCCTTGGGTTTTGACTCTTGAATAGTCTGTTTACATCCCTCTCCAGTATATAGAGTCCCATAGTAGATTCAGGAAAGGTGTCGATTGATGCCATTGTGGTCTCAGAGGAGGTGTCAATAGTGATGGTTGGTTGTGGTTGAGCCATGGTGATGAGGGTCTGATGGTGATGAGGGTCTGATGGTGATGAGGGTCTGGTGGTGATGAGGGTCTGATGGTGATGAGGGTCTGATGGTGATGAGGGTCTGATGGTGATGAGGGTCTGATGGTGATGAGGGTCTGATGGTGATGAGGGTCTGATGGTGATGGCAGGACACAGCTGAAGACAGGACTGCTCCTTTGTATCTCAGATCTGCAGTAAAACTGATTCAGGTCATTGGCAAAATGCAGATCATCTGTGGCCTGGGGTAATTTGCATTTGTAATTAGTTATCTGATTAATCCTCCTCCAGACCGAAGCAGTGTCATTCGCTGCAAGCTGTTGTGGAGGGCTTCAAAGATGGAGTGCTTCAAAAATGGGTGTCCTTCTGGCAGGTTCTGCCAGCACTGCAGAGAAACTGATGTCTTGGTTTTCTTCTGCGATGCACTGTGGAAGATTATATAGACAGGTGTGCTTTTCTAAACCAATGCATTTGTCACAGGTGGACTCTAATCAAGGATGATCAAAGGACACAGAATCTTAAAACGATTTTCTGTGGAAAAAAGGTCCAAGGGTGACTGTGGAGTTGCTGTGATAAGGAAAAAAAAGTCCACATCATGGGCTAAAGGGTTTGAGCGGGCTGGTATCCAATGGAGACAGGGGCTATGTTTGTTTAAACAGGGAACGTTACAGGCTTTACACAGAATGACTTCATCCCTCTTTTTCTGTAAATGGTAGTCATGTGAAAGCCACTCCTAGTTGTTAAAGTGTGGCAGGAGTACACACTTTATTCTGTAAAATGTGGAGAATACTGGTCCCGGCCATCGTTTGGCTGGCATTGGGTTGAGACAGTGGGTGTCTGTCTGTGTCTATCCATTCGAAGCAAACCTATCTCACAAGATTATACCCTGTTGCTTTTCAGCTATCCCCTCTGTTCAATTATTCCGCCCCTGACCAGAAAATGCAATATTGCAGCTGTTCTCTATCCTCCATACTTGTCACTGTGTGTCACAACAACTTACAAAAACAATTGTTACTATATCTCATTATCATCATTTGCTGTTTCCCTCCGAAATTAAACCTAGTTCTTTTTCTAGTTCACAGCAATAGGAAAACAAACATGAACCAACAAGAATATGTTGTGCTGCTTTTATTTGACATCAGAGTAAAAAAGATAGCACTAACAGACTTAGGATCAGTTTATCAGATTGTTTGGAGGTTTATGATAACCAGATGAGAAGACATTTTTCTTCATGTAGTTGTAGTGTGTCTGTATATTTTTTGTGAAAAGACATGCAAGTCATTTTCCGACTTGGTTAAAATATTGGATTAATGTTTTTTCGAAAAAGGTATTGAGGGTAGATAAGTAGGAGTTGTTATCTTAAATTATCTGGAATTTGAATAAATTAAAGAAAAAATATTTTATATAATGGATGTATAAGTGATGTAAATGGTTGATTATTCAATGCCAGAATCATAAAAAAATCGGATTAAATCCTTTTAATCCCCTATTTCCAAATGGTTCAACTGATAAAATATGCCCCCCTCTCCTCTCTACAGGTTCTGCGAGTGGTGCGTCTGATTAAGATATCCCCTGCACTTGAGGACTTTGTGTACAAGATCTTCGGTCCTGGTAAGAAGCTGGGCAGCTTGGTGGTATTCACAGCCAGCCTGCTCATTGTAATGTCAGCAATCAGTCTTCAGATGTTCTGCTTCGTGGAGGAACTGGACCGATTTACTACCTTTCCTATGGTGAGCATCAATGGAAACACTGCAAATAATTGGAAACTTGTTCCAACTGTATTATCTTATTTTAACAATGTAGGCATCCTTTGATCCCTTAAACTCTGCCTTCTAAATACTTTCTCAATCTTGGGTAGGACATCACTTATCAACTAGGAATTATACTGGACAAAACATATGTAAAGGGGTTGTTTTATTTTATTTCTAGAGGGAACAGGATGGACTGTTAGAAGGGTGATTACAACTTATAAGTCATTATAAATGATTTAAAATGATATAAACATGGTTATTTTAAACATGGCTACCTGTTGTACAGACACTTAGAAATTAAAAATATCCTTGGTTTCTATAAAAACATACATGCAATTAGTTTGAATAGAAAATGTAGCCAAGTTTATATACGAAATTAAGTCATTTTCAAAAATAATTATTTTTAAATGAAATAATAAATGCGTCCTTCAAACTGTGCTTTCGTCAAAAACGGTTGTCGCTGTTTCCATCTGTTTACGTAATCTGAAAAGATTTTAGCCCTTCTATGTTAAATAAAGATCTTCTCATCTTTACTGAGACGTGATGGACCCATGTTAACAATGAATACTTTGGCATGCTGGGGTGGTATTCAAATTACAATTACGGCTCCCAATATTCGTGCCCATGTATTGAGCCCTGGTGCACCAGTGGGTAGTGTGCACAGCAAACATCGTTGGGCCATTCGAGTTTTGTCTAGCGGCCCAATGTTGGCGTTACGTTGAAGTTGGCATAGCGTTGTCATGGTGCCTTTTTACCGACCAATTCATAGTTGGTTATACGTTGGCTAATAGAAACTGCCAACATTGTTGTTGTCATGGTGCCCTTTTCCAGACCAATTCATTGGCTAATATAAATCCCAAAAATTACACAATGAAATCCAAGTCAAAAGTATTTATTTTTAATGTATTTATTATTGAACATGCACGTTTAATAGCTTCTGTGGCCATCTTCTAATCTGTAAAAGAAACAAACAATTACATGTTTTCCCAAAATATTAAGAATACCTTTATTGTACAGTTACCGATATGCTATAACATAAGTACATCTTATAATTAATTAATTTTCCGAACTGTCGAATGTCCGTTGAATGTCTGTTGAATGTGAATGTGCGAATATAAAACCAAGTTTACCTCGGTAGGCTTGCTTGACTTTTGAACTTGATAAAAACTAGCCTGCTCAAGGTTTATTCTTGATAAACATTTCACTGTTTGGCAAGTCATTATCAATAAAGTTGGAAAGTTATATAGGTGTATTGCTAAATGTTTATTTAATGTATACGACTCGAGACGAGTGTAGCATCTATGACATACATAGCAACAATTTAACTTTAGTCTTATATAATTACGTTCGCGATTATGGACACTTCTAATACAAACTTAACCCAAAACAACATTGACATTAAACTATAAACCTATGTAATTATTAAAAAAACAGTGAATTAATACATGCCAACAACGCTGTAGGTATAAATGTAGGCAACTGTAGTTGGCTTTGCTACACTACAACCCTAAATGAACCGTTAGTTTGTAATTTGTTTACTTCATATTGCTCACGCGACAACGCGTTATAACAGCTGAGAGTATTATAAAGCAACACCAATATTTGAGGCAAATAAACGTTTAACTTTTTAACATCTTATTTATAACAAAAATAATGTACATTATAGCAAAATAGTATAGGCCAGGAAACGTATTATAATTTCATGTGATACAGCACTTTGTTCATCGCTGCATGGTTGGAATAGCGTTGTGGACCGTCTAAAGTTCCAACCAATCAGCACAAATGCCGACTTAAGCTTAGTCGGGCCAACGATGGCAAACAAGCTGATTTCCAACCGCGACTAATACAACCAATGCCAACTTACAGCCAACGTTGGGCCAACCCATCATTGCTACTTGGGTAGTGTGTACCAGTGGGTAGTGTGCACCAGTGGGTAGTGTGTACCAGTGGGTAGTGTGTACCAGTGGGTAGTGTGCACCAGTGGGTAGTGTGTACCAGTGGGTAGGGTGTACCAGTGGGTAGTGTGCACCAGTGGGTAGTGTGCACCAGTGGGTAGTGTGTACCAGTGGGTAGTGTGTACCAGTGGGTAGTGTGTACCAGTGGGTAGTGTGCACCAGTGGGTAGTGTGCACCAGTGGGTAGTGTGTACCAGTGGGTAGTGTGTACCAGTGGGTAGTGTGCACCAGTGGGTAGTGTGTACCAGTGGGTAGTGTGTACCAGTGGGTAGTGTGTACCAGTGGGTAGTGTGCACCAGTGGGTAGTGTGTACCAGTGGGTAGTGTGTACCAGTGGGTAGTGTGTACCAGTGGGTAGTGTGTACCAGTGGGTAGTGTGTACCAGTGGGTAGTGTGTACCAGTGGGTAGTGTGTACCAGTGGGTAGTGTGCACCAGTGGGTAGTGTGTACCAGTGGGTAGTGTGTTTTATTAAGAAATCAAGACTTTCAACAGCTGCATGACGTCAAAAGAGACTGGAATCCTTTGAGATGCTAGTGGGGTGGTAGCTAATGAGCTAATGTGTCGACAGATGTAGTGCCTTGCACTGCCTCCTTTGAATTTAAGTGCTCATCAGCTTATTTTTCTCTCATTAGCCACAGTTTTTTTCCCGGGCTTCCACTGTTTCCGACAGTTGGACTCTGAGGGGTTCTGTCAACAGATGCCGCTCACTTGCTGCTCTTCCTCTCTTCTGTTCCGGGGGCGCGACACGCACTCACACTTAAGCAAACCGTGAAATTTCCCTTTTAAAAAACAGATAAAACAACATCTCGTGGCACAACAGCGACTTTGAAGAGACATGAGCGTAAACGGGCGTTGATTTCCCTGCGCACAGACGCCATCCACAAGTGTTTTTTTTAAGTCGTCTTTAATGTGAGCGGGATCGTTCGGCTCTGTGGATGTACCCATGTTTTGTGTTTGCTTGTGATTTCTGTGTAATCTAAGTCGAGTTGCTACTGCTTTGACAGGAGCTAATTAGAATCTAACCCAACCAACAAACAAATGAATGCATTCATTTAACAGTGTAACACATTATTATTAATTAAGTGGTATAAGTCCAATAATTACTTTTTTAAGGACTGAATATATAATTCAGACATTAGCCATGGTAGGAGTGGTGTCCTCGACCAGAACATATTTTTTGTGGGGGCTCCACTCCTGCAATAAGCATTCACATGTATACTGGGTTAGCTTAAACTGTCAACAACTAGACATACCTCAGGTTTTAGCTACTGAATCACAAACAAATGCTGTTTGATGAGTGACCACTAGAGTTAAGTACCGTTTGCATAAGAATTGGTACAGGTACCCAACGATACGTTTTTTCTGTACTTTTGTAATTTTGTAAAAAGAAACTTTTCATTTTTTCCAAAACTTTTCATTTACAATAACAATATTGTATTTATTTATATACAATTTTTTCAAACAAAAGAACAAAAAGCAGGGCATTATAAATAAAAGGTATTGTATTTTTAAAGAACAGTTCGGAACTTCTCTAGAAAGTAACTAGACTAACCCAGCAGTTTTTTTAAAACAATGTTGGCTGCGGCTGATGCGGGCGACTTGGCTTTTATGTTATTAATTATGGTACACCCTTCAGCTTTAAGAAATAGTTTGTCTTCACATGACCAGATTTGCATATCATCATACTATTACTGCAGCGGGCGTTGTCTGCGTCAGGTTTTGAAAAGTGTAACCAAACTTCGGACTGCTTTCGGCTCGTTATTGCGTATTGAGTATTTGTGTTTAATGTTGAACAAGCTGCAGGGGTGAGGTACTCATATTTATTTTTATTTAACATCTTGCTCTCGTAGTTACTCTATCTCTCTACTTTCTCACCTAGATGTGCTCTCAGCTACCGAAATGTGGCACCATTGATTTTTACGTTAATTGGTACTCTGTAATACCAGCGTGTAAGGTATCTACCGATTGATGACTGACACAATTATTGTCATAGTCAGCGCGGCAGACCCAGCAGATTGAAATGACAGCAAACCAGCAGCTTTTTCTAGCCACAAATGACATCTTTTTTTTGTGACGTGTAATCTTCAAAATGTACTCGCCAAAGACAAATCTTAACCGAATTTGGCGAGTGGCAAGTGCTATATTTGGACCCTGCTCACACATATTTGTTTTCTCAGTCCTTCTGGGGATATATTTTTATGTATGTTTAATATCCCATTTAAACACTCCACCAATTAAATGTTGAGGTTGCTAAACACGGCGTAAACTATTTTTTGGTTTACATTAGTTTTTGTTATTTCTTATCCCCAGACGCGTTACGTAATATGTGCACAATATCAGGTGTGTGATATTTCTATCTGCCACCACTGGGCAAGAACATGTCCAAAATGTCAAGATTAATTTACTCCACAATGTGATCTTTACCCCATTTCTCGTGATGTCCAGATTCTCTGTTTCTCGCCCACTCTCTCTTTCTCTCAATGTATTTTTGTTTTCCTGTTGTTTTAAATTCAGTCTGTATCTGTCTTTTCTCTCTGCCTCTTTCTCTTCCTTTGTCTATCTCTCTCTCTCTGTCTGCCATTGTCCGTCGCTGTCCATTTCTGTCTGTCTGGCTCTTATTTCATGTGTATTTGTTTCTATTTCCCTCCCCATTCCGCTGTCTCTCCCTCTCGCAGGCGTTCATGTCTATGTTCCAGATCCTAACCCAGGAAGGTTGGGTGGATGTGATGGATCAGACCCTTGTGGCTGTAGGTCAATTATGGGCTCCTGTAGTGGCCATCTACTTTATCTTATACCACCTGTTTGCCACTCTGGTAAGGACTCATGTTTTTTTAACGAGGCACATTCTTCTAGGCAGATTTTTCGAAAAGAGTAGGAGAGAAATACATTAGGTAGCCTGTTTATTTGTTTTGCATGTAATTGCAATTGAAATTATATCAACATATGATAGCAACTGTTTTACTGACACAGAACAATATTCATCTGAAATCCTAGGGTGTTGGAAAAATACTCAATGATGAAAGGTTTGCTATATGTTCTTTTTGCTAATATTCGCTTCTACTGTACATTTTTACACCAATCAGTTCCTGGACTTGACATGATCAGTATATATTTTTATGGTAGGTTTATTTTAACAGTGAGAGACAGACTAACACATTTCAAATAAGTTATAAATTGATAAGCATTTTAGTATTTGACCCCTTTGCAGAACATGACTTGACACATGACAGTACATGACAGGTGGCAAAACGTGTCAGATGTTTCTTGTAGTTGGCCACCAGGTTTGCACACATCCCTTTGATAGATTTTGTCCTGTCCCATTACCGGAAAAACACCCCAAAAGCATAATGTTTCCACGTTTGACAGTGGGGTTGGCGTTCTTAGGTCATGGTCATTGTAATTCCAGATTGAGATTGACAGTTATTATGTGTTTCTTCTATTTGCGAATCGCACCAACTGCTGACACCTTCTCACCAAGCTGCTGGGCGATGCTCTTGTATGTAGCCCATTCCAGCCTTGTGTAGGTCTGCAATCTTGTCCCTGACATCCTTGGACAGTTCTTTGGTCTCGGCCATGGTGGAGAGTTTGGAATCTGATTGATTGTTTCTGTGTACAGGTGTCTTTCATACAGGTAACAAACTGAATTCAGGGGCACATTCTTTAAGATAGTGCTACTAATATCAGCTCGTTACCTGTATAAAAAACACCTGGGAGCCAGAAATATTGCTGATTGACATGGAATCAAAGACTCATTTGGAGTTTTGAAGAAAAAAATCAATGAATCAATAACATAACAAAATGTAGAAAAAGTGAAGCGCTGTGAATACTTTCTGGATGCATTGTATATTAAGTAAAGCATCAACTTTAAATGTATTGGTGCTTGCACACTATGACAATGAAGCATGCTAGTATTGTGGAGGGGATCAAGACAGGATGGATCCATGCTTCCATGTTGTTTACGCCAAATTCTGACCCTAATCAGACCAGGCAACATATTTCCAATGTGAACATCTAGGAACACCTGAGATCATTTGAAGTGTCCTCATTATGGTTCTCTTGTTTTTTTAGATTCTACTCAGTCTTTTTGTCGCCGTCATTCTTGATAATTTGGAGTTGGATGAAGATCTGAAGAAACTTAAACAAGTAAGCTTTCCTGAAGCGACCCGTCTTTTACTGGCAGCATTTTTATGTACAGTGCAATTAAATCCAGTGTAATATTTTCTACAATAAATTGTTCACTCCAGTATGTGCCGAGCATTAATGTGACCTATAATATGAACAATTCAATTGAAAAACAAACTAAAATATTTGAGGAAAAACACATCAATAATTATAGGTCACATTAAAGTTGATTCATCTTTCTTAAACGTTTCCGAAATCACAAAACCGTCCATTTTATCAGTGGTGTGTAGACTTTTTATTGCCACTATATCGGGAATCAAATGTGCTCCTTCCTTGCCGACATTGACAAACACTATGTTCTAGGGCTTTTGAGAAAACCTGTTACACAGTCTAATGTTTTCATTATATTACTTGTTTTATTTGTGTGATTTAGCCGTTGTTCCGTTGATTGTAACGCTCACAAACACGCCACACTACACACACACCATTGTATACTCTGGACTTATCTCAGCAATGTCCATGACCACTGGACTCACTTAACATGAGTCCAAAGGGAAAAACTGCTGAGTTGGTTTGCTTTTTTCCCACATACATTACCTTCACGATAAATATCTGATAACATCCCGGCAGAGGATGGTTTATGTGTACGCGCGATTGTGTATGTAGTAGACCTGTATCATTTTCAACCCGTTTTATGTTACCTCTTTGTTTTTCTGACACCCACATCCACAAAGCTGACAGATCCTGATGTGCCTAGATGATTGCTGTTTCCGTCAACAGTTAAGTCATCAGCAACAGCAGCTGTCAAATTGTAATTTATACAGGTGCTCAAATCATCATATGGACCATCAGGACTATAAATAGATTTGAGACGATGGGGACAGCTCAGCATGAAGAGGGAATTAATTTACAAATCAGTTTTGGAGCTGAGCTTTATTCAGAGATGGAGGCTGTTAAAACAAATGTGAAATAAATCAAAAACATTTTTTTACATAGAGGATTTTTTTGTAAAGATGTGTTTTATATTGGAAGGGCGTCATGTTGTGTTACAGTTATAATCGGGTCTTTATTTTAGATTATGCAGATTATTGTAATGAGTGCCTAGGTTACGGTTTAGTGAGATACATAGTACTTTGACCACCCGTGATTGGGTCCTGCATTTTCTGGAACTCATCTTCCATTGCTACTGAAAGAAAATTCTGCATTACAGTTAGAAATGATAACATATATTGCAGAGGTGGTGTAGATTTGGCAGCAGAATGCCCTCATGGTGCAAGACAACGCTGGTGTATGTATGCAGTAGGTTTTGTATGTGTGGAAATCAATCATGTGTCTATGTGGTGCACAGTTAATCTGGCAGGTTTTTATTTCATTGTTCAAATGTACTATTTTCTGTATGCCTTGCTTGAGCCCTGTTATAGTCTTGCAATTGTGAATGCATTGCGACATGTAGCGCTCAATTGCTTGCTTTTGTTTGTGCAGTCAACCACTGCCTGACTAGCCTAATTCTGGCCAGCAGTCGGTCTTTCTAAATACCTTTATTTGGATGTTTCCCAGATTTCGGGGTTCATCAGGGAGTGAAACGGAGACTGGCAACACTGGAGTTTGTGGCCCAAAAGCACTGTATCTTACATTGTGTTCTAATTCTTTAGCTGACTCAGACCTAGGCAACTTGCTGAACAACAAAGTGATGCCCAACAAAATGCTTCAATTGACAGTTTTTTCTTCACACATGGAAAAATATCCCTTTGAACAGTAATTTGAAACAAGCTATTTCCTCATTACTTGGTCAAAATAAATAGTTTTGCTCTGTCTAAAACGATGTGGGGAATTTTTCTGTCATAAGGTTTGTGTGTTGTTTATGCAGTAATAATATCGATAAAGTAAACCAAAGCATTTGCCAATGGTTAGCTGTTTACACCACTGCCTATTACTGTCTTGACTTGAATTTGTCAACACTGATGCAACACTTATGTTGGTTTTTTGTCTAGACGAAAACCACTTAAACATAGGTGAATTAATCCGAAGTAATGGATCAGGAAGTGTTTAGCGGGTAGCATTTCCAAGTCAAATCATTGATTTTATATTTTTTATTCTGCTTGCTTGAGACTCGACAATGTGTGTTTATACCTGGAATGGACATTTAGCAAGGGTTGGACTTTTAACCTGAGGGGATTTAGACATAGCCCTGCGGTTCCCACAGACAGCTTGGTTACGTTGCATACTATAATATGCAGAAAAATGCCAACCTCCACACATGCATTATGGATGGCCACCAATCGCCATCCCATCTCTGACATTCTAGCATTGTCCCTAGGCAGTTCTGCACAGCACACAAAACCACGAGGCAATACAATTACTGACATTCTGACAGTGGTCACCAAAAATATTTCTAAAGTGTTATGCAAAGCCTGTGGTGTAGCGATAATGCTCCTGGCTTAACCCATCTTCACAATGGAGAAGCCGTTTCAACCCTTAAACCTGTGCCTCCTCGCTATCTGTATTACCTCTGCCATTACAGTAAACAGTGGTGAGCCAAAACATTTTGATCACTCAAAGGCGAAGCAAATGCCGTTGATCATCACGAAGCCCAAGGTCTGGGTAGAGTAGATGCTAATCGAACAATCAGTTATTCAGAGCATGTCTGAAACTGCAGGGCATGTGGTCTGGTCCCGGGTTACACAACTAGATCTTAAAGCAATGGAGGGGGTCGCTTGGTCCAATGAGTCTTGTGGATGGCTGCGTACATGTTCGCTGTTTGCCTAGGGAAGTGATTACAGCAGGATAGACTATGGAAAGCCAATGGAGGGAGTGTGATACTCAATGTTCTGCTGGAAAACACTGGATCCAGGCATTTATGTGGACAACAATTTGACACGTGCACCTACCTAAACATTGTCGCAGATCATGAATACCTCTTCAAGGCAATGGTATTGTATTCCCTGATGGCACTGGTCTCTTGAAGCAGGATAATCGGATATTAAAATCTCTTTCCCAAGACCCTCCTGGCAATGATAGGCCGCAGTAGGTCTTTACACAAAAGTTGCAATAAATAAGTATCATCCAGAATAATATAGAAAACAAAATTAAAAATATATAATGGAATCCGCCTCAAGGTCCTTCATTAAATATTTAAAGTTATTTCGATTTGAGATGAATAGTGTTCCAAGCGGATGTGGCAGAGTTCATAAAAGCACTTTTCCAAAAATCCATTCTGACATTTGGTACAGTAAGCAATATAACATATTTTGAGCAGTGACAATATTCACCAAACCTTATACGAATAAAATAACTAAAATAAGAAGGCAACAAACCAATACGGCTTTGAAAACAAATGTACACCAATGACTTAGTCTATGGGATGGCAGGCTGGATGGAAGGCCATCCAGCCACAGCCATGGTGTGTAAAGGCTTGACAGTTTCAAAGAAATCTTAACGCCCCTTAATACAAAGTGTCAATAGATCTCAAACATTCAGCAGAGGCATTCATAAATGAAATATCACCATAATCCAAGTATACATGTTTATCTCAACTTATTTGTCAAATAAAATCTCAATTCCAGCTTAAGTTTTATTGCAACTTGCTGTATATGCAATTTATAAGATAGGTCATCATCAATTAAGAGATATTCAATTACATTTCCCTGGCAAGTAGTAATGCATAATGATACAGAGGTTTCTTTCTGGCTTTGGAGAGCACAATTAGTTTTGTTTTGTCAGCTTCAATCGACATAAGATATGTTGCACAGCATTGAAAGTGGTATGTAAATTTGGAAAAGCTATTGCTCAAGTTGATGCACAACAATTAATAACAGGGTTGTTGGCCTAAAACTGAATTTGGGCATTTTCTAATTTATGTATAAAAATATAAAATTTAAAAAGGTGACCCAATACGCACACCATTTACATCAGACCAGTGTATCAGATGTGAGCCCATTAAATTGTGTGTATTCTATTTAATAGATAATTAGCAAAAAATGTAACAGCAAGCTGAGAAAGACCTATGCTTAACAGTCTTTGCTTCAATATAGCGTGATCAACTGTGTCAAAAGCTCATTAAAAAGTGAGACACAGTGTTGTTTTTTAAAGCAGTAGTGGTGCCATTTAAAACTGTCATAGCTGTGCTAACTCTGCTATGCTTCTTACTGAAACCTGACTGATACACAGATAAAATAGATTGAGAATATATAAACTCCTTCAGCTGTTCAATAACAAGGGATTTAAACCAGGGGTGTTAGCCTCAAGATTAGTTTATAATTGTTTAAATGAGAAGGATCATCCTGTTTAAACAATGGCAAAATGAATGCTGACTTCCATGTTTATGGTATTTCATTACATTCCAGGTTAAAGTGTTTAAGCAGTTCTGCTCTAGATTCTAATTAACTTTGAATATTAATTATATGAGTGCGTGTCTCGTTAGCCATGACATTGTTATATCAGTCAGTGGGACACCTGTGCTTGAATCATTCAGTGGTCTGTTTGTGTTGAAAATCTGATTCCCGAATGTAATCAAAGCACATTTATTTATTTCTGTCCTGCTATGCTCTACAACTGGTTTTAAGCTCAATGCTTACACACTTAGGCAGATCTCCTCATGCAAGCTTTATGGGGATTCCCTGACAGAATTTTGCTAATGAATATTTACTCAGCCAAATATGGGCAGTTGTTCCTCTTTACTCACTTACAGATGAATCATAATATCAATGAAGTTTGCATCATGAACAGTTTTGTCTGTGATGCTTACATTACAGTACAGCTTTTGGTGGAAATTAATAACCACTTTAGTACTCTTACGGTTAGGATTCAAGAGATTTTCTTCCACATTTCTGTTTATTATAAAATCTTACAGCACATTTCATCTCCTATAAGATGGTGAAATACACATTTGACTAAACATGAATCGCTAATCAGAATCAAAAGTATATTTCTCTGATACAGGATTAAACAGGAAGGTAGTCGGTCAGTTTACAATGTCACACCCTCTGGTCCAGTTTATTATCTCTCCCAACTTCTCACATTTGCTTTCTTGGTGCTCTTTGGCTCATTCAGAGATATAAGGCAAGGTAATTGTAAATTAACCCCCACAATAGTCTATTCCTCCACTCTTAAGAGTTAACTTGTTTCAAACATTTTCGAACCATTCCTTACTGAGTGATCTAAAATGCTCAATAACAAGCTCAGCAATGTTTGTGTTGTTGAGAGGAACTAGGAACACATTTAATTATTTTAACAAAAAAGTATTGTCAGAAACGCCTAAAGAACTTGATTGGGTAGTTTGTCTGTCAGAATCATACCGGTTGTAAAGTCATTTTTGCATTTCTTTTGATAAAATATATGCCGCTTTGAACCAGATAATCTGTTTTCAATGTTCTTCACAGCCATGTGGAATAGTGTGGTATTGAGTCTTATCAAAGTAAGCCACATGTTTGCCACTTTACAGAAATAAATGCTCATTGTTTTGTTTTTAAATAAATCACCTACCTCCACAGTACAGCATGTCCACACAATAACCGAGACCCAATACATTAATCTACCGAGCAAATGTAATCTTCGTAATCATCGACTGCCATGCAGATTTAATTGTCGTCAGCAGTCAAGACACTTACGACTCACACCTGCACTACAGGATCATGAGCAATTACTGAGGACTGAACAGAGGCGTAGCTAATTAACCCGGGTAGCGGGCCTTTTCTTCCATTATGAGTCAAAGATAACAGGAAGTTTTTAACTACAACCCACAAGCACAAGTGCACAAACAAACACATTTGTGTCATCAGTACTGATTGGGAAAATGCATTTAGTGCAGGAAATGAATGATTCCTTCTTTACATAAAATGTAAGACATCCAGCTAAAGACAACTTGTTACAGGGGTTCAGTGAAAATGGCAAAAGGAAGCAGAAAGAATCCACTGCATTAAAGAAAGCAGAAATACCCTATTCAGGTGCTAGTGATGTCAGCATAGAGGATAACTTACAAAGATAAAATCATAGTACCCACAATAGTACCCAATGTAAAAAAATTGTTATTAAATAATATATGGTATTTATATAATAGTTACTAAATAATATATGGTATTTATATATTAGTTCTTAAATAATATATGGTATTTATATATTAGTTATTAAATAATATATGTTTTTTATATATTAGTTATTAAATAATATATGGTATATATTTTCGGTTCATTTGAGATTCAGTGGATATTTTATGATGTGCCTGTTGAGGAGTGAGCCTGAATCAAACCCATGTCACCAATTGTATACAAACGTGCACCAGTCGCAGGGCTTTCATCCAAAGCCACCCTTGACCACACAACGATAAATCTCTAAAGGGTTTTGTTTACGGCGCGTAAACTAGTGCATACTTTTGTGTGTCAGTCATTTAGCCGACTCTGTTATAACATTTATATCACTTAGCAAACACTCCTAGTAAGTGCATCCATCAAGAACCTAGCGTTGCACGCACTTAGCTATACCAACTGAGTTCCGCAAGACCTTCTGGAAGTTGAACAAGCAACCAGTTTCATCAGCTCTGTCATGGTTTATTCGGCTTTTTGATGGAGACCCTGGATGCTTTCCGAGGGAAACAACTCAAGGGAGTTTGATAGGAGAAATGTTTGTCATCATACCGGCAGGCACAAGACTGAAAAGAGAGAGTTTACCCTTGAGGTGATGCTGAAGTTTGTGATGTATGGTTTGCAGATACATGCATCAGGTGAACCTATGCCCAGGCGGTTTAGTGAAGATTATTCCAAGGCTTTCTAAAATAATTGAAACTTAGAATAGAGAGGGATGTGGAGAGAGAGATTGGGGGTCATCCCTTCATTATCGCTGTGTGTTAGTTGTCACAGAGACAAATATTTAAACCCTTAGTGTCCTCCCCTGTATATGCACATAAAATGTGCTATTCTGAGCGCTTCTTTTTTCTTTATTTTCTCTCACCCTCTTCTCATCCCTCCACCTTTAATGAGTCTGGGTTTTGGGAGAAGAGCACAGACCAGAAAGTATGCAAGGTGATTATTCTCACCACGGATGAACCCATTTCCTACCATATTGAACCACCCCAAATCTGCTGGGGGAGGTTTTGCACATTTTCTCTTAATAATCAGTATAGACAATGACTTGAGCGTATCCCTTATGTCTTGTTTATTTAATAGGGTTCATTAATTTAACGAGTAGGATATACTTTTTTGTTGTAATACATTTGATGAATAACATACGACGCTGGATTAATGTCTTTGTTTGGTAATGTTTTCTGCAAAAATTAAATAAATGGGCTGTATACATATATGTTATAGGATGAATTTGTTCTGTTTATTTATTGAGACATATATTTCTTTATCAACTTACCTCATTATTCTAGTTCATTCAAATTCAACAAAGCCTCACAATCTTTTGTCTGTGTGTATCTCGCAATTAATCTTTTGTCTGCGTGTATCTCTCAATCTTTTGTCTGTGTATGGCCCATTCAACCATTATGTTATAGGTTCAGTGAGGTTTGATCGGTTTCTGGGTACCGCAAGTAGAGCCTTTTGGGTACCAACGCCCAGCGGCGTGGCATTTTGGCGTCAGGAAGGCAGTTTAGGCATTGAAAAACATGTAAATAGTAGTTTATATAGTTTTCGGTTTGCGATTTTGCAATTCTGAAAACGGGACATGGTAAAATGCATTTATTTAGGAAAAGTCATGGAAAGACTTGGCTGTACCTTTTCAACATTGTATATTTATTTTAATTACTAACAGCAGCGCCCGCGGGCGCGGGCTGTTAGCGCTCCTAGTGTTCATGGCTTATGGAGTCCTTGACCACACACATTTTGTCTCCCCTGCACATAGATTTCAGATTTTCATCATTATTTGTCATTTATTACAGTGGTTATCAAGCCAAAACCCAGGTTGTTTCATGTATTTACTGTATTTCGGAGCCAGCATTCCTGACTCAGCTTGGCAACTGATCATCAAACACATGACGAGATGAATCAGGTGATCTAACTTTGAGCAAGGAACAGTTGACAAATCACTGATTTGACAGACAGTCTAGAGCTAAAATACATGAGCCATGACAGGACAGTGACGCACGGTCCAACTCTGTTTCTGTCACGAGTGGTGAGGGTTTTGTTGCCAAATGGGACAATTAGGGTGTTGCACGCTTCAGAGTCACATGGGTTTTGTTAACGTTCTGTTCACAGCTGTTAGCTGTCAGTCATTAGTTGGGTTATAAAAGGTTTCTAGCAAGTTATCAGCTTTGCTTAGCATTATTCCAAGTCACGAGTGTTATAGAGGTGAGTGTGTGTTTATATTGCCGTGGTTGTTTTGAAAGGTATTATTATGAGACGCGATATGCGCACTTTTGATTTCATTACCAAACTTAGCATTTTGGCCGTTTACGGTTTGTTTTACATTTTACATTTACATTTTGCGCATTTAGCAGACGCTCTTATCCAGAGCGACTTAAGTGCAGGCATTTCACATATAGCTAAAACACACATCAAAAAGGCAATAAGTACGTTGTTCCTGGGTGGGTGCAGGCGGAAGTGCTAGAGATAGAAGGGGTGCTAGGAGAGGAGGAATGGGTGATAATATCGTAGAGGAATGATTACCTGCGTGAAGTTGGCCCCCCACCCAACGCAAAAAGTCGGGAAATTAGTCTCAATCGTTTGTGCTCCGTTTGTGCTGGTTTGTGCAGCAAATATTTTCGTTTGTGCTGCTTTACTTTTTTAGATATTAAAGAATACGTTATAGTTCATTCAGAGGTCACTCAGCCCCCCACAATCTCAGAATTAAGTCAAAATAGTCTCAATCGTTTGTGCTCCGTTTGTGCTGGTTTGTGCAGCAAATATTTTCGTTTGTGCTGCTTTACTTTTTTAGATATTAAAGAATACGTTATAGTTCATTCAGAGGTCACTCAGCCCCCCACAATCTCAGAATTAAGTCAAAATAGTCTCAATCGTTTGTGCTCCGTTTGTGCTGGTTTGTGCAGCAAATATTTTCGTTTGTGCTGCTTTAGTTTTTTTTATATTCCGGTTTTTAATAATGGCTGATGACGTCACCAGCCCCCCCACTTGCTCCAAATCAAGTGAAATTGGTCTCAATCGTTTGTGCTCCGTTTGTGCAGCAAATATTTTCGTTTGTGCTGCTTTAGTTTTTTTATATTCTGTTTTTTAATAATGGATGATGACGTCACCAGCCCCTCCACTTGCTCCGAATGAAGTGAAACTAGTCTCAATCGTTTGTGCTTCGTTTGTGCTGCTTTAGTTTTTTTTTATATTCTGGTTTTCAATAATGGGTGATGACTAAACCAGAATATAAAATATAAAAAACTAAAGCAGCACAAACGGAAATATTTGCTGCACAAACCAGCACAAACGGAGCACAAACGATTGAGACCAATTTCACTTGATTTGGAGCAAGTGGGGGGGCTGGTGACGTCATCAGCCATTATTAAATACCAGAATATAAAAAAACTAAAGCAGCACAAACGGAGCACAAACGATTGACACTATTTTGACTTAATTCTGAGATTGTGGGGGGCTGATGATGTAATCGACCATTATTAAAATGTGAAATAGAAAAAATACCGCAACAGCACAAACCCTAATTTTAACAGCACAAACCAGCACAAACGGAGCACAAACGATCGACACTATTTTGACGGAATTCTGAGATTGTGGGGGGCTGAGTGACCCCTGAATGACCTAAAAAGTATCCTTTAATATAAAAAAAACTAAACCAGCACAAACGGAGCACAAACGATTGAGACCAATTTCACTTGATTTGGAGCAAGTGGGGGGGCTGGTGACGTCATCAGCCATTATTAAAAACCGGAATATAAAAAAAACTAAAGCAGCACAAACGAAAATATTTGCTGCACAAACCAGCACAAACGGAGCACAAACAATTGAGACTATTTTGACTTAATTCTGAGATTGTGGGGGGCTGAGTGACCTCTGAATGAACTATAACGTATTCTTTAATATCTAAAAAAGTAAAGCAGCACAAACGAAAATATGTGCTGCACAAACCAGCACAAACGGAGCACAAACGATTGAGACTAATTTCCCGACTTTTTGCGTTGGGTGGGGGGCCAACTTCACGCAGGTGGAATGATTCCGTAGTGGAGTTTTGAACAGGCAAGAGTTGTGGAGCTCCACAACTCTTGCCTGTTCAAAACTCCACTACGGAATCATCCACTACGGAGCTACTGGAGGTACAGTTTGAAGAGGAATGTTTTTAGACGTTTTTTGAAGATTGGTAGAGAGTCTGATGATCTGATCTCCAGAGGGGAGTTGTTCCACCATTGCGGGGCAAGCACGGAGAACAATTTAGACCGACCAGATCGGGAGTTGCCCTCCTGTAGGTATGGCACTACCAAGAGGCCTGAGGTGGCAGAACGAAGTGCTCGCGTGTGTTTGTACAGCTATGAAATTATATCTGAAAAATATCTAAGTAAAGAGAGAGGTCTCTGGGACGGAGCACGAGTGTGTTGAGTCCAATGTATCAGGAATGTCTGTGCTGGCAGTCGGGCACATCCCAAATGACCCCCAATTATTTAAAAAGTGCACTTTTGACAGGGTCAAGAAACGGGCTGCAGGCACTAATAAAGAGGGTTGCGCCAGATGCGCACTGGACGCACTGTGTCATTCCCTGGACGCACTGTGTCATTCCCTAGACACACTGTGTCATTCCCTGGACGCACTGTGTCATTCACAGGGAAGCGCTCGCGTCAAGGCAGCTCAGCACTGAACTAAATGAGGTCTTAACAGAAGTTGTGAGCGAGGTATATTTGATCAAAACCTGACCCCTGAAATCGCCACTGTTCTCCGCATTTTGCGTGGAAATGGGAGCTGAACACACATCTGTGCTGTTTCACAGTGAAGCAAGGTGGCTCTCCCGAGGCAATGTGATGTCACGCGTCTTTGAGCTCAGGGCAGAGATTTGAGAAATTGTGCAATGCAAAACAGGCTCATCACAGCCACTAATGCAGGGAAAAATAGACCTGTCTTGCCAAATTGATACTAATTTTGACACAGCTGCACTTTTATTTTCTTTATTTTTGTACTGTTATTTGATGTAGATAGTTAGTTTGTATTTAGATACAACTTGTCACTATACTGATACTTGTTCCAACATTTTAAGCTTGTTGTGTATTTCATTAGCATTGTATTGGGGCGATGGGGGCAGGTGGGGCTTGAAAATCCCCCCTTGTCCAAAGTGATGTGATCGATATCGGCAGATACTCAAGATTGCAGCATTGTTATTGTTATCGCGCGATCCTTTTAGTAGGGGGATAGTTTTTGCCTAGATTTATATTATTTTACATTAATTTTGATCACTTACAACCATTATGTTAATTTAAACGCCATCCATCGCTAATCCTATGCAGAAATAATCAGAACAGGTAAACTTTGCTTATTGGTTATTTTTTGCATTGGCACGTCTGTGTATGTTAGTAAAAAATGTGTCGATTATTCACGCATTACAAATATAGCATCAGATGAGTGACACCCTTTGGATAAAAATTGCCCCCAAGCTGATCATTGCCTGGCACTGGCTTTGTGTGTGTGTGTGTGTGTGTGTGTGTGTGTGTGTGTGTGTGTGTGTGTGTGTGTGTGTGTGTGTGTGTGTGTGTGTGTGTGTGTGTGTGTGTGTGTGTGTGTGTGTGTGTGTGTGCTTCACACTACAAATGAGGCAGGCACGCCGCATCACCCAGGCAACACTGTTCTCTATCCGCAGACCACCTGATCAAGCCAAACGTTTTCATCCATTTGTTGGGTGTGTGTGCACTCAGTTTTCCGTGCACCGTATTCACGGAAGTCATGTCTTTGTAGGAAGAACATTAGTTTGGTGAAACTTTTGTTTGCTCAGATTGAATTACAGAATTACATGAACATTCTCTTATTTATCAATGCAATTGGGAGCCTCTCATTTCTTTCCAGTGACTTAACAAATCAAAACAAATGCTGAATGACAAAAGAGCAGAAGAGAGCGACTGTGGGAAGCAAAACTGGTCGAGGGGGACAACCTTAAACACCTCAATGTCACCTTTACTTTCGTAAAACAGGCCTCGAAAGCAGGCAGGTAGAGACGGAGTAGCAGACAGACAGGCTGTATAACGGACCTACTGACTGGCAGACAGCCATCATTTCCCAGTCATTGAGTGGTTAATGAACCACGCGTGTAGAGGGGCTCTTGAGCTAGCCGCACGGACTGTGAATTTTCTAAGATCGTTTTGTACTGCTTAACTGCTGGCTTTCTGAGAACAACACTGATCGACTGTGGAAGAGGAGACGTTGTGTCTTTGTGTGTGAGAGAGTGTGTGTCTAGTTAAATTAAGGGGGTTTGGGTGACCAAAATGTCTAGTGGGTTTACTACAAGACTGACCGATAAACTGGTGATGATGGCCAGATTCTCTTTCCTACTGAACTTACGGAGGACAAATGTCCCACTGGCCACGGAAACTACGCACAGGCTTTTTTATTTTGGCCCGGCATCATGAATCGGTGCCACAGGGCTGGAGTAGAGCCGGTGACTGCCTCAGACACAGTTTTTTCCCACTGCTGTATCTCAATAATCCTGGTTCCCTGAAGGAGGAACACGTAATGGGTGCGCACTCTTATCGCCCACACAGCTAAACACACTGTACAAACACAGCAGTGAAGGCCAATGAGATACAAAGCCCATCGGAAGGTTCGCCTTCCACAGGAAATAATCACGGCTCAATCCTCGTCATCAACCAAGATGACGCAGAACCCTAGATGGCGTAGGACCATAGAGGCTGTCTAAGGGAAAACAACTTGCCCACAGGCATGCGGCCTTAGGGGGACGGGAAATACGCAGGCCACCTACTCGTCCTCTAATCTCCTACCTGACAGCGCGCTGTAAGACAGTCAGGGAGCCTTGACGTTGTGCTAATAAAGCCTCACAAACAAGTGAGATTACGCTTAAATGTCTGACACAGTCAAACTTGGTGACTCCACACAAGCAGTGGAGTGAGCGAACAACTCTTCATGAGCGAACAACTCTTCATCGGGCACAGCTTGCTCCCCGTTGCCATGTGTCAAGGCCATAGAGTCCACTTAAACAGCTATTTAGCAAACAGAGATTGAAAGTGGCTCCGTATTTTGAATTCTTGCAATAGGAGCCTACAGAAAGTACTGAAAACAAGGCTGACAATATTATTTATATTATTATCATGTCTGAATACAGTATATATAGGGGTCATTGTACATATCCTAATGCTGTGACGGCTCTGAATGTCCTGGGTTTTTCTTCTGTGAAGTAGGATCCCACTAGGCATTTTTTGGTCCGGCTATGATTGTGTAGTATAGCAATAATATGTCTTTCTGGGCCTTGAACTGTGTGTGCATTTTACTTATCTTTATAGAAGGTGCCAATCTTTTTGGAGGTGACTTTAAATGGATTTGTGAGAGAGCACACAAACACAGCACAAGAGAACCGTGTCCGAATATATACTCCCCAAAGTCCGGATTTTACAGGCCAAATGCTCCTCCCTCCATGGGACCCCTGGGCTAATCTGCCAGTAGGATTCCTTCCCTGCTCTTGCTTTAAAGCGACCAGCTGCAAGATTATAACGCTGCACCATTTATTTGATACAATCATACAGTCAAGATGGAAAGCGTACAAATCACTGTGGTCCTCAGTTGGTATTAAAGCTCACTCACAGACTGACAGGAAGCCAGATGGCCACTCGGATGTATACATCTAAAGCTTAAGGTAGTCATTTTCATGCCCCTCTGTAGAGAGGAAATGTATGAGTAGGGTCTATCGAACCAAACTAGATTCAACTGGTCTGACCTTTCAACAAATCTTATTATTTAATGTTAATAAGGTTTTGTATTTACAAATGTGGACTGTGCAGACTTCTAGCAAATTTGACAAAAGTGTAGAACTTTACCAAAATGTCAAAATATTCGGGTTGTACCTCACTCAGAATGTTGTCAGTTGAATCGGATTTGCCTGTTCGATACAGAGTGTCACGGTTGTGCTGAGTTGTGTTCCACACGGTAGCACTTTCTACATTACATGTTTAAAGATAAAGTGTGTATAAAATGTTGTTAGACTTGTTGTATTCTCTTTTTAAGTCGCAGGTGGCACTCATTTTTTTGTCAAGTTTAGCTTTAGATTTTTTTGTTTATTGTTGTCGTGTTTGTTTTCGTGTTTGTTTTCCTCTATAGTCAAATATAGGATAAAGTTTAAACCAGTTATTTACATACATTTCAGAAAAAAAATCACAAAAACGTTTATTTCTTTACTATCATGCATTAAGTCAGAGTAAACTTTCTCGGTTTTAGATCAATACATATTAACGTATTTTTTGCATGGGCCCTGCCTCCCTCCCATGATATTCATGTTTTAGGACGGTCTGTAATCACGGCCTTTGCAGGGGAGTACTGTCACGTTGTTTAGACGGGAGCACATTCTGTGTTTTTTTGTTGAGTTGAGCACAGCTGTTTTTTTAGCAATTATCAGTGGGTTATTAAAGTTCCTTGTTCAGTGTCAGAGGTTGTCGGATATTGTTACATGTTTAAAGATCTGGTGAGTGTGTATGTGCCGTGTTGTTAGACTTGTTGTATTTTTTAGACCTGTTGTATTCTCTTTGTAAGTTGCTTGTTGCACACTTTTTATTTCAAATTTAGCATTACGTTTTTCAGTTTTTTTGTTCTTGTGTTTGTTTTCCTCTGTAGTCAGATAAACACAACAAACGTGATACTTGGCTTCTCCACACAACATCACCCTGAGCTGTGACACAGAGATTGGACTATTCGTTCCTTTTTTATTTTTATAGTTCATAACAGACCTGGATAATAGATCTTATTTCTTATTTGTTTGTGTTTAAAAATCAATAGGACAGCTGCATGCAAGTTCTGAATTGTGTTCAATTTAAAATGTTCAAAAGATTGGGTTTACCATTTTCATTTGTAAAAAATAATGTGACAGGCAACTATGGAGGACCAAGATAAAAATAAATGAACAGATAAATAAATGCATCAGTAAAAGTATTTTACATCAAAATATACGTAAAAAAAATTAATTATAGATTTTTTTTTAATCTGTCGTTTTCTCCTATTTATTTATTTCCACAATCATTTATTTCTGTAATTATTTATTTCTGTAAGTATTTATTACCGTTGACATTTATTTCCGTTGACATTTATTTCCGTATATATTTATTTCTGTATTTCCTCAACCTTAGGCAAATGAGGAGGGTGTCAACCATAGTACGTCGCAGTGGTATCAGTATTCCTATTGGTTAATCGGTGTAGGAGTTACAAGATCGACTTTATATGTCTAGACTGCTATAACTACGGAAGTAATGCACAGGCTATGGCGTTTAAATTTAAAAAAATCGAATAAATGAAAATCCATCAAACTGTATGTCCTATTTTGATGTATTGCTAAAACATTTTAGATCACATGCGACGTGCACAATCAAATGATTTGCGCATGATTGGCCGATAAGCGAATCTATTTATATCTATCTCTCCGTCCACAGTCGGTTCACAGCTTCAGTTGTTGTGTCCTGAGCAGGACACGCAAAGTAAACCGGTTACACTGCGCAGTGCGCACAGTGTTCATATCGGACCAAAACGGGTCCGGTTTCATAGAGATTGACCAAAACCACGTATTTAGGAAAAGTCATGGAAGGACAAGGCTGTAGCTTTCAACATTACATATTTATTTGAATTACTAACTGCAACGCCCGCGGGCGCGGGCTGTTGGCTCTCCTAGTTTAACCGCAGTTGGTATCACTATCAACTTTCGCAGTGCATTGCTGCCCCCTGCTGTCCTGAACGATTACATCCGTTTCTCGCTCTCTGCGCTTGATTGCTTTGGTTAAGTCCCGCCCCCTCATTTGCCTACGGTTGTGGAAATACGGAAATAAATGTCAACGGAAATAAATGTCAACGGAAATAAATGTCAACGGAAATAAATTTCTTACAGAAATAAATAATTGTGGAAATAAATAAATTCTATAATTATTTTTTTTAACGTATATTTTGATGTAAAATACTTGTACTGATGCATTTATTTATTTATTCATTTATTTTTAATTCTGGCAGACTTGGTCCTCCATAGGCAACACACATGTATTTCTTTTTAAATCAAGCTAACTTTTTTATTTCACTGTAAAATAAAAAACAATGTGTAAATGTATAAACAACATTATAGGGTGTTGTATTTATGGGCTTCCTTAGCTAACTCAAATTTAATTTAAATCAAATTTACTGCCAAATGGCGTTATAATAAACTCTACAGTTGCAGGTATTAGGGGCCTTTACAAAACAAGAAACCTTGCCATGAACATAGTCGGAAACAACTATAGCTAATCGGAGCAGGTCCTTGGCAGATGACATTACCAACAATTTCAACACCTCAGGTTTTAGCTTTTCAAGTCTATAAGTTCTAACCACCAAGCAGCAGATTTTTGCAGATTTATTTGGGCGCAAGTGTGCCAGATTGCCCTGCTAGAATATAACATACAGGCATGCATCTACAATTATTGTTACTCCAATAAATTGTTATTTCACTGACCCCCCAATTTCCTTTTTCTGACTGATGATTCGAGTCGTCGACTTTCAGGGGGCTGCCATACTAAATATTGTATTATTTTTGAAGAAAATCTATACAACACCTTCACACTTCACAGCATACTGTAGACATTCCCTAACCAATATTCTGAGGAAAATATCCAATAGAAGGAACATTTTGTGGAAATCTTCCCCTAGGGGCCAATAAAAGACTTGAATTACTTGAATGGAATAAGAAATGTGACCCCCCCCCTTGGAAAACTGGGGTTGCATCTCAATTATAATTTTTCATTCTGCAATAAATTGCTTACCAAGTGATAACCCTTTTTCTCAATCATGGGGCCTTTTGTGGCTTTAGTGGTTGTTGTGCATGGATGTTACCCAGCTCTTGTGCTTTTGTGCATGTGTGTATGTGTGTGTATGAGACAGAGACCTCCAGAACTCTGTGATGCACAGCTCACAGCTCAGCCGGGCCTGAAATTGGCTGAAATGGAAGAGAAGGACTGGATAGATCACGCTAATGTGCCCCAAGGCCAGAGCATTAGTCTCAGCTATGCTACACACAAACATAAAATACATTCTCATTCAAAATGCTATTTTCCCTAACTATGAGCTTAACCTCCCTGCCAACATTTTACCTAAACCCAACACACACACACACATTTTAAATGTTGGGCTATCCCCATAGATCAAAAGAAGGTCAAGGTAACCAACATGCAGTGGATTGTTGTAGTGTGTGTGCTATCTACGTATAGAAGTGGTCAGTCAAGGATACATAGTGATGTCATTTATCATTCCAATACATTAGAAAATAGGACAGGGATTGTCCTGTTTGGACTTTGTTTATACAAGTAACCCTCTATGTACAGCATTCATTTAGGCTATTTATTTTATAAATGATGTTTTCTCACAATTAGTTTTATGGGATGAATTGGGGGGAAAGATGGCATGTGTGTTTTTATTAAATCTCAGGAATATGTTATGCTTACATTGACCATCCAGCAGTGGTGGAGCTGTTACCTATACTTCCTGTTAATGGTTATAAAGGTAGCCAGCAGGCATTTCACAAGTCCACGTCTGAGCACTGCTGTGTTGGAGTTTACCCCGGTGGATGAGAGGGTTGCCTCCCTACGCATATGCACCAAACAGCAGTTTGGAGTATTCAGCCTTCTTGGAGACCCTGAATGGAGTCCTATTTAGGGCTCCAGTTGGGGACTCCATTATTCTGCTGGGAGACTTCAACGCACATGTGGGCATCGATGGAGACACCTGGAGAGGTGTGATTGGGAGGAACGGCCTCCCTGATCTAAACCCGAGCGGTCGTTTGTTATTGGACTTCTGTGCTAGTCATGGATTGTTTATAACAAACACTATGTTCGAACATAAGGAGGCGCATTAGTGCATGTTTTGGACACTCAGGTGAAGAGAGGGGCGGAGCTGTCAACTGATCACCATCTGGTAGTGAGTTGGATCAGGGGGTGGGGAAAGACTTTGGACAGACCAGGTAAGCCCAAACTAGTGGTGTGGGTGAACTGGGAACGTCTGGAGGAGGCCCCTGTCCGAGAGATCTTCAACTCACACCTCCGACAGAGCTTTTCGGGCATCCCTGTGGGGGCATTGAACCTGAGTGGGCAATGTTCAAAGCTTCTATTGCTGAAGCTGCGGCGGTGAGCTGTGGTCTCAAGGTCCTATGTGCCTCAAGGGGTGGTAACCCTAGAACACAGCGGTGGACCACCGTGGTCAGGGAAGCTGTCCGACTGAAGAAGGAGTCCTTCAGGGATATGTTATCCCAGAGGACTCCGGAGGCGGTTGCAGGGCACCATCTGGTAGTGAGGGCACCGATCTACCGGTCAATCTTTGTTCCTACTCTCATCTATGGTCATGAAGGCTGGGTCATGACCGAAAGAACAAGATCGCGGGTACAAGTGGCCGAAATGGGTTTTCTCAGGAAGGTGGCTGGCCTCTCCCTTAAAGGTGAGAAGCTCAGTCATCCAAGAGGAACTCGGAGTTGAGCCGCTGCTCCTTCGCGTAGAAAGGAGCCAGTTGAGGTGGTTCGGGCATCTAGTAAGAATGCCACCTGGGCGCCTCCCTAGAGAGGTGTTCCAGGCACGTCCAGCTAGGACGAGACCTCGAGGTAGACCCAGGACTAGGTGGAGAGATTATATCTCCACACTGGCCTGGGAACGCCTCAGGATTCCCCAGTCAGAGCTGGCTAATGTGGCCAGGGAAAGGGAAGTTTGGGGTCCCCTGCTAGAGCTGCTACCCCCGCGACCCGACCCCGGATAAGCGGTTGAAGATGAATGAATGAATGATGAATGGTTTTATGATTTGTGAATAAATTGTAATTAGCTCTTGTTGCTTCCTGTTTTGCTGTTTTCAGAAGCTGTTCTGACTAGACCAGTTCCCGACCCAGCTCTCTAGAGATGTTTCTAAACATTAGATTGAATAAGATGATTTGCTTATAGAATCTTGGTTTCCGAAAGCTAATGTTGAAAGGGTTTAAATGCAATCCGTTCTTCATGATCGAAACAGTCTAAATTATTGGTTAATTTCTCAAGAAGATTCATAGCTTGCCAGGCTGTACAAAAAACGTTAGAAAGCAAGTAAGAAAGCCTGTGTTAGAGCTATAACTCTCAAAGTGCGCTTTCGCTAAGATTGAATAACTGTAATTGAGCGGACCTGAAGTAAAATAAAATAAATAGAATCAGCCTTGTTTATCGCCATGCTGTTTTGGATTCCCCGTAGCTGTTCATAAATAAATGAAAAGATAAATTAGCAGGCATTGAATAACTAAGTAGCAGAGAAACACTCTAGTAGAGAAAAGCTTCTGCGCTTTTATACTGTTTCCGTATTTATGTGAGTACAAGTCACGTGTGTTTCACTGGATCTTCCTTTTCTCTATGTACATTTTCTTTTAATTGAATTTCATTTATTTTAAGTTGAGTTTTTTTACATTGCCAAAGCAAGTGCAGTTAGAAAAGAAGCGGGGACTGGGGTGATCACAGTTTTAATAGTTAAGGTAAATACTGTGGATAATATTACATATTTAAAAATGGGTTATTTAGATTAGTTTGGTCTTTAAATTGCACAATCAATCCCATAGCACAGGTTCTTGTTCAGTTCAGTGTGAATCCTCAGTGGTTTCTGCTGTTGCTGTTTAAAAGCTGATTTATTTTCTATTATTATTATAAGTGCACTTAGAGAGAGAGAGAAGCGATAGAGGGAGAGAGGCAGAAAGTTACAGTGACAAAGTTTCCTTATCAGTAATGGGTTACTAGAACAGAGAGGCTTTTCGAGTCATAGATGCACTTTGAGTTCCGCAGAGCTGAGTTAATTGATTGAGAAGTGTGGAAACATTCAGCTCGAAACCTTCCCTGTTTTTTTTATTTTCCCATAAACTATATGTGTGTATGTGCCCATCTGTTTGTGTGGAATGAGTGCACGCGTGTCTGCTGCACTAAAATGCACTCAGCTCCATTGTCCGCAGCATTTTTGCATGTTTACGACTTCCGTCTGGTTTTGTTCTTCTTCATAACTAACATATTTCATGTTTACTTCTTAACGGACGAGGGCCAGTGTGCCATGCTATGGGCATTTAGAAACTCCAGTTAATGCTTTTTAATGTATGTCGTCCAATGTTTTTATGTTTGTAATGGTGAATATTTGTAGCAGTACGCTGATCCGGTACGTTGGGATGTGAAAAGATTGTTTTGCATTTCGTCCGTCACAGTTCATGTGGCCCCCCGTAGCTCAGTTGGTAGAGCCGGGTGGTCACGACAAAAGCATTGTTGGTACGGAACCACAGGGGTGCTTTATGTCGCTCTGGGTAAGAGAGTCTGCTGTAAGACTTACAGAAACATGAAAAAAATTCTAAGTGTTCACTTTCAATTGTGTTTGTGAAGTAAAAAAGAAAAAGAGCTTTGGAAAAGTACTTTGTACAGCGTGTGTGGAGACACAGCAGCAAGGGTCTGGGTTTGATTCCTATGAGCAGACCCCATTAACTTTAAGATACTTTATGCACCGAACCAGTCATTTTGGTTACAGCACCTGCTTAATGATGTGTTAATAACTCACAATACGAAATATAGCTCAAACACTCCCAGACTTGTCACACCAGGGAGAGTTAGCGGTGTACGTGAGGATCAGAATGCTTGCCCTCTCTGTTTCAATATAAATATACGTGCAAGTTTGTTGTGTGTCCGTGTGTGTCAATGTTTCAAGACATTGCTTGATTACAGGTAACAGCCGTGGAATAACAGCTGGACGAAAGCCCAACAGATTTTACTGTACCAGGTTATAGACCTGACAGACAGTTAGTTAGTGGGTGGGTGGATTTACGGATTATTATTACATTTAGCACATCTACTTGTCATGTCTTTTTTTGGCCGCACCCACAGAATACTCTTTTTATACATTTCTGTTTGACAGACAGAATTTCGCTAGAGCGACACACACACACACACACACACACGAATCGGCAGCAGCTGCTGTTTCCCACCCAGACTTATAAGTCCTCCTTCACCAACCAGCTAAACTTACTTGACTTCCAGTCTTAAGGACAAAAATACCAGCACTGGAATTGGGATGAGCTTCCCCCTCATGGAATTACAATATTTGTATTGATATAATCTCTGCTAGTCTTTTGTCTTGTCTTTTTATTTGATCAGTCTGTGATTTTGTGTGTGTGTGTGCCTGCATATTTTCTTATGTTCGTCTTCTTGCATAAACCATTTCAATATAATCTTTTTTTCTTTTCATTGCTTCCTTCATTCTTTTTTGAAACGTAAGTAGGTTTTTACAGACTGGTATGTAAGTGTGTCTGAATGTCTGTGGGTGTATGTGCGTGTAGTTGTGTTCTGCGATTGTGGGGGTGTGCGTGCACATCTGTGTGTGTGTCTCCATGACTACTAGTGTGTGGCTGCCATCTTCAGATACGAGTATTGAACTGCACCCTGAGATAACCAACAAATCCCACAGAGTAGTTGCCCGTAAACACTAGATCTGCGATCAGTTTGCTGTCTCCAATCAGGCCCTGCTAATATTAAACCACTAATGTAAAACTGTACAAAGTTTACTGTTTATGGGTGACTTAATCTTGCTCCAGAACTCCCATCCATTCCACACATATTTTATACTGATTACATTAAATATTTCCCTTGTCAATCATTGATGTTCACAATCATCTGCTAATTCAAATGGTATATGGATATCAATGTGAATTGTAGAGTGTACCCTCTTGATTCAGGATAATAGAGATGTAAAATACTGAGAGAATAACTATTTTACTTCTAGAGATACACAATATTATTTATTTAGGTTTATACAATGTTTGGTCTTAAGAATAAGACTGCTCAAAGAAAACGTTTTACCTTGAAATATATAAGTGAAGCGATGTAGGTCCTGTGTGTTTCAGTTTTCAGAGTGTGGCTGTTGCTTAATTCCCACGTGGGGGAAATACAAAAACGTAGTCGCTGTTAATGCGAGTTAAATGCTCAATAGAAAGAATCAACAAACAGGAATGGACCTGGGGCCTGTACCATGATGGTAGTTGAACAAAGTCAGGGTTCCAGGATTGGTTCAGGATGACAAAATCAAACAAACGCAATCAGGCTTCATTGGTACCATGAAGCAGCTCATCAACTTACTTTGTCAACCCAGGCTTTGATCCTTAAACTCTGATTACTCCGCGCGCGCGTGCACATAAAAGAGTAACGTCGGCACCGAACAACCAATCACGTTCGATATGGATAGGGCGAGAGCAATATATTTTGTCCGCGGAGGAGCAAGAAATTAATCTTCAGAAATATGAAGAATATAAAAATGTTTTTCAAGCACACAGTAACACCGTCTCTGCTGCCAAAGCAAGAGAACAATCTTGGAGGATCATTGCTGATTGTTAATGCCGAAGTTAAAGGAATACATTTTATAGGCGATTAATGTAAAAAAATGATTTTAGACTAATCATATTCAAAATAAATGAAAATGTGTGTATTCATATATATATATATATATATATATAATGTGTGTGTGTGTAAAATGTGAAGCCATTGCAACCGAGAACAGAAGCTAGGAATTAATTACGTCACCTATATGTGTCTTTGCTCACCGCTGATTGGTCCAACTTCTGACTTAGATCTCGAATGCAGAACATAGGCTGCCCCGGAGCAGGTTAGCCGTGCAGCGTCAGATACCATGGCAACGAATACCGATTGAAGCCGAGCTACCTACATGGTACCTAAAACCCAGGGTTGGGTGAAACTTAACTGAAACATAGCTGGCTAGCCACCAAAACCAGCTTCATGGTACAGGCCCCTGGTTTGCATTGTTGTCATCAGGGCAAACAAAAATCTTAGAGTTACAATTCCACATTTTGACAATCGGATTGTGTTAAATGCATATGAATAGGCTGACTACAACTGGCCCTGTTTTAGTCAAGGACATGTCCGGCCTATTCATTCAATCCATATGTCCAGTAGGCAAAATCCATATAGATAAGTGTAACTAGCCCTTTGAGACTAGATGTGGCAACTCCAAACAGAGGAGGGAAATGGTGCATCAGAGACCATAGTACAGTAACTCAACCTGTCTATAAACGCCTGGTGGAAAAAAAAGGCCAAAGTATATATGTGGGAACTAAATGTTTGAATTTCCTGTACACTATTTTCCCTTCCGATTATGGCATTCTCAATATTGATATTGCTAGCCTGTTCTCATCCATGTCATACTTTTGCCCTTGTATTTTGTATTAAACTGTGGTATGTTCCAAGCTCTTCTCAAAAACAAGAGCATACATGGAAATCCATATGTTCAAGTGAAGTTATTTCTCTGTACATTTCTGACGCCTTTGACGCCTTGTCCTTGCAATCCCTCTTTTAGATAAGCAAGTTGTCACCCTTTTTCTGTAGCTCTAAACACTCTCTGCACTTTCACTCTGTCCCACTGTCACTATGTCATTCTCCCGATGTGATGTGCACTGTATCACTTGTCCTTTTACTCAAAGTCCACAAGCTCCCTCTCTTCTTAGATAAATGAGATGTCAGTCTCACTTTGTAACTGTTTCACGTCATTCCTTTTTTTTTCCGCAGTCAATCTCCTCATTGACTGGGGAGAAAAAATGAGAAATAAAGGTTTCATTCTAGTTTATCTCCTCTGTTATCTCTGTAATGTTTGTCATGTGGTCTCTGTCCACAGTTGAAGCAAAGTGAGGCCAATGCAGACACAAAAGAGAAACTTCCCTTACGTCTAAGGATCTTTGAGAAGTTCCCCAATAGACCCCAAATGGTCAAGATCTCCAAGCTGCCCTCTGACTTTACCGTGCCCAGAATCAGGTACCTTATCAGGGATACATCAGATTATTTTGTGGCACTGCCCACCAAGGATATACAATACTAATTGTGCTGTCCTCAACTACGTGTACTGTACATATCTTGAAAGTCAGTTAAACGCCTTTTTCTTCATCAAATACTCTGAAGACAGTTTTATCTCAGTCCACAGGTTTATTGACTAGCAATGATTGAAAAATGCTATCAGAGGTATAAGATGTACCAGATGTCAATAGATTTTGAAAGATAAAGCAAACAACTGACATCCATGCTTTCAATATATACTTTCTGACTGATCACATGACAGGTCAAGGGAAATATCCTAAGATTCAGAACCTGCTCCTTAAAGCAATACACACACATTAAACATTCTACAATATACCTGCAACAGCACACTAATATTTGTTAAAAAACTATCATGAAAATGTACATTTTGTGCCTCTCACCCAAAGTACGAAAGAGAATAATGTTAATACCCAATTAATTTCATGACAAAATAATAATAAATACACACCAAAGCTTTAAGACAATAATAAAAAGATATACAGTTTTCTAGATTGAATAGACAGAAGAACATAAAAACAAATGCCCTTTTATGTAGTAAATCTCCTTCGCAAAAGTCACAGTACAGCTCCCCACCAGAGACCAGAATTCAATCCAATAATCCAACTATCTCACTGTTCCCCCCCTGCCTGTGACTTCGTAAATTAAATTGACCATAACTTCGTACATAGAGAATGTGGCCCTGACAGTGACACGAAGCGCGTTCCACAGCCATAGAGACAAACAACTGGAAGGCCTACGACCTGAACACCCCGGCACAATGTTTTGTATGCAGTGCGGCTGCTGAAAGGAAATGAAATGGAAAAAAGGGTGCAGGAGGGTGTGCCAGAGGTTAAAGTGGGTCTAGAGTTCCAGATAGCCTGTGTTGAGTTAGTGATATTCTGGTTGGGGATAGCGTGCAAAACATTGTACGGTGCAGTCCATAAATATTTGGACAGTGACACAACTAGTCTCGTTATGACACTGTAGTACTCCAACACGTTTGATCAGAAATGATTAAGAGCCTAACGTTTAGACTGTCAGTCACTTTTTAAACACAGTAGACATGTTAAAAAATGGAGCTTCAGGACGTCAATTTAAAAAATATATATACCTAATAAATGTACAATGGAATTAAAACTAAATAAACACTTAAATTAGATGGGTATGCTTTAACACCAAACAGGTAAGTTTGATATTTAGTCAATAATCTGTAAATAGAGTTGGAGGTTTTTATAGACTAGCTTTATTTTCTCTTGATTTGATGTTGTCAAGACAGCCACTATGTCATCAGAAATGGTAAATAACTGCTGTTGCTCTTTCCTTTTACCCATCACTCATGTGTTTACCTTGTTCCCACATAAAAGCAGTTGTTAAAATATATATTATATACAGCATTCGTGCATTAGGTAGTATTTATTATTTATGATTATGTGGGACCTGTTGGTAGTTCTGCATTGCAAAGAGGAAAAATAGGAAAATAAATCTACTTTGTTGTTAACATTTAAGACCAGACGGTAATTGAAACGTTAAAACGCTCGCACCTCTAATGCCGCTGGAAACAATGCCGTTGTTGCCTTTGTGCGCGTGTTACTGGGAGAGTTACGTTGTTGCCTTTGTACGCGTGTTACTGGGAGAGTTACGTTGTTGCCTTTGTGTGTGTGTTACTGGGAGAGTTACATTGTTGCCTTTGTGTGCGTGTTACTGGGAGAGTTACGTTGTTGCCTTTGTGCGCGTGTTACTGGGAGAGTTACATTGTTGCCTTTGTGCGCGTGTTACTGGGAGAGTTACATTGATGCCTTTGTGCGCGTGTTACTGGGAGAGTTACGTTGTTGCCTTTGTACGCGTGTTACAGGGAGAGTTACGTTGTTGCCTTTGTACGCGTGTTACAGGGAGAGTTACGTTGTTGCCTTTGTACGCGTGTTACAGGGAGAGTTACGTTGTTGCCTTTGTACACGTGTTACAGGGAGAGTTTCATGAAACAGTTCATCGATCGGCAGCAGCAGGACAGTAGCTGTCTGTTTCGCCGCCTGCCCTCCGCCTCCTCGTCCTCCTGCGACCACTCCAAACGGTCGGCCATAGAAGACAACAAATACATTGACCAGAAGGTACTAACACAGGCGCACGTGAGCGAGCACACCAAACACACACACTAAATCCACAGACAGCAAACCAGAATCCCGACACACTTTTGTATATATATATATATATACAATACTTGCATACACTCTCTCACACACATGCCCTCTTCAATAAATGAAACTCCACACTTAATGTCATGAAGTCGAAAGGTGCCACAGGCTCAGTTTGTTTTCATTACACACACACACACACACACACACACACACAGAAACGTGTTAACCATAGTGATTAAAAACAACCTGTTATATGATAGCTGGCTGAGGATCGATATCATATGAGGATGTTTGCATAGCTGCTTGATAAGAAATGTGTTTGTATATTTCATATAACCCTTATCGTCTTTAGTCTCTGATAAGCAGTTTGTTATGTATTTTCCACAGCTCCGAAGGTCAATATTTAGCATCAGAGCTCGCAACCTACTGGAGAAGGAGACAACAATCAATAAAATCCTGAGGTAAGGATGTTGAAGTAGTTTGTGTTTCTATTAGAATTTAGTTAGTGAAATTACCTAAGGGCTTACTTCGAAAGGGGAATAATTCTAGCATTCACAACAAGGTGTGAGGATAATACAGTTTGCGGCCTCAATATGAATCACTTAAAGTTGGTTATGAATCCAATTGTGACCTCCTGTTTATTATCTGGAACAGGTCTAATGACTGTCTGGACGTCAGCAGTGTGTGTGTGTGTGTGTTTCTGTGTCGACACATTATGGGTACTTTGCTTGATTAGTGGCTAATATAATGCTGATATAATGACGTGTTACAAGTAGGTAGTGAGAGATGATTGAGAGGACAGGGCTGGCCAGCCAGTCAGTACGTGGAATGATTTCTAAAGCGCTGTCTGCCGTCTGTGGAGAAACGAGGGCTACAACAGGCACACACGACCACACAAACACGTTAACAGATTTTAAATGAAACAATGTCAATGATTGGTTTAGTATGCAGACCTTTATCATGTTATGTATTTACAATCATACACGTTGAACGGTGTTGGAATTACAGCCTTTTTTATACAGTACACATTCCTTTTATTTTTATGGTTCCAAAAGCCTTGGGACAGGTTATTATAATGTCCTAATTAAGCGCTAATCGTTCTGTGTTGCATATCTGTGGCATGCAAATAAGTCTGCAACCAACTGATCACACCAGGAGTGACATGTTGTCCGGCTGGCACTGCAGCCATCTTTAGTTGTTGGTTTTGAGGTCCTCTTGCCTTAGGTCTCATGTTAAACCAACGAAAGGCATGTTCAATTGGATATACGTATCAAAAATGTACTTAGCAAATCAAGAAAATGTTAGTCTTAAATAAATGGCAATATGTTTTAGGGTCATTGTCTTGCTCTATGATGAACCATAGTCCAAGTAATGCTGGAGGTATTTAAATCATCAATAGTTACATCATCAAGTAAGACAAGTCAGTCAAAAAATCAATCAAATATATTTTATAAAGCTCTTTTTACATCAACAGTTGTCACAAAGTGCTTTTACAAACGCCCAGCCTGAAACCCTGAAGAGCAAGCATCAACAGACAGAGTGGCTAGGAGAAACCTGATATGCTGATAGGGTCACATTTTCAAATAAACATATAGAGGAACCAGGCTCTAAAAGGTGGCCAGTCCTCTGCTGAGTGTGACGGGTGAACCTTCAATAGTACAAATAATTCAAATGCATGCGTGTTATGTCTAGAGTCTATAAAACATAATCTAATTCAGATGCATGCGTGTTACGTCTAGAGTCTATAGAACATAATCTAATTCAGATGCATGCGTGTTATGTCTAGAGTCTATAGAACATAATCTAATTCAGATGCATGCGTGTTACGTCTAGAGTCTATAGAACATAATCCAATTCAGATGCATGCGTGTTATGTCTAGAGTCTATAGAACATAATCCGATTCAGATGCATGCGTGTTATGTCTAGAGTCTATAGAACATAATCCGATTCAGATGCATGCGTGTTATGTCTAGAGTCTATAGAACATAATCCGATTCAGATGCATGCGAGTTATGTCTAGAGTCTATAGAACATAATCCGATTCAGATGGTTGCGTGTTACGTCTAGAGTCTATAGAACATAATCCGATTCAGATGGTTGCGTGTTACGTCTAGAGTCTATAGAACATAATCCGATTCAGATGGTTACGTGTTACGTCTAGAGTCTATAGAACATAATCCGATTCAGATGGTTGCGTGTTACGTCTAGAGTCTATAGAACATAATCCGATTCAGATGCATGCGTGTTACGTCTAGAGTCTATAGAACATAATCCGATTCAGATGGTTGCGTGTTATGTCTAGAGTCTATAGAACATAATCCGATTCAGATGGTTGCGTGTTATGTCTAGAGTCTATAGAACATAATCCGATTCAGATGGTTGCGTGTTACGTCTAGAGTCTATAGAACATAATCCGATTCTGATGCATGCGTGTTATGTCTAGAGTCTATAGAACATAATCCGATTCAGATGGTGTCACGATTGGTGTGGTGGCGTTGCTACACGGACATATTTCGGTGATGCACTTCCTTGTTTACGTTTGTCTCACGGCTGTTTGTAATTATAATCATGAGGGATATAAAGGGATCGCTAGCAAGTCACTCCTTGCTTAGCATTGTTTGATGTCAGATGGTAATAGCGGTGAGTGTTTGTGTTACCTGTTACCTGTTGTTCGTGAACGTTTTTGTATAAGTCGCTATATGCGCATCTTTGATTTAAGTTCAACAGTTTAGTGTGTTTTCGCCGTACTCGGTTTGTTTTACTTTGAGTTGTATTCAATAAAACCTGAGAAACGGATCATACGTCTCTGCAGATGGCTCTCACCACACTACGCCGCTCCATTCATGACAGAATGCTAAGCCACCCAAGGAGCCCGCAGAGCCGGACGGTGAGTGGATTCCTCGGAGGGGCAAGCTATAGCGCTCCGAGGTATGAAGCTCACCGTCAACCCACGGAGCAGCGCTACACCTGGCAGGGTGATTGGGGGTCCGACTCCCTCTCCTCGGATGATGAGGAGGCGTTCTACGAGCGAGTGGAGGAGGACTCCCTGGAAGACGCCCTGCTATGGGACCCCGTCCTCAGTCGACTAGTCCCCGCAACATCGGACGTCGGCTGGGGCGGGCAGAAGACACCGCCCACTGTTCCGGGGCTGCAGACAGGGGGAGGAAAACCCCTGGAGCTACAGCCACTACCCCCGCCGGGGGAAGACCCTTTCCGACCACCTACCTCCGGGACAGAGAAATCCCCGGAGGGGTTACATAAGCAGCCCCCGGCTGTCATTAGGGCGTGGTGGAAGGCATGGCTGGACTTTCAAGATCTGACGCCAGAGATCGCCTCCGCCACGCCAGCGCCCGAGATGGCCGTCCCGCCAGCGCCCAAGATGGCTGCCGCCGTCTCGCCAGCGTCCACGATGGCTCCCGCCATCACGCCAGCGCCCACGATGGCTGTTGCCGTCACGCCAGCGCCCAAGATGGCTGCCGCCGTCTCGCCAGCGTCCACGATGGCTCCCGCCGTCCCGCCAGCGTTCAAGATGGCTGTTGTCGTCACGCCAGCGCCCAAGATGGCTGCCGCCGTCTCGCCAGCGTCCACGATGGCTCCCGCCGTCCCGCCAGCGCTCAAGATGGCTGTTGTCGTCACGCCAGCGCCCAAGATGGCTGCCGTCGCCACGCCAGCGCCCAAGATGGCTGCCGCCGTCACGCCAGCGTCCACGATGGTCCCCGCCGTCACGCCAGCGCCCAAGATGGCTGTTGTCGTCACGCCAGCGCTCAAGATGGCTGCCGCCGTCTCGCCAGCGTCCACGATGGCTCCCGCCGTCCCGCCAGCGCTCAAGATGGCTGTTGTCGTCACGCCAGCGCCCAAGATGGCTGCTGTCGTCACGCCAGCGCCCAAGATGGCTGCCGCCGTCTCGCCAGCGTCCACGATGGCTCCCGCCGTCCCGCCAGCGTTCAAGATGGTTGTTGTCGTCACGCCAGCGCCCAAGATGGCTGCCGCCGTCTCGCCAGCGTCCACGATGGCTCCCGCCGTCCCGCCAGCGTTCAAGATGGCTGTTGTCGTCACGCCAGCGCCCAAGATGGCTGCCGCCGTCTCGCCAGCGTCCACGATGGCTCCCGCCGTCCCGCCAGCGCTCAAGATGGCTGTTGTCGTCACGCCAGCGCCCAAGATGGCTGCCGTCGCCACGCCAGCGCCCAAGATGGCTGCCGCCGTCACGCCAGCGTCCACGATGGTCCCCGCCGTCACGCCAGCGCCCAAGATGGCTGTTGTCGGCACGCCAGCGCCCAAGATGGCTGTCGCTGTCACGCCAGCGCCCAGGATGGCTGCCACCGTCCCGCCAGCGTCCACGATGGCTCCCGCCGTCACGCCAGCGCTCAAGATGGCTGTTGTCGTCACGCCAGCGCTCAAGGTGGTTGCCGTCGTCACGCCAGCGCCCAAGATGGCTGTTGCCGTCACGCCGCCGCCCACAATGGCTGCCGCATCGCCGCCCACAAGGGCTGCCGCATCGCCACCCACAATGGCTGCCGCATCGCCGCCCACAATGGCTGCCGCATCGCCGCCCACAATGGCTGCCGCATCGCCGCCCACTATGGCTGCCGCATCGCCGCCCACAATGGCTGCCGCATCGCCGCCCACGAGGGCCGCGCCACGACGACGCTCACGATGGCCGCCGCCACGACGACGCTCACGATGGCCGCCGCCACGACGAAGCTCACGATGGCCGCCGCCACGACGACGCTCACGATGGCCGCCGCCACGACGACGCTCACGATGGCCGCCGCCACGACGACGCTCACGATGGCCGCCGCCACGACTACGCTCACGATGGCCGCCGCCACGACTACGCCACGATGGCCGCCGCCACGACTACGCTCACGATGGCCGCCGCCCGACTCCGCTCACGATGGCCGCCGCCACGACTACGCTCACGATGGCCGCCGCCACGACTACGCTCACGATGGCCGCCGCCACGACTACGCTCACGATGGCCGCCGCCACGACTACGCTCACGATGGCCGCCGCCACGACTACGCTCACGATGGCCGCCGCCACGACTACGCTCACGATGGCCGCCGCCACGACTACGCCCACGATGGCCGCCGCCACGACTACGCTCACGATGGCCGCCGCCACGACTACGCTCACGATGGCCGCCGCCACGACTACGCTCACGATGGCCGCCGCCACGACTACGCTCACGATGGCCGCCGCCACGACTACGCCAACGATGGCCGCCGCCACGTCGCCCACGATGGCCGCCGCCACGTCGCCCACAAGGGCCGCCGCCACGTCGCCCACGATGGCCGCCGCCACAACGCACTCTCAGCCGCACAAGATGGCGGTCTCTCAGCCGCACTAGATGGCGGCCTCTCAGGCCACCGAGGCCTAGTCAGGGCTGGACCTGCGGTCCTGGACTGACCCTTTTGGGTTTGACTGTGGGTTCTCTCCCTGTTGCTCCCTTGTTTTGTTTTTGTGTTTCCGTTCGGCTATCTGGGGAGCTAGCCTTTTAGTGGGGGATACTGTCACGATTGGTGTGGTGGCGTTGCTACACGGACATATTTCGGTGATGCACTTCCTTGTTTACGTTTGTCTCACGGCTGTTTGTAATTATAATCATGAGGGATATAAAGGGATCGCTAGCAAGTCACTCCTTGCTTAGCATTGTTTGATGTCAGATGGTAATAGCGGTGAGTGTTTGTGTTACCTGTTACCTGTTGTTCGTGAACGTTTTTGTATAAGTCGCTATATGCGCATCTTTGATTTAAGTTCAACAGTTTAGTGTGTTTTCGCCGTACTCGGTTTGTTTTACTTTGAGTTGTATTCAATAAAACCTGAGAAACGGATCATACGTCTCTGCAGATGGCTCTCACCACACTACGCCGCTCCATTCATGACAGATGGTTACGTGTTACGTCTAGAGTCTATAGAACATAATCCGATTCAGATGGTTGCGTGTTACGTCTAGAGTCTATAGAACATAATCCGATTCAGATGCATGCGTGTTACGTCTAGAGTCTATAGAACATAATCCGATTCAGATGCATGCGTGTTATGTCTAGAGTCTATAGAACATAATCCAATTCAGATGCATGCATTTCATGTCTAGAGTCTATAGAACATAATCCAATTCAGATGCATGCATTTTATGTCTACAGTCTATAGAACATAATCCGATTCAGATGGTTGCGTGTTACGTCTAGAGTCTATAGAACATAATCCGATTCAGATGGTTACGTGTTACGTCTAGAGTCTATAGAACATAATCCGATTCAGATGGTTGCGTGTTACGTCTAGAGTCTATAGAACATAATCCGATTCAGATGCATGCGTGTTATGTCTAGAGTCTATAGAACATAATCTGATTCAGATGCATGCGTGTTATGTCTAGAGTCTATAGAACATAATCCGATTCAGATGCATGCGTGTTACGTCTAGAGTCTATAGAACATAATCTAATTCAGATGCATGCGTGTTATGTCTAGAGTCTATAGAACATAATCTGATTCTGATGCATGCGTGTTATGTCTAGAGTCTATAGAACATAATCTGATTCAGATGCATGCGTGTTATGTCTAGAGTCTATAGAACATAATCTGATTCTGATGCATGCGTGTTACGTCTAGAGTCTATAGAACATAATCTAATTCAGATGCATGCGTGTTATGTCTAGAGTCTATAGAACATAATCCGATTCAGATGCATGACCAGGTCAGTGGGACCCATACATCTCAATTATAACTTCTCTATCCTATTTCAAAGTTGAGGCGATGCGCTGTGAATCTCAGCCGTTTACCATACTTTTATTTCCATCCACACTTTGCTTATGCCATCAATATGGTATACAGGTGCCGCTCAAACATTGTTAATATTGATGAAAAGTAAAACATTTTTGTGTCTATGTTTTTCTGTTTGTTGTCGTTTTTGTTTAATTGGTGTAATAAAACCTGTTGAACGTGTGCATCACTTCATTAGTTAAATCTACCTTAATGTTTTTACAAGATGGTCTTTTTCCAGGCAAGCAGCGATACTATCACAGTGCTGGAAAGGAGGATGCATATGCGGTAGTAGTTTAGTAGAGTTTAGTAGAGTTTTTCTTGAGATTTATATTCATTTTATTACTGAAAGAAACAAACAAATTAAGTGCTCACAACAGCATAAATGATCCTCTCACAGTCTAGGTGTTGTGCAGAAGAAAGCCAGGCGCAGAGCGTGTATAACTGTTTAAAATCAGGATTATTGAAATGGAAACAAACTGTAAACGGCGAAAAAACTAAACACATATACTGCGACCTACTAATACTATTCAAACAGCACTCTAACTCAACACTCACACTATGAATTCAGGTGACGTAGAAACAATATCCAACACCACGTGCACCAAGACCCAGTGACTTTTATCACCAACATAATCACCAAATCTAAACCTGCTGTTTTCACACAGAGATGCCCTCCTAGTTCGTCACAGATAGAGAAATAATGGTTTTACTGTCTTTATTGGTCAATTAGCTTGGATATTTTGGTTAACACAAATTTACACGTTTGTGATATTTATTGTTCAAAACAAACTGATATACTGATTTAATATCAAAATGTGCAATACTGCAACTTACTAAGTTCAACAAAACAGCTACATGAATTCCAAACACTCACCTCCAATGGATATAAATTTGAAATAATGAGAAGCAGCTAGTGACATTCCCCAATGACTTAAATATCCCTGTTAATAGCTAACTGTACCCTGGTGTGTGTAATCAAAACAAACCACTGGAAAACAGGAAGTGCACCCCACTTAATACCCCAAGTGGGAACCTGAAATGACATATTTTGTCTAGTTTAACTGGTTTATTATTTTCCTTTTGTTTTTGTATTCTGACAGTGTGTATTTGTCAGGACTGCCTTGTGACTATCTCACGCTCTGTGTGTTTTAGAGCTTGTACCAGACAGCGTATGCTAAGTGGATCCTTCGAGGGCCAACCACTGAAAGAGCGGTCCATTCTCAGTGTCCAACATCATATACGTCAAGAACGCAGGTCTAAACACGCATTCAGGAAGTTACACACAGTCAATCACACCGCACATATAACTAAACCATGAATGTTAAAGCTACTCACACAGTCAATCACACCGCACATACAACTAAACCCCGAATGTTAAAGCTACTCACACAGTCAATCACACCGCACATATAACTAAACCATGAATGTTAAAGCTACTCACACAGTCAATCACACCGCACATATAACTAAACCACGAATGTTAAAGCTACTCACACTGTCAATCACACCGCACATATAACTAAACCATGAATGTTAAAGCTACTCACACTGTCAATCACACCGCACATATAACTAAATGATGATTGTTAAAGCCACGGACCTTTGTTTCTGTGCACATTTTTCAGGTCTTTGAGACATGGCTCCACCAGTCAGAGAATCAGCAGAGGAAAGTCCCTGGAAACACTTACTCAGGACGTAAGAAACATACCCACCACCACATATACACACTTGTTGAATTACATGCAGATGTATAGCACATTTGCAGAAAATGTGTAGCACATTTTCATTTCCACATACCCTCCTCAATGGAAGCTGCCCTCGGTTAAATATTCAAAATGCCCTAAAAAGGTTCATAATAACTGGTAGGCACCAATGTGCATCACTCAGTATAATATTGACATTGTTTATTGTCCATTGAAGCACCAAATACCAAATCTTGGTTTATTTTTACTCGTCTGCTCCAGGCTTTCAAATCCACCAAGGTATTATAAAGTAAATGCCATCTCATGGTCTTTCACCAAGCATCTTGTTTTTACTACCCAATGGGCAGTCAGCTATCACTTGTGTGAAGCATGGGTGCACACCTGACTCACTTCTCCTTCAGCAAAATCTCAAATAATGATTTGAAAAATTCTACTGATCCTGCTAAAGCCTTTTTATATCAATTCCCTTCTCTATAAGTGACTGTGCTGGTTTGGGTGACTTGCATGTGATTGGCATCTTTGACACAGCATGGTTCTACATACTATTGTTTTGTCACCATCTATAAACATTGCATGCTGCTTGCTGCTGGCCAACTACCAACAGTCGGAGCAGAGATCACACTGGCACCCGGTAAGAACGTCATATTCCTCTGTCCATCCATTCCATTGAGCATCCCACTCAATCTTACTTCATCGGCACAATCGTATATACGATTACGAATCTGGTAGTCGGGTCAGCACCACTGGAAATAGAGAAACGGGATGTATTTGTACGGTTGGAAAGCGAGTTCGTTTTTGAAACAGACACACTTTGACCCTTTGACCCTTGATTCCTCTGCCATTCAGCATTCCAGCACGGTGCGTTATCGCAATGCCCAGAGGGAAGACAGCGAGATCAAGATGATCCAGGAGAAGAAGGAGCAGGCTGAGATGAAGCGGTACACACACACACACATACAGAGTATTATACCCACTAATTGACCCATTCACCACTTTACAGAGGATCATCAATCTGCGACCCTTAAAAATGAAAACACGTTTTCCCACTGTCAGCAACTTAAGTCCTTTGAGTCCATCCTTGAACCCTTCTGAGTTTGTTTCATTATTGGCTGACAAATGACTATACTTTAAGGACAGCATTAAATTGTCATGAATTATTTCTTTGTGTTACACATCCTTAGGTATTAGCATTGATTGTGCGTGTGTGTCTGTGTGTGTGTGTGTGTGTGTGCACACATTTGTTCACATTTGTGAGCACTTGAAAGTGTATAATAAGTGTGTTTGTGTGTTTGTGTGCGAGCAGGAAGGTCCAGGAGGAGGAACTTAGGGAGAACCATCCTTACTTTGACAAACCTCTTTTCATCGTGGGCAGGGAGCACCGCTTCAGAAACTTCTGCAGGACGGTAGTTCGGGCACGTTTTAATGCGTAAGTTAAGAGATCATATGACTTCTAAATCTAATGGCAGGCCAGTCAGGACCAATAGTTGTGCATTCTGTAGGCAGTTTATTAATACCTCACAATGTCTTAGAATGTCAATTAATTGAAATGCTATATTCCTTTTTAAGTGTAACTGTGCTACAATTGGTCCACAATTTTGTATTGGATGTTACTCATTTCTTTCGCTTAAGTTCCTGGGTGGCAAATTTAATGGTTGTCAAAAAACTATTGTGAGTATCCAAACGTAAGACCAGAATTATAACAATAGAGAAACGAATATGTTCTCACACAATAAAGAACAGTAATCTACCAATAATAAACCTTTCATGTAAAATGGCTCGGGGTACTTTATCACTATGTTAGTAACTTTTTTGTTGTTGCTGTTATATACAGTAAACACTTTATATTTACCCATTAAAAAGTGGCGTTTGGTGGTCCAGGGGTGTGGGCCCTGTCTACAGGCACACACATATCGCTGTTATATAGTGGCCTTGTGTGGTCCAGGGGTCTGGCCCCTGTCTACAGGCACACACATATCGCTGTTATATAGTGGCCTTGTGTGGTCCAGGGGTATGGGCCCCTGTCTACAGGCACACACATATCGCAGTTATACAGTGGCCTTGTGTGGTCCAGGGGTCTGGGCTCCTGTCTACAGGCACACACATATCGCTGTTATATAGTGGCCTTGTGTGGTCCAGGGGTCTGGGCTCCTGTCTACAGGCACACACATATCGCTGTTATATAGTGGCCTTGTGTGGTCCAGGGGTCTGGGCTCCTGTCTACAGGCACACACATATCGCTGTTATATAGTGGCCTTGTGTGGTCCAGGGGTCTGGGCTCCTGTCTACAGGCACACACATATCGCTGTTATATAGTGGCCTTGTGTGGTCCAGGGGTCTGGCCCCTGTCTACAGGCACACACATATCGCTGTTATATAGTGGCCTTGTGTGGTCCAGGGGTCTGGGCCCCTGTCTACAGGCACACACATATCGCTGTTATATAGTGGCCTTGTGTGGTCCAGGGGTATGGGCCCCTGTCTACAGGCACACACATATCGCAGTTATACAGTGGCCTTGTGTGGTCCAGGGGTCTGGGCCCCTGTCTACAGGCACACACATATCGCTGTTATATAGTGGCCTTGTGTGGTCCAGGGGTCTGGGCCCCTGTCTACAGGCACACACATATCGCTGTTATATAGTGGCCTTGTGTGGTCCAGGGGTCTGGCCCCTGTCTACAGGCACACACATTTCGCTGTTATATAGTGGCCTTGTGTGGTCCAGGGGTCTGGCCCCTGTCTACAGGCACACACATATCGCTGTTATATAGTGGCCTTGTGTGGTCCAGGGGTCTGGGCCCCTGTCTACAGGCACACACATATCGCTGTTATATAGTGGCCTTGTGTGGTCCAGGGGTCTGGGCCCCTGTCTACAGGCACACACATATCGCTGTTATATAGTGGCCTTGTGTGGTCCAGGGGTCTGGGCCCCTGTCTACAGGCACACACACATCGCTGCCATCTGGGCTCTTTGCTACACATCTTCATCACTTTCTCTATCATTTAATAAAACATGAAAATGCCCCAAAAAAATATATTTACAAATTCTGTAAGCGTTAGAGAACAAAAGATTCCCACTCTTGACAATATATTTCAATATATCGAATACTGTGTGCCGTAAGACATCTGTATCAATGTCAATTTGATATTCCTTTTATTATCCAGATCCAAAACGGATCCTATAACAGGAGCTGTGAACTCCAAATACCACCAGCTTTAGTAAGTATTTGATACCCCTTGACCTTTTGATGGTAAGAAACAAATAATCAGGCTGCTTCTAGTCTTTTGTGCGTTATTAACCTTACAACATTTACTATCTCTTAAAAGGAATGCAAACAGAGAAGTGGGTTTTTGATCTATACAAACAGATTAGAGTTTTGCCCTGGCATCAGCTTTGATTGTGAGAAAAAGTGAAAAATGAATTTTGTTCAGGGATAGTTCAGGTCCCAGGGGACTTTCATACAAATCTAACTGGAAAGGGGATGTGGGGCTGCAATGCAGTGAAGCACACACACACACACACACACACACACACAGATACACACACGCACAGATACACACACACACACACAGATACACACACGCACAGATACACACACACACACACACACGCACAGATACACACACACACACATTGAAGATATAAGTATTCACATACAGGCACTTTGCACAAACACAAACTGTGCACTCATACACACACACAGAAGCGTACAGGCATGCGCACACTCAACGTGATATTTCAGAAGACAGCTTATTTCAGCTAAACAAATGCACGTAGAATGGCCCACCTACAGGCAACGGTTCTAATACAGATCTATCTGCATGTGGTCTTTGCTGAACTAATGAATGTGTGTGTGTGTTTTCTCTTCTCAGTGATCTCCTGGGACTGGTCACCTACCTGGACTGGGTGATGATCGTAGTGACCATCTGCTCCTGTATCTCCATGATGTTCGAATCTCCTTTCACCAGAGTAATGCATGTACCTACTTTACAGGTAACTGATTTAGATGCCAACAGAAGTGAATACATTTATACTGCAAAGTTAGACAAGTGGTACTAGACATAGCTTAGCAAGCAGTTGAAAAACTCATTTTGCAGTATGACGAGTGCCAGCAGGTTTTCGCTCCTATCTTGTACATGAGTAATTATTTGAAGTCACAAATAAGCTAAGGTCTCTCCTGAACTGGATGATTTATAAAAAAATAAAATAACCTAGGGCCCACTTCAAAGGGGACCCTTGGCATTTTATGCTGTAAGTCACTCCCAAAAAGAGCATGTGGCAAATTAGTGAAATGAAACATATTTACTTACTGTTTCAACTTATTTATCACATATCTCTGAGTTAATCTGTCGTTTAAGTTGATGGTCTTGGAAACATTCATAAATTGAAATTCTTTGTTAACAATGTTACCTGCAGTATAGTACTAAGTTACTAACAATTTATGTGTATTACATTGCTAACTTGTTTTAAGTTGTTGTGGGTTAGGTAAATTACTGAAATGTCTCTATGGCTAAAGATGATGGTTCATTGTAGAGGTTGACACTAAACATTTTATATATACTACCATTCAAAAGTTTGGAGTCACTTCCAGGGCATGAAATTGGTGAAACCGTCAATCTACCTGCCAAGTTGGCGGGTAGCCAATAAGACAACACAACATCGAGCAGGCGTTGTGTTGTTGACCAATCACGTAGCCTATTGTTTTTGTTAAACAAGCCCCGCTATTTTCTTGGACGTTCCGAGACAAAATGCTGGCGTGAAGAGGTTGCGGGCTGTAGAGCAACGAAAAGAGGATGAGGAGGACGGTTCCAAAAATAAAATATCACGTTGCACAATATCAATATCGAAAATGTGCGATATTTATTTCTACATTTATTTTGTGGAGAGATGCGTCGGTTGGCTTTGTGGCTTAGTTGTGTTCGATTTAAGCGCACGCTTGGAAACTATATATAATGATCACGTTTCATTGGCCAGTTCCCCTGTCACATGCAAGTGACAGCAAACGGGTCCACTAAACGAACAGACCCTATCGAACACGTGACGTATGTGTTAACTCCGACTACGTGAGTAAAGAGAAATAGAGACCCCCGGACAAAGCGAGAATAAGCGAGTTAGAGAAGTTTAAGAAAAGTTTCAGCAAACTAATGTCGCTCAATCTGTTGTACTCTGCAAACCCTGCGGTATGCTGATACACCGGGCAACAGGAAATACAACCAACCTATTTTCCCATCTTAAAAACCACACATGCCACTATAGGATGAGTGCAAACGCCACCTTTACAACTGACCCCTGTTCACTGACAGAAGACCCAAACATGGGCACCTTTACAACTGACCCCTGTTCACTGACAGTAGACCCAAACATGGGCACCTTTACAACTGACCCCTGTTCACTGACAGAAGACCCAAACATGGGCACCTTTACAACTGACCCCTGTTCACTGACAGAAGACCCAAACATGGGCACCTTTACAACTGACCCCTGTTCACTGACAGAAGACCCAATCATGGGCACCTTTACAACTGACCCCTGTTCACTGAGAGAAGACCCAACCATGGGCGCCTTTACAACTGACCCCTGTTCACTGACAGAAGACCCAACAATGGGCACCTTTACAACTGACCCCTGTTCACTGAGAGAAGACCCAACCATAGGCACCTTTACAACTGACCCCTGTTCACTGACAGAAGACCCAACCATGGGCACCTTTACAACTGACCCCTGTTCACTGACAGAAGACCCAAACATGGGCATGTGAACATCAGAATGTGACCATGGAGCAAAGAAATAAGATGTCCTGGTCTGGTGAATCACGTTTTCATTCACATCACATGGATGGCCGGTGCATGTGCGTCGATAACCTGGAAACCAGGATGCATTATGGGAAGGAGGCAAGCTGGCACAGGCAGTGTGATGTTCTGCTGGGAAGCCTTGGGTTCTGTCATTCATTTAGATGTTCCATTGGCGTGTACCACCAACCTAAGTGTTGTTCCACACCATCTAAACCCCTTCATGGAAAACAATGTTCCCTGATGGCATTGGCGGCTTTCATCAGGACAATGTTGCCTACCACAAGGCAAAAATGGTTAGAGGAGCCAAATCTCAAATCGAGCATTTGTGGGATAAGCTGGACATACAAGTACGATCCATGAAGGCCCTACCTCGCAACTTACAGGACTTAAAGGATCTTCTGCTAATGCCGTGGTGCCAGATGCTATAAGACACCTCCAGTGGTCTACTGGAGTCCATTCCTCACCGGGTCAGGGCTGTTTGGGCGGCAGAATTGGCACCTACAATATATTAGGCAGGGGGTCTAATGTTATGGTTGATGGGCGTATATTTTTATACATTATACCTACAACAGCTGCATATAAGCATAAGCTATGTACTTGTAACTTTTTTATCATAATTTGGTAGCTGTTCGTTGCCTCTGTGTAAAAAATAACCATGAAAATGTACCCACATGTCAACCTAGAGGTGATCAATGCCATGTTGAATAGGATGAACCCACATTTTAAACATGAAATGAATGGCCTAATGTATGGGCATTTTTCAGATCGGAGAGTATGTTTTTGTTATCTTCATGAGTATCGAACTGAATCTGAAGATCATGGCGGACGGTCTGTTCTTCACTCCCACGGCTGTCATCAGGGACTTTGGAGGAGTCATGGACATCTTCATTTACCTTGTAAGTTTATAATCAATAGTTTCGTAGGATTCCTTCAGCATGTTATTATTTTCCAACTAGTTTTGTCTGCTGGGGTAGATGTGCATTCTTGTAATATTCCTGAGAATGTGGCCGAACGTTGTGGCTGAACGTTATGGCCTTCATATTATTAAAATACCACCATTTATTTTACAAAGCGTTCTACAAAATATATTATTTTAAAATTGAATTCAACCCCAGAATAATTTACTCAAGTGTAGCGTATTTCACAAATAAATCAAATGTCATTTTGGTGCCTTCTAAAACTAGTTAGAAATATTTCAATTTTTCAACTCTCTATGTCTCTTAAACTGTGGAATATAAGAAGGACAAATTCAAACAGGGTAAAAGAGTTCACATTTTACTGTTTTGTGTCACTGTGGGTACGGTAATGAGTATGGAGAAAATAAAGAAAAAACTGGAGGTCAGACGCAAGACTCCACTAGCCTTGAGAGAACTTGAATGAAAGATAGCAAGATTACAAAAAGTCAATACAAGTTATATGGTAGGAGACCCAGTAGAACCCATCTGCTCAGAAAAAAGCCAGTCTACGCAGATTTTGGCAAAGCATTTCTGAACATGGCATACTCCTTCTGGGACAATCTGCTGTGGACTCATCAGGTTGTCTGGATAATTTCAGTCGCTAGTTTCCAATTTGTGCTCAGAGCAAAATCAGGATTCGGTTCTGTATTATGTCATCATACTGTGTAGTATGATTGTGCTACATCTATTTTGTATTCGCATGTTCAGTCCTGAATGTCACACATCTCCAGTTCATATGATGTCACGAACCCTATTTGTTTGCTTGATTGGTCACAGGTTTGTTGTGCTTGAGATTCGAGTGTTACGAGTGTGTGTCTGTGTTGTAGTTACAATAAAGGTTGCCATGACTTCATGGGTTTGTTAACCATTGTCGTGATATGTTAAAAAAGGCTTTGTCAGGAAATGTTTGTACTGAGCTATCTCATTCACTGTGTTTTTCGCCTATTATTTCGATATATATCTACCTCCCTAATTTACCCCTCTCCTTCGCTTTATTTATGTTTTATTTTTGCCTTCCTGTTTCCCTCTGTCCCATTATTTCTTTTTTTCCAGTGCAGTCTGATTTTCCTGTGCTGGCTGCCATCTAATGTGCCTCCTGAGTCCGGGGCGCAGCTGCTCATGATGTTGAGATGCCTTCGCCCTGTACGCATCTTCAAACTGGTGCCCCAGATGAGGAAGGTGGTGCGAGAGGTCATCAAAGGATTCAAGGAGATCTTCCTGGTTAGTGGCGATTACACACACAGACACACACACTGGACAATAGCTTATCGTTGGGGGTGTTTCCCCAAAGACCTGACTAATTAGCTAATTTTAATTTCCTCTTGGAAAGGTGAAAATAATGTTTCAAAGTGTCTTTGCTTAACCCTCCCGACCTTTAGTAGTTGCTCATGGTAATGGACAGCTAAAAGTGTCTGATAACATCCAGCCTGATTCTGTAAATGCTACACAAGACAGATGTCAAATTCGGTTTTAACTTAACGTAGAAGCGTAAATCAGAATGTAATGCTAGTCATGAGGTTTCACTTTCCCTCGTTGTCCAAATACAGCCCATTGATCTCTCTATCTGACTGTGTAGGAAAGCCCTAGATGCCTCTAACTCCTCGATTGATTTCGCAGAAACGCACACAATGTTTTGTACTTTACATGTCTGTGTTTGAATGCGTGTTCTAGGTCTCCATCCTGCTCCTGACTCTAATGCTTGTGTTTGCAAGCTTTGGCGTTCAACTCTTTGCCGGAAAACTAGCCAAGTGCAATGACCCCCATGTATCAGACCGGGTAAGGCCAATCCATCTTTAAAAAAAATATCAAGGGTATTGTCATACTTTTGTTAATGAACATGGTGTGTTTCCATTCAGACATTTTGATGAATTGTTCATACATTGACATTGAAAAGGCTGATTTAAGCCAGAATAGTGAGCACCCCAGGTAAATCACAGAAAATGTAGGTAAAAATGTCTGTCAAAAAATGTGTATTGTTTAACAGCTTGATCCTAGTCCAAATGTCCCAAAATCATATGATTCTAACCTTTAATTCTTAAAATTTACATTGTCAAAATAATTCATTAAAAGACACGAAAAAATGCTTAATTTCAAGCTAAAACAAAAAAAACATTTCAAACAAAATGTTGTAATTGGTCACGCTAGGATTCGTTTTTTTGAAGAAGCAGCTGTCGGAATTTGGTGAATTTATACTGGCACTATGCAAACTATTTTCTATAGCCACCACACACAGCCTTCAATGTATGCAATATTATCAGTAGATACCACATTCAAAATTGAGTTTCCGGGTTGTTAACAATTGTTACGTTGACGCTTGAGAAAAAAGAATAATACCATTGTTAACAAAGCTGACCAGTCAACGCCGTATGTAGCAGTTCAGTTGAAAAGTTAATTTATATAGTAAGAATGAAAACATTATTTTGAGGAATAGAACATTGACATGTTCTTTGAGATAAACAACGCCAATTGTCTCAGTTGGAAGCATTTTGGAGTAGGTTTATCTGCTTGTAGTGGAGATTTGGTAGCACAGTACACACAATTTCAATTCATGAATTGGGACAATGCTAATTTGGCTTGTTGTGATAAATTACCTCATAAATAATATTTCACCAAAACATGAATCTGGGACAAACTATCCAGCTAACGGGGGAGGGGGGAATAGGAAAGGACTTGAGATCATTTATTTATATACAAACTATTCACATCCTTTGGATTCCTTGATCCTCAATTGTGGACGCTTCTCTTCAGCTCACCACACATGTATTCAATGGAATTGTGTTCAGGGGACCTCGGTTGCAATGACAAAAGCTTTGGAGGTATGCTTCGGATTGTTGTCCTACTGTATAATCCAAGATTATCCAAGATTATCCAGGTCAAGGATAACCACTTAATAGTTCAGAAAAGCTCAACAGGTGTATAATGTAAAATCAGAGTATACTTCAATTTGATTAGGTTTTTTAAGATTCTTGAAGGGTAATATTGATTGGATGCATGTTTCTGAATAGAATTGTTATTTATTGATGGTAAAACAATCCTTAAAAAAGTTTACTACATTTAAGGTTAGATTCATGTGATTTTTTAGTGTATGATCAAGTCAGAAACAACAAAATGACACTTTTCCCAGCCTTTTGTTGTTTCTTTATTTTATGAGGTTGCTAATATTTCAGGAGGGTACTGTATGTCCATTCTGCCAATTCTTTATCTCTTCTCTGGGCTTTTGGATTTCAGAAAGACTGCCATGGAATATTCCGTATCAACGTGAGCGTTTCTAAAAATCTCAACCTCAAACTAAGACCAGAAGAGAAGAAACCCGGCTTCTGGGTGCCAAGGGTGTGGTGAGTGATTAAGTATTGTCTTAATTGCTGCCTTCTAAATACCAGATATTTCCTGTTAATGAGTCGCCCTTGATCTAGGCACTTTAACCTTACGGTAATTTATCCTGGGCCTCAGATTCTGAGGGTATCAAGGATATGCGACAAATTAAACCTACACACTTGTTCGGCAGGTACAAGGGAATTGTGTAATAACAAAAACCTACCTGTCATATCTAACATTGGCCAATTACAGATGGTCTTAAAACCCAGATTGGCATTTTAAAATTCAACAGAGCATGAAAATGCTGAGCAGACCCAGTTGACTTTGATTTTAGATGAAGATGGCAAGAGGAAAGGATCTGTGATGGTGCACAGCAAGCACTGTGTAGTAGTTGGATGATTTTTCAATTAAATTAAGAAATTAATTGAATCATATGCTATGGTCTTTGGGGTTACTAAGTCATGTTTTGCAAAAGAGTAAAATGCAAATAAATGTACAACTTATTTACAATGTTTTATTCTGGATTTTTGTTATTATTCTGTCTCTCACTGTTAAAATAAACCTCCCATTAAAATTATAGACTGATCATGTCTTTGTCAGTGGGCAAACGTAAAAAATCAGCAGGGGATCAAATTAAAAAAAGTCAAGCGCTGTGAAAACTTTCCGGACACGCTGTACTGCTGCAGTGTGGTTTCAATTCCGGCCTGCGCCATTTGCAGCACACTCTCCACGGTCTTTCCCACTTTCATTGTCTAATAATAAAGCATATAAATATCTTTAAAAAAATGTACATTTGACATTGTTGGCCCAACTCTAGTCTGTGATACTTAAAGCCATTATTTTTATTTTCAGGGCTAATCCTCGCAACTTTAACTTTGACAATGTGGGTAATGCCATGTTGGCTCTGTTTGAGGTGCTGTCACTGAAAGGATGGGTGGAGGTCCGTGATGTCATCATTCACCGTGTGGGAACGGTAAACACATTTTCTGTCTCGATCTCTCACTTTCTATCCCTGCTTGTGTCTCTTTCCCACTCTCTCTCTCTCTCTCTCACACACAATCTATTTCTCTGTCTCTCTCAACTTGCTCTTGATAACATGAATAATTATTTATACATAGCAGTCTTTATATCACAATACACTTTTGTCTCCCTGCAGATCCATGGTATCTACATCCATGTCTTTGTCTTTCTTGGCTGTATGATTGGACTCACTCTGTTTGTCGGCGTGGTCATTGCTAACTTCAATGAGAACAAGGTTTGGTTTGTTTGCAATATTTTGATGTAACACTTTATTTTGAGAGTCCCAACAGTGTTTCGGTACATTCTCTACAGGTTTTCTAGATTAATTGAAACTTTCTACTAACTTAAACCCTTTTCCTGAAACTTTATTCTAACCCTTATCTAAACATTATTCTAAACTTAATCCTAGCATTTTTTTTATCAGCGATTGTTAAACATTTCTTGATAGTTATACTATACGTAGAACATCTACAGATATAAATTGGGACTCTCAAATCAAAATGTAACCTGATTTGATAATCAATGTTTGATATTAATTGTTTTCTTAACTACATTACTGTATTCACTTGAGAACCAGTTCTCAAGTTCCCAAGGCCTACAGATTTTCATAGTACAACACACACTATTGAGAAAATACACCCCAAAACATTATAATAGAAAGAAATATAAACACGTAATATGCACAGTATTTAAACAACATACTCCTGAGCAAGGCAACTGATGCTCCTAGATCCTTGAAAGACAATGTGTGTTGTCATACTTACCTGGTAAAAAACGGTAAAAGGCCAAAATAACTAAAACCTAAGAAGATGTTTTTAATGATCTCAACACAACAAGTTGAACGCCCTTGTACAGTGACACAACCTAGCCGCACACTGTAGACCTCACTGACAATTGATTTGTATTTCTGATTCATAATGTTGTGTTTTACACTGTCACCTGTGGGTTTGACCAGTGCCTGTATTGTACCTCCCCAGGGTACTGCTCTGCTAACCGTAGACCAGAGGAGATGGGAGGACCTAAAAAGCCGACTGAAAATCGCCCAGCCTTTACACCTGCCCCCCCGACCAGGTGTGTGTCATACAGAATGAATCCCAGGACTTGTCCACTTAATAAAGCATACTCAAAAAACCCCAGAACCCATCCACTTAATAAAGCCCACTCAATACAACCCAGAACTCATCCACTTAATAAAGCCCACTTAATACAACCCAGAACTCATCCACTTAATATAGACCACTCAATACAACCCAGAACTCATCCACTTAATAAAGCCCACTCAATACAACCCAGAACTCATCCACTTAATAAAGCCCACTCAATACAACCCAGAACTCATCCACTTAATAAAGCCCACTCAATACAACCCATAACTCATCCACCTAATAAAGCCCACTCAATACAATCCAGAACTTGTCCACATAATATAGCCCACTCAATAGAACCCAGAACTCATCCACTTAATATACCCCACTCAATAAAATCCAGAACTCATCCACCTAATAAAGCCCACTCAATACAACCCAGAACTCGTTCACTTAATAAAGCCCACTCAATACAATCCAGAACGTGTCCACTTAATAAAGCCCACTCAATACAACCCAGAACTCATCCACTTAATAAAGCCCGCTCAATACAATCCAGAACTCATCCACTTAATAAAGCCCACTCAATACAACCCAGAACTCATCCACGTAATAAAGCCCACTCAATACAACCCAGAACTCGTTCACTTAATATAGCCCACTTAATACAACCCAGAACTCGTCCACATAATATAGCACACTCAATACAGCCCAGAACTCATCCAATAAATATAGCCCGCTCAATACAATCCAGAACTCGTCCACATAATATAGCCCACTCAATACAACCCAGAACTCATCCACTTAATAAAGCCTACTCAATACAATCCAGAACTCATCCACGTAATAAAGTCCACTCAATACAATCCAGAACTCATCCACTTAATAAAGTCCACTCAATACAACCCAGAACTCATCCACTTAATATAGCCCACTCAATACAACCCAGAACTCATCCACTTAATATAGCCCACTCAATACAATCCAGAACTGGTTCACTTAATATAGCCCACAAAAAAAATGCCCAGAACTCATCTACTAAACATACTTAAATTACTTACAGTATACAGAAGTACAGTTTCCTTCCACGCATTCGCAAACACATTAGCAGTTAAATGTATTAATTTACCAATTTATTTTTATCTAATTCACTCTACTACCTTGTATTAGCTCATCAACATTTAAGGAGAATTGAAGATTGTGACACCCTTTGCTTCTTTGGATTACAGTACCCTCCAAGCCATTATGCGTTATACTTTGTTGAACGTGTGTGAGGACACTCTCACCTGAAAATAGGAAATATGCTTCACTACTCCCCGGGCAATACTTGTATACTCATGTGACTTATTGGACACTTGTCAGATAGCAACAATGTGAATGCATCAAAGTGGAAAGTCTGTCTTATCCTTGAGCTGGACTCTTTGTCCTAAATGCTCCTGTAGGTTGCTCTGAGATATGTACGTCTTTGAAATGTCCAAAATGGACAGATGTCAGGCTCTAACTGTGGTGGCCAGCTTTGTGTCGCGAAAAAGTGCTGTGTAGTGCTACGCCCTCGTATGTAAGTTACAATAATGTTTGTTCTTCCCACGGATCAAATGTAGCATCACTATTGTGTACTCAGCTCTTTGCTTAGGTCACATTGTATCGATTGTCCCACACCTCAGCATTTCAACACACTGCTCGTGTACCGCAGTGGTGTATTCCTAAACGTGAGAACACAAGTAAAACAACAAAGTGCGTGAAAGGCAGTGCAGGGAATAGGCACCACACAGCCAGCTAGCACATTCAGTCCCGGAGCAAAGAGGAAATCGATGGCCCGGTCTTAGTCAGCAGCTCTGCCGGGTAGAACAGTGTTAATCTCCACTCTGATCCACATCCAAAAGCCAGCGGCTCTAATCTGATTCACTTACTCACAGAATTCAGTCCATGCCGGCATTAGGCAATAAGACAGTAGGGTCTGGTGTGGTCGTGGGTTTTTCCATTTTGTGCCTCCATTCAGAAGTAAACGCGTTGGCAAACTCAGCATTCTTGTATTAAGGCATTGGTTGATTTGAGTTTCACGCTTATTGTCTGCTTCGGGAGGGCAAGGACAATACAGCTGGGTTATAGGCTGAGGTGTGGTACTGGAGATGAGATTAAGGCTAGGCTGTAAGGCCAGGCTAGGCTGTATTGGGCGGGAACTGACCTTGTGTTGTATAGGCACGTTTTCCTACTGGTTCTTGTCTTGTTTCCATGGGAATGGACAGGACAACAAAATGTAACAATGTATGCTCGTATTACTTACACTAAGAAGTTCTGAATAAAAACCTCTGCAAAAAGTACTATAATGTTTGTAAAAATGCGGGGTAAAACTTTATTTTGAGAGTCCCAATACTGTGTTCTACCGATTTTCTACTGACAATCAATGACATTTTAACTATCTGCTAACCTTAACGTTTTCTGTTAAACATGTTCTAAAACAAACAATCCAGTCTGCATAACAACTTCCTAGTCCAAATTGATCATACCTAGGCAATTAGTCATTTGGTTAAATAGCTGGTCGGTACTCACAGACAGGATGAGGAAACTTGGTCTCATTCAGCAGGGACCTCTTGGAGAGGCACAGGTGAAGATTAGAACTTTGCCCTCTGCAACTTCAATCCGCATGTTAAACCAGGAAATTTGCAAAAACAAGATTAGCATAAGGACTAACATTTTTCTATTTGCTGTTGGCTGATAATGCTAACGAAGACACAGCTCTCAAAGGGTAGCACCTGTTAAGTAAACAAGTGTGTATGGCTAATAGAAATGCCCTTTCCAGCTCATTCAGATCAGAACAAAAATAGAAACTAACTTGAGGATCAAGTTTTCCGTTAAGCTTAGATCTGGTTGGATCTGATATGCTTTTAAACATCTTCTCTTATCTGACAGAGAATGCTGGGTTCCGTGCAAAGATGTATGACATAACTCAGCACCCTTTCTTCAAACGGGGAATCGCTGTGCTGGTCTTGGCTCAGTCAGTGTTGCTATCTGTGAAGGTAAGGCTATTTTTTTACATTCATTAATTATGAAGCTATTAACTGGTGAACCCTTGAGCATGTTATTATATGCACACACCTCAACTCGAAATTTCCTTATGACGCTCTTATGACTCTAAAAAGAGTATTTCGAGAAACACTATAAAACTCTGAACTATTTAATTTTATTGATGCAAAAAAGTTATTTTAGGGACACTTTGAAAGGGCCTGTAATGGTCCTCTTGTAATGGATCTCATAGGAAATATAACTTATAGTGGCTTCTCCTGTGTCAATTTATAGAACCCCTAAATGATCCTTGGAGAACGTTTACTTTTTAGAGTGTACCTATTAAACCAGGGTCGCAATCAATTCATATTGAAGTCAGTCCAATCACGTAAAACTCAATTCGAAAATCGATAAAAAGAGATGCATCACTGTCTTCATTTGACGCGACGATCCATTTAAATTAAAAGGGGGTGAAGGTATTTGTTTGTACCGAACAGCATCGTGTATATTAATTGTGTGTGTTTCAGTGGGACTGTCAGAATGAAACTGTCACAATGCCTCTTGCCACCATGTCTGTGGTCTTCACCATCATCTTTGTGTTAGAGGTAAGAGTCTGGGCTGATTTCTAAGGGAGATTCGCCTGAGGAAGTATTGATCCCAAGGCAGGATTTGTCCTGCATTACAAATGTTCTCCAAAGTACTCTTGCTACAGGACATATAGGCAAATGGGTGGGCGAAAGGGTGGGTGGATGAATGGATGGATTCAATTGATCAATATTAATATATTTATATTGATATTTTGGTAACTAGGTAACCATGAAGTTTATAGCTATGTCCCCAGCTGGGTACTGGCAGAGCCGACGGAACCGCTATGATTTACTGGTGACTATTCTAGGGGTCATCTGGATAGTCCTGCATTTTGCTATAATGGTAAGGACCTGTATTCACACAAACACACAGATATATTATGCAAATAAAAAATAAATTTGCTGAACCATTCGCTAACAGTGGAATACTATGCTAGCCACTGTTGTTTTAAGGGATGGCGAAATAGCGCACAGTTTTAACAGTGTTCTCTTCTCTTGTAGAATGCCTATACCTACATGATGGGGACTTGTGTCATTGTCTTCAGGTTCTTTACCATCTGTGGAAAGCATGTGAGTATACTAACAAACGCACATTTTAGTTGTGCACATATAGACCCCCTCATCTGAAATAACAAGATGATTTGGCGGAAAACATGGACAACCAAAAGGCCTAGCTCAACTAACGTTGGCTTCATTCACAGCAAATCAAATATGTTTTTTAATAAGAACGGAGAGCTTCAGTTCTCACCAAATTACTTTTTGTAAAAAGTCAACTGCCATTTTCCAAGCTAGTCACTCCAAGTGCAGCTGAAATGTAGCCCAAAGGCTTGGCAAACAGATTAGTTCATGATATGTGTCACAACTCTTCAGATGTAGTGCAGGGAAGAACCAGGCGCAGAGTCGGATACTCACGTTTGTAGTTTTTAATATAGAACAAACACGATGAATGGTACAAAACTAAACACTGTAATATAGAAAATAACGTGTGCTAACATAAAGCGACGACTAAACGAAAAACAAAAAAAACAACTAATCAAAAACGGTGCTATCAACTACACTCATCCCAACGTAGAACGTGGCATATAAATAATACCAAGCAAAGTGACTAACGACCCAGGGAACTTAAATAACCCAACATATTGCTGACTCACCCCAGCTTTGCACCATCAAAACAAACTCACCGGAAACAAGACGTTCACCCCATGATAGACCCAGAGTGGGAACAAAAGGTTCACCACTCGTGACAATATCAAAAATGTTGTCCTTGGTCGTGTCTTGATTTGTTTTCTCGCTAAAATGTGTTAAATTCTTGCATAGTCGCAGTACAGTGGGGTGAAATGTTGGTTTTCTATGGCACAATTCATTATTCCACCACGGTTTTTAACATAGTGGTGTTTGAGATGTCGCATGCGACTAATTAGCATAGATGCTAACGGAGAATGTCCGATCCTTAGACAATGATCACTATTTGCAATTTACCTAAGGCATTTCTCATCACAGACCGCATCGTTGTGTGTGTGTGTGTTTCCTTGCACGTATGTTTGTAGGTCACTTTGAAGATGCTGCTGCTGACGGTCGTGGTTAGCATGTATAAAAGCTTCTTCATCATTGTGGGAATGTTCCTCCTCCTCCTTTGCTACGCCTTCGCAGGCGTCGTCCTCTTTGGAACCGTCAAATATGGAGAGAACATCAACAGGTACGACGTCAACCAGTTTTTACCTAGCTCTCTGACACATTACATCTAGTCACTTTTTGGGAAACTTTATCAAATTGTGTGGCTGTTAGTTGTGTCACAACCACCTCAAGTGGTTGAATAGTTAGTCACACCGACTTGCCACACTGATTGCTTAGACAGTGCATCCTGTAAGTATTCACAGCGCTTCACTTTTTTCCACATTTTCTTATGTTACAATATTATTGCAATAGGATTTCATTCATGTTTCCCCCCTCAAAACTCTAGAAACAATATTTTAAAACAAAAAGTCCCCCTGTGGTAAATTTAGTTGATTGGACCTGATTTGGAAAGGCACACTCCTGTCTATATAAGGTCAGAGCACAAACCAAGAAGTCCAAGGAATTGTCTGTAGATCTTTGAGAAAGAATTGTATCGAGGCACAGAAGTGGGAAAGGAAAAGAAACATTTTTACAGCATTGAAGGTCCCGATGAGCACAGTGGCCTCCATCATTCGTAATGGAAGATGTCTTCCATGAGTTGGCCGTCCAGCCAAACTGAGCACACGGGGGAGAATGGCCAAGAACCTGATGGTCACCTTGACAGAGCTCCTGCATTAAAGAGAGGAGAACCTTCCAGAAGGACAACCATCTCTGCAGCAATCCACCAATCAGGCCTGTATGGTAGAGTGGCCAGACGGAAGCCATTTCTCAGTAAAAGGCACATGACAGCCCATCTGGAGTTTGCCTAAAGGCACCTGAAGAACTCTCAGACCATAAGAAACAAGATTCTCTGGTCTGATGAAACAAAGATTGAACTCTTTGGCCTGAATGCCAAGCATCATGTCTGGAGAAAACCAGGCACCGCTCATCACCTAGCCAATACAATCCCTACAGTGAATTATGGTGGTTGCAGCATCATGATGTGGGGATGTTTTTCAGCGACAGGTACTGGGAGACTAGTCCGGATCAAAGGAAAGAGTAATGCGTCAATGTATAGAGACATCCTTGATGATAACCTGCTCCAGAGTGCTCTGGACCTTAGACAGGGGTAAAGGTTAATCTTCCAACAGGACAACGACCCACAGCCCAGATAACAAAGGAGTGGCTTCTGGACCACTTTATGAATGTCCTTGAGTGGCCCAGCCAGAGTCCAAACTTGAACCCGATTGAACATCTCAGGAGAGATCTGAAAATGACTGTGCACTGACGCTCCCCAACCAACCTAATGGAGCTTAAGAGGTCCTGCAAAGAAAAGAGCTGTAGCATCATACTCAAATGTAGCATCATACTCAAATGTAGCATCATACTCAAATGTAGCATCATACTCAAATGTAGCATCATACTCAAATGTAGCATCATACTCAAATGTAGCATCATACTCAAATGTAGCATCATACTCAAAAAGACTTAAAGGCTGTAATTGCTGGCAAAGGTGCTTTAACAATGCATTGAGAAAAGACTGGTAATACCGATGTACTGATGTTATATTTTTGTTCTTAGTTCTTCGAAAATATAATTTCAATAATAAACTATCTTTTTTCACTATGGTCATTATGGGGTATTGTCGGTTTTCTGTTTTCAATAAGGCTGTAACATAACAACATGTAGAAAATGTGAAGCGCTGTGAATACTTTTCCGGATGCACTGTAGTGTCGTTTGTGTTGTACTTAACGTTTTACAGTTCAAATGGTTCTTAACAACAGGCATGCTAACTTCTCCACGGCGGGCAAGGCCATCACTGTTCTGTTCCGTATCGTCACAGGAGAAGACTGGAATAAGATCATGCACGACTGCATGGTAAGAGCTAGTCAATTTTCTTCTTTGGCATGTCTGCTTGCCAGCAGGGGATTCAAGTAAAGATTAATCAAACGAAAAGCTGAGTATATTATTGCCTTTAAACACGTAGTGCAAGAACTCCTCCGTTCTCAACACGTTCCCATTTGTGGAAAAGAGTTTCTTCACATAGAAAATTATCTAAAAAAAGGACTATTGTATTGCAAGCGAACAAATTTCTTCATTTTGTGGTCCAGGTTACGTTATCCACAGGAATGCATGTGTGTTAATATACATAATGTTGATGAATGTTGTCCCCAGCTGTGTTAGATAATGACATCCAGTTAATTGCACAGTCTCGCTCTCTACGGGTCAAGTTGTTGTGCGGTGCCCAATGTATCAACGTCATCGAGTTTGAGATGTCCCCGTCTCCAGGTGCAGCCTCCCTTCTGTACGCCCGACAAGCATCGCTACTGGGAGACAGACTGTGGCAACTACGCCGGAGCACTCATCTACTTCTGCTCGTTCTATGTCATCATTGCTTACATCATGCTCAACCTTCTTGTCGGTAAGTGTGCGTCATCTCGCGCAAATGACAATTCCCTGTCTTCAGGCCCGTATTTCATTTCCTGCTGTGCGATGCGTGACGCGTGAAGCGTATAAAACACAATACGCTGTGTCACCTCTGGCCGGGACACATTAACTCTGTTATTGAACGCCTCATCGTCAGGACAGTCATCAAATCTCTCCATGCAAAAATCATTAACCGCCTCCCCTGTCTGGGTGCATCGGACTACCTAGTGGGGAGGTGTGAGCCGGGAGTGAGACAAAAGGGAGGGAGAAATAGTGAGAGCGAGAAGGAGAAAATGACACCGTGTCAAAATGTATTTCACGCAGTTGACGTTAACTCCACCTCCCTTACCCCACCCGTCCTACGACAGCTATGCTAGCAAGAGAAGAAACAAAATGAAAAGTGATACATCACAATTAAGAGCCACCTTGTCATTTCCGTTTAAAGACGGTAGTTAGCGGACATACCAATCATTCTAATGCTGCGTGTGTATAAGTACATTGTAGTGTTTAGACACCCATGATAACACCCGATATCTCACAGCCATCATCGTGGAGAACTTTTCCCTGTTCTACTCAACTGAAGAGGACCAGCTGCTGAGCTACAACGACCTCCGACACTTCCAGATCATCTGGAACAATGTGGATGACAAGAGAGAGGTGAGGAAGAGGGAGATAGGGAACAGTGGGATAATAGAAAGGGGTTGAACACGGTCAGAGAACCTTCTAGATCCATCTGAAACATGGTGGATGGCAAGAGAGACAGGTGAGGGGAAACGAGGGAAGCCTGGGAGATGTATGGATCTGTGCTTGAGAGAGACTATGATTTTGTGGGTGCTTATATTTAAACGTGTCTTTATGCTTATCCCAACTCCAGTGCCGAAAACGTGCCAAATGAGGGTTGGAAATGGATGAGAGCCAGAGGGAGGAACAGAGAGGCCAGAAATGTAGGCTGAACTTAACCCCTATATCTTCTCACAGGGAGTAATCCCAACATCGCGGGTGAAGTTCTTGCTTCGCCTGCTGCGGGGCAGACTGGAGGTGGACCTGGACAAGGACAAGCTGTTGTTCAAACACATGTGCTACGAGATGGAGAGACTGCACAACGGAGGGGACGTCACTTTCCACGACGTGCTCAGGTGACGACAGACGTTCTGCAGATGCTCAGACGGCAACACCACAAGTCAAAATTTTACGTAACTTTACTCAAGATTTCATGAAGTTAGGCTAGCGTTAGTTAGCTCCATATTTCAGCACAGGCTTAATGTGTACTGTGACAGTGGATATTGCTCATCTGCCCATCTGCTTGCCTTGTCTCCAGGCTTCTATGCACAGCAAATGAATCAGGCCCACAAACCCTTGGAGGTTTACCTTAGTGGGAGTAGTACACAACAAGCACTTATTGGGCTGGCCAGAACCAGGATTAGGAAACACTGGCTCAACCCCAAAAACAGATTCTAGACTGAAAGTCATGACAACTAAATCTTTGAGAACTCAAGACTGGCTTTGTTTTTCGTCAACTCACGATCTCACGATCAGTCATTTCATTTGGGTCAAGTGGAATTATTTAGCCGTGACTGAGCCTGACAGTTCTTAATGATGCCTCGCTATATTAATTTACCGACCTAAGAAGGTGAGCCATTTAGCGCTTGAGTGGAGTCGTAGAGTTGGCTGTAATTACTTCACTATCTCTCCAAACTACTTTTGTGCTGTAGGGCTCAGGTTAAAACAGACAAACAAACACAGATAGACACTCCACTCCAATGTGCTTACATACATACTATTACACACACTTCATCTGTGCCAGTTGTTTATTTTTTTTAAGTTATACTCATGCTGTTACACAAGTTATATAGTTTTTTTGTCGCAATTTGATTGCAATTTTTTTTATTATTGTAGTTTTGTGTTGCTAATTATTTTCATGACAATATTTTTTCTCATTTTGTGTTATTTTTAAGTCTACAAAAAGTCTAACAAGTATATTTTCTCATGTTCTTTTTTCTCTCGCTATGTTGCTCCAGTATGTTATCGTACCGCTCAGTAGACATCAGGAAGTCTCTGCAACTAGAGGAGTTGCTAGCTAGAGAGCAACTGGAGTACACCATAGAAGAAGAAGTGGCCAAGCAGACCATACGCATGTGGCTGAAGAAGTGCCTCAAACGCATCCGTGCCGTAAGAGACCCTTTCCGATGAGCATACACATTTCATGTGTTTTGTATAAAGCTGCCACCAGCATGCTTTACAGCTATGGTTTGTATGGTGTTCTCCACATAATGTGCAGTGTCGGGCTTGGGACAAACATTACATTTTGCATTTGTCCAACAGGGCCAATTTTAATCCTATCAGGCCATTAAATCTTCATCCGCTTTGTCTCAGGATCTCCCATGTGCCGCCTGCCAAACAATGTATTTATTTTTGTCATGAAACTAACTTTTTTGAAGAACCCGGGCAATTTATGCAATATGCCCATTTTCTCATAGCCCTGATTAGGAAGACTGTCACTTTTTTAGAAATGCATTGCTGACTAGTGGCCGTCTCTTAAGGATTCTCAATTTTGAGGACATCCTTTTCTACCCAGATTTACATTCAAGATTCAAGATTCAAAGTTTTTATTGTCATACATACAGAGTGACTTGCATCAGACTGTACAATGAAATTCTTAAGACATGGCAAGCAACAACTACGTAGTTAGAAGAATAATAAAAATACGGATAAAAAACAATTTACAACAATATACAGACTATACATAACTATAAAATGTGCATAATGAGTCAGAATATGTACAGTGTGCAGACCATAAATACTTAAATACTGTGATGAAAGTGATCGAGTGCCAGTAGTAATGTATGTTCAGAATATGCTAGTTACACTATATACATAATGGAGTGTGTATGGCCGGTATGCAGACCTTAAATACTTAAACACATTTGTGCCATATCCTCTCCATTTCTTAGTAATGGACTTAACTGGCCCCCAGGGAATTTTCAGTGTCTTGGAAACATGTTCATATCCTAACCTTGATTGCTGCTTTTGAAGAATATTATTGCTAAATTATTTTGAATGTTTTTTCGTCGTCATTGTTTTAGTGAATTGTACTTACCAAATGTAGGACCTTCCATAGATAAGTGTAGTTTACACCTGATGTCATCTGAAACCCCTAATTGAACACAAGAGGACTTTTCAAACAATCCTGTAATTTCTAAATACAATTAGTTGCACCACAGCTCTTTCAGGGGTGTCAAAGGGGGTGCATCCATCTACTTGTGTTTTGTAGTTTATTTTATAAATAATTGTCGTTTTAATTTAGTGTTAAACTCTAACAGGGCTAATTAATCCAAGAGGGTGAATACTTTTCATGATTGTGAGAACTCACTTTCCTTGTCTCTCCCAGTCTTTATCTAACAGGAACACGGTTCATCTTATATTGTGTTAGACGAGGACTCACTAATAGATCGTTCTCCTCAAAGTGAAACAGCAGCAGTTGTGTTTGTAGACACTCACTTCACCCTGTTTGTCCCTTTACAGAAACAGCAGCAGTTGTGTTTGTAGACACTCACTTCACCCTGTTTGTCCCTTTACAGAAACAGCAGCAGTTGTGTTTGTAGACACTCACTTCACCCTGTTTGTCCCTTTACAGAAACAGCAGCAGTTGTGTTTGTAGACACTCACTTCACCCTGTTTGTCCCTTTACAGAAACAACAGCAGTCATGCAGCATCATTCACAGTCTGAGAGAGAGTCAACAGCAGGAACTCAGTCGCTTCCTTAACCCCCCCAGCATACAAACCACTTTGCCTAGCGATGACCATGCTAACCAGGACAATCCATCCCAGCCCGAGGTACAGGCCACACACACACACACCAATATGTTAATTAAATACATATGTATGAGGTAAAGAAAATTGAATGTCTATTAAGTATGAAACTCGCATGGCAAAACATGTGTGAATGCTCTTTACACATAATGTATTAGGGTTTTTTAAATACATTTCTTGCGTTTAGTTGAGCGGTCTCCAGCAGTTGCTAAGCCCTACGCTGTCAGACCGTGGTGGATATCGGCAGGACTCCTCAGAACGCCCTCAGAGGAAACTTGGACAGTGGAGACTACCTGCAGGTCATTACCGAGCATGTGTCTGTGTGTATGAGTGTGCATATGTAGATGGACACTGTGGAACAACCGGGTTTGTACAGGGGCTTGAGAAAAAAAAAAAACGCTTGAATTTGAGTGTGTAATTTCAATTAAGCTTTTTGCTGTACATAGAAAGGTGACTTGTGCGTTTTTGTTTTATGTAGTTCGTTTTGATAGTTTCCAATATGCAGATTCCATTCTAATTAGGGCTGACTGAGTATCTGCACTCATCTCCTGACTTTGTACCTTATTTACAAAGTTTTGATTAGATTCCTCTTCATGTTGATTTAAGTTTTTGTATTGTCCATTAAAAACAGCAGATGTGCCATGATTGCTGTCGGCCTGGAACCTTTCTATGAACTTAAGTGCACATTTCTTGCAACTTCTGCTTGTCTTTCAGTAGATTGCGTGGCAGAGTGCTACAAGGGGAAAACGTTTGCGATGTGCCACACACCACCATGCAAGCGAGCCATGGTTGGAAGTTTGAGAGTTTAGTTTAATGTTTTGGGGACAGCAAATGTAAAGCAGCTTCATCAATGACACAACACATATCATATTAGCAGGATTGTCCGTCATAGTGGCTGTTTTCTCTCTAACCTCCACTTATTTAAAACTTCCAAATAGAAATGACATACATTTCAAAAATGTACTTCTGGATTTTAAGAAATGATTTCAGATCATCCAAACAAGAACCCCAATTTATAGGTAAATTATTGTTTTACCAATTTCTATTATCACCAAGAATATGCAAATACTGGAATTGCATATTAACTACTTGAAAGTAAGTGGATTGGTTCACTTTATAAATTATGGTTATAATATATTATACACGGTGAGAGACAAATTATTGCTTTTGCCTGATGAAGACAGTATAAAGGACAGAATGAATCACTGGGAAGGTTATTGGAGGAATCCAGAAACCAGTCAGTAACTTCAATTGCATAAAAGGATTTCGGAGTAAACCAAAATTGTTGTGTGATTGGGACGATTTTTCAATGGATGTCATTATAATTTATAACCAAATGTAATATTTAAAAAATATAAACTTTTCAGGGTAAGGGAACGTTTACTGTTATCTGTGAAGGCATACAATTATTATATGCTTTCATTCACTTATTCTTAAATCCTGTAATACAGATGTACCCAAATCTCTTCTCTATCTGGCCAGGTCGTACCAGTGTCAAGTCCATGGTGTGTAAGATGAACCCTGTGAGCGACGAAGCGTCCTCGGGATCAGAGGTCAAGAAATGGTGGACGCGCCAGTTGACGGTGGAGAGCGACGAGAGTGGGGATGACCTCATAGATATTTAATGAGACGTGTTGAAAAACGTAGCTACGCTCAGTTATCGGACTGGGCCCCAGTTTGCCTACTGAGCATTCGATACAGCGTTATTCAAAAGACTCTTGTAACTCCAAACGACACATGAGCAGCCAACTTGCATCGGAGCTCTGTTAGCACAAATGTTTTTAAATAGGAGCTTGAGAATCCTAGAAAATTTCTCTTGGGTTTCAGTTAAAGCCGGTTCAAGACTGTCGTTAACTTAAGAGACTGGTTTAGCTCTTTGGTGTTTCACAAGGACATTGAAAAGGGCTCAATGCAAAGTTTTTGGAACTATTGATTTTATTGTTCCAATGAAAGCTACCTTTAAATATTAATGTTTTTCTATGCATTGTTTTTATGGGGTCTATTAAACAGATTAATTTGTGGTACACTCTCACCATAACCTTTAATTAGCATTGATGTCCTTCAGGTTTTAAATGTCACAAAGTGTTTATCGGAAAGACAAAATCAGTCACATAAACCAATAACGTCTATAAAGCTGTTACATGGCTTTACATGTCATTATTATGTCGTCTTTAAAGATTATTTAATAGTCATAAAATACAGTACCAAAACAGATTCTATACATTTATTGCATTTTGTTGCTGCAAACTGAATTCATGAAATATTATTGAAATGCTTGAAATGCACAGCCATATTTCAGTGTGATTCTCCTGTTGTCTTCGTTGTTTGTGCCAAAAGCTCTAACCCTCCAATGTTTTATTATATACTTACAGTCAATTTGCTTATAATCACATCATTATTTATAAATCCAGGTTTCTTGTTCTGGAGTAGAACAAGTCAAATTAAGATATTTATAACAAAAGGGTGAAAGTAAATATGTCTGCATTTTAGGTACAATGCATTTATATTTGAAAAAGTGTGTGTAGTGAAATACAATAAAAATGATTTATGGCTGATATATACAACAATATATTATCAATCCATGATGATTTTTTTGTGTGCTGTTGAGACAATTAGCAGAGTGTACTTCCTGTTGGAAGTGAGTTGAGGGTAACAGGAGTAGCTGCCAACAGCAGATCAACAATCTACCCCAAAAGCAGTATAAAAGAGCCTAGAGATTTATGTACAGTGGATATTAACGCCCCTGGCAAGTTTTTGTTATGTAAAAAAATAAGACAAAGATAAATCATGGCAGAACTTTTTGCACTTTTAATGGGGCCTATACTGTGAACAATTTCATTGGAAAACCAATTGAAATCTTTTAGGGGGAAAACTAAAAACGTAAAACCTTACAATAACCTGGTTGCAAAAGTGTGCACACCCTTAAACTATTACTGCGTTGAAGCACCTTTTGAAGATCAACGTTATTTAATGGCCCAGCCAGAGCCCAGACCTGAATCCAATTAAACATCTGTAGGGTGATCTGAAGAGGGCTGTGCACAGGAGATGTCCTCGCAATCTGACAGATTTGGAGAGCTTTTGCAAAGAAGAGTGGGCCGATATTGCCACGTCCAGATGTGTCATGCTAATAGACTATGAGTGCAGTAATAAAATCAAAAGGTGCAACCATGTTTTTATTTTTCCCACAATTTCATTGTTCACATTATATGTCACATTAAAGGTTGGAAAGGTTCTGACATGATGTATCTTTGTCCAATTTTTTCACACAACAATATATGGCATTTTAACATGGGTGCGTATACTTTTTATATCCACTGTACTAAGAGTTCAATCAATGACTCAACAAGTTCTGTGATCTGACTCTTGTCTGCTGGATCCAACCGGAACCAAACGCTGACTGTCCTGCTGATTGGTTACCCCGAATAAAGGAAGTAACATGTAAGAACTCTCAGCCTCTGTGTGTGTGTGTTTGATTGCCAAGTGCCTGATTGTATTTGTTTTACTATAATCACTTAATTGCCCTAAAGTGATCTAAACCCTGGTACAGTGTCAGGACAGACATTCCCCTGGGTGCCAAAAAGGTTGGCTAAGCGTGAGACAGGAGATAATGAGGCTGACCAGATATTGTGAGCAACGGCTAGGAAAGACCTGCATCTTACAGAACAACAGACAATGGTCTGAACAGACTAAGAAACTATGGACTGGTTAGCACAAGTACAATAGGTGCGACCTTTAGTGAACCACCAAACCTGAGGTACTTAAAAAGCAGTGTATGTTTTCCTCATCATGTTTATGTCATACCACTTGTATGTTTTTTGTAAAGGTTTTGCTATTCGCATTGCAACCTGCATTAATACAGACTAGTAGCATAGCAAGTAGCCATTGCAAGTATTTAGTGGTAAAAGTTGAGGTACATTTTGGCAGTGTGTTAAAGTTGACTATTGACTATACATTAATAGATGTCATGTCAATTGATGATTTGGGTTGGAGGTTTACTTCTGTTAAAACTGGGAAAAAAAGTTGAAATACGGTATTGCTTGATTTTTTTTTGCTTGAGTTGAGACTGCATTGATTTAAGTATAAATATATTTTGTTTTTATATTACGGACATTATTTTATCATTCAAGTGTGACATGTCAAATAAATCGTTTTTATATCAACAGATATTAAAACTAATCGAACAAACCCTCATTTAACATTATGTCCCGGTTGTGTGGAAAAGGAAGACCAGGCGTAGGATGTAAAAAATAAATGTACGATTTACTAAGAAAATGGTAAGACGGCACAACAGCTTCAGGCCTTTGCAAGAAGTAACAATGACTAATACACACGCATACATAGCACAAAAATAATCTGCAGAAACACTGGAACAGATCAGTTGGAGTAATGAGGACCAGGTGTGTATAATGAGTCAGTCCGGAGTGATGGAGAGCATGTTTGCATAATGATGTGAAATCTGGGGTGTGTAGTGAGCGAAGTGCAAACAGCCATGAGTGAATGGATGGTGGAGGCTAATTGGCCAGGGATAAGGAGTGGCGTACTCAGATTCCCCAGGAGGGGGACAGTACCGCCCCCTTGAGGCGCTGCTCCAGGATGGCGGTGTACCCATCTGACTCTGGCTGGTCCGTGAGGTGGATGAAAATGGGGAGACGAGGTCTACCTGAGTGGTGAGCTCGGCACTCTTGTCCCTTTGGGACCAGGGCGGATCTAAAGTATTCTGCTGCGCTGGGGTAGGAATCTGCCGAACAGCTACACAAAACTGCAACAGAGCATCTAGAATAATGGCCACCTGCATGAGCTGGGTGAATGGATGGTGGAGGCTAATAGGCCAGGGACGGGGAGTGACCTAGTTGGGATTCCCCAGGAGGCATGGCCATGGGTGGCACTGTTTTTGTCGGGTTGGTCTAGCTGATTAAATAGAGCCAGGATATCATGTCAGTGAATTTGGCTAAATACTGCTGCTGAAACTTGGTCATACAAGAATCGAGCTGTACAGTTCCTGCATTATGACTGCAGTACAACAAACGCATGGGTCTCATCAAAATAACCTGCAGGATAATACTTCCTTGTTTTATGGTGAGAACACTGTTTGCATGCTAAGTGATTTTTAATAAATTATACTGTCCAAATTCTAAACAAAACGCACATCTCGTCTATCCTCTCAAACGTTTATCATGAATAAGATTGTTGCTTACTAATCACCAGGAAATGTGTTGGATAAAATGTAGTGATTCTATTATTATTTACATTCTAATTCATCTCTTCTTTTTGCAAAATTTGTTTTGAAAGTATTTTATTCTGACATTACCTCACGTTAGTAAGCTACCACATACAGTCTGAACATAGTCCTCAAATACAAATCACTTTTTAGAACCGACCCAGATGCCATGATAACTAGTTCTCAATCACGTCAGAATTGACAACCTAACATTGACAGCTGTTCAAGGGTATTTAAACTAGAGAAATAGTCATTTTAATTATCACAAAATGTAAATGTCAAAGAGACAATTACAGAAATACACAGAGCTTTGAATAAGGAATGGACAGATATTATAATTTGTTTGAAGTAGTCCATAGTCCTCTAGAGCCCTACGCTCAGGCCCTATAGTAAGATGTGTCACTGGGGAAGGTGGAGGCTCTGGCCCTGTAACAGGACGTATCACCGGCCCCCAAGGCAGGACAGGGCTCCGCCCCCAAGGCAAGACAGGTGGGCTGGAGGCACCAGGCTGGTGTAGGAACTCTGCTGTGGGACTGCCGGTACTTCAACCAATTAATCAAATTGACTTTATAAAGCCCTTTTTACAATAAAGTTGTCACAAAGTGCTTTTGCAAACACCAAGCCTGGGTTCCCGGACTAGGGTTCCCAGGCTAGGACATGATGGTCCTGTTGATGACAGAAGCACCTTGTCACCATCATGGTGCTCCTGCAGCCCCAACAGCAGAAGCTCCTCCCGCGAGCCCCCACTGGTCTGGCGGCAAAGGCAATACCACACAATGCATGATTTGAAAATGAAAATGACAAAAAACAGTTCCTGAACAATCCTCAACAAATAAGCATTTTTGCTATAAAGTAGTACATAGTTGTACATAAACCGTTGTACTTTCTTGCAGTATTAGTATTATTCCTAGAAAATTTGAATTTATTGCATTCTCCTAGAATAAAGAATAAGGAATATGGCATTATATAAGAAATAATGAACATTGCATGACATTATCATATATGGTACTTTGGCAAGATTTACACATTGCATTTCATGCCATAAATGCAATCTGAATTTCACAAGGGTCTGGTTTTAGTCACACTTTTAGCGTGGGAAATAAGTCACTGCCCATTTTTTGCTTAAATAAATTCTTTTTTTATGCATATATTTTACAAACAGCTACTTTTCCCACATTTGCCCAGAATTTTTTTGCTACTTTATTACAGTTGTAACTTATCCCTTTTGTGTATCTGACTGATGAGTTTCATTTAAATTAATTAAAGTTCTGGTTGCCATTTCAGCAATTCACCTGTGTGACATTGCCATCTTCTGGGTGAATGGGGGACTGCTAGCTGTTTTTGTCTATGCTTGCTCTATTGTGCTGTAATGTGTTCTGTCTTCAGTTATTTGTTGTGGTCAACAACTACTAGAGTGTAGCTCTGATATGTTATAGAATGTGACAAATCCACAATAACTAAATTATACTAATCCATTAAAGCCATGAAACTTGGCAGGTTGAGTTATGTGTTTATACTGATTGATGTCGACAGTGCTGTATTTGCTACAAGCACATTCCTGCAACTGTGATGTTTTATTCTGACTGTGATCTCTTCCTGATTGATGACAGAGCAAGTTATCCACTATAAGCGGTTAGCTGTGGCTATTTACGTAATGTTGTGTCAAGCAATATTGTGTTATGTTTAGTTCTAAACTGACCAATAATGACCGTGTGTTTGACGACTATGAGCAGTTTCGTCTGGACGTAGATCAGCTTGGTCATAAGTCCTTGGCACACATGTAATTGATCCAGCAGTCTTCCACTGGAGACACACACACACACACACACAGATTGTGTAATCATTTTCCTATCTCTCCTATCAAAGTGTTCAACCTCTCTAGGCCCCTCTCACTAGTTCAACCACACTGCAGCACTTTGGGGTTAGGTTTCAGCTAATTGACTGGTGTACTCCTAATACTACTGACGGCTGCATCGAGGCCCATTACCCGTTAACGAGGGGCCTCGTTAGTCAGAGATTTATCCCATTAAAAGGCACGGGATCTTCATTTGTCTCTACAAAAGGGCCAGCGCGCCTCGCGGTCAACGGCGTTCGTATCAGGGGTGGTGTGCACTGACGATAATGAGCGTTCTGGGAGACAATGAGAGCGCGAGCGAGGGAGACAGCGGCGTGGATCGGCGGCCCACGGGACGTCTACTTACTCACACATTTCAGTTGCTCCATGATGGAGTGGTCGCCGTGACACATGGTCCTGTAGGGAGGAGAGAAAAAAGAGTCATCACTCCGCTTGTCATTTTGTTTCACCCAATCATCTCCCCTTTAAATACCCCCATTTCTCGCCGTCCTCACTTATTGGCCCACTTAGCTCAGAACTGGCTCATCAAAGCGCACTTTTTCCCTTTTCTCTAATTTCCATGCCGTGTGGGAGACGTGATGGTTTTTCTGTGTCTTAATCGCCTTTCAAGTGCTAAACGAGGGACCTGTTGTTTTTTAGCTTGGCTATTGTAATTTGCCCATCTTTTGGCGTAGGTGCATGTCCGCTGCTTATTTTGAGAATAATTGAGGCAATTTGGCAATTAGGGAAGGAGTGTGCGACAGTGAAGATTACCTGTAATTAAAGTACATGATGGCTTTGATGGCTTGGCCCCCTCCTGAGGAGATGTCGCCTTGGAAGCCGGGTAGAAGAGGCATCACTAGAAACACCCGGAACCGTCTGTTCTCCCTGTGGACTGAACACATAAGACGTGACATACAAACACGTGGACACACTCCCACACCGCACACACCCACATCATGAACACAAATCCTAAGAACACATATACACACATGCCTTGCCTAGCTATCTGAACAGGCAGGGTTCAAAATGACCTTTTTGGCTTACCCACCAAGGTGGCTGGTAGATGAAAAAATTACCAGCCAGAAAGATTTTTGCCAGCCAAAAAAATGACTCTATTTTTTACTATTGCGGTATGCTGTTAGTAGTATTTAGCATGTGATATTGGTCTCTTATGTGATTCTCAATATTGTAGTACCACCCCAGGATGAAGCAGTGTGCAGTAATAATATTATTAACATTAACTGTCTGCAGAAATATTCATTCAACTGTTTTCTAAAGTGTAAAACATTAAAATTAATACATTCTGTGGTATTTTGCATAAAGTGCAAGAAGGATAATTTATTAAGGGCTTGCTGTGGGCTCCACTCCTGCAATAAACCACCACAAGATGGCTGGGTTCGCTTAAAAGCTGTTGAGGACGAGGCCAATATCTAAATTTCCGTGTAAATGACATACCCAATATAAATGCTTGTAGCTGTCTCCCAGAACCAGCTAGAGACTTAAACTTGATCTCATTTGAAAGAAGACACTGTGAAGTTTGTGGGAATGCTGAATGTTGGAAAAGACAACACAGTAGAGCTGGCAAAATAAAAGAGCCAAACGAAGAGGCGTAAACACGAGGGGACACTCCGGAAGCTCAGGCGGAGGGAAGAGGGGACCCTCCGGAAGCACAACACAACAGAACGAACTGATTAGGGCTGCCCCCTGCACCTCAGGGTTGGGTAAAATGCCGAGAACACATTTCAGTTGAAGGCATTCAGTTGTACGACTGACAATATTGGTCTATTCCTATTCCTAGAGGACAGCAAGATTGTCTCAGAATTTACCCAAAAGTGGACACTTTGGATACATTATTAATTGTCAGTAAATAACTTATAGAAAACCAATGCAAGATTACTTACAAAATAAGGTTTACAACCCCCCACCACTGTCATGCATGATTGATCATTAGCCTCCCATTAAAAGTACTACCAGGATGTCACAATTCCTAGTCAACACTGGACTGAGGGTTTTGGGGCACTTATATAAGTTGCGCACATGAATCAGATGTTGATGGTTAGAATAGGCACTGCTGGTTTATTCTGTGATTATGTTTGTGATAAAAGTCACTGGTTCTAGGTGCATGGTGTTGGATATTGTTTCTATTTCACATAAATGTATAGGGTGAGTGTTGAGTCAGAGCGCAGTTTGAATGTTATTAGAAAGTCCCTGTATATCCGCAATTTCTTTTCATTTGTACAGTGTTTAGTGTTTTCGCCATTTTACGCTTCGTTTGGATTTTAATACACATTTTAAACAGATATACAACCTCTGCGTCTGGCTTTTTTTCTGCACTACACCTTGGTTCGTGACACAGGAGTAGAAACAAGATTGCAGATCCAATGCTCAGCATCACACAACTTTAAACAATAAAAGCTAAGTAAGCAGCCAACCCTGAACTAACATAAATAGAAACACCACAAACAACACAAAAGTGAGTTATAACTATTGACACCTAACTGTTAGTTGTGACACCACAATTTATGTGAGGTACCAATGTGACACATGTCCACAGTGTGTGTGTGTGTGTGTGTGTGTGTGTGTGTGTGTGTGTGTGTGTGTGTGTGTGTGTGTGTGTATTTCTGTGTATGAGCTAGTATCAACCAGACATGCATTTGTCATAAGCTTTGGACATCATGTGTGAGTGACAGAGAAGAAATCTAGACACATAGCTTTGTCAGTCTACCACTGCCAGCTGGTGACATCACAATGGATGATGAGTGGGCAGAGACACTAGACATTAGGAGTTCATGGAATAAAACAGCACATTGTTAGAATTCACTCTGATCAGTCCTCACTTGGTCAAATGGCTAATATGCTAATGGTATAGCGTCTTCAGTAACCTATCCATCTATCCTTATTATAACTATCATCGTTGTTTGTCTATGTCAATCACAAAATGATCATGTGATAAAAAATCTCATTATCAATAAGCAAACATGCTAGCAACAATAGTTGTTGTGACTTACCACAACAAAGTTAGCCAAACTCAGTCATGGATATCTTCGAAAAAAATATATTCCAACTTTGTGTACTTGATTTTCGCAGTAGACTTTCGTCTTTTAGTAGCAGGTTTTTGTATAATTTTCGTTTAAAATTGCGACATTACCAATTTCAAGAAATGCCTGATTCACATCAGCCAGGCGAGGTGCGCACAAAGCGACCTAATACGCAATATTTCTGTTGCAAATTTCCATAACGCAGAAATGCTATTACACTTAAAAACAAAGACCTAACGCTTACGAATCAATCTTGCTTTTTGGATAGAAATCGGTTGTAATTGGAGGACAAATCTGTCAATCAAGTGAAGCGATCAATATGAGGGCGCCGGTGCTCTGTGCAAAACATAGTGGCCACATTGCCACCATTCGGTTGAACTGTCAACAAGCCGACCTACAGTGGGGAGAACAAGTATTTGATACACAGGTGATTTAGCAAGTTTTCCCACTTACAAAGCATGTAGGAGTCTGTCATTTGTATCAAAGATACTCATCAACTCGGAGCGACGGAATCTAAAACAAAAATCCAGGTTTTCAAATACTTGTATCAAATACTTGTTCTCCCCACTGTACATCATGTTTTAGCTATATTGAATCACAAATGAATCATTGGGGTTGGGTACTGTTCGGTTTAAGGGTAATTTTTTTCTGTACTTTTGTAAAAGAGAATGAAGAAAAGTTCTCGAGAATGAAAGAAAAGTACTCAAGAATGAACGTAAAGTTCTCGAGAATGAACGTAAAGTTCTCGAATGAACTTAAAGTTCTCGAGAACAAAAGAAAAGTTCTCAAGAATGAAAGAAAAGTTCCCTATCAGGGAACTTCGAGCTGTGTGAAAATGCTGTGGGAACGCTCTGCGTGATTGCGTCATGGAGTTCGTGTGAAATCAGCCCAATGGGAAGACACCTCCACACTGAGTTGTCGAGGTCCTGGAAAAGGCTGGTGTCTTCGCGCGTGTTTAATCCACGTACTTCGATGTATTCAAACGTTACCGATGCTAACATGTATGGTTATGGTACAATGCCTAACGCAGAGTATATTTTAGTGAGCTATCTATTCTGCGGCACCGTCCTTTAAGACACCGGCGTTGCCCACCAGACAATACTGCTGGTGAGCAAAGCTTATTCAGCGGCGGGGCAAGCGGCTTCTTGCATGTATACCATGGCCATAGTGCAGGCGTATCAGACAGAGCTGCTTAACGACGTGGCTGAGGGGGAGAAGTTAAGTCCTGACGTTGTTCGAGAACTTCGTCAGGCAGCGGATCTGTCTCTCCGTGCCACAAAAGAGACGGCAAATCAGTGGGCCATTTTATGGCAGCTCTGGTGGACACTGAGAGACATCTATGGTGATTCTCCCCAATATGAGAGAAAAGTAAAATCTTTCTCTTGGATGCGCCTCTTTCCTCGTCATGCCTCTTTGGGGACTCAATTGACCTGGTCATTGAGAGGTTCCACCAAGAGTTGAGAAGGTTTGATAATTCCTTCCCCGTCGACGCCACACCTCTGGGGCTGCCGACGAGCACGTCACACCGGGCACAGCAGAAACAGAGACCCAGACGCCATTGCGGTCGGGGTGCAGAGGGTGGTCCCCACCAGGAGAGGCAGGTGTTCACCTCACCATACGGTGCCCGCTCTCTCCTGGTGCCCTCAGGGACACGCGCTATTGGCTCCGCCTTTTTGCCGGGGCGTAGTTGGTCCCAGCGAGCATTATCCCGGGGGGTGCACGCCCCCCCGAGGGGGGGGGGGTCAGGAGCTACAAGACCAGTGTGCCGTTACAGGGCGCTGTGTCTGTATGTCCAAGTATTCCAGAGGCCAGCCTCAAGGGGCTTAGTAGATTTTTTGGCAAATTGGAAAACCCTTCCAAATGTATCTCAATGGGTCCTGCAGACAATCGAGAAAGGTTATGCCATTCAATTCAGGGCTCATCCCCCTCGATTCAGAGGGGTCCTGCCCACTGTGGTGGACCCCGAGCAAGCTCTGGTAATGGAACAAGAAGTGCAGACTCTTCTGCGAAAGGAGTCTATAGAACGGGTTCTTCCACCCAGCAGGGAGTCGGGCTATTACAGCCGCTACTTCGTAGTTCTAAGGAAGGATGGGGGATTATGTATGTTTCTAGATCTAAGACTGTTGAACTGTTCAGTGGCGAAGCTTAGCTTCAAGATGCTCACTCTCAGACAGATCATATCACAAATCAGGTCCGAGGTCTGGTTTGTCACGGTAGATCTGAAGGATGCGTCCATGTGTCTAACCTTCCACAACACAGGAAGTTCCTGAGGTTCGCTTTTGGGGATGAAGCATACCAGTATCGGGTTCGGCCTAGCTCTCTCTCCCCGAACGTTTACAAAATTCACGGATGCTGCTCGGGCGTCGCTGCGTCTCCAGGGCATCCGCATTTTGAACTATATTGACGATTGGTTGATTATTGCTCCTTCGGAGCTTCATGTGGCGCAACATCGAGATGTCTTTCTCGCTCACATTAAGCAACTGGGGTTGAGAATCAATGCCGGGAAAAGTGTGCTTTCCCTGTTATAGAGGACCACTTTCCTGGGCGCAGTCTGGGATTCGACCACGATGCGGGCACGGCTGCCCCCTGCTCGTGTGGCGTGTTTAGGCCTAAACACAGATGTTGGCTGTGTTTAGGCCCTGAAACACTTCTTCCTAGACCTGATGGGCCGTCATGTTCTTGTCCGGTCAGACAACAACACATCGGTGGTTTGCTACATCAACCATCAGGGTGGTCTGCGCTCACGCCTGCTATGCAAGCATGCTCGCCAGATCCTTCTGTGGTCCCATGGGAAGCTCCATACCTTGAGAGCGATTTATATCCCAGGGTACCTAAAACTGGGGACAGACATCCTGTCAAGGCTGGGGCCGAGGCCCGGGGATTGAAGACTCCATCACAAAGTGGTGGAGCTCCTTTGGAGACATTTTGGTTGTGCCAAGGTAGACCTATTTGCGTCCAGAGAGACATCACACTGTCCACTGTGGTTCTCGCTAACTCATCCAGCCCCGCTAGGGGTGGATGCCATGGTACAGGCTATAGGGTCAGTCTACTGCGGCCCGAGTATGGTTTGCGGACCTGATATCTCTCCTCGCCGGTTCTCCCTTGGAGACCCCGATCAGGAGGAACTTACTCTCTTAGGCGAGCGGGTTGATTTTTCACCCCCGCCCAGAGCTATGGAAACTATGGGCTTGGCCTCTGAGGGGGCCCGCCTCTTAGAAGGTCTCTCGACTGAGGTTGTTGAGACCATCCTCCACTCCAGAGCTCCGGCCACAAGGAAAGCGTATGCCGCAAGATGGAGACTTTTCACCTCCTGGTGTGGTGAATGTCAGCTAGGCCCAGTTAATTGCCCACTGGTAGCAGTACTGGAGTTCCTGCAGGAGCGCTTCTCCACAGGTTTATCCCCTTCCACACTGAAGGTGTATGTGGCGGCCTTATCTGCGGGCCATGTTCCGCTAAATGGGGCTTCTCTGGGGTGACACCCACTGGTATCACGCTTCCTTCGTGGCACCTTAGACGCTTACGTCCAAAGAACTGCCCTGTGGAGGCAATCCGAACAGTTGTTCATGTGTTTCGGACCACCCAATACCGGGTGTCCTGTGTCTAAACAGAGGATGAGCAAGTGGGTGGTTGAGGCCATCTCGCTTGCTTATGAGTCGGCTGGGCAGCCTTCACCATTGGCTGTTCGAGCTCACTCTACCAGGAGTATGGCGGCTTCTAAAGCTCTTTTGTCAGGCAAGGTTTCACGTTTGTACTGCGGCAGGCTGGTCCTCACTGCATACGTTCGTGAGGTTTTACCATCTTGACTTTAGCTCTACGCCAGGGGCACAGGTGCTTCCGTCAGAATGTGCGCTTTGACTTCACACGACGGACACTGGCTCGTATGGCGAAGTGGGTATTGGCGTTCCCACAGCGTTTTTACGCGGCTCGAAGTTCCCTGATAGGGAACGTCTCTGGTTACGTATGTAAACTTAGTTCCCTGAAGGGGACGAGACGCTGCGTGTCTATGCCATACTCCCAGCATGCCCATGGCACTTGCTTCAGCCTGTCAGAAGCTGAATAGGCTTGTGGTTTGAGGTGCTTTATGGTTTCCTGGTTGCGACGTCACCCGTCTATGATGTTCCGTCTCGCCATTGGACTGATTTCACACGTACTTCATGACGCAATCACGCAGAGTGTTCCCACAGCGTTTTCACGCAGCGTCTCGTTCCCTTCAGGGAACTAAGGTTACATACGTAACCAGAGACGTTCTCGAGAATGAACTTAAAGTTCTCGAGAATGAAAGAAAAGTTCAGTGTTTAGTGTTCTTGTTTTTTTGTTCATGTCACCTCCGGGGGTCCGTACATCTGTGACCTAATCTGAGATTTGATGTCCGTATAAATACGGAAAAGGTTGGCTCAGACAGGAATTACCTCTGTTGAGTGCAGAGCTGTGTTTGCACACTGTCATTTGTATAAATCCTTGAAAGTTAATTGTCATTCATCATTCAATGTGGCTAAGATGATTAGGAACTATACAGATGCATTATGAAGAAAATACTTGGCCGATACGATGGGCGATGTTCATATGACATAATTGGCCGATACGATGGGCGATGTTCATGTAACATAATTGGGCGATACGATGGACGATGTTCATATGACATAATTGGCCGATACGATGGACGATGTTCATATAACATAATTGGGCGATACGATGGACGATGTTCATATGACATAATTGGCCGATACGATGGGCGATGTTCATATAACATAATTGGCCGATACGATGGGCGATGTTCATATAACATAATTTGACGATACGATGGGCGATGTTCATATAACATAATTGGCCGATACGATGGGCGATGTTCATATGACATAATTGGGCGATACGATGGGCGATGTTCATATGACATAATTGGCCGATACGATGGGCGATGTTCATATGACATAATTGGCCGATACGATGGGCGATGCTCATATAACATAAATGACCGATACGATGGGCGATGTTCAAAAACATAATTGGCCGATAGGATGGGCGATTTTCATATAACATAATTGGCCGATACGATGGGCGATGTTCATATAACATAATTGGCTGATACATAATTGGACGATACGATGGGCGATGTTCATATAACATAATTGGCCGATACGATGGGCGATGTTCATATAACATAACTGATACGATGGGCGATGTTCAAAAAACATAATTGGCCGATACGATGGGCGATTTTCATATAAAATAATTGGCCGATACGATGGGCGATGTTCATATAACATAATTGGCCGATACATAATTGATACGTGGGCGATGTTCATATAACATATAACATAATTGGCCGATACGATGGGCGATGTTCATATAACATAATTGGCCGATACGATGGGGATGTTCATATAACATAATTGGCTGATACATAATTGGATGGCACTGATAGTGGATGTTCATATAACATAATTGGCTGATACTGATTAACATAATTGGCCGATACGATGGGCGATGTTCATATAACATAATTGGCCAATACGATGGGCGATGTTCATATAACATAATTGGCCGATGTTCATATAACATAATTGGTTGATACTGATAGTGGATGTTCATATAACATAATTGGCCGATACGATGGGCGATGTTCATATGACATAATTGGCCGATACGATGGGCGATGTTCATATGACATAATTGGCCGATACGATGGGCGATGTTCATATGACATAATTGGCGATGGGCGATGTTCATATAACATAATTGGCCGATACGATGGGCGATGTTCATATGACATAATTGGCCGATACGATGGGCGATGTTCATATAACATAAATGACCGATACGATGGGCGATGTTCATATGACATAATTGGCCGATACGATGGGCGATGTTCATATGACATAATTGGCCGATACGATGGGCGATGTTCATATGACATAATTGGACGATACGATGGGCGATGTTCATATAACATAATTGGCCAATACGATGGGCGATGTTCAAAAAACATAATTGGCCGATACGATGGGCGATTTTCATATAAAATAATTGGCCGATACGATGGGCGATGTTCATATAACATAATTGGCCGATACATAATTGGACGATACGATGGGCGATGTTCATATAACATATAACATAATTGGCCGATACGATGGGCGATGTTCATATAACATAATTGGCCGATACGATGGGCGATGTTCATATAACATAATTGGCTGATACATAATTGGACGATACGATGGGCGATGTTCATATAACATAACTGACCGATACGATGGGCTATGTTGATATAACATAATTGGCCGATACGATGGGCGATGTTCATATAACATAATTGGCCAATACGATGGGCGATGTTCATATAACATAATTGGCCGATACGAGGGGCGATGTTCATATAACATAATTGGCCGATACGATGGGCGATGTTCATATGACATAATTGGCCGATACGATGGGCGATGTTCATATGACATAATTGGCCGATACGATGGGCGATGTTCATATGACATTCATATGGGCGAATATGACATAATTGATGGGCGATGTTCATATAACATAATTGGCCGGTACGATGGGCGGTTCATATGACATAATTGGCCGATACGATGGGCGATTATAACATAAATGACCGATACGATGGGCGATGTTCATATGACATAATTGGCCGATACGATGGGCGATGTTCATATGACATAATTGGCCGATACGATGGGCGATGTTCATATGACATAATTGGCCGATACGATGGCCGATGTTCATATAACATAATTGGCCAATACGATGGGCGATGTTCATATAAAATAATTGGCCGATACGATGGACGATGTTCATATAACATATTTGGACGATAGATTGGCGATGTTCATATAACATATTTGGCCGATAGATTGGCGATGTTCATATAAAATAATTGGACGATACGATGGGCGATGTTCATATAACATAACTGGCCATACGAGGGGCGATGTTCATATAAAATAATTGCCCGATGCGATGGGCGATGTTCATATAACATAATTGGCCGATACGATGGACGATGTTCATATAACATATTTGGCCGATAGATCGGCGATGTTCATATAAAATAATTGGCCGATACGATGGGCGATGTTCATATGACATAATTGGCCGATACGATGGGCGATGTTCATATAACATAATTGGCCGATACGATGGGCGATGTTCATATAACATAATTGGCCAATACGATGGGCGATGTTCATATAACATAACTGACCGATACGATGGGCGATGTTCATATAACATAATTGGCCGATACGATGGGCGATGTTCATATAACATAATTGGCCGATACGATGGGCGATGTTCATATAACATAATTGGCCGATACGATGGGTGATGTATATATAACATAATTGGCCGATGCGATGGGCGATGTTTATATAACATATAACATATAATAACATCAATACCATCATGACAATTTTGTAACTTTCTACACTGTCATAAATTAAATGAAAAGTGTACTTCTGATGAGGCTTCTAATTACAGCTTATTAAAACAATTTATTTATCCATACATTTAAATAAGAAAAGATTTACACCCCTTGCAGACATAGGATAAAAGGCCACCAATTTCACATATGGTGTATTTATTTAGCAATGAAAGATACGCAAAGTAAAACCCATTTACAAAGTTGATTAATTTATTTCATGCAACAGAGGTGGGTTTGTACAAGCGTTGGTAATTCATTTTGTGGTTTTAGTTTCAATATGAACACATTATCAGTGATTTCCTTACAGATTTGTGTTTTAGCATTTTAAGTATACAATATAGACTAATGCAGTAGGTTAATTAAATATGCACTATATTATCTGTCACTGACATGTGACTTGAGAAAAAAGTGTCAGACTATTATAACAATTTGGTACATTTGCTGCCTTTTCAGACACCACAATCGGTTGTCAGTAATCAGTTATTAGAAAATAAATGGCCGAAACCGATTATTACATTTTTTGCCTATAATTTGCTGATACCGATCGCTGGCCGGTTAATTGGTGGATCCTATTAGGAACCAAAGGATAAGGGGTTTTGTCGTTCAAGTACCTCTATGTAGATCAAGTGCTCGCTGTTCTGAATAGCAGAGATGTATGCCATGTGGATGGACTCTACATCAATTCATCAATTAGACCACTGACCCATCAACCTTAATACCTAGGGGACGATGAATATCCTTTTTACACACAGATATTAAGATGTTGGGACCTGATGTTCGAACATGGATAGTAAAACCGGAAAAAAACATTTCAAATGAATCAATTTCCAGCTTACGGTTAGGGCCAGCTTTGGTTTAAAAGTTATTGAAGCTAAAGTTTGGTATGATTTAAGGCTAAGTAATAGGAAAATAGGAATATGTGTCAGGTCCCCTCAAAAATAGAAAGCTGTGTGTGTGTGACCAGACTAAATATACATGTACCGCCTGGATATGTTTTCCAATGCGTTGTGGCATCTCAACGGAAGTAGAAAAGGGTAAAAGGTCACTCCAGACTGCTTCTTCATGTACATACACACACATACACACACATACACACACTTGGACCAAACACACTAAAAGAAAGTTGATGAGGGCTATATTTTAGAGCATTTGGTTGACTGTGAAACCCACAACCCCTGTCCGATCCACAAGAATACAAGCTTACTAATTACAAGGTAGAATATCCATGCAATATCACAGCTACCTTTGACCCTGGTATACTGTCTAACACCAACCCACACAGAGGATCATTGTTTTTCTTTAAAAGTCAACAACCTTCTCTGTCTGGTTTAAATAGGACTGATTGCAGTGAATGCTGTTTGGGCAAGGCAAAATGATCCATCAAACAAGCACACTTAATGGTCCCTAATCCATACAATTCTGTCTGGTGTCTTCAGATGACCTTGACCAATTTAAATGAGACAGGCAGAGGCCAATAGAGAGTGCTTTCTCTAGGAGTCAATGCAACATTTAAACATGCGACGTTTATCATGCAAAATTCCACATATCTCTCTAGTACAGCTTTTACAAACGAAAAAGATAACATGTAATATGTTCTGGGTTTGGTTGATAGAGTGTGTGAGGTCATGCCAGCTGTTTGAAGTGGTAATGACCGATTTTCAGCTTTATCCATCGTCACCTCCATAATCGGAAGCGATATTTTTCTCTGTCATTTTCAAAACATGATTTTCGTCTTGATGTTTTTCTTCCTCCGCAAATGTGTGCCCTGATAAATAAGTCAGCGGTGGTGCAAATTAACCGTCTATCTCGTGTCAACATTCACCACAGGAACGATGCTAATCCCGGCCCAGTGTTTTTAAACAGATGGTTAATAGCACAATAAAAGGTAGCAAATTATTTTAGCAGCAGGCGTCTCGGGCAATTAACAACTGGCATAATGTGTTGATTAAAAATCCATTCAGTCTCAATGAAGAGAGAAACAGTCTCCTTCTCCACCTAGACCAAGTTGGCACACATCCGAGACCCAGTTACTCCAACTATGATGACCTTGTCGAAAAGAGAGCCACAGCGGTAGAGTTAGCGAAGACAAAAGGAAATCGTGTCGAATACTGTGTATATTCGTTTTTGTTTTTGGAGGTCAATAAATGTTTTGTCTATATTGTTTCATGGGAATGCTAAGAAACAGAATGGATTAAGGAAATGAGTTTTATTTTAAAGCACGGGTAAAAAAGTCTTATGAACAATAGGACCTCAATGTGCAAAGACGGGATGAAATAGATGTAATGCATGCATACATAATTCGTAAATTGTGTGATGTATGTACGTTTCAGTGTGGTTGTACTTCTGAAACCCATCTTCTCCACTTGAGGAGGCTGTGACATCACTAGAAATCTCAAATTCCCATTGAATTTCTACATGTCAATTAGCAGATGCTTCTATGCAGAGCCACTACGGCAGTAATTTGCAACATATTACCTATCCTGCATAAATTATAACAGGTATGTATTTTAATTGAATGGTTATTGTTCATTGGAATTTTTTTGGGCAAAAATGCATACATTTTAATGTACACACAGCGACAAATGGGATTATGTTGCCGTGAAAATAGTACAAGGCTTTGTAAAAATTGCAAAAGTGACCTTAAGCGAGCTTATACACAGTTTCTGAATATTCTGCCGCTTTCTGCATATTAATATCTTTGATTAAATTCGTTTTACTTTGAAACTGCCTTCTTTGTCAGATCAATGAATGGAGAAAATGACTTCAGGCCTTGTTCCCTGATCAGCAGCAGTCAATTGCTACCCCCAATTGACTACCCGGGGCAACCCAATGCAATTGCACTTTGTCTTTGAGCCAGAAAATCCTCATTTTCACTCAAACACGTAATCAGGGCCATTCATCTGGCCGTGGTCTCCTTGTTTTCGCTTTCGCTCTTGTCCACACCTGGCTTCTCCCTTTCTTTAATTACTTGGAAAAAATGCTACTCCTCTGATCCCCAGCCAAGCCTGAAATATGACTGCCGTTATTCTAAAAGAAACCATACAGGCTCAAACCAATTCAATTACCCAACAATCAAAGTAGAAAGGGCCTCTAATTGCCCTGAAATGGGAGCGAGGGAGAGATGCTGTTGGCAGTTGTGTGGATGAGCGAGGCTACTATGGAGAGCAGGGCACAATAACTAACTGCAGGGGGTGCTAAGCTCAAGCTAATAAATATATCCCTCTTGTAGAACAACTGGAGAAGAGACAGAAGAACTGAACACGAATGAAACAATCTGCAACCTTATAGGTCACGCAGATAGCATGTTTGCCCCCGATTGCAGCACTTAAGGTATTTAGTTCATAATTTCACATTTCTTGCTGATGCTTTGGGCAAAATTGCAGTGCTATTATTTCACAACTGTAGGGTTGAGAATGGTGTTTGTGTATGAGAGTGCAATTTGAAAAGGAGAATTGATGTGGCATTTAAAAATGGAACGCCTTAAAGAAGGACTTTTTAATGGTGAAACTGCTACATCCGGTTAAGATATTTCAACACAGAAGTTACTGCAAACAGCGTTTTCCCCCCCTCAGACACTATGGAACGCACATGCTGGGCATTGGACCTCAGCTCAACAGAGAAATGAGATAACAACGTAGTACAACTTTCAACTTTTAAAAAGAGAAATATCTTGGCCGACAAAACAGACAGATATCTAAAAGAACGGTTTTGTTCTGTCTTACCTTTGTAAAATTCCATCTTTAAAGGAAATGCCTAGCAATGTCTTGGGCAGCTCTGCCCTCCACCGCCACCCCAATGTCAAGCCATGGCATTTTCGGCATGTCTGTTGATAAAGTCTTAAAAACAAGCCAACAAAGAACAAAACAACAAGACGAGTCACCCACAACTTTGACAAGTCTACCCCAAGTAGGCCCGTGCATACACATACAATTGTGCCTAGGTGAAATCTGACTGTGCATTTAGACAAAAGACAATAATGACCCCTCCTTCGCCCACCCCGACTCAATAAGCATTAAAACATGGCCCCTCGTCATGTCGGGATTATGGGGAAGGGGGGACAATGACAAAGATTGGCTTTAATCAGTCATTCCCTGTCTACCCACGTTTCCCTTAGCCTTCGTCTGGAAATGGTGGAACATTTTAATGTATGTATCTGCCAGCAGTCCCCTCCCCCTGCTGTGCCCTAGCTAGTCATTACAGTGTGAGCCCTAGACCCACTGCTTTCTAAAAGCAGAAATCTACTGAGGCCAGGGCTGCCTGGGAGAACAACGAGGTAAGTCCTCGGCCCATATGGCACACTATTCCTTTCTAAAGTGGACTACTTTGCTATAGCCTCTGGTCAAAAGTAGTGCACTACTTAAGGAATAGGGCTCCATTTGGGATTGCTACATGAAGTGGGGTGGAGTGAGAACTGAAGCTAACCCCCACTGGCTCCAGAATGGGATAGTTTGCGAGAAATCAGATGCAAGCTGACAACTTCAATTTTTCTGTTTTTGTGATTTGTTCCTTTTTTGGTTTGTGAGGGGTTCTTTTTTGTTGGTTTCTTTGTTTTTGGCTATTTGATGATTCCGGATTGATCGTATGAAAGAGAATCCTGTTGATGTTTTTTCCGGAAAAAAATGTGTTCTTCTGAATTGCTGCTCATTAGTTTTTTTGGCACTCATTTCATAGTTTTTGGCAAGCATTGAAGTTACATCCGAAAATAAACTTTTGTAAATAAAATTGAATAAGGGTATAAGTGTTGTATTGTCAAAAGTCTTGTTGAGCCTGACCCATTCTTTATTAAGGATAATGTTGTAGAGGTCTTTGCCATGCCAGATACTGGCCTCTCCATACAACTCTGTGTTACTAATGTCACTCCTCAGGGAGCCTGTGTCTGAAATGTACACACACTCATATACAAAGGGCTAAGAGACCAAACCACTACAAGTGAATAGATGAGAGGTGTTCAAATATTGACTTTGACATATAGACTTTGAGTTTAGATTTCGACATCCAGTAGCAGTTTGTTTAGCAAATATATTGTACCAGCAGTTGTACTACAAATGTAGTAGTGGTAGTATTAATAGTATTACTATAAGTAATACTACTAATAGTAGATGCAGTAGTTGTTGTGGTAATATTAGCAATAGCGGTAGAAGTCAAAGTAGCAGCTGTAGTAGTGGTTGTCATGGTTGCTGGAAAATTAGTAGCAGTGTAAATATTAACAATTGTAGGTACAATAGTATCAGCAGAATAACCAACAGTAGTCATGTTGTTAATATTTACTCACAATAGGATAAGGTTAAAAAGTTGCGTAGACAGAGAGTCAGACTCTCTGGAGCGCAAAGAAACACAGTTGATGTGCCAATCTATATGAGCGAGCAACCTGGTGCTTAAGCTGGACAGGCTACTGCAAATCTCTGTGGTGGAGTGGATACAGAAATACAATTCTAGAAACGCATGTGCACAATACACAAGTTTGTGGTGCAGGACGGATTGACTGACTGTTGGACCAACGTTAAAGCGGACTATATATAGGCAGTTATAACGACAGAGATATCATATGGACAGACAGAACTACAGTTTATATATAAAGCCTACACACAAATAAAAAATTAAAACCTTACAATAATCTGGTTGCATAAATGTGCACACAATCAACTAATAATTTGTTGAAGCACCTCTTGAGTTTATTACAGCACTGAATTACTTTGGGTAGTAATTGGCAATATTTGCTCACTCTTTTTTTGCAATAGCGCTCCAAGTCTGTCGTATTGCGAGAACATCTCCTGTGCACAGCCCTCTTCAGATCACCCCACAGATGTTCAATTGGATTCAGTTCTGGGCTCTGTCTGGGCCATTCCAAAAAGTTAATCTTCTTCTGGTGAAGCCATGCTTTTGTGGATTTGGATGTGTGCTTTGGGTCAATGTCGTGCTGAAAGGTGAAGGTCCTCTTCATGTTCAGCTTTCTAACGAAAGCCTGAAGGTTTTGTGCCAAAATTGCCAGCTGGAAAAACAGCCCCAAAGCATGTTGATGCCACCTCTATGATTCACTGTTCGTAGGGTGTTCTTTGGGGTGATGTGCAGTGTGGTTTTTGCGCCAAACATACCTTTTGAGTTATGGCCAAATAGTTCAACCTTCTATCTTGCCACCCTACCCCATAGGACATACATTAGAAAAATATGGGACATTGTTGTCACATGTAGCACACAGCCAATGCTTTCCAGAAAGTCCTGCAGCTCCTTTATTGTTGCTGTAGGCCTCTTGGAAGCCTCCCAGACCAGTTTTCTTCTTGTCTTTTCATACATTTTTGGAGGGACGTCCAGTCATTAGTATTGTCTAATTTTCCCCATATTTTCTCCACTTGATGATGAATCTTCACTCTGTTCCATGGTATATCTAATGCTTCAGAAATAATTTGTACCCTTCTTCTGACTGGTATCTTTCAACAATAGGATCGCTTGATGCTATAGAAGCTTTTGCTCTGAGATGCAACTAAGAAAATGGCAGGAAGATCCTACTGGAACAACTGAACTTCATGTGTGATTAATAAGAGTCACTTTAAATGATGGCAAGTATGTAATAAATTCTATTTAACATGAGTTTGAATGTGATTGGTTAATTCTGAAAACAGATTTTTTTCAATTGAATTGTTCACGTTATTGGTCACACAAAGTTCTGACATAATTTATCTTTCTCTAATTTTTTCACATCACAAAAGACTGGAGTGTGTAAACTTTTCATATCCACTGTATATTATATTCCTCTTTGTTGAATCGGTTCCACCGTCTGACTTGAAACTGTGTTTGTAGAGCCCAAGGAGAGTTTCACAATCGTAGGTTGTCCCTTGGAGGTCAATACTAGACAGGGTGTGTCTTCCATACCCCTCCTCAAGTTTTGCCACAGTGCAAAGGCCAGGACCTCTGAAGCAACCCCACTGCTGCTCCATACTGGGGTGGGTTTAACTTTCCTCGCTTCCTACCCGATTTCATTTGATGAGTTGAGTTACACTGTACTGGACCTCATTTTGAAAAGCAACGCTATAGCTATCTTCAGATGGCTTAGATACATTAGAAGGTGTAAGAATCTCCTTCATTTCTATTAGACCCGGGGTTACAAGGTAGTCTCATCATTGTTTAATTGGTCAATATTAGGGTGGCTAGCATTGGAATCTGCATTGACTTTATGTGCCACACCAGGAGTGTCTTGTTTGGAAAGGCCTCTGAAACTCGACTGAAATGTGGACTTTTCTTCAGCAATGGTGATTGATCTCTGGGGTGACGAAACAAAGACATTGGTAAAAAGCTTTTTAAAGCTCTCCAAATTTTTTTGATTTTTTACGATGTAAACATAATGGTAAAATACTGTTGTAAGTGTAGGAAAAACAATTTGTGACATAGTCTTTATTGGGATCAATTTTGTGGTTTTGGTGAGGAAGTATCCTCCTGGCAAATATCAGCACCAATACCAATACAACAAAATGAATATGTCATCATTGATTATCGTTAGAATATACCCTAGTATGCTGTTAAACAACAGCCATATTTACCATTCAGTAATAAGCAGAGTGACTTATAGGAGATTATACTGTGGTAATGAAGGCTAATGACTCATAACAAAATCACGGCTGCCTCAACTTGACAAATGGCAAATGTCAGCGCCGTATTCTCATGGTAGTCGTCATTTTATGATGTGCAAATATCACTGTGCTCTGTAGGAGACACTCTCAAAAGGTTAAACCAACAGCTGTAACAGTTTCATGTGTATTAGCCAATATTTTACAGGCAGGGAGGCTCCCGAGTTGATAAACACAAGCAGCCAACCGTAAAGAGTGAGGTGAGTAAGGAGACCTAAGTGAATGCGATGAGGATCTGATCCTCAGAGAGGTGGGAAAACCATGTTTATTTTAAAGGCTCGGGACATATCTAATAACCCGAAAGGCCCAGTGGAAGGGAGGGAGGTGTGTGTACGTACATGTGCCTGTGAGAGAGACAGAAAGACAGGACTGATACAAGGAATGAGACAGGGAGAAACGGGGGGTGGGGTGAAGGGCCTGATCATTTCGCCATTTAGTGGCCCTGGTCATTTGTTGACTCTCTCATCCATGCAGGCTCTTTATGTTTAATGCAGGCCCCCGGAGGAAAGAGAGGGGTGTGGTGGGGGATGAGAATGAGTAGGAAGAAGGGGGGGAGGGGGAGGGAAAGGGGTGACCCCTGAGTGGTTAACCACCGGTCTTCGGCAGAAGGGAGAGGAGGGAGTTAGCGGCCCTTCAAAGCGGACCCCAGATGCATGATTGGCCTTTCATATTTGCCCTGGACACTCCTGAATACATAGGCACCAAAAATGATCAACATAATAAGGAATCTCGGTTGATATTGTGTCTGTGCCAGGAAACGCTCTGAACATTTGCTTTAGGACATACACTGTACAAGAACTGTAATTCAAATGGGAATATTGAGTTGAATTAACAGTAGTGCCGTGTTTTAATGTACACACTGTAACTACACACAGCAGTAATATATGATAGATACATTATATGAAGTAGAACAATTAAAAAGCATTTACTATGGAGAATGAAGGCTACTATCGATTCCCAGTATATTACATCTCTACCATCTCTCTATGGCAGTGACGGCTGGTGGTGAAAATGGGTGGGTGAGCTAAAAAAGTGTAGGCTAATGTACAATCAGATTATTTTCATCAATAGTTACAACAACAACAGTATATACCTTGTTATAGAAAGTTCTCTATGACAACACTATAGAGAAGTAAACCACAAGTATAGCCTGACAGATATGGAGGACCAAGTCCGCCAGAATAAAAAATAAATGAATAAATAAATAAATGCATCAGTACAAGTATTTTACATTTACTAGTGCAGGGAATGGTCTGCCAAGGTCTTACCCAGGGTGTATAGACTGAGGTTAGCTACTAGTGCAGGGAGTGTCCTGCCAAGGTCTTACCCAGGGTGTATAGACTGAGGTTAGTTACTAGTGCAGGGAATGGTCTGCCAAGGTCTTACCCAGGGTGTATAGACTGAGGTTAGCTACTAGTGCAGGGAGTGTCCTGCCAAGGTCTTACCCAGGGTGTATAGACTGAGGTTAGCTACTAGTGCAGGGAGTGTCCTGCCAAGGTCTTACCCAGGGTGTATAGACTGAGGTTAGTTACTAGTGCAGGGAATGGTCTGCCAAGGTCTTACCCAGGGTGTATAGACTGAGGTTAGCTACTAGTGCAGGGAGTGTCCTGCCAAGGTCTTACCCAGGGTGTATAGACTGAGGTTAGTTACTAGTGCAGGGAATGGTCTGCCAAGGTCTTACCCAGGGTGTATAGACTGAGGTTAGCTACTAGTGCAGGGAGTGTCCTGCCAAGGTCTTACCCAGGGTGTATAGACTGAGGTTAGCTACTAGTGCAGGGAGTGTCCTGCCAAGGTCTTACCCAGGGTGTATAGACTGAGGTTAGTTACTAGTGCAGGGAATGGTCTGCCAAGGTCTTACCCAGGGTGTATAGACTGAGGTTAGCTACTAGTGCAGGGAGTGTCCTGCCAAGGTCTTAATGACTGTCTGCCAAGGTCTTACCCAGGGTGTATAGACTGAGGGGAGTGTCCTGCCAAGGTCTTACCCAGGGTGTATAGACTGAGGTTAGTTACTAGTGCAGGGAGTGTCCTGCCAAGGTCTTACCCAGGGTGTATAGACTGAGGTTAGTTACTAGTGCAGGGAATGGTCTGCCAAGGTCTTACCCAGGGTGTATAGACTGAGGTTAGCTACTAGTGCAGGGAGTGTCCTGCCAAGGTCTTACCCAGGGTGTATAGACTGAGGTCAGTTACTAGTGCAGGTAAGCCCCAGGGCCTCCTGCCTAAACACTCCAACTTCCCTTTCCCTGGGACAAATAAGGACAGAAAGATGAACCAAAGGAAATAAATACTGAAATGAACAATACAACATACACCAGACAAATGACAAAATACACACTAAGAACAGACGCACATACCCACACGGACCAACACAAACAGCTCTCTAATGAAACAAAAAGGACAGGTTTGTATGTATCAATGTGTATGTCTCAATATGTATGTTTCAATATGTATGTCTCAATATGTATGTCTCAATGTGTATGTCTCAATGTGCATGTCTCAATGTGTATGTCTCAATATGTATGTTTCAATTTGTATGTCTCAATGTGTATGTCTCAATATGTATGTCTCAATATGCATGTCTCAATAAGGACGTCTCAATATGTATGTCTCAATATGTATGTCTCAATGTGTATGTCTCAATATGTATGTCTCAATGTGTATGTCTCAATGTGTATGTCTCAATGTGTATGTCTCAATATGTATGTCTCAATATGTATGTATCAATATGTATATTCTGTTTCCCTACGAGCATGACTGTGCTCGAGTAAACAGATAGCTAAACACAGAGGATGAGCGATGAGTTGACTGAATGGAGACCCAGGCGCTGAAATGCAGTTCTTGTCTTTATTTCGATGCCCAAATCTCTGCATAGTAACCTCACACGGTCCTACGAAGTGTGAACTAAAATAACAAATGCAAACAACACTTGATTACATTCCATTCAAAATGATATTAACATTCTTTAACACATAACTAAAAATTAAAACATAATATAACTGTATTTCTCCTAACTGAGAATGCCTTTGACTGAGCTGCATGGATTACAATGCAAAATGTCACATGTGAAATAATAGTCGGTTATTTCTTTTTCAAACTACAAAATAATCAACACATGTATAAAAATATACATTAAGTTTTGTTTAACAAAGCTAACATGCAACAAAACTTACAAGCATAGCTTCTCTCAGGGAACAACAAAGGATGGATGGCAAAAGATAGCAAATCCCAGACATGCTTTCACAATGAAGATGGAGATCAATACACTGTAGACATGATGACACTTGACCTTGCAATGTGACCAAAGCAACCAATGAGAAATTAACCAGAACAAGAACACATAGACTTTAGCAAATTCACTACCCAAATAGCCACCAGGTGGTGTCAAAGAGAATTACCTGCATTACCTTTCATGACAATGTATGCCTCAATATGTATGTCTCAATGTGTATGTCTCAATGTGTATGTCTCAATATGTATGTTTCAATAGGTATGTCTCAATATGTATGTCTCAATATGCATGTCTCAATGTGTATGTCTCAATATGCATGTCTCAATGTGTATGTCTCAATATGTATGTCTCAATATGTATGTCTCAATACGTATGTATCAATATGTATGTCTCAATATGTATTTCTCAATGTGTATATCTCAATATGTATGTATCAATATGTATGTATCAATATGTATGTCTCGATGTGTATGTCTCAATGTGTATGTCTCAATATGTATGTCTCAATATGTTTGTTTCAATATGTATGTCTCAATATGTATGTCTCAATATGCATGTCTCAATATGCATGTCTCAATGTGTATGTCTCAATATGCATGTCTCAATATGTATGTTTCAATAAGAATGTCTCAATATGTATGTCTCAATATGTATGTCTCAATATGTATGTCTCAATATGTATGTCTCAATATGTATGTCTCAATATGTATGTTTCAATATGTATGTTTCAATATGTATGTCTCAATATGTATGTCTCAATGTGTATGTCTCAATATGTATGTCTCAATGTGTATGTCTCGATATGTATGTTTCGATATGTATGTCTCGATATGTATGTTTCAATATGCATGTTTCAATATGTATGTCTCAATATGTATGTCTCAATGTGTATGTCTCGATGTGTATGTCTCAATATGTATGTCTCAATATGTATGTCTCAATATGTATGTCTCAATATGTATGTCTCAATATGTATGTCTCAATATGTATGTATCAATATGTATGTCTCAATATGTATTTCTCAATGTGTATATCTCAATATGTATGTATCAATATGTATGTCTCGATGTGTATGTCTCAATGTGTATGTCTCAATATGTATGTCTCAATATGTTTGTTTCAATATGTATGTCTCAATATGTATGTCTCGATGTGTATGTCTCAATGTGTATGTCTCAATATGTATGTCTCAATATGTTTGTTTCAATATGTATGTCTCAATATGTATGTCTCAATATGCATGTCTCAATATGCATGTCTCAATGTGTATGTCTCAATACGCATGTCTCAATATGTATGTTTCAATAAGAATGTCTCAATATGTATGTCTCAATATGTATGTCTCAATATGTATGTCTCAATATGTATGTCTCAATATGTATGTCTCAATATGTATGTTTCAATATGTATGTTTCAATATGTATGTCTCAATATGTATGTCTCAATGTGTATGTCTCAATATGTATGTCTCAATGTGTATGTCTCGATATGTATGTTTCGATATGTATGTCTCGATATGTATGTTTCAATATGCATGTTTCAATATGTATGTCTCAATATGTATGTCTCAATGTGTATGTCTCGATGTGTATGTCTCAATATGTATGTTTCAATATGTATGTCTCAATATGTATGTCTCAATATGTATGTCTCAATATGTATGTCTCAATATGTATGTATCAATATGTATGTCTCAATATGTATTTCTCAATGTGTATATCTCAATATGTATGTATCAATATGTATGTATCAATATGTATGTCTCGATGTGTATGTCTCAATGTGTATGTCTCAATATGTATGTCTCAATATGTTTGTTTCAATATGTATGTCTCAATATGTATGTCTCAATATGTATGTTTCAATATGTACGTCTCAATATGTATGTCTCAATATATATGTATCAATATGTGTCTCAATATGTATGTCTCAATATGTATGTCTCAATGTGTACACTGTAAAAAATTGCTGTAAATTTACAGCCTATTTCCAACAGTAATTTACTGTGTCTTGGTAATACAGGCAATTACTGTATATATAAATGCATTGTGGGAAATATGATCGGGTCTAGCGTCTACTCATGCGGCAACAGTATTTTACTGTAATTTGCTTTGCATCACGGGCGATTAAAATATGTGAGGGCAGAGCGCCTTTAGTGATTTGAATCGTTGTAAGATGCTAATTAATTATTGCGGTGGCTGTACTATTATAATTTTAACACTTTTTTACAGCAACCTAAATCCCATGTATCTTACTTTGGCTTCACTATATGGATAATTGTTTGCAGATTGTTTTAACGACATTAGCAGGCATGTTTCTCTCGAGTGGTGGTGTGTCTAACTAACAAGCTAACTAACTACTTTAGAGTGGGCAACACAAGTATTAAGAAAGCCAGAAATGGTATTATGTCGTTTACTTTTTAACTTGACTGGTTGGCGTTTTTTATTGGAATGCAGCTGATTGTAATTCGACGTAATTATTGGCGACATCTCGGGGAACGTCCACGAAAGATTGCGCCATTTTTTCGACCAACGATTCCGTCTCAACGTTTGGTAAGTCACGCAGATAAATTGGATATTTTCCTGACAGCTAATGCTTGTTGGTTTCACTGTACTCGTGTACCGGTTTTATATAATGCTTGTTGGTTTCACTGTACTCGTGTGCCGGTTTTATATAATGCTTGTTGGTTTCACTGTACTCGTGTGCCGGTTTTATATAATGCTTGTTGGTTTCACTGTACTCGTGTGCCGGTTTTATATAATGCTTGTTGGTTTCACTGTACTCGTGTACCGGTTTTATATAATGCTTGTTGGTTTCACTGTACTCGTGTGCCGGTTTTATATAATGCTTGTTGGTTTCACTGTACTCGTGTGCCGGTTTTATATAATGCTTGTTGGTTTCACTGTACTCGTGTGCCGGTTTCATATAATGCTTGTTGGTTTCACTGTACTCGTGTGCCGGTTTCATATAATGCTTGTTGGTTTCACTGTACTCGTGTGCCGGTTTCATATAAAGCTTGTTGGTTTCACTGTACTCGTGTGCCGGTTTTATATAATACTTGTTGGTTTCACTGTACTCGTGTGCCGGTTTTATATAATGCTTGTTGGTTTCACTGTACTCGTGTGCCGGTTTTATATAATGCTTGTTGGTTTCACTGTACTCGTGTGCCGGTTTTATATAATGCTTGTTGGTTTCACTGTACTCGTGTGCCGGTTTCATATAATGCTTGTTGGTTTCACTGTACTCGTGTGCCGGTTTTATATAATGCTTGTTGGTTTCACTGTACTCGTGTGCCGGTTTTATATAATGCTTGTTGGTTTCACTGTACTCGTGTGCCGGTTTTATATAATGCTTGTTGGTTTCACTGTACTCGTGTGCCGGTTTCATATAATGCTTGTTGGTTTCACTGTACTCGTGTGCCGGTTTTATATAATGCTTGTTGGTTTCACTGTACTCGTGTGCCGGTTTTATATAATGCTTGTTGGTTTCACTGTACTCGTGTGCCGGTTTTATATAATACTTGTTGGTTTCACTGTACTCGTGTGCCGGTTTTATATAATGCTTGTTGGTTTCACTGTACTCGTGTGCCGGTTTTATATAATGCTTGTTGGTTTCACTGTACTCGTGTGCCGGTTTTATATAATGCCTGTTGGTTTCACTGTACTCGTGTGCCGGTTTTAAATAGTTTGTTTTCTTTTATTCAACAGTATGATGTTAAAACAGAAACATATTGATGCTGGAACCTAAAGCTCAAACTAACAAGTGAGTTATCCACGCGCGTCACTGCATGTCCTGTGGTAAAAATTGTAAGGACTTTAACTCACTTATTCTGTGCATTTATATTCACAATGTTTCCCTGTCAACTACATATTCATACACCAGGCACATGCGAATCCCCAGAAACATTCCAAGTTGCACTTACACCAAATGTGCAGCTTTTAAAACGCACCAATTAAGACACCATGTAGAATAAATCCCTGTTGTTGATCCTAGATTGTGTCGGGCTGATCTAAGTTTAGTATGCCATGTGGATTTCTGCAGTGTTTGGTGTAATGATGTGAAGAGTTTGTTCTTTCATTTGAAAATCCATATTACTGAAGACACAGCAGTTACTTGTCCATTCAGGCAATGCAACAAAGAGATACTCTTTTATCTTTCAAGCAGATGTAAGTTAGACCAATACATTTTTCCAATGAAACATACTTCCACCATTAATTTTACATTTAGGCTTCGGTATATATTATAGCAGGGGTCCTTTGGTGATATCCTGTGAGTTTCTGTAGTCCCATGTCTGCTTAATGCTCAAGTCTGAAACAATGTCTTTGTGCCTTTCTTTGATCTATTTAAATATTGTTTGGTTTCAGGTGAAGCTGAGCAGTGGATGGTCAGAATAGAATAACAGGTGGCTGGTAAACATCATTCACCACTGTCTTTGCAAGTTACTTCAACATCGAATATGAAGAGGCTGCGTGTACACTTGAGTTCATCCAAAGGTAAGAGGGGCAAATGTCTGCTGTGTCTTTGGCTATTGTGATTGCTGTGATCAGTAGCTCTTTTGGTTGGTCCACAAAAACATCCTCATCTATTGTGGGCACAAGGTGCACTGCTATAGCTGATTGGTGCTTGTTTCTTTGTGTCTTTCAGGCAATTCATTGACATAAATCCTGAGCATGGATCCAAAGCCAGCAGCAAAAAAGTGGCATCCAGCAAGACTAGAAGACCAATCCAGAAGACGCAGGTTGGACTAATTGATGAGTGCATACACACATTGTGTATTTCTTTTTCAAACAGGCCAATAAATCTGTTATATCATGACATCTTTTTGACAACAATTGTACAAAATAAACAAGTAATTTTGATGATATTCTTGGTTATGTTTTTCTTTCCTGATTATTAAGTGATGATGTTCTTGTAAAATTCTCAATCTTATTCTTTGATGCAATTGATTTTGTAAGATTCCACCAGTAGTGATTGCCAGGAACACATCTGCCAGTAATTTGCTGTAAATCCAGTTATGAACAGTATGCTGTTTTATTACAGTAAAAGTCTGTTAGTTCTAATTGCAGCAAAAGCTGTAAAAATTACAGTAACTGCCAGGGAACACAGCTGCCAGTAATATACTGTAAAATCAAATAAATACAGTAAGAGCTTGTATTTATTTATTACAGTAAAGGTCTGTAAATTCTAATTACAGCAAGAGCTGTAAAAATTACAGTAACTGCCAGGGAACACAGCTGCCAGTAATTTACTGTAAAATTTACAGTGAATTTTTTTACAGTGTATGTCTCAATATGTATGTCTGAATATGTATGTCTCAATATGTATGTATCAATATGTATGTCTCAATCTGCATGTCTCAATGTGGATGTCTCAATATGTATGTCTACATCTTTAAGTCTTAAAATGTAGTTCTCAATATGTATTTAACTAACAAACAAAATCTGTTTCTCAAAATGACTTTATTTCTCTACTAGAATGGCACCAGCTCAAAAACAACAACCAACTTACATAGGAGAAGTTGGCCAAATTTAAACAGAGGAGGCACTAATGTGATTGGCTAATTGGTGGAAGTCGATCAGTGGATCCAGAGCTGGTGCTGTAGGGTGTTGATGATTGCTGCGCTAATGCGGACTAAGCAGATTGGATAAAGGGCCTACCACCATTGAACATTTCTGTCAAACGGTAGTACCGTACCATCCTCAGAAACCAGTGTAACTGGTGGCAAATCGAAGGGGCTGGAAAAACAATTATAGCGTCAGATTTAGCTGTCAAGGGCCACACCACTGAGGCATTTACCATGAGAGAGCGGAAACTACTTCCTGGGTTTTCCCAGACGATTTAGACTGCAAGGAAAGTGTCCACAGCTCAAGAGGCCAGTGCAGCTGAATGGGTAAGGTGGCGCAGGCTGAGACCTCTGCAGCTCTGATTGGGATTTAGTTACCTTTTGCACGATGCTTATTAATTTCACTAACCGTTTATCACTTCCACTGATATTCTCCGCTTGTGTTGCCCTCTGCACATTTACAATTTGCTACATTGTTGAACTGAATACCTGCACATTTACTTATCCATGTCATTTGCACATCCTCACCCTGAACTCCATATATTTTTGCACTGCTCTTTTGCACTTCTGGTTGGATGCAAACTGCATTTCGTTGTACTGTACTTGTACTGTCCAATGACAAAAAAGTTTAATCTAAATCTAAATATGCTTTTGTAACTTCAGCACTAATACTAATTCTCCTTACCCAGCAATTGCATGGGAGACTTATGTAAGAAGATATATTGTCTTGAATACCGCCAATGTGAATACAGCCAGAGTTGAATGACTGGAAAAATCGGAAAACAAACTTTGCGCAACATTTGTGAGCGCAATGCAACAAAACTGTTTTCAAAACCGCTTGAATGCAACAGCTTAATGTCACACGAAGCAGAAAATGCTCTATGTAGATACTAAAAGCGTAATTAATAATGGTGTCTGCATTTGATGCAGAAACTTCTTATTGACTAATCATATCTCCTCACATGATATGCAATTTTTTGGGACAAGACAGAGAGGTCTCCTTTAGCCTGTCCTCATTTCCCTGACCAATGTTGAAATGTATTTACAGGACCAGTCAAAATTTGGTCAAACCTACTTATATAACACTTCGTCTATATTTTATCAAATTTCACATTGTACAATAATAGTGGAGACATAACAAATATGAAATAACACGTGGAAACAACCTCCTCTAGGTCCCCTTAATTATAATTATTCTACTGCACATTCCCTTAGCAGACACTTGTAGGTGTTAGCCAGATAGCAATGGTGTCACGGCTGAGGGTGAGAAAAGACACAGGCACAGAGCTGGTGAGAAACATATAGCTATTTAATTAACTAGTATTACATACCAACCAACCTAAATAGGCTCCCCAATTAGAGTCAACTCAGGGCAGCAACCTTTAATTGGGGACAACACAAACGCAGAGATCCTTTGAGGCATGACGTATGACGAATGGTATCAGTGTTGGTGACATTGAACACTATCTCCTTGTAAGTGGATGGAATTTTGCTTTAATTATGCTAACTAGAGCAATCTTTTAAACTCTGAAGTAAGTTGTATCCTTTTCTCTCTACAAAATCCATCTGACAAAATGCACATTCTGATTGGACCAAAATCCTCAAGAGACAATATAATTGTTTTCTTGTTTATTAACACTATAAGCGCCGAGGCACGGACACCCACCCCTTTCGCGGTTTTGGGTCATTTGACCCATGCATGCTTTGAATGGGAGAATGTTGCTGACACACAATGACCAGTAGATGGCGTCTTTTTTTCACTGTGTGAATAAGTTACATGTTTGTGCGAGGAAACATAACCATGTTTTGTGACAGAGCTTTCACACCATCATTTGTAAATTCAACCCGTTTGTGTTGCGAAGGAAGTTTAAAATGTACTAATATGAATCACTTAAGGAGATAAGAAACGAGAATGCAAACCTAAACGACACTATGTCTGTGTTTTCGTAAGTCTGCCCGTAAAGCTACTGCCACTTGACTTGACACTGGAGCTGCAGCAGATGAAAGAACGTTAACGTTACAGAAAAACAGAAAAGGATTTTCTAATATAGCCAACGGTTAAAATTATTGTAACCAAAAATACTTTTCAATGGATTTCAATGGAGTTATATAGCGTAACCAGTTTGTACAATAAGCTATTGTACAATTGATAATAATTGATACAAATTAAAACTTCATTAAAACTGCATTTTACAGAAAGCTCTGCCTGAATAGCACAAGCTATGGTTGGGCACAATCGTATAATCCTAGTCATTAGGAGAGGCGCATTCATGTAACTCTCTCATAAGCCATTATCCCACATAATGTAAACTCTCTAGGCATTTGGTGGTGGTTTTCATTTTGATGATTTAGTGAAAATGATAATTAGAATAATAATCAGAATACAAATATACATATAACATAGAACATAAAACATTCAGTTAACTCCTGTACACACGCACGCACGCACGCACGCACACACACACACACACACACACACACACACACACACACACACACACACACACACACACACACACACACACACACACACACACACACACACACACACACACACAGTATCTATCCCCTTATCTTGCATTCGTTGATCCACCAGACTAACGTTAATGAGTTTAGCTACAGTAGTTCTATACAAAAAACAATGTCTAGATCACATTTTTGAAAGTAGAACAGCTTTTCGAATACAGACTGACAAGTTTGCAATGATATCTTACTTCTTTGAGACATTCGTGAAAATCAATGTTGCTTCTTACAACCCCAATGCAAACTTAACTGTAGATGAACAGCTTTTCTTTACCATAGGCCGCTGTCGATTCCGTACATGGTTAATAAACCGGACACATTTGGGATAAAGTTCTGGATTGCAGCTGATGTTGAAACAAAATATATGTTGACTGACAATTTCTTCACTGTCTTCCAGTCACTGGCAGGCTATCTTTTGTCAAAAGATGGTACAATGAATATAATCAGACGAGAGATACCGCCCTGTACACAAGCACAGTCTGAAAAATATTCAACACTCCAGTTGTCTTGTCTTGTCATTACGGCACCGGCAGTCCAGTCCCTGATTTGGACAATCACTTTATGTGGTGATTTCATGTAACCAGGCCGAATTATAAATGAAAGTTAGGCTATATTTGCACAATAGCTCTACTGTCCGCAAAATTAAAAAGAAAAAAAGGCATGTCACTGACCATTCGGTCTGCGCTGAAGTGTCATTGACATTCAATTCGACGGATCGAGTGTTCATTCTGTGTCGGCGGAGCCGGTTCAGTGGGACACTCGTGTTGCCTGTTTGAGTCGTTTGTTGGTTCAGGACGGCTGATTCACTCTTATTACTCGGCTGCGTTTTTTCCGGCAGAGAGGAGATGTAGCTGCCAATCATGTAGGCAACTTGTTTTGGCAAATGAACTCAAACAGTGATTACGGTTGGCATGTTGTGTTTCTCTTTATATGTAAATCTGAACGTGTTATGCCAAGCACACTAATTAATTTCAATTACATCTGAGTTGCCTATTACACAAATTAAAAATAAATAAAAATAATAATAAAATAATGTTGTTAATATTGATAGGGAATGAGTCCTTACCCCAAGTGAAGGAGTTTAAGTACCTCAGGGTCTTGTTCGCGAGTGAGGGGACAATGGAGCAGGAGATTGGTCGGAGAATCGGAGCAGCGGGGGCGGTGTTGCATTCTTTTTACCGCACCGTTGTTCCTACTCTCACCTATGGTCATGACGGCTGGGTCATGACCGAAAGAACAAGATCGCGGGTACAAGCGGCCGAAATGGGTTTTCTCAGGAAGGTGGCTGGACTCTGCCTTAGAGAAGCTCAGTCATCCGAGAGGAACTCAGAGTAGAGACGCTGCTCCTTTGCGTAGAAAAGAGCCAGTTGAGGTGGTTCGGGCATCTTGTACGAATGCCACCTGGGCGCCTCCCTAGAGAGGTGTTCCAGGCACGTCCAGCTGGGAGGAGACCTCGGGGAAGACCCAGGACTAGGTGGAGAGATTATATCTCCACACTGGCCTGGGAACGCCTCGGGATTCCCCAGTCAGAGCTGGCTAATGTTGCCCGGGAAAGGGAAGTTTGGGGTCCCCTGCTAGAGCTGCTACCCCCGCGACCCGACCCCGGATAAGCGGTGGAAGATGAGATGAGAGATAATACAAAAAAATATCAAATATAACTAATTTTAACAGTGAGAGGTTGCATCGGCGATTATCATACAATACATAGAAATGTATTTGGTTTAATGTCATCAAAGTAATGTAATCAAGCATCATAACCAAATAGAATTTAAATAAACACAATAAACACAATTTTCAACTTTATATAAAATGTTATGTTATTTTGATGCTTTGACTGAGAAGCATGCATAACTTTGTTGTTTAGAAGATCCGCGATGCTCCCTCGTCCCATACATTACACAATCATGTCACTGACTGAAGTTAACTCAAAGGCTAAATTTCATTGGTTTATTTAAAAATGATCTGTGTATTAATATCAGTGGGATAATATCACGTTACATTTAGGTAAACTATTTTCATTTGCAGTTTATAATAGTCTATGTCAGTTCCGGCTATTTTCAGAGCTATAGGTTACACACAACGTACATTGTTGTACACACAAACATGCATTATATTTTCTATACATAGCCTAATATTGTATATGTATAAACTATTATCAATTTCTATTTTTTCAGTAGCCCATTAGTCTCTGAAAAGCTAAATATTGTTGGATATCAGATCAGATGCCGCCTCATTAAAGAACAAACAGGTCAATATGAATACATGTAATTATGTTAACTCAGTATTGTCTACAATAAGTCAAAATTAATTCGGTGTAATTTAAAATCGTCAGTGTGGTATATTAATTTGCAGATAACACCTTTTGTTTTTCTGTTTTATGTGCCACCTAGTGACAGACAAGAAGTTATACAGATGCAAAAAATACAATGAAGAGGGCGGATAGCGCATTATCACATACCTTCGGAAAAATTGCTTTAAATTTGCTTTTCCAACAGAAAAAATCAAGCATGCAAATCTAGCATGCAGTCAGGTCTGAACAAATGCCCTTATCGCTTTACTTTGATACTGCTCCCTTATCAAGATGATCAGATCTTACATATGTCTGGACAACTCTCCAGCGCTTTATCATGGTGTGGTTTGGTATTATTTACTCGGGGCTGCAAACCCTGCAAGGCCGAAGCATTAAACCACTAATCCCTCTCTTTGCTTCTTTACACAAACGACCAAACATTTTCAGTCGCAGTGTCAAGCACTCCATCCAAAGCTGCAGTTTCATGGACTAGTAGAAAGAAAGACCTGTCACATTGGATCAGCTTTAGCCTGTCTATCCACAGGTGTCTGAAGACTGCCTGCCCTCACGTCCACGGAAGAGTGATGTGCACATCACAACACATCATGGCGCAGCCTGGCAGAGTGGCAGTGCCGTTGTTGTGCCAGGCAGGCCTGTAGGCACAGGGATCCAAGGGGAGGAGTACGGCATGGATACTTAACCGCATAATGTTAGGGGCATGGATGGAGATCACTTGGGTTGGACTCTAACCCCCCACTGGGAGTTGTAATTCTGGGAGATAGGGGAATTGGGATGGGTATGCCTCTTTGAATGTGGAAGTAATGGTTTGTATTTCTACATGAGTCTGATTGTGTCTCTGTTAGCCTGAGGGAGTTTAGTGGAATGGGAGAAATGGAGAGAAGGGGGTTATCAAAAATTTGACAGTGGTGGTACTATGTGTTGTGGTACTATTGTCTCCTGCAGTCTCTTTCTTCCTGCTTTCCTCGTGTTTAAAATCAGCTTAGGAAATGCTCTTGTTGCCATGCCACCCAGGGCTCTGACATGATTGACATCCTGTCACATTATCTTATGAATGCGTTGGCAGACAGTGTGTCGACAAGTGATACTGGGAAGTGGCAAGAAACACACGTAAATACACACACCCACAAACCCTGGGGAGCTCTGACACTCCAGCTGGGTAGTAGAGGTATTCCTGTGCCATGATGGTGTGTGTGTGTGTGTGTGTGTGTGTGTGTGTGTGTGTGTGTGTGTGTGTGTGTGTGTGTGTGTGTGTGTGTGTGTGCCTGCTGCAGGGAAAGGAATCTCCACACACATTAGAGGAAACGCAGATGTTTCTAACATCTTTTGAAACCCAGCAAAAAACTATTTTAAGCGCTTTTAAATATAGAATATTTTTTTATTCCCTATCCTATATCATTATGTTTTCTCACTGTGAGTTGAATACACTTCTGCAGTAAGTTACATAGTCACTAGTGATATCTCCAGGTCTTTTACTGCGCATGCCATTTAGACCGCCTTGTCCCAAGGGAGGGACACATATTACCATAGCCTACCAAGGTGGGATTTGGTACATCTGTGGGTCAAACCAGAGAGCATACTGTAAATATTGAAACAGCTATCTAACCATCTGAGTTATACTTGCCATTTCTTTTCAAGTTGCCACATTCACATGCTTATGTGTAATCCTGTACAATTAGGTGTCGCTGATGGGGTTAGAGACATTTTATAAGTGTCCTTAGGAGTGATGGTGGGCATTGTTGAGATTGAGGGCCCAATTTTGACTTATGGGTGTACTCACTTTTGTTGCCAGCGGTTTAAACACTCATGTCTGTGTGTTGAGTTATTTGGAGTGGACAGCAAATGGATAATGCTATAGCAAAGTGACTGTTTTTCAGTGTTGTCACATGAAAAGATATAATCAAATATTTACAAAAATGTTAGGTACTCACTTTTGTGAGATCTATGTATGGGCGAGTGTTATTTTTTGTGTAACTGTCTGTTTAAGTATTTATGTAGTAAACCATTCGATATATATATATATTATTTTATGTTCAGTAGTTGTAGTAATATGTAATTCTAAGACTATGATTAAGTCTAAGTGTCATACGTTGAGCGGCGGAGTGTGGAAAAAGCCATTTGCAGAGCGTAGATCCGTTTCAATCAGGTTTATTGTAGGTATGGCAACATAAAACAAACCGAGAACGGTAAACAAAAGCTAACTGGCTACTTAAAGGAAATTGCGCATATCGCGGCTAACAACAAGAAAGGTTAACCACAGCAATATATTGATAATTACCCACTCACCTCTAAACACTACGTGACATGTAACAATGCTAAGCAAGGAGTGACTTGTTAGCGACCCCTTTATATCCCCACTGATTACAATTCGGTTGTTAAGTCGTGACGTAACCATTCTCCGATAATACTGTTTCCGGGTCCAAAGTCCGGGTCCTCTCTACCTACCGCTTTCGCCTGAGTTTTAACATGGCGCAGTGCTGTGTCCCGTGTTGTTTAAATAGATCGAAGATTAAAATATGGCGATATGGTTATGCCAGACAAGGGCTTCACAATTCGGGACATTTTGACATAAGGAGTTTCTCTGAATATCCCGTCTTTCCTCGTTAATGGACAGTTTACGCAGGAGGAAGGGAACAATAACAGATTCATTTCAAAAGCTGGGATACGTGAAGCGTTCAATTCAGAGATACCATACTTAATGTGTGTGTGTGTCTTACAAATTTACAAACAGCCATTCTCCATGAAATTGGTTGAGGTAACTGTGTTGTGTATATACATGAATTTCTGGGTGTAATTCATGTCTGTATATAGATAACTGTATTTATAGTTTTATTTTAATTAAATCTCTCCGGGAATCATCACCTTAATGTGGTGGAGAGGTTTGTGTGCCCCTATGAACCTGAGGGCTGGGTTGTCTGGAGCTTCATGCAAGAGAGAGCTGAGCCGGAAGGCAAAGCTCTCGATCTACCGGTCAATCTCTGTTCCTACTCTCACCTATGGGCTTGAAAGCTGGGTCATGACCGAAATGGGTTTTCTCAGAAAGGTGGCTGGCCTCTCCCTTAGGGATAGGGTGAGAAGCTCAGTCATCCGAGAGGAACTCGGAGTAGAGCCGCTGCTCCTTCGCATATAAAGGAGCCAGTTGAGGTGGTTCGGGCATCTTGTACGAATGCCACCTGGGCGCCTCCCTAGAGAGGTGTTCCAGGCACGTCCAGCTGGGAGGAGACCTCGGGGAAGACCCAGGACTAGGTGGAGAGATTATATCTCCACACTGGCCTGGGAACGCCTCGGGATTCTCCAGTCAGAGCTGGCTAATGTTGCCCGGGAAAGGGAAGTTTGGGGTCCCCTGCTAGAGCTGTTACCCCGCGACCCAACCCCGGATAAGCGGTTGGAGATGAGATTTTAATTATATGTATTTATTTTAAGGTTTCATTGTAACAGTGTAATTATATAAGTACTGAGTAATATTAATGAATTACATGGACTTACTATAGGGTTAGGGTAGGATTAGGGTTTGGTTGAGAGTTGCATCTAATTCATTTACTGTTATTACTATGATAGGTAATTCCCAAGGCAAAGTGGTCTCAGGCGAGGGGCCAGACTAAGAATGGTTCACCAAGACCCCATGAAAAATCGAGGGAAAAGGATCGAGACCCTGCCTGGAGGAAGCCCAGGGCCCCCGTCTGGAGCCAGGCCCAGACGGCGGGCTCGAAAGCGAGCGTCTGGTGGCCGGGTTTGCCACGGAGCCCGGCCGGGCACAGCCCGAACGAGATACGTGGCATCTCTCTCCTCTCCATCCTGTGGGCCCACCACTCACAGGAACAACCGCAGGGGTCGGGTGCGCTGTCATATGGGTGACAGTGAAGGTGGGGGTCTCGACGGATCAGACCCGGGCGGCAGAAGCTTGCTTTGGGGACGTGGAACGTCACCTCACTGGGGGAAGGAGCCAGAACTTGTGCGTGAGGTGGAGCGATACCAGTTGGATCTGGTGGGACTTACCTCTACGCACAACCGTGGCTCTGGAACCTTACCCCTGGATAGGGGTTGGACTCTGTTCTTCTCTGGAGTTGCCCAGGGTGAGAGGCGGCGGGCTGGTGTGGGGATACTCACGAGCCCACGTCTGAGCACGGCGGTGTTGGAGTTTACCCCGGTGGATGAGAGGTTTGCCTCCCTACGCCTAAGGGTGGTGGGGAAAACTCTGACTGTTGTTTGTGCTTATGCACCAAACAGCAGTTCGGAGTATTCAGCCTTCTTGGAGACCCTGAAGGGAGTCCTATATAGGGCTCCAGTAGGGGACTCCATCATTCTGCTGGGAGACTTCAACGCACATGTGGGCAACGATGGAGACACCTGGAGAGGCGTGATTGGGAGGAACGGCCTCCTGATCTAAACCCGAGCGGTCGTTTGTTATTGGACTTCTGTGCTAGTCATGGATTGTCTATAACAAACACCATGTTCGAACATAAGGAGGCGCATAAGTGTACATGGTACCAGAGCACCCTAGGCCGAAGGTCAATGATCGATTTTGTGATCGTATCGGCTGATCTAAGGCCGCATGTTTTGGACACTCGGGTGAAGAGAGGGGCAGAGCTGTCAACTGATCACCATCTGGTAGTGAGTTGGATCAGAGGGTGGGGAAAGACTTTGGACAGACCAGGTAAGCCCAAACGGGTGGTGCGGGTGAACTGGGAACGTCTGGAGGAGGCCCCTGTCCGAAAGATCTTCAACTCACACCTCCGGCGGAGCTTTTCAGGCATCCCTGTGGAGGTTGGGGGCATTGAACCTGAGTGGGCAATGTTCAAAGCTTCTATTGCTGAAGCTGCGGCGGTGAGCTGTGGTCTCAAGGTCCTAGGTGCCTCAAGGGGTGGTAACCCTAGAACACCGTGGTGGACCACGGTGGTCAGGAAGCTGTCCGACTGAAGAAGGAGGCCTTCAGGGATATGCTAGCCCTGGGGACTCCGGAGGCAGTTGCAGGGTACCGACAGGCCCGAAGGGCTGCAGCCGCTGCCGTGTCAGAGGCAAAGCAGCGGGTGTGGGAGAAGTTTGGAGAAGCTATGGAGAAGGACTTTCGGTCGGCACCAAAATGCTTCTGGAAAACCGTTCGGCACCTCAGAAGGGGAAAACGGGAACCATCCAAGCTGTGTACAGTAAGGATGGGACACTGTTGACCTCAACTGATGATGTGATTGGGCGCTGGAAAGAGCATTTTGAGGAGCTCCTGAATCCGACCTACACGCCCTCTAGTACAGAGGCAGAGCTGGAGGCTGATGGAGGGTCATCGTCAGTTTCCCTGGGGAAGTCGCTGAGGTAGTCAAACAACTCCACAGTGGCAAAGCCCCAGGGACTGATGAGATTCGTCCAGAAATGCTAAAAGCTTTGGGTGGGGAAGGGCTGTCTTGGTTGACACGCCTCTTCAACATTGCATGGAAGTCTGGGACAGTGCCAGAGGAGTGGCAGACCGGGGTGGTGGTTCCCCTCTTTAAAAGGGGGACCAGAGAGTGTGTGCCAATTACAGAGGTATCACACTCCTCAGCCTCCCTGGTAAAGTGTACTCCAAAGTGCTGGAAAGGAGGGTTCGGCCAATAGTCGAACCTCAGATTGAAGAGGAACAATGCGGTTTTCGTCCTGGCCGGGGACCACGGACCAGCTCTTTACTCTCGCAAGGATCCTGGAGGGGGCCTGGGAGTATGCCCATCCAGTCTACATGTGTTTTGTGGATCTGGAGAAGGCGTATGACCGGGTACCCCGGGATCTTTGTGGGAGGTGCTGCGGGAGTATGGGGTGAGGGGGTCTCTTCTCAGGGCCATCCAATCTCTGTACGCTCAAAGCATGAGCTGTGTCCGTGTCCTCGGCAGTAAGTCGGATTCGTTCCCGGTGGGGGTTGGGCTCCGCCAGGGCTGCGCTTTGTCACCAATCCTGTTTGTAATATTCATGGACAGGATATCAAGGCGTAGTCATGGGGGAGGGGTTCCCGTTCGGTGGGCTGATGGTCACATCACTGCTTTTTGCGGATGATGTGGTCCTGATGGCCTCATCGGTCGGTGACCTTCAGCACTCACTGGATCGGTTCGCAGCCGAGTGTGAAGCGGCTGGGATGAGGGTTAGCACCTCTAAATCTGAGGCCATGACTCTCAGCAGGAAACCGGTGGAGTGCCTACTCCGGGTAGGGAATGAGTCCTTACTCCAAGTGAAGGAGTTCAAGTACCTCGGGGTCCTGTTCGCGAGTGAGGGAACAATGGAGCGGGAGTTTGGTCGGAGGATCGGAGCAGCGGGGGCGGTGTTGCATTCGCTTCACCGCACCGTTGTGACGAAAAGAGAGCTGAGCCGAAAGGCAAAGCTCTCGATCTACCGGTCAATCTTTGTTCCTACCCTCACCTATGGTCATGAAAGCTGGGTCATGACCGAAAGAACGAGATCGCGGGTACAAGCGGCCGAAATGGGTTTTCTCAGAAAGGTGGCTGGCCTCTCCCTTAGGGATAGGGTGAGAAGCTCAGTCATCCGAGAGGAACTCGGAGTAGAGCCGCTGCTCCTTTGCATAGAAAGGAGCCAGTTGAGGTGGTTCGGGCATCTTGTAAGAATGCCACCTGGGCGCCTCCCTAGAGAGGTGTTCCAGGCACGTCCAGCTGGGAGGAGACCTCGGGGAAGACCCAGGACTAGGTGGAGAGATTATATCTCCACACTGGCCTGGGAACGCCTCGGGATTCCCCAGTCAGAGCTGGCTAATGTTGCCCGGGAAAGGGAAGTTTGGGGTCCCCTGCTAGAGCTGCTACCCCCGCGACCCGACCCCGGATAAGCGGTTGAAGATGAGATGAGATGAGACTATGATAGGTATATTCAACAAACCCAAGTAGCAATGATGTGTTGGCCCAACGTTGGGCTTCTGTCATGCGATCCGTTGGCATGAAGTTGGCAAACATCGTTGGGCCAATCGAGTTTTGTCTAACGGCCCAATGTTGGCGTTACGTTGACGTTGGCATAGCGTTGTCATGGTGCCTTTTTACCGACCAATTCATAGTTGGTTATACGTTGGCTAATAGAAACTGCCAAAGTTGTTGTTGTCATGGGGCCCTTTTCCAGACCAATTCATTGGCTAATATAAATCTCCAAAATTACACAATGAAATCCAAGTCAAATGTATTTATTTTGAATGTATTTATTATTGAACATGCACGTTTAATAGCTTCTGTGGCCATCTTCTAATCTGTAAAAAAAAAAACGATTACATGTTTTCCAAAATACTAAGAATACCTTTATTGTACAGTTAGATACTGAACCTATATGCTATAACATAATTACATCATATCATTAATTCATTTTCCAAACTGTCAAATGTCTGTCTGTTGAATGTGAATGTGCGAATATAAAACCAAGTTTACCTCGGTATAGGCTTGTTTGACTTTTGAACTTGATCAAAACTAGCCTGCTCAAGGTTTATTCTTGATAAACATTTCACTGTTTGGCAAGTCATTATCAATAAAGTTGGAAATATTTAAGTATACTAGGTGTATTGCTAAATATTTATTTAATGTATCCGACTCGAGACGAGTGTAGCATCTATGACTTACCTCGCAAAAATTTAACTTTAGTCATATATAATTACGATTATGGACATTTCTAATACAAACTTAACCACAAATAACATTGACATTAAACTATAAACCTATGTAATTATTAAAAAACAGTGAATGAATACATACCAACAACGCTGTAGGTATAAATGTAGGCAACTGTAGTTGGCTTTGCTACACTACAACCCTAAATGAAACGTCAGTTTGTAATTCGTTTACTTTATATCGCTCAAGCGACAACGCGTTATACCAGCTGAGAATATTAAAGTGACAGCAACACCAATATTTGAGGCAAATAAACGTCTAACTTTTTAACATCTTATTTATAACAAAAATAATGTACATTATAGCAAAATAGTATAGGCCAGGAAACGTATTATAATTTCATGTGATACAGCACTTTGTTCATCGCTGCATGGGAATAGCGTTGTTGTGGACAGTCTAAAGTTCCAACCAATCAGCACAAATGCCAACTTAAGCTTAGTCGGGCCAACGATGGCAAACAAGCTGATTTCCAACCGCGACTAATACAACCAATGCCAACTTACAGCCAACGTTGGGCCAACACATCATTGCTACCTGGGAATGTAACAGAAACTGTAAAATAAAGTGTTACCTTTAAAAGTTGTGTGTGTAGCATGAAGGGCCTACAAACTATAATAATAAATATGTCATATTTGTGATATTATAGATTGCTAATAAATAATAAATATGTATAATAAATAAATTACCTGGCTCGTGTGAAATGTCACATTTGTATTTATTGCAAGTTTTACAGCCCACATGGAAAAAACCTATATGAGGATATATGTGCATATATGTAACCTATATGTTACCTATATGCACATATATGCTGCATATATGCACATATATGATAATATATATGCTGCATATATGCACATATATGATAATATATATGCTGCATATATGCCACATATATGCACATATATGATAATATAGGCTGCATATATGCGCATATATGCCACATATCGTCAAAATTGAGGTGCATATATGTGCATATATCCCTTACGAAAAAAAAGTATATTAAAGTATACTATGTATACTACAAAATGGATAGTACACTTTTAGTTCACTTTTGATATACTTTTAAGACGTATGCTTAGAAAAAAGTATATTCAAGTATACTATAAGTATACTACAAAATGGGTAGTACACTTTTAGTTTACTTATGATATACTTTCAAAAAGTACATTTAGAAAATAGTTAACTTACTTGAACTTTTAAGTTCACTACCAAATCGAAAAACGTTTTTACACATTTCTTCTGGAGATGTACGTTTTCTTTTATTATACAGCAAAAACAGTCTAAATATTTTTTAAGTAATTTTTTTAGATCCATCTTGTATATTCTAATACTCATGTCTATGAAATGCATTGCACATTAAATATTTTTGTTACTGAAGCTGAAATCATAATTACTGCCAAACATTTTGAAGCCCTATATTCATATACTATACTAATAATAATCAATTGGAGTATTAATAAAAATGTCTATGAACTAATTCTGCCTTTGCTGTATGTATTTTGAGGAACATTTATAAGTCTGATATGAATGAAAGCCCCGGACAGACAGGACATTAACATATATTTGAACATATTTTACATGCATTAACTGAGAAAAATGTCCAATGAAGCATCAGAAGAAGGCGGATGTAGGCGGAGCTGATTAGCGACGTCACTTCCTGTTCCTTGCGCGCGAGCAAAATATCATATGTTGAACCGGAGATATTGCAGCATGTTTCAGTCGCCATAAACTACGCTTTAAACTCGAGAATCAGGTGTAAGGATTCCAAAAAGGACAAAGTACAGATGGAATGAACAGGTGAGTTTGAGCTAAATTCTAACTTTATCTAGGCCTATATGAGATAACAGCTAACTAGCTACTTGGCTATGGTTAATGCTCACATTAACATTAGCTAGATAGCTATTTACGTCTGAGCATGTAAGAAGACAACACGTAACTAGCCCTTGTTAACAATTACTTATCTTTTATCTGCATCTTTTGTTTTTCAGGTAACTGGTAGCTACAGTTACTAATTAGGCAAGGTTGCTAGGTAGCTTGTTTGTAAAAGGCAGGGAACAAAAAATGAACATGTACTTTATCCTAATAAGCCATGTAGCCACTAGTTAGCTGATAATTTTTTTTTTCCTGATGCTGTGTGTTATAAATTGTAACACGCTGGGTGTTTATAAGATGTTGCATTTAACGGCTATAGTATAAATTAAACGATGTACCTTACCCTTTCTCATTTCTTTAGGCTTCAGAGGAAGTTAATGCCAATGCAGAATACTCTGTATCTGATCCCAACAGCAAAGAGGGAGACATACCCAATCTCAGTAATGAAGAGGATGATGACATACACAATCCCAACAGCATGGAGGACAATATACCCGATCCCAGCAGTGAAGAGGAAGACGTAACTGATCCCAGCAGTGAAGAGGAAGACGTACACAATACGAACAGTGAATGGGGCGACAATTCATCTGCCTTGGTATGTTTCACGCAAGTGTGTATTTGGAATCCTAGTTTAATATTGCGCAATTTCACAAATTCCGATAAAAGGTTAAATATATTAATCATGTTTGCTTGTTGTCTTGTGTTTTTTTTACAGGGCATGCTAGGGAGAAATTTGAAGAAATAACAGTGCAAGATGTCCAGAAGATCTTGCACAAGAAGTGCAACAATGAATGCTTCAGACAAGTAAAGGCAGAAAAGATGTGAGCATGCATTTCATGTACAAAAATGAAGCATATTGTTAAATAAAATAACCATGTTTATTTTAACATTTAGAGTTTAAAATAGTTCTACAATGTATATATCAACATTTTAAGTGTTCATAGCTGGTTTATCCCCCTTTAATGTAGCTTTGACAATATTATCTCATGAAAATATTTATGAAAACACACACATTGTGTGTCTTGCCTCAAGATTTATTTAGGTATTTTGAATATGTACTGTATTTCCTTTATTTTAAAGATGTTAATTACACTTGAAGACAAAAGTATATTCTAAAGTTTCAAGTGGAACTCCTACCAGACACATGGCACTGATTGTTAGAGTATTGTTTAAGGTTCACTTGACAAACTTGGCTTGTACAGTTATACTATGTGTTTAAATCTATTAGTAAATCATAGTAAATTAACATTTATTAGGTTTACTTCTTGAAGTACTTACATGAGTTGAAATACTTTTAAGTACTTTAAGAAGTCTACATCATAAACTAAAAGTACACTACACGGGTTACTTTAAAGTATACTTTTAAGTACTTTAAGAAGTCTACTTCATAAACTAAAAGTACACTACACGGGTTACTTTAAAGTATTTAAAAGTATACTTAAAATAAACTAAGTGTACTCTAAAGTGTACTAAATAAACAATAAAGTGGGCCAATTTAGTCTACTTAGTATAAAAATAGTATATAAATAAGTACTTTAGTACCTTAATAATAGTATACTTTTTAAACTTAAGTATACTCTCAAAAATGAACTTAAAGTATACTTTTGTTTCGTAAGGATACAGGCCATATAGGTCTCCTGTATCTCTTCTTTATATCCACAAATAAGACCTATATGTACATACAAGATGTCTCCAATCGCAGCTGTACTGTAAGTACTTTGAGTTCCTGATGAAGTCTGTTGAAGTATTGCGCTCTTACTCGTTGTATTACGGTAACAGATTTGTTTTGGTGTTTGTGTATTAAGTGTTTTAATCGTTTTTTTAATGTTCAGTTTTTTGTCTTGTTTTTGTTCTATTTGATTGTTCTTAAGTAAATAAATAATGTACATTTCTACATTTTGGGCTTTTATTTATGTTGCATAGTAGCTATGGATTTCAATAATTTAACATATATGTGCATATATGTTAGGTGCATATAGGTGCATATATGTTAGGTGCATATAGGTGCATATATGTTAGGTGCATATATGTTAGGTGCATATAGGTGCATATATGCACCTAACATATAGGTGCATATATGCACATATAGGTGCATATATGCACATATATGTACATATAATATAGGAAAACGGCCAATTTTATATATGTCACATATATTAAAAACATATATCAAAACCTATATTAAAACATATATGTTTATATAGGTTCTTTCCATGTGGGAGCACTTACAACTGAGCGGAGCACTTGACGTCAGACTTAACAACCGGATAAGACACAGCTGTGAATGACAAAATGTAAACATGGAAGTGCACACCGAAATCATACTGTCGGTGTCTGAGCCTTGGATCAACTTAAATTAATTGAATGGCTACTTATCCATGGGTAGGTAAGGTTGCTTGTCTTTTTCCTTCCCCAAATTGTAAAAAGCAAATCAACATTTACAACCATAACAAATCTGTGCAACACCAATGTGGGAGTGCCTAGTGTCTAGTGTTGGTAGACACTGATTTAAATATTTTTGTAAACTTGAGTTACGACTAATAAGAGAATATGTTCCAGAAACGCTCACAGTCTGCATCCTCCTCCTTCCACACTGTGAATGTCTTGCAGCAGCGCTGGACAGTCGAGAACTCCCTGATAGTAACTCACAGGAGGAAAAGTACACCTACTGTCACCTGCTGAGCAGAGACCATGTCAACACAGGCCCAGTGATCAGCCAAGGAAAAATCCAAAAATAATTTGTGAAAGGGGCTTTTTTGAGCTTGTACCAAGGGGAAGTTGTGGACCTGTATCTGGCAGAGCAAGACCTTGCCTGTAGCTGAAAGCTTCTTCGTAGTTAATAAAATGGAGGTCAATCTAATCTATAGAATATGGTTCCCCTCAACAATAAAATCATTTCCACTTCATCCCAGCTGCAATCAAGCTTTCTTCAGTAACTGGTTCGCACGGGAGATGCACCAGTTTCTGCATCTCATGGACCCCCAAAATCAGGAGCATTTGAAAAAAACAAAATGCCTAAACTTCAGACAAGCTAGATGGTCCATCTTTTTCAAGCAGTTCCATCTCACTTTCAAACCTGGTAATAATAATAAATAGCTGATGCGTTGTCCTATCAGTTGAACCCGCCTGCTAGCTCTACAGAGCCTAAACCAATTCTGCCTTCTGCCTGTTACATAGGTCAAATTCAGTAGGACATGCAAGCTGCCATACAGGTGGCTCTCCACAACAACCCTGAGCCACCTGAAACACTTGCCAGTACAATGCATCTGGAAAGTATTCACTTTGCTCCACTTCACTTTAATTTGTTATGTAACACCCGTATTGCAAAATTGATTACATTTGTTTTCCCTAAAAATTCCACACACAATTCCCCATAATGAGAAACTTCTTTGGAAATCTTTGCAAATATATTTCAAAAATCACATGTACATAAGTATTCACAGCCTTTGCTATGACACTCAAATATGAGCTCACGTGCATACGGTTTCCACTGATCATCCTTTAGATTGGATTGGAGTCCACCTGTGTTAATTCTGTTGATTGGGCATGGTTTGGAAAGGCACACACCTGTCTATATATGGTCCTACAGTTGACATTGCATGTCAGAACACACCAAGCCATGAAGTACAAGAAACTGCCTGTAGACATCCAAGATCTGGAAAAAGGTACAGAAACTTTTCTGCAGCATTGAAGGTCCCAATGAGCACAGTGGCCTCCATCATTCATAAGTGGAATTCAGGACTCTTCCTAGAGTTGGCCGCATGGCTAGGGATGGGAATTGATAAGAATTTAACGATTCCGATTCCATTATCGATATTGCTTATCGATCCGGTTCCTTATCGATTCTCTTATCGATTCTCATTGGGTGAGGAAATAATTACAAATTTGTTTTGTTTGTTTGTAACTCGCTTTAATATCTGATAAGAACACTGCACATACTCAGAGTATACACAAATTATGTGTAGCAACCTCAGAACAAACCTAAAAGTAGGTGAGCTACAAAGTAAAGTCCAGGGACCTATAGATTTTTTCCCATTCATTGGTCCAGCGAAAAAATATATAAAACTGCCATTTAAGTGCCATAAAAACAAAAAACACAGACGGTAAACAGTCAAGGAAGAGCTTGTTCCTTTGGGAATATTCAACCTGAAATTAAATTCAACTCAACTGACATACAAAATAGAAAGAAGTCTTCTGTAAAGACCACAACTATCAACTTGGGCAAATGATTGACAATAGAGATTATTATCCGTATAGTAAAAGTTTACACAATGAAATGGCGCTCACATTAACTAAATAGACAAGTTCCGCTGCTGCTTGACTCACTTGTTGTTTTGTCGCTGAGTAGTAGAGAATCAAACACGCAACAGTCCTGCAAACGGATTGCGTGCTGTGTGGCCAAATGCTTCTGCATATTGGAGGTAGTTCCCCCCATTGCCGAAATTAAACTTTTACAATTGTTGCAAATGACTGCATTGGCGTCTTTTCGAGTGAAATATAACCACACTTTAGATCGCTTCTGCGTAACCAAAATGCGCAGCGCGTGTGTGACGGTCATGATGACACATTTGCAACGAGCCGAACCGTTAAGCGGAATCGTTAAGCAGGTACACTAACGGTTCCAAGGAATCGATTCACTGGGAACCGGTTCTAAAGAAGAACCGGTTCTCGATTCCCATCCCTACGCATGGCCAAACTGAGCGATTAGGGAAAAAGGGCCTTAGTCAGGGAGGTGTCCAAGAACTTAAGAGAAAAGAATCTTTCCATTTGGACAACCATCTCTGCAGCAGTCCACAAATTAGGCCTGCATAGTAGAGTGGCCAGATGGATGCCATTTCTCAGTAAAAGGCACATGACAGTCCGTCTGGAGTTTGCCAAAAGGACACTCAGAAACAAGATTCTCTGGTCTGATGAAACAAAGATTGAACAAGCGTCATGTCTGGAGAAAACCAGGCACCGGTCATCCCCTAGCCAATACCATCCCTACAGTGAATCATGGTGGTGGCAGCATCATGCTGTGTGGATGTTTTTCAGCGACAGGTACTGGGAGACTAGTCAGGATCGAGGTAAGGTTGATGCAGCAATGTACAGAGACATCTTTGATGAAAACCAGCTCCAGAGCGCTCTGGACCTCAGACTGGGGTGAAGGTTAATTGTCAACAGGAGAACGACCCACAGCCCAGATAACACAGGAGTGGCTTCGGGACCACTTTGTGAATGTCCTTGAGTGGCCCAGCCAGAGTCCAGACCCAATTGAATATCTTAGGAGAGATCTGAATATGGCTGTGCACCGACGCCCCGCCTTCCAACCTGATGGAGCTTGAAAGGTCCTGCAAAGAAAAATTGGAGAAACTGACCGAAAATAGGTGTGCCAAGCTTGTAGCATCATACTCAAAAATACTTGAGATGGTATTTGCTGCCAAAGGTGCTTCAACAAAGCATTGAGCAAAGGCTGTGAATAGTTATGTACATATATACACATATATTTTCATGTTTTGTATTATTTACAAGTAAAAGAAAGAAAAACATTTTCACTTTGTCATTATGGGGTATTGTGTGTAGATTCAAAAAAATAATTGAATCGATTTTGGAATATGTTGCACTGCACATGCCGTAGAAAATACTCCTACAATGTGGTGTCACATTTTACTCAGCTCATGCGGAGAAACAAAAACCACCCAACTACTGTGTGGCCAATTATGGTGTAGTGCAGGATAAAAGCCAGGCGCAGAGCGTGATCATTAGTTGAACGTTTTTCTTTTAATTAACACAAAAAAAACTGTTAACGGCGAAAAAACAAAAACATAAAGTGCTTCTTTTTCACATCAATGTTGCATAGAAACAATAACCAACACCGTGCACCAAGACCCAGTGACTTAAATAACAAACATAATTACAGAATCTAAATCAGTTGTGCCCATTCTTATTAACCACATCTAATTCCGGTAAACTTCAAAGTAATATAGGTGCCCCAATACAGTCCTAGCCTACTAGATGTCCTCAGTGACCCGCCTGTCTCATCCACCACTATTGTAGTTGCTACTGACCAATTTTTTGTGAAATTGCTAATCTCTTTTCTATGACATATTAGCATCATTGTTCCAGACGCATACTCCTTCCAAGGTATCCTGGACTCCTGCCTCTGTCATGGCTGGATGAGGGTGGATAAAAAGAGAGAAGCCAGGCGCAGGCGTGATAGCGTTTGTGGTGTATTATAATATCTGTAGTTCACCAAAGCTATTCACTGGTACATTTAACAAAAAAACAAAAGGAGTGACAGAGCTCATATATATATATTAATTAAATAATTATATGTACAAATCAACATTCATAGAGCATCTCATGAAAACACAGCACTTGTAACATGAACAATAGCACACAATAACACGATCAAAGAGAGGGAACATATAGTTACCTCTATATCAGAGAATGGACACCAGGAGTGCATAATTACGAGACAAGACAATGGGAGTGATAGGAGGAGCGGATTGGCTAGTAGACCATTGACGACGAACGCCGAAACACGCTTGTGGATGGCTGCTGCAGCTCCTTGGCCCAGAAGATGTTGAGTAAGCCAATCTGGGCAACAGAAATAGAATGCCTGCAACAGGGAAGGATTCAGCACATCCGTAGCTGGTACCCAGCATCACTCCTGCAGGCGGTACCCCTCCCACTCCACGAGAAACTAAAAGACCCCCGTTCATATAGAATTGATAAACCAAGTACTCCAGGTCCCCCTCGATATCCAGAGGGGCGGAGGGACCTCCCGCACCTCAGATTGCTGGAGGTGACCTATAATTTACCTTGCTCACTCTCCTCAGGACTTTAAACAACCTTTCAAAACCCGGACCCAGCTTCCGGCAGGGTAGGCGAAGGGGGAGGTTCCGGGTCGAGAGCCAGACCCAATCACCCGGTTACGTTAGCGTAAAATGGGAAGAAAGTATCTGTTCCCGTGCTGATTTTCTACTTTTGCCAGACAACAAAAAATAACAACAAAAAATATAGAATAATTTTCAAATAAGTTATAAATTGATTGGCATTTTACTCCGTTAAGTAAGTATTTCACCCCTTTGCAAAACATGACTTGTTGGCAACCACCTTTGTTGGCAATCACAGAAGTCAGGCATTTATTGTTGGACACCAGATGTGCATACATCTTAGGAAGGATTGTGTCCCACTCCTCTTTCCAGATCCTCTCAAATTAATTAAGGTTTTGAGGCTGACGTTTGGCAACTCAAACCTTCAGCTCCCTCCACAGATGTTCTATGGGATTAAGGTCTGGAGACTGGCTAGGCCACTCCAGGACCTCAATGTGCTTCTTCTTGAGCCACTACTTGGTTGCCTTGTTCATGTGTTTTGGGTCATTGTCGTGCTGGAATTCTCATCTACGACCAATTTCTCTTATGAATCATTCAGATGTTCATTTGCGAATAATCGCACCAACTGTTTTCACCTGCTCACCAAGCTGCTTGCTGATGGTCTATTAGCCCATTCCAGCCTTGTGTAGGTCTACAATCTTGTCCCTGACATCCTTTGACAGCTTCTTGGTCTTGGCCATAGTAGAGAGTTTGGAATCTGATTGATTAGTTGCTTCTGTGGACAGGTGTGTTTTATACAGGTAATAAAATTATTCTAATGCCATTTTTTATCTCTATAGAAGACACTAGGGAGCCAGAAATCTTTCTGATTGACAGGGGATAAAATACTGTGTGAAATGCAAATCAATTTATAAATTATTCAAAATGCGTTATTCTGGATTTTTTGGTTATTATCATGTCTCTCACTGTTTAAATAAACCTACCATTAAAATTATAGACTAATAATGTCTTTGTCAGCAAAATCAGCAGGGGATCAAATACTTTCTTCACTGAATAAGTCATACATAGAGTTGGCTGGTAGCTTTGCGGTTAATCGATCTGATTAGAAACTGCAAAGATGGTGTAAACTGTCACGAAATGCAAAGAGAAGGCACACGCAGAGCTGAATATCACGTTTGTGGTCGGTTTAATTGAATGAAACAAACACGTAATAGAACTGTAAAACAAAACACTTGTGACACTATCCAGGGAACTTAAATAGCCAATAAACCCAAAACAGCTGCTACGAACACACAGACCTGCTCTCCCCTAACACCCTGTGTAGAACACAACTCACCAATCTTCGACATGAGTGTCTGCTTCATTAATAAAATGTAAAAATAGATAATGGTTTAGTTCAAATTAAGCAATATAACATTTATTAATATCCTCATTCATTCTTTCTAATTTATAGTGTGACATTGATTATTTTGTTTTTGTGAATAATCTGAAGGCATTATAAAGTGCTTACGAAAGCTTTTTAAGCCTTTTTAAAATATATTTAGTTTCACGTGCGACAGAGACATTTTGAACAGATCTTCGGATTTCTTTGGGGCAAATGTTTAAAAGAAAATGCTGAACACATAATAAGTCTGCTTTTCAAATTCAACAATATGTTTTTGTAGTCACTGAACACCACAACGTGCTAAATGTCATTTCACAAAATGAAACGTTAACTGTATGATTAGTGTTATTCCATGGCACCTTCTTAGCTAACGGTGCTTACACTGCACTTAGAGTATGTATCATTATCTTAATGTGTCATTCTCATTCTTTTCAAACTCAATGTAATCGATGTTGGTGGCCATTTTGGTTCTTTAAATTATGGTTTCCTTTCTTTCCACCTGCTGGGCATTATCTCATTAATGCTCATTTTCCGTCATACACCTCATTGAGGTGACTTTACTCTTCCAAGGGTTTATGTCATAGAACAGAGCTCTGACAGGGATGGGAGACCGCTTTATTATTGTACAACTAATTATAACCTAGTTCTACTATAAGAAATCAATCACCTCTTATGATTACACCTGACGTGATCCCTGTATACAAGATATTTCACCTAGAATAACTCATCGTATTAGGCTGTATCCTGTACACGCATCCCTTCTGGACAGTGGATATACAAAGACATGTATCAATACTGCTTAGGAAATGAGAGAAAACAATTCACTGTCTCATCTTTTTAAGAGATTGGGACATGAATACATGTTCCATTTAAACCAGTTTGTGTGAGATTAACAACTCACATGTAGCAATTTGATATTATTTGAAGAAGAATGCTTTTTATCAATAAATATTCTATACATTTTACATGATGGGAATATCTCAATGATGGATTGATCTCAGCAAGTTAAACAATAGCAGCCAATAAGTATGTTGGTATAAATTAGGACCTACTAAACATAAATATGCATACATGTTCAACAAAACAATGTACAAATATCCAATAAACAAAAAATATCTGATTTGAAATGATAAACCGACAGTCTGTGACCATTCTAACCACAGTGACAATATGTTACCTGCATGATGTTTTTTTATCACAGCCCCACGTATCAGTGCCACAGCAATGACCCCCACAGAAAACCTGTCACGTTCCATAAAATTCCGGAAGCTTCCAGCTGGACTTGCCCCGCCCCTACAAATTGGCTTCCTCTTAGACCTGAGGAGGCATTTAAGAGCTGCCTGGGAAAAGCACTGGATGGAAGCCAAGAGAACCAAAGACAATGGACAAGGAAGGCCAGAAGACGGAGAGGCAGCAAGATGGCCAGGAGATGGAGGGTGCCAGAGCATCCGCCAACGTTGCGACCTCCAGGACCCATTCCTCCCAAATCCCTAACATGAGGCCGGCCAACGATTGCTTTTGATTTCTCCCTAACCTCTTTCCCTCGCGTTTTTTCTGTTAATAAAACGCCTATTAGGACCCTGAAAACAGCTTCTGCGTCTGTTCTCTATGTCTCTCCCTGTTGCAGTATGTACAGTATAAACATGCTTTTTCCACTCACCCTTGTGGTACTAAATCGTTCACCTCAGTCGCCCGGATGAAAAATTTGACAGTTTTCCAGAAACACCACACAATCCGAGGAGTTGAAAACAGTTGTAAATTTCCTCAAAAAGGAGCGCAATTCTTTTTTGAAAAATGAAGTCGCATATTACAATTGCAACAACAAAGCATAATGAATCAACGTGAAACACACATAACTTTAAGTGTGTGTGCGCGCGTGTGTGTGTTCCATGCGTCTCGTGGTGAAAGTCGATCCTAGCTGGTCGCCACAAAGGGAGGTAGGTCAATCCTTATAAACAGAACATGGTGATGATCAATAGATCATTCATGTTTGAGGTTTATAGATGTGTTTTACTTGTCATTAGTGTTTTTCTTGTCATTTTGCACACCCATTTCAATAATCCTATCACTGAAGTTGTATCAAGAGAAGCTTGGATGAAGTGCTGTCGGTCTTTCAGATGTAAATGTTAGGACTGGTACAATGATGAAGTTATTTGAAACAGGCAGGAACAGTGTGTTGTTCTAGTGAACGATTGAATATGGCTGTGAAAGTTGAGCAGCACAGTGCTCAAGTGTGGCTGGGGTGTTTGTATTCATAGCATACAACTCACACACGTGAACCGTGATCCGCAAATACACTGCAGCAAATTAGAATGTATCGTACATTAGAATTGTCGAGTGTCGGCGCCATCTTGTCTCTATCCTTGGAGTGAAAAAACGTTTTCGCTCTCTCCTATATTTCCCTGACCTACCTATGCTCTCTTGTCATTTTCATAGTAATCAATATGAATAATAAAATAAGTTGTGCATACTCTAGAGTTCTTTAACAACTATTAAATGACAGTACTGAAGTTCACAATCTTGCAATTCTTTATTTTTCATTTATTTTGTCTGTATCTGGTATATTGTTTTTTCTTCCACTGCAAAGGATTAGTGTCACAAAAACCCAACAGCAGGTGAATGCCACATGCCACATGTACCTACACTAATCGAAAACCTGAGTAATTAATGATGGCAAGACAATGAAATGAGTCCGTGGTCTTTACCTCACCTTTAGGGTGCGGGCTGCTGCTCCTAAGCTCCATGGTGCTGTATCGAATGATGAACTGTCAATAGAAATGCGAAGGACAGGAACAGCTGAAGTTGAAGTCGGGATGTGAGTGGCAGCCATTCCTCGACAGCACTCACCTTGCCGGAGTCCACCTTAAAGCTTCCCGCCGTGATGACAAACCCTAGGAAACAGAACGGTGGACTGTGAAAGTTGCACAACTCTGCCTTAAAGAACAGCGTGTTCCCGAGAGATGCAGGAATTCCTGCCGGACGTGAGCAACATGCTTTTAAGCGGAACCGGAGAACACCATAATATCGTTAAGGTAGACAGAGACCAACGACTGGAAAACCGCTGGGGCATTGGTCAGGTATTCATAATGGCCGCTGGCAGTGTTGAACGCCGTCTTCTAATCATTCACCTCCCGAACCCGAACAAAGTGGTAAGCATTTTTTTATAGGTCGAGCTTGGAGAAGAGACCTGCCCCGTGGAGAACTTTGAATAACAAGATGAGTAAAAGCGTTTAACGGTTCTTGACCATGATGTCGTTCAGACCCAGATGATCAACACAGAGAGAGGCAGTCTTGTCCTTCTTCTCCACAAAGTAGACGTCTGTCCCTGGAAGAGAAGATGATGGCAGAACAAGCTCGGCTGCCAGAGAGATCTTGATGCACTCTGCAATGGCCTTGGTCTCCAGTGTGGACAGGGAGTAGAAACACCCTCTGGTGCGTCGACATCTCTAACCTCTATGGAAGCGTAGAGGATTTAAGTAGAAATCCCCAGTTGTTGGACCAAAGCAGTGTTTAAATCACTTGTCAGCCCCGGAGTAAATTAAAGCTTGAAAGGAATCAGAATGAGATCCCTAAAGAAGGGTGGCATGATGTAGGAGAGCAAGTGACCCCAGCTTGGCCCACCAGCAGCCCTGCAACTACTGATGGGCTTGTGTCACACACCAGGGTTGTGGTGTACGATTGAACTAGGCACAGAGCAGGTAAATCACATTTGTGGTGTTTAATTAAAACCTTAACCAAACTACAAGATCTCATCTGACAACACCTTTTACTGACCGAACTACCCGGTCCACCATTGGATGTTGTATTGGGCTATCTGGTCGTCGGGATCCTTCCCTGGAGAGGGGTGTATAATGGGATCAATGGAAGTGTCGGACCTCTGTCGGAGCTCCTTCTTGGCTGCGCTGTGATTGGTCAATCTACATTCTAGGGTGTGGTTTAGCAAAAGGCGAATTGGATTATGTGCTTGACATAATTCCTACAACTGGTTGTGTGTCATGTTCTGCTCTGTTCGCATTGGATGGTTCTTACAGTCTTTACAGAAAACATCAAGGTTGATTTGCAGACAAGGCAGCAAGACATAACGGCAGCAAGAGGTGAACATGGCTGCTGAGGTCCAGATGTCTCTTCTATCTAAACATGTGCAATGTGTGGTAGAACATTTTGGCCACTGCCATCCGTAGGTCATGGCAATGCCTTTCAATCGTGACATTGCAATAATTCATTTTTTAATTATTATCAGTGTCTGTACAAAATACCTTCTTAGGATAAAGTTACAAATGTACATTAATCTGTTTGAGATTAGATAAGAAGTTTGGATTTTTAGATTAAAATGTACCTTTGGTTGTGCACACTTTCATACCTATGGTTTTATAACATGGGCAAATGCGGTTGATGCGGTGAAGTTACCCTGTCCACTTGCTAAAGTTACAGTATTTACGATCATTTATGTCCGTACCTCGGGCAGAAGACAACATGTGACAGAAGTACGTATGTAGATAATTCTACTTTTCACAATTGCGAAAAAAAATGTGTCTTCAGGAAAGAGGGTATTTCCATTAGATTGATGGAATTATCAGACCAAGGGTGTTGGTTTTTCAAAAGCAAATGTAACTGATTGGTCAAGAGTACCACCCTTCAAAACATCACCCTTCGAAAAAACAGAACTTGTCTACATCGTAAACATGTTAAATGTCGCAAAGAATGATTTGTGTGTGCATTCCAGGCTCATAGCAAAAAGTTTAATCTACGTAATTCCCTGCAAACACGTTCCTCAATGTAAAAACCTGCTAAATGGTATTACAGATTTGAAGATCATAGGAACACACACTGAATGTACGACTTTCAGAAGATAAGCCTGCAAGCACAACTCTCAATTTACGTCTGCGACATTTTTTGACACATGCACATCCCATAGAGTAGTATATTTACCGGAAAACCCCCAAACAGAAAAATCATCTTCAATGTAGTTTCTAGCATAGCATTTGTCCTGAATTATTCACCTTAATAATCCCAAGACTCTTAGGGCCAATCTGTCAACCGAGTTTTGGAACCCGAACTTGGATATTTGACACATTTATTTAACTAGGCAGCAAATTAGTTATCTACTACGAATACTACTAGCGAGCAAAGTCGCTAATGCAGCTACAGACATCCCAAACTGCAACAAAAAAGATCTTCCAAATTGAATTCAAAATTTTATTAAAAATATAATTCAAAATGTAATTCAAAATGTAACGTAACATTTTACTCAAATGTATTTCAAAAGTGTATTAAAAAATTGTATTCCAAATTTAATAAAAAATGTAATTCGGAAATGACCAGTGAACATGCTTTTTCTAAAAAAATTATTTTCAGGATATTGTACATAACTTTTGGGCGGTTTGGGAGCCGCTATTAGAATGTGTGAGACTCTCTGAAATTCCGAGAGAGTTGGGATGTCTGTAGATATTGGGATGAGAGTTGGGATGTCTCTGAGCTTCGTATCCTCAAGACCACTGGCAGACGGCTTGAGCGTCTTTACAGGAATACTGGCCTGACTGTTCACCATCTAGCTTATGTTGAACATGTAAATAATTACAAACTGGCCCTGAACTTGGCGCGCTCTAGTTTTGTGTCTGCCATGATCAATAAATCTAGTAACAGGCCAAAAGCATTATTTAACACTATAAATAAGCTCACCAAACCTCCATCTGAGGCTGTTCTAGCTTCTGATGAACTCTGTTGTTCTTTTCTTAAACATCTCCTAGAAAAAGCAGATGCTGCCCACCAGTGCTTCTCTACTGATGCTCCAACCACTAGACATCTGCTTAACCAATCTGATCAGTCCCTAACCTTATTTGCTCTAACTACTCCATCCTCTGTTTCTCAGTTAATTTTGAAATCTAACCCTTCGTCATGTCATCTTGACCCTGCACCCACTTCTCTTCTGAAACGTTGTCATTCAGTTATCTTTGCACCTATCTCCCACTTCATCAATGCATCTCTCACCTCTGCCTCTGTCACTCAAAACTGCCGCTGTTACCCCTGCTCTTAAAAAAACAGCTTTGATCCCTCTATTTTATCTAATTATCGTCCCATTTCAAATCTACCTTTCATGGCCAAATTACTGGAAAGTACTGTTGCTTCCCAGCTTCAGTATTTTCTTGTTGCAAATAACCTCTTTAATCCCTTTCAATCTGGTTTCCGCCCTCTACATAGTACTGAAACAGCCCTTGTCAAGGTGCTGAATGACTTGCTTCTTTCTGGTGACTCTGGCGTGCTGTCGTTACTCTAGCTTCTTGACCTTAGCTCTGCTTTTGACACAGTCTCCCATGAACTGCTTATGCTGCGGCTTGCGGATGTGGGTATTTCTGGTGCTGCTCTATCTTGGTTTTACTCCTATCTCTCCGACAGACAATTCTACATTTCGGTACAGGATTCTCGGTCACCTGCTGTCCCCCTTACGCAAGGTGTCCCCCAGGGATCTGTTCTGGGGCCATAATTATTCATAATTTATATAATACCTCTTGGTCTCATCTTGCAACGTCATGGTTTTAATTATCATTTCTCTGCTGATGACATCCAATTATACAATGTTTGTACACCTGCTTTGCCTGCCACGACTGACAAAATCTCAGCTTGTGTGCATGAAATAAAAGATTGGCTTCATTATAACTTTCTAAAACTCAACATGGACAAAACTGAGATAATTTTTACTAGAACTCCATCTCTTATCAGGAAAATTCCCACTGATTTCAAGTGTGAGATTGCAGGCACTTTTATCAAACCATCTAACACTGTTAAAAATCTGGGTGTACTTTTTGACTCCTCCCTCTCACTCCAGTCTCATATCAAATCTGTCACTAAATCGGCCTTCTTTCATTTACGTCGGATCGCCAAACTCCATCCTTTCCTCAACACTAAAGACGCTGAAACTGTAATTCATGAATTTATAACATCACGTCTTGATTACTGCAATGCCCTTTTTATTGGTCTTCCTGCCAGCTCCATCTCCAGGTTGCAATATATTCAAAACTCTGCTGCTAGATTGCTTACTCACACCAAGCGTTCTGCTCATATCACCCCAATTTTGTCTGATCTTAACTGGCTTCCAGTGGTCTATCGTATTCAATTTAAAATCCTCCTGCTCACTTTTAAATCTCTACACAGTTTAGCTCCCCCCTATCTTAGCAACCTGATCCATCCCTACAAACCGACATGCTCACTAAGATCCTCTGACTCTAGCCTTCTTGTAGTCCCTAAGCACCGGCTAGCTTCCATGGGGGCTAGATCGTTCAGTGTTGCTGCACCAAAACTGTGAAACTCTCTCCCTCAATCACTCCGCTATGTCTGTACTCTATCTGAATTCAAATCCTTACTCAAAACCCACTTATTCTCTAAGTGTTATTTGTAAGTTTGTATTTAACTGTTGTTGTCCTTCTGTGTATTTTTTGGTGGTAATGTTTGTTATTATTGCTTACTGTTGTATGTGCTGAATTGTAAAGCGTCCTTGAGCCCTTTATATAAAGAAAACATATTATTATTATTATTATTAGATATGTGATGGAGTTTGTTGACATCTATACTTCAACCATTCAGAAGGAAGGTCTAATGTGGACCTAATAAGAAAATAGTGAACTTGCTTGATTATTGGCTTTAATAACATTAAATAAGTGCGTAGCTATGATCAATCTACAGGATATTCAATGCTTTTACTTACTTGTGTTGATTTGGGGGATAAGCCATTCTAAACAATAATTACGTTTTTTAAGTCCATTGCAGGTATTTGTGAATCAATTCTAATTGTGAACTCGATGTCTTAATTCATTAATTGTCAAAAAACAGTACATACACTTATCAACTCCCCATGCAAAATCAATGTCTTTCATATCTTCTTATGTCATCCAGCGACCCAGCCAATTGTTTAGCCAGTCAGTCAGCGAGCGAGCCAGCCAATTGTTTAGCCAGCCAGTCAGCAAGCGAGCCAGAGAGTAAGTCAAACAGACAAAACCGTCTCTCATACAGACAGAAAGACAGGCAGCCACACAGCTTTACATATGCATCACTTATAAAGGGGTGTTAGGCAGTGGTGATGCGAGGGTGACTAGGAGTTAATGAGGGTGGATGCATCTGTATAAGACAGAAGGCGGCCTAGTAGCCCAAATGCATTTTGACAGACCACGCCAGAGGAGGACATGGGGGACCCTAATGGATTGTGATCCACCAGAAGATGACAGGCATTGATTGGGAGCAGTCTGACGGTACGTGTAAGGACAACGGAAAGGAAAGGTCAAGGTCAAATGGCTTGAAAGTGAGGAAATGGCCGAGTATCACGCAACATCGTAACAAAGCCATAGGCCTTTACCCCTGTCTATAATTTCCTGTTCTTTTATGAACATGTTCATTTTATGAATTTTGGGTATTTTTGATTCGGTCATAATGTGGTTTAACAATCTGTTTCATAATATGTTAGCACATGTTCATTAGCTTTCAATATCATATTCATAACAATATGGATTTTAGGATCATGAGAATAGATAACGCCTACCCATCTCTTCTGGGCTTCTTACCATTCTGTAGAGTCCTAGTCCACCCCAGAGCAATGACCGGTGAAATGGAGCACAAAATCCCAGAGTTTTGTCCAGGGCCTTCCCCTTTAAACTTTTCTTTTTTCAATCGTATACTCCTTGTGCCCTACTTTTTATGTCTTTTTTATATATTTTTATCTTATATCGTTCTCTCTCTCTCTTGGACTTTTTCTTTTTTCGTCACTGTCAAACACTCAAACGACTACAGTGAATTGACCTTTGACAGCTTGTGGAGAACTTGAAGACCTTGGAGACCCCCCCCCCAAAACAAATTCTACCTACATAATCACACCACTCGGCTATATGTCATGCTAAATTTGTTTGGATATACAGTGAATATTGAACCAAATACTGCTTATTTATCCGTAAGGAAGAAGTGCTTGCTCATCATTTTAAAAAATTATTTCACAATCAGTAGATGGAGTTTGGCCTGATTTCCCCTGGAAACCCTCCCTCTTTGACCATCTTATTCCCTCTCTCTGTTATTCTCTTGCTTCCATTACTTCCTCTCTGGCACCAGAAATTCACAACATTAGGGTACCCGGTCCTTCTAACAGCTTTAATTATTTCAAAAAGTCCTCTGAGTCAACGATAATGAAATTGAATTATGTCTTTGGCCATAGGGGAATTGAAGAAACTACTACATTTGCTCCCTAATGAGTGAGCCTATTAGCATTCATTATTATAATCAAATTACATACTGTACCAACGGTAGTAGGTCGAAGCACAATAGCATCATCACTGCTATTAGCGTGAACTAGATATGTGTACATGTGTCTCATTCTAAATTATTTCATTTACAAATTTATAAATCACAATAAACTCTAAATGTGGCGCTGCCATATTTGCCCATAAATAGTCAAAGAAACTCCCCAAATTAATATTCATTGATTGAGACATCATGGCAAACACCGAGAGGAAAACAATAAATAAACGTTACTCAATGTGAAGTAGCCTAGAAGTTCTTGTTGGAGATGTGGAAAAGAGGAGAAAATGATGTTTGTAGGGCACAGTGTGGGCCTCACTAATGCCAAAAAGCCGATTTAGTGGCAAAACGTTGCCGATGCTGTGAATGCCACAGCGTCAGAATGACGGACTGTGGCCAAAATAAAAAAAGTGGCCGGATATCAAAGTCGATGCCAAAAAGCGTCTAGCGCTTCATCGTAAATGTGTGTCTGCCACAGGTTGAGGAATGCCGTAAGCAGACACTGCTTGCTTGAGTGGATATCCACTGTCCCCTGCAAGGATACGGAAGGACTTAGACACTAAAATATCTCTATTAATCAAACGTACGTAGAAGCCAGCCATCACGCACAGCACCAGCCTCAAGTCTTAAAATGAATGAGTCATGGGTTGACCCAGGCCACCGAGCCACTACATTAGTGAGAAACATGTCTGCACCACAAATTATTTGGATATTGATCGAATGAAAATGTTTTACATTAATGAAAGCATTTTCATTCTCACACAAATGGCGACATGAGTCCAGTCAATAGCACCAATCACATTTGCTGCAAATTGCGCTTTTTGGTTTTCCTGTTCACCCGCGGTGTACAGAAACTTTATGTAATTATGAGACAAACCTATTATACCTACTAACACGTCTGGCATAATCCGACTAAGGGTTGGCTCAGATATCCCTGACCTGTTAGCCAATTCCCTCTGGAAAGTGCCAGTAGCCAGAAATGTACAGTGTTGTAAGAACTCCAAGTGGGAGTGGCACAGAGTGGTTTCTCCTGGTGCTCCTCTGTAACGCTGGGCCTAAAAGAGCGCAGAGGTCTAACAGGGCGGCCCGAGGAAGTCGGAACCAGCTTATAAGGTTAAGACATGCTTCACGATGAAACACATTTAAAAATAGAACCAAGTAAAGGCATATACATGAACACTATGATTCTGTAGCTGATAACGACATCTATACTATGAAATACACTTTCCCCAGTGGACAATAAAGATCTATATATATGTATTTCCATCTATCTATCTATTTATCTATCTGCTCCGTCAGACGGAGACATCGACAAGAATATCAGTTCTATACATGATTTTGTTCTGTTTGCCGTATTATTTATGAGGATGAATTACATAACATCCCAATATAATGTTGAAAATATTGAAAATATTTGAGTTATTTTTTGAAAATATATCTTCGTTTGAATTTACGTTACTATCTTGTTTTAATTTGTTTGTTTTTGCAAATCGATCAAACAGGGTTTTTTTCTGGCTGTTAATTGTAAGACTGGTTTTGTGAATTCTTCATGTTATTAATGACAGGAACTATTTCGATGACATTTTTGTGAGTATGCCTGCGTTTATAAATTAGGCCCCTGGTCATTGCATGTCATTGTATAGTATTCTCCCTCGTTAGTTTGTCATGTTGTACACCTGTCCGCACTTGTTTCCAGTTTACCCTCATTAGTTCTTGTAAGTAGTTTGGTCTTTTTATGTCAATCAGTGTGGTTCCTTGTGTGTGTTTATTCTACCTGATGTCTGTGCTTCTTAAGGTACGTTTTGTGTTATAGTTCGTTGTTGCTTTCTCTGAAATAACTATTCAATATTTCGTGAATCTCTGCGCTTGTGTCTACATAGTATAGAACAGTAGGAGGGGGTGCGTCTCTGAGCATATTTTGCCTATTTGCCACCTATCACGGCATGTGAGGCTGGGAAAGCACCTGTCGGACTCCCTGACCATCAGCACACTTAAGGTTGTATTTTGTCCCCTCTTCTCCCTCTCTACACCAACATCTGTACCTCCAGCCACCACTCTGTCAAACATCTAATGTCTGCTGATGACACCACCCTCATCAGATGTATATGGAGACGAGTCCGCCTACAGGGGGGAGATAACCCATCTGGTGTCCTGGGGCAGCCTGAACTACTTGGAGCTCAAAGCACAAAACACAGTGAAGAAGAGAGTGGATTTTAGGCGAAGCCCAGCAGCCATTCGTCCCATCGTCCTGGGTCATGGTGTTGAGGAAGTGGCTCCCACAGTCAACACTGTGGAGTCCTTTCACTTCATTGGCAACACCATGACCCAGGACCTCAAGTATGATCTGAACATCATCTTTCTCACAAAGAAAACGCAACAGAGAATGTACTTTCTCCCGCAGCTTAAAAAGTAAAAACTAGCCTAACACTTTAATGATTAACTTTTACACTGCTGCTTCTGTCCTAAACTCCCCCATCACCATTTGGTACGCTGTAGCATAATGTAGCAAGGTCAAGGACAAGGTCAGGCTACAGCGCATCATTCGTTCTGTTGTGCGGATCACTGGACGCAACCTTCTGTCTTGAAGTGAAAAACATTCCTGAGATAAACAGCAAAGATTGTACCCAATCCCACTCTGGAAATGGACTATTTAGACCTCTGCCCTCTGGAAGATGGCTGAGGTCTATCAAGACCAAAACATCTCACCACATTTGAACTCTAGCTAGACATTTGCACATTACATATTTACATCTTGCATATTCTAGTAAGTTATTGTTTCCCGTGATTCATATTTGTCATTATTGTGTCTATTAAGTGTTGCTGTAACAGACCGAAACAAATTCCTTGTTTGTTGTAAACAGACTTGGCAAATAAAACTCCTTCAGATTCTTCAGATTTTGATTCCTGATAAACAAAATGCATATGGAAACATGCAGTAACCTTTCATGGCAGACCAGGAAAACCCTGCAAGACCAGCAGTTTTGATAATGTTCTGACCCAGTCCTCTAGCCATCACTATTTGGTCCTTGTCAAAGTCGATTAGATCTTTACACTTTCCTATTTTCCCTGCTTCTAACAAATTAGTCATGTTATGATTTAATGGGCTTTTATGAAGATTTTACAAATGCTGGATTTATTGCTATACCTATAATATAATAATGTATTTATTTCAATATATACATATGTGTATATATTGCAATAAATACATTATATATTGCAATAAATGTATGTATATATATATATATCTAATCCGTCCACATACTTATTATCTATATTCCTACGTGGCTCCTACGTCCCTGCCATGATTTGTTTGATGTCACGTGACACACACTTGTCTTTAGCGTCCTCCCATCATCCCACGCGCCAGATAACCAGGAAGTATCAGGGAGACCCGGACAGCCCAGCTGAGCTCACATTGGAACCAGACTGCAGACACACATACATTCGCGAGTTTCTAGCTTACATGACAGCGTTACGCCGGTGTTACATGCGGTGCCGCTTCTAGATGTTTTAGTTTGAGGTATCTGCAGGCTTACGACTCACATTGCCATCGGCTGACTAGTTAACAGGATCCGCTAACGTTAGCTGGCTAATTATTAGCGAACCGTATTGACCTGATTATATTTAAGCCTGCCGTGCTCGTTTGTTACCTAACTAGGGTTGCTAAATAACAGGTATTATGGCTTGGGTTTATTAGCAACTGCTCTGATGCTGGTTCCAACACATTCCTGTATAATGGTTAGCCTGCCTGATAGCTCTCACTATCATACAATAGAACGCATGCCTGCATGCTTGTCCTACAAAACAATAAGGTGCGCATGCGCAGCCGTGGCGGGCGTGTATGTTGTTGCGTGCGTGTCTCTTTAGCTTTACTAATTGACTGCTACAAAATGTTTCCATTGGAATTGTTTAGTGTTGAATAACGACACTTATTAATCTATACATTAATCTTGTCATCAGCTCACGGTCGCTATAATAGTGGACAATATAAATAAAGCTAATTGTAGGGGACACTATTTATATGGTTACCAATTTTATTTTCTTATCACACCCATAAATGCCCATTACCTAAGTTGCTGATCATTACAGAATGAAAACAGTCTATATGCACCATGGCACAGAAAGAAATGTATTGGGACCACCATATACCTTTACCAAAGCTTGCCCCAGTCCACGCCAAGATTACTTTGGCTCTGGTGGCTCTGCTCTGCTTCATCAACAGCTATGATGGTGACTTTGTGTTCGATGATTCAGAAGCTATTGTCAATAACCAGGTAATATACTGATGTATTTAGCAAAGATCAAACCCCATATTTTAACAGTGCATAGAGATCTCTTATTCTCAGTCGTTCGGGTATGAGTGAGTGATTATTGCTCTAAATGCAAAAATATGCATTTATATACATACAACACTTTTTTGTCTGCATGATTTAATTAGTAGCTTCACATTTACAATTCAAATGCATACAGGGATCAGTTAAAATATTTCAATTCTTAGGCAAGAAAACAAATATTCCATGTCATTAACTTGGTTTGTGTCACATGTCTTTTCTCTAATGTGACAATCTCAGGACCTGAATCCTGCAACTCCCCTCAACAACATCTGGGGAAATGACTTCTGGGGAAGTAACCTGAGCAGCAACAACAGCCACAAGTCCTACAGGCCACTCACTGTCCTCACCTTTAGGTAGAAAACATGTCAAAAAAACTTATTACATGCACATTGTCCTCAAAGGTGTGGACATGCCCTCTCCTTACATCATTTGTATAATTGTAGCTGCTTCTATTGACAGTAAGAATCACAGGTAGAGAGGTGAATAGGAGACTTGGTAAGGGTAGACAGAAAATGAGATTGGTATGGACCCCTGCTGTTCAGCGGTGAGCATTAAATGCATGGCACTGAGTGTTGCCAATGGACCACAACGCTGCATGACACTGGGCATTTGAAACAGATGGATACATCTTAAATATGGCATGATTAGACCTGACACATTTTTTGTAAATCAATATTATAATGCAAGTTTAACCCTAAAATACAGTGTTGAAAACACAATTATGTTCTGTGATAGATCGTAGGGTTGTATTATGTACACTGGTAGTCAAAAGTTTTAGTACCCCAAATTTTCCAGTTTTTATTAAAATTCAAGCAGTTTAGGTCTAGTGTATATAACCTAAAGGTAAGTGGTAAAAAGTTGTAAAGTGCATTTTAGATTTATAAAAAGAGAGTTAACAAAATATAGCTGTTCTGCAGCTACAGAAGTAAATTAGGTCTTAAAAGTCAATGCAACAATTCTTGCCGGCGTCTCAAGTCTTGATGATTACTTGCGAACCTTCTGTCTGAATAATAGCAGTGTTGGAGCAGATGGTGTAACTACATTCTCTAAAGTATTGTTAGGACAGTCTTGTAATGCAGGAAGAACTATGTTGCTATCACAATTGTAAGAAAAAAATAATGAAGGATGACACATTTATGATGTATCAACATAATGACAATTCTATTATTTGTCAATTTTCAAACAACAATTTTGTTTGTATTACTTCATGAATGTATCACTCACACATGATCCCAAAAATCTGAAACATTCTTCCATGCATTTTTTTAAATTATATATCTGTACAAAGCCAGAGACGCATCATAAATAATAGGAAAACCGGAAATTGCAATGATAAGTCTTTTGTTCAGGTTTTTAGATAGTGAGGGAGTTTTAACCTATCTAGTAGAAACGAGAAGGGACTTCCTGTTTCAGAGAACATCTACCCAGTCATTGGTTATTGCTGAACTCTGTCACTGCTTGCTCGCTGGCAATTAGCATATCGTTCAACTTTCAAATGTCGCTCTAGCTGGGAGATTTTGTCTCAGAGCATAGCTCCACCCACAGTCACTGAGTGTAGCTGTCTCTCATTGGGAATAAATGGTAGTTTGTCTCTTTGTAGCTGTACGTCGTCCGCAGTGTGCATGCCGCATAAGAGTCTTGCCTCAGACATTAAGCTTTAAGCACTGCCAGTACCTTATGGTAGACATCTTATTGGCCAGGGTTTATCCTACACCTAGATAATGACCCAAAACATACCCAGGCTATGTCAGAACTATCTTAGTAGAAAAGAACAAACAGTATGATTCAAATCTTGGAATGACCTGGACAGTCCCCAGATTCAATCTCCATTGCGGTGGATATGAATGTACTGTGTAGAAGGGTGATATCAAAGCAATCTATGAGTGCAACACGTTTGTGGGAGATTCTGAAACATTACTGGTAAGAACTCCCAAACAATATTACATTTAAATTGTAGAAACAATGCCACAAGTTTGTTTGGCTGTTATGCCGGCATAAGGTGTTTACTTTGATGAGTAAACACTCTAACATGAACATTCAGTTTTGTTTAACAAAACAATTCCATTATTTATTTTTCGTCTTCAATTGTTCATTTGTTTTATCCTTTAATTTCTGAGAACATTAAGACATTGTGAAATTAAATAATAACTGGAACAATTTAATTGTTCTAAAACTTTGAACCGGTAGTATATTTTACATTGACTGATTACAGGATCCAATAAAATGGTAATTATGTTTCCTCACATGGAAAGGAAAGTAGTTTTGTGTGATTGTCTGTCATTCCAAAGAGTGTGTTTGCAGAAAACAAAAAATTGTATATGACATGGCTTTACTTGTCTGCGTAGGACTCTTCAACTTAGGTCCTGAAAGCTCCATTCTCCCTAAATTCCTTATATCAAGGAGAACAAGGTTTTTATCTCCAAGACCTGACTTAAATAGCCCGACTTACAGCTTTTGACTGAACTGAACTGCTACTCATGCATTTGCTGATATTTGGAATTAATCACTACATCAAATAAAACCGCAGTTCAGAAATCTCCCTAAACTGATATAATGTCCTGTTTCTAAAATATCAAGAACACACATGAAGATCCACTAATTATGTGTATGTGTATCTTTTCACATGGTTATAGGTTCAACTACCTCATGGCCGGTGGGCTACACCCAGTGGGCTTCCATGTCCTGAACATCCTCCTGCACAGTCTCATATCAGCACAGATGCTCGATATATTTTCCATACTGCTCGGCGGTTTGGTCTACGAGGGCGGGAAGAGGCTCGACCACGCACCCAAGGCCTCTCTCTTGGCCGGACTTCTCTTCGCCGCTCACCCCATTCACACTGAAAGTGTAAGTAGTCAACAAGAAAGGTTTAGGGGTGGAGGGAGAAATCACAAAATAATATGTATTGTTACGGCATGGTATATTATGTTGCTATTTTTACATATTGAGGCATTGAATTCACCTTGACAAAAATAAACGAGCAACCAGTCAGATGGAAACTGTGCAAAGAGTGATTCAACGTCTGAGCCTTGTGCTTTGAACCTCTTACCAGAAAAGGTCAATGCCGAGTTTGAAATGCTTTTATTTAAACCATGCTTTGGCATTGGGGCTATGTGGTTAGCTCTATAGAATGCAAAGAGCATTGAAGTGGTGTCTTAATTTAAACCAATATTCCATGGTGGGTGACGGTGGCTATATTTGCTGTAACATTTGTGATGTTTGGCAGGTTGATGCATTTTGAATGAACAACATGTAGTCTCTCAACTTTCTTGTACTTTTGTCAGTGGCCTCTACATCAAAACATAATATATTGCCTTGTATTGGATGTTACCAAACATCCTGTTACAGTTTTTGCCTATTGGAACTCAATCCAGTTGGATGATTCCTCGTCTTCGTTAAACAGTATCTCCTCACTGACTTTCCAAAATAATAACAGTCTCACATCACAACATGCCCTCCGCCCCCCCACAGGGTTTTTGTTGTATTAACCATGCGCTAGAGCCATGCCGGGAACAAAGTCACAGTTGGGATGTTTGTCAGGAAAAAAAGGTGTGCGTTCTGAGCGAGGCGCAGATTATTAGTGTCTTGTTCTGACCTGGTGGCGGTGTGAGGGCCGTGGTGCCCGGTAGGAAGGCTGCGTCTTCCCCCCTCGCCTTTCAGATAGCTTTAATCAGGGAGGGTGAGAGTCTGATGGAGACCTAGGGGTTTGAGATGGGCAGACCACGGACCTAGGGCCTGCTGCACATATCAAAGGAGATGTGCCCCAGGATCCCAGTGTGTATACTATTACTCAAAAGTTTGGGGTCACACAGAAATGTCCTTACTTTCCACTAAAACATACATTAATATACATATATATGTTTGAATAGGATAGGAATTATAGTCAGTTTGATTATATAGAAAGAAGGATTTTTAATTTCAATGTTAATTATGTCCTCAAACTTTGCTTTTGTCAAAGAATCCACCATTTGATGCCATTTCAATGACCTTTGGCATTCTAGTTGTCAATTTGGTGAGGTAATCTGAGGAGATTTTAACCCAAAACTTCCTGAAGTACCTACCACAAGTTATATTGGCATGAAGGGCACTTCTTACATACCATATGGCCACGCTCCTCCCACACTTGCTAAATAGGGTTGAGTAATTGCATCGTTTGGAGCTTTGCTTTGGTTATGGTCCTGATATAGGAGGATATTGGCTCCCATCCCTTTATTTCTGTCTGTGTCTACTGATCTTTTTTATGATCCAAACAACTCACAGTTTAATTAGTCCATCCATAACACTTTTTTCCCTATCTGCCTCTGTCTAGTGTCTTTGTTCTTGTGTCCATCTTAATCAAATTTATTGGCCTGTCTGAGATACTGCTTTTTCAATTGCAACTTTGCCTAGAAGGAGAGCATCCTGGAGTCGCCTTTTCACTATTGACTTTGAAACAGTTTTTTGTGGGTACTGTTGTAATGAAGCTGCCTGTTGAAGACCTTTTAGGCATATGCTTTTCCAACCAAACACTGAACTGTATTTGTCGTCTTGTTCAGTTTTGCACCCGGGCCTCCCACTCATCTTTCTATTCTGGTTAGAGACAGTTAAAGCTTTTCTTTTTGAGGGAGTAGTACACATCATTGTATGAAGTCATTAGTTTCTTGGCAATTATTCACATGGAATGGATTTTATTTTTTCACCCAAGTTTAGACTGATTAGTTCAACAGAAAGTTGTTGGTTTCTGGCCATTTTGAGCCTGTAAACAAACAGTTGCTGATGCTCCAAATACTGAACTTGTTAAAAGAAGGACAGTTTTGCTGCTTCTTTAATCAGCACAAAATATTTCAGCTGTTTTCTAACCACATATGAGCCTTTCAAAATATGCTCTGTTACTTCTAATAAACAACGTTTTCTTTTGAAGAAAAATATTTGTTCTCTTTTGAAAACAAATACAGATTTTTTTCACCCCAAAATGTTGATTGTTCATGTATTCTCTGTGTGTAAGGCAGGCCGTATAAACCAGGCACACTATGCAGAATCAGACACACTGTGAGGTCGTTTTTTTTTTCACACACACGCATACACACACACACCCACACACATACAGTAAAGATGAGGGACACAAATGCACGCCGGTAATGAAAGAGACTCCAGTGCTGGCTGTTAAATGGCTGCTGGCATTTAGGTAGCTACAAACATCCTATGAGCAGAACAAGGGGAAAGAGTGTCTATCTATCCCAATTATGCAGCACCCGGTTGGCTTCTTCAGTGTTCTTTTTTCTTTTTCAGATCTACCAGAAATATGTAGATTTTCCATCAATGCTAAGTGTATAGATGTCATGAATGTTAATTACAGTATGTATTAACATATGAACCAACTTGTTACAAGAGGGTTTGCACAAGGTCCTTAAAGTACTTAAATTTGGGTCTAAAGTAAATGTCAGTACTGAAATATTACTTGAAAAGGAACTATAAAGTCATTGAATGGGATTTTGTCTGGTCTGTGTACAATGGCAAGGGATTCTGGTCGGTGTACAATGATAAATGACTACATCTGCAAGGCCTATGTTGTACTCTTGTTTCAGGTGGCGGGGATTGTCGGCAGGGCAGACCTTCTCTGTGCACTGTTCTTCCAGCTGTCATTTTTGACCTACTGCAACGCCTTCAGAGGAGGTGGGTTTTGTGAGTAGCTCAGATTGTATTTTGATGTATGTTAAAACAAAGTACCAGCCCACACTTCTCATTCCTGGTCATCTATAAGTCACTAATGGGGAGACAGACACAAGCGCAGGGCGAACCAAGGACATTTATTAAATAAAAGCCTAACTATAACGTAAAACCACTAGACATAAGCAATCGTAACGTTGGCAGACACCAAACAAAGACCGACAACACACACTGGGAAAGGATGAACTTAAATAGGATGGTGATTAGGCAATCACACATTGAAACAAGTGTCTGTGCACTTTTTGTAGTCCATTATTCGAATTCGTTCATGAAGTGTATTAATTGCTGCAATAACAGGCCAGAACAAATTCCTTGTTTGTTGTAAATGGGGTTGGCTAATAAAACTCTTTCTGACATGAACCTGAGAACCTGATTGATCTATGGATGTCTTCTGCAGCTAGTGAGAGAGAGAACATTGGCATCCATTGGATAGCCGCAAGCCTCTTGCTGTGCTCTGCGGCCATGCTCTGCAAAGAACAAGGCATCACCGTTCTGGTAAGGGCCATCAAAACCTCCTTGACATTACTAAATTAATTCCACTTAGCAATTTCATGCAAGACATTGCCAAGAAACTGAAGATCTCATACAATGATGTGTACTTCTAATCTAAACAATGTTAGTGTTTTTGCTTATTTTATCTTCACTGCAGCTTTCAGTGGTGCTAACATAATCACAAAAGGGTGTTTAATTATCAATTGGCCTTTTAAAATTATAAAGTTAGATTAGGCTGATAGTTGCTGTTTATGTGCCTCTATGTAGACATTCCATTGAAAATCTGCGGTTCTCCCGCTACACTAGTCAATTACAACATTAGCAAAATGTCTACGCTCAGTTTCTGGTCAATTTCATGTTTTGATTGATAGTGTATGTGTTGTTTTTTCCGCTTCCTTTTTTACATTAACGGTAATGCGATATCTTGTGTCTCTTATGAATGACTCTGCGTGTATATTGGAAGCCAAATGCAATGTTTAAACGTATTTGACTTGTGCCACAGAAGTTACCTGATTAAGGTGGGTGTCTCTGGCCTACATTATGCACAGATGACTAATCTTTAACATTTTTCTGTCTTTCTCTCTCCTTCATCTTTTTTTTCTCAGGGGGTGAACGCTGCTTTTGATGTCCTTCTGATATGTAATGTAAATGTCTTTGAGCTGAGCCACAGGCTGTTTCTTAGGAAGAAAAGAGCAGACGTGAGTAACTAGCACACTGCTGTTTGCAATTAATGCCCAATGCACATCTGCATTCTACAAGATATGTGTGGATACTGGGACATTAATTTAGTTTATAAAGGATTGAATCCTGATCATGTATCTAAAGACAATGCCACTATAGACATTTGAATGTTGATATTGGAAGGTTGTTTCATCTTATTCTACGCTGGTAGTCTCACTACCACAAATAGCTAGATTAGGGACAGTAAAACGTAATGTGTGTGTGCATTGGGACGGGCTGTTTTTTTCTTGTTGAGATCATTAATTACATCAAATTACATGCTTTTCGCTGTTAGATCATGTGTTGGTCATAATGGAATTGAAAGCACGGTAGCGTTGCCCTGTAGTCAGCTTTTTTATTTGTATCTTAATGGAAACTTGTATTACTTCACACTATTGGCAACTGATCAACTTCTGGTAAAACATATTGTTATGCCTTACTCCTTACGCCTACATTGTCATTATATCCCACTCGTTTTTACACAATGCACAGTTGCTCAATTTGAAATATATTTAGGTACACACAGCCTACAATTATGAAAATGTAACTTTCTTTTTTATAATAATGAATTAAAAAGTAAAATGAAATAATGTTGCTGCTCTAATAGCTTTTCTAGCCGTTTTAAAATACTTAATGGTTTGTTGTATATTGCCAATATTCTTCACGCCTCATCTTGTGTTGCTTATAAAACAATGAATCAGTGGTAGACCTGTCTGGTGGAGGTTGCAGGTGCATCTTGCTCCCACGCACATGGAAAGATTGAGAAGATCAAAAGAAAGTTTAGAACTTGGTTGCATATTGTCGGGTCAACATGTACAATCACACACCACCATAATGCAGATACTGAATATTTTTAGAAAGGCAATTTGAGAAAAAACAACTCAGGTTAGTCAATGGAATGACACAAAGTGATTATCATGATGTTGGAAATAAGGTGTTAATATTTTAGTCAAACTTGACTGGCGCTGCTTGAGTCTGTCAGTGACCTACGAAGTACCCGACTAGGAAGGGAAAAAATGCCAAGTGTACTATTCCCTATTTCACATAGTCTAGCGGTTCCACACACGACTATTAACCTTGTAGAGAACAATATAAATTGTAGTACATTGGAGTGCAGCGAGCAATGTGAATTAAAGTATTGCGTGTTTTCCCCCCGTATTTTATGATCAAATATTGTTGTTCAATTTCAATAATTTGTTCATGAAGTGAATTTGAAAAAGAGAAAATCAACAATTGGTAACAATTCAAATAGGACATTTTAACAAACCTGGCACATTTCTGCTTTATTTAATTTCAGGCAATAACTTCTGCCTTTGAATACACAAACCAAACAATTAAAGTAAATGTTGAATAGTTACAAGCGAATAGGCAATTTTTTATATTGTCAGAAGACATTTTAAATATAGCACAAGGCTTTTACGGCTATGTTTTCAATAGACGGCAGGAAAAAGAAAGTACTTGAGTTACTCACAAACAGGGTTTACATACACAAAGAACTTTTCTTTGAAATTAATTTGCATTCAGAAGATTATAGATTAGGGTGCATGATATTGATGAAATGTGATATTGCGATACAGATCATGAATATTACAATATCAATATCACTTTTGGTATTCTTAAACATATGTAAAACAAAAGAGTGATGGGAAAATGCATCAAAATAGATGAACATATAAAAAACAAGAAGTGTTCTTACAACATTGGGGTTTATTTCAACTGGCAGTCATATTGGACTGGTACCACATGAAGGAATAAATAAATAAATTAAGGCCATGTCAACAAAACAGGACATATTGTACTTGTGTTAAAGTATAAAAAGACCTACAGAACAGGACATGTTAGAAACAATAAAAATATGTTTTTTTTGTTTATTTCCGCATTATCATCATGATATAGGTTACATGTTATGAGTCAAGAAAACGAGTATGTCAAATATGGCTGTTTTAAGCTATGATTAGAAGTTGTCATTAAAAAAATAACAAACTAAGGAGATGTTCTCGTCTTTAGGATATCCCATTTTAAGATGAAAAAAAGGCTTATGGGTTTACAGAATATTTTAGCATAATGGCTTCAACTTTATAAACAGATACATCTGGATTTAAATACATTTTATATTGTTAAAATGTTTGTTTTCGGCCTGGTTTGACTATTCTGCTCTCAATGGCTATGACTAAGTTACTTAGTTTTTTTTTTGCTGAATTCTATTTTAGTAGGATGTACCTACAACTACGTAATTACCTTGATTACCTGCCTTGAGATGCTTTTCGAAAAAACAAGACTTAGTTCTACTAATAGTCCAATCTAACATCTACCGATTATACCCCCTGTAGTTCGTTAAGCCTACTTAATTTTGACTCACGCTGTTGTTGTTTTGGTGGTGGATTAATCTACTCGGAATAATGCAAGCATGATTCGTTATGCAAGTATGATTATTTCTTTTTTTACGTGTGTGTCATGTCAGGTAAGTGAGCTGGTGCCAACGGGGCTCTTCACTCGATTGGCTCTCCTGTCCCTGGGTGGAGCCTCCCTGCTGTACGCCCGCTGGAAGATCATGGGAACTGGGCCACCGGCCTTCACCGAAGTAGACAACCCAGCATCCTTTGCAGAAAATGTATTTCTCAGAGTGAGTCTAGGATTTAGCTTGTTGAAGAATTGCTAAATATTTTCGTAGAATTGATAACCCTCTTTTATTGCTGTTTGTTGCATTTTCCTTACTGTTGAAAACTTAATAAAATGTTGACAGTTTTGCGTGCTGTAGAACAAAACTGATCTGTTGTTTAAGTTTAATGGGTACCACAATGTAGAGGGTGAAAGAATGCATTTGAATATATACAAATACAATTGATGACTGTGTCTGCTGGCCTGTTTTGAATGTTTAAATGTTGCCAGTCTTGACTCTAACTATCCCGTCCTTGCCTTGAAAATAGACTACTTATCATTGTATCAATCCTTTGATTGACTGTGCTTGTGTCTGATTTTATAAACTGTTTAATATGCGTTTCTCTTTCCCTCCCTCACCCTCTCTCTTGCTCTTTACCTCTCTGATTCACCTCCCTCTCTCCTCCGCCCTGTTGTTTGTGATTGCCAGATAGTCAACTATAATTACTACTACTCACTGAATGCCTGGCTGCTGCTGTGTCCCTGGTGGCTGTGTTTCGATTGGTCCATGGGCTGCGTGCCCCTCATTAAGTCTGTATTTGATTGGAGGATGCCCTGGCTGCTGCTGCTCTGGAGTATTCTGATAGGCTTGATAAGCCAAGCCGTATGCTCACAGGACACCCAGAAGAGAAGGTAGGAGTGAGTCTAGCTGACTCAACACACACTCACACTTACATCATCTTGCCAAGATTGTTGGCAAGCGTTTTTTTTTTTCACTGTGTTTTTTTTTCACTGTGTTTTTGACCCTTTTTCATCACAGCAACTACCAGTAAATTTTGAAAAGTTAAAGAAGCTTACAAGCCTCCATGAGCATTTGTGGCATGCCTTTCTATTACTATCATTCCAACCAGGAAGTAATGTCTGTTAACTTTAGCATAGTTAGCTTATACAGGCCCCAAAAACCACATGAGCTGGTCTTAGGAATGCTGTGAGACTGGGATATTTGCTATACATGCCTCCCATCTCCCTAGGGGATGCTTGTAAATGTGCATTGCTTATTGGACTTCCCAGCCACCCATTAGTTAGCAGTTGAAAAAGCATGTATGCTTACAATGCCACGCACTTAATTATGAAGAGTTATGGCAATGTACCTGATGAACTGCTGTTGGAGTACTGAACTGTTAAAGTAATGTTAGAGTACTGAACTGCATTTATATTAATATGAGTTGACACAGTGGGTATTGAATGATTTGGCTTTTTCTGTAAGTCACATGTAACTTTACCTGTCTGAAACATGCACAAACTCAAGCAAATAACTTCTCCTTCTTACATCCTGTGCAAACAGTCAACAATGTGAGAAACAGAACAACCTGCTCAAATATGCCCTATAAACGTTGCCGGGTTTTTTCTTGCAAGGTATAGGCAGTGTTTTGTTGTCTAATCTGGCCTAAATTCATTTTTTTTGGTGCAGCGGATGTTGGGAGGGGCTGTATAAAAACTCTACGTTTACAGGTTGTTGTTCATTCAACGCCAGTATGGAACACGCATCACTCCTAATGCTATTTGTATTGAGTACACAAATCTATGCTGGACACATTTCTCAACAAAAGGCTGTTCTTTCCGCAAGACCATGGCCACAGATATTGGCTGGGGAAACTGTCACTCTCAGATGCAAAATTCAGGATAAAGATGACTACGTCTGGGAGTATAACTGCTATGTCAATAATCGGAAAGTGAATCCTTTTTTAAGAAAAAGTATGTTGAAAATACGTGCTGTGACAAAAAGACCACTCAAATGTACTTGCGTTGGAAAAAGTAGGAGGACTGGACAGAGATCTGCTCCCAGTGAAGCAGTCACTCTAACTGCAATGGAGAGACCTAAGGCTATCTTGCCTGAGTTTTCTGCATGGTGGCTGAAAGTTGGAAGCTCAGTGAATATGAGGTGTGTGGTGGAACCCTCATCCACAGGCTGGAAGTTCTACTGGTACAAAATGGACGGAAAGTCTAACTCCGCGCAGCTCTTTCCTGTCAGCGATCATGGAGTACGAGGCACCTACTCTATCAGCCCTGTTGGTCGGAATCACACTGGGGAATATCGATGTAAAGGTGAAAAAGGGAAAAGTGTCTATAAAACAGAGTTGAGCAAATCTCAATTCCTCTGGGTTGAAGATCTGACTCATCCAGCATCTCTGATCGTCACTCCAGACATATCCCAGCACTTTCAATACAAGTCGGTCTCAGTGAGTTGTAAGGTCCAGGGAAACTCTGCTGGATGGAGGTTGAAAAGTTACACAAACAAAGACGGCATGTCAGACTTATCTTCTGACATTGGATCATTAACTGGATTTCCACATGATTCTGGAGTGTACTGGTGTGAGTCTGAATCAGGGGAGCACAGCAATGCTGTCAACATCACTTTAATGGATAGAGACTTGATCCTGGAGAGCCCAGCCCTTCCTGTTACTGAGGGAGACTCTGTGACAATGCGATGTAGATATCAGCAAACACCTTTAAACTTCAGTGCCAATTTTTATAAAGGTGGAGCACTCATCAGGAATGAAACAACTGGAGAGATGACCATCAATGCTGTGACTAAGTCTGATGAAGGGCTTTATAAGTGTAAGCACCCTGGGAAGAGAGATTCTCCAGCAAGCTGGTTGATCGTTCAAGGTCTAGGTCTCAGGCCATCGAATCAAGTGACTATTTTCTTGACAGTGGGACTAAGTATAATATTTGCATTTGTCCTCATGCTCTTCTGCATGTTCAAAGTGTGTGCATCTGTGTCCAACCAGGACCGAATCGCCAGTCAGAACCAGATCCAGGTGCAGTCTGTTAATACAACAGCTAGTGAGGTGGTTTATGCTGAAGTTGAACATCGTGTGAAGCCAGTTCAATCTGGCACCATTTGCTCCCCAGTGAGGACAAGAAGCGCAATTAGGGAATCTAGTGAGGTTACCTATGCTCGGATTAAATTAAAGAAGAAACGAACCCTTAAAAAAGTGGACGAACCTGACGAGCCAATCTACTCTGCTGTTAGATGAGGAGGAGCCACAGATTAAGGAACGCTTTCTATGCTCAGAGACACAGACAGAAAAGGCAAACAAGAACTGAATGTCGTCATATATACGCTTGGATTATTATTAAATGATAAATGATACAGCGATCGGCCATATGGTTACTCTCACCTGACCACCCTGACTTGTCTGCGGATACCCCGCCCCATATACAACATGGGGTTCTGACAACTTTCTTTCAGAACCAGCATTAACCTAACTTGATCAGTTTTAGCTACAGTAGCTTGTCTGTTTGAAAAAGACGACACGGCCTTCGCTTTCTACGCGCATCAATGAGCCTTGGCCCCCCCGTGACTTTGTCGCCGGTTCACAACTTCCTGCCTTGGACCATTTTTGATAGGTACTGACCACAGCAGCCCGGAATAGCTGCAGTTTTGGAGATGCTCTGACCCAGTCGACTAGCCATCACAATTTTGCCTTTTTCAAAGTTGCTCAGATCCATGTGCTTTCCCATTTTTTCTTTCACTTAACTTTTTTCTTTCACTTTTTTTTAATCAACTTTGAGGTCAAAATGTTAAATCAAAATTTGCAACAAAATGTCTAATATACCCCACCCACTGACAGGTTACTAGTGTTATTCGCTGTCCCTGTCAGTGGTCATAATATGATGGCTGATCGGTGTATGTTTTATGTTCTGCAAATTTCAATGAATGATTATTTATTACTTGGGTCAAAAAGGAGCCGTGGTGTTTGATACAGACCATTATTTGTTCATGTCAAACCGTGCACATAAGCCTGTGTTTGTGCATTTTTTTTTTAAATAAAGGGTGGCAGCTGAATGAGGACGTGGATGTAAATAGCAAGTGTCATTCTTTTCTTGGTAATTTCTGTGACATCGGCTTGACGTTATACAAAAGACGTTAAGTTTATTTTGTTTTTTGTATACTAGCTAGATTAAAACGCTGTTACCCGGCCTACTTTTAGTAAGTCATTTTTATTAGTCATTAGATCTTTTGGCTTACATGACTTCACACCACTGGCGGCAACACATATCCGATGTGGATTTGTTAGAGCATCCACCACCAGACAGGAGCAAAGTACAGACTCTGCAGATGATTGAATTTAATCCATCTTATTCTTTAAAAAACAGTCAATCTATGTGAATTGTGTGGATTACATAAATATGAGGGAATATGCAGAAAGAGTCTCTAGCACTCGTCACTTCACTCCACGTATTTATTATGCCAGCCAACTGCACTTCCCTGAATTACATTTTCAGACCAGTCTTGATTTCCTCACTACAGATTCAATAGGAGAGCCTAACAAAAGTAAATACAAATTTTAAAGAACAAAGTGCACACACTATAGAATTATTCACTTAAAACTATGCGGCTATATAAATGTCAAAATGCTACACCCTATAAAACTGATCTACTAGAGTTGCCTACATTTTATGTCATTTTAAAAAGTCAATATTTATTTCACTAAAACATAAGTTCTGTGTTGTAAGAGGACACATGCAAAGTCTCCTAAAATGCGGACTTACTGAAAGGGTTCATAAAGGACTCAACATGTCTGCCAGAGAGCCCTTAGTGAGAATGCGCTTCAAAGTCAGTGAGTGTGAGCCTAGTTTTAGGGCAGTTCTGTCAACCTCCAGTTTAAATGATGGAATTAAGTGACACTGAGAGACGACTAGTACAATCTTATCTCAGGGCTCAACCACAGGCACTATTGTTTTGTCTCTTTTTTTATATGTTTTAAGGTGTTTGGTGTTGGCTAAGAAAACCGTAGTTACAGAGCATGTAACCATATGAATTTAACCTCTTGTCAGGACATTGACCCTGAGCCTAGTTCTTCTGGTGGTTCCCTTCCTGCCTGCCTGCAACATCTTCTTCAGGGTGGGCTTTGTAGTTGCAGAGAGGGTCCTCTATCTCTCCTCAGCCGGATATTGTATGCTACTAGCCTACGCCCTGGGTCACTGCTGCTTCCGCTGGAGCAAACACAAGGTATAGAGCAATGAGAATCACTTTTAATCCCTTATTGCCGTAACACATACTCAGAATTGTGTTTGTGTAATGAGACTACCGTTGGTTGACAACATACAGGATAAAACACAAAGTGGCACATCACCAAGCTAAATCAATTGAAACCCGAAACCAAGATGAAAGTGAAAGCATATGTAGTTTCTGCTCTATCACGTTAAGCGACAGGCTGAATGTCTCAGCCGGGTATATAAACTGTGTCTAATCATTTGTCATTTTCCATTTACTTTTTAATCAGTAGTACAGAGAAAAATAAAGAAAGCCGTCTGCTACCAGAATTACCAGTACTGACCAGAAAAAAATCAATAAGAAGAAAATGTGATTGCAAAGCATACAATTGAGATTAGACATTAACAACTATTTTTCTCGTGCACTATTAATAAACTCCTGAAACAACTCTAAAGACTTAACACACCCTTACATTTGTGAATTAACAAGTGTACATTTTAATTATTCTAAATGGTTGAAATGCTTCCAACATGTATTGGATTCCAGAGCCAAAGTAACCCTAACAACACTCAGTCACAGTCCAAATACTTCTAAACAAAACAAGCTATGTGGTTCATCTCTATTCTTTTGGTACAGAACTGTTCTTACTTTGTGTTCGTGAAACCTGACTCTGCACAGTTTTATATGACAGTTTTCCGTGCAGTATGGTGCAACTATAAACTTTACAATTTAGAGCTTGCTTCAAAACACAGCCACACACTCACACACATATTGAGAAATGGTGTATGTCCATACATTTCCTGTTAGGACCACAGAATAATAGAGATACGACATGGATTTGATCATGTTAGGAGGGTTATTTTGCCCCAAAAACTGTTAATGTGAAAATCTTAACGAATGGTCCTGAATCCCATGTGCCTTAGGGGTTGCTCCGTGCCTTCCTGCTTATCCTTCTGTGTGTCTATGTCGCTCGCTGTGCTCTGCGCAGTCATCAGTGGCGTTCAGAGCAGAGCCTCTTCACCAGCGCCCTGTCCGTTTGTCCCCTCAACGCTAAGGTGAGTCTATTGAGTTTAAGACTAGCTGGCCGATGACTGTGGTCTGTCTGCATGGTTTGTCTGTCTTTTGGTTGCACTCTCTGTGTGTGCTATATTGTCTGTTTGTTTCTGTTGGATCATATTAGGTAATCAATCTGTTGGACCCTTTAATTAAGCTGTGAGGAAAATTAGACTCAAATGTATTTGCTTTAATGTGTATGTTGCTTCCTCTGTTCCTTCTCCAGGTGCATTACAATGTAGGCAAAAACTTAGCAGACCGAGGGAACACAAGTGCTGCCATTAAGTACTACAGAGAGGCAGTCAGGTATGAATGCTACACGATAATACTCAAAGTGAAAGAAAATGAATAGTGCTATTTGGTTTTCAGGCAGGTAACACCGCAGTGTCTACACTAGCATTTTACAATTTACTATTTACATGAGGACATAACCAGTGGCATTGTTGTTGTTGTTTATAAGCTATATTTTTCAGTGAGAAAAATCTATGCTTTATTTGTGGTAATCATTTTCCTAAAAAATAAGTAAAAAAAACATGAATGACTTCTTTATAAGCTTTTGAAGTCAGTCAAAATTAGCTAGCATTGCTAACTTCAGCTAGCTAAAAAAAAAAATATTAACTAACTAGGTAACGTTATATTGCATTTAAAATAAATGCACACATCACAAATATGACAACAGGTTTATTTACTAATTACATCTATACGCTTTCAAGTAATGACCTAATGATCTCCCATTGAGGATGCATTGAGTGGAATTGTCTGTTGCCCTAAAACGAAAGTGACAAAGATGATTGTGTTTGCAGGTGAAATCTATAAATGAGTTTTCATCGTGCCTCTACAACAGCTCAGAATCCTCTTTTTACATGCCCTATGTACAATTTGCAAATTGGTACATACACATACCTTTTTGCTCTATGTAAATGTTCTACTGTGTTTTGTGTTAGGTTGCACCCCACGTATGTCCATGCTATGAATAACTTGGGCAACATCCTGAAGGAGAGGAACGAACTGGTGGAGGCAGAGAAGCTACTGGCTGAAGCTGTACATGTACAGTAAGTGGACAGCTTAAACGCCTTTGTCTCTACACAAACATTTCCTGATATTAAATGCACCCGGGGTGGTCTTCTGATGACCCTCTGCCATGTGTTTACCCCAGGCCCGACTTTGCTGCTGCGTGGATGAATCTAGGAATTGTGCAAAACAGCCTGAGGAAGTTTGAGGAAGCAGAACAGAGCTACTGGAACGCCATTAGATTCCGGAAAAAATACCCGGACTGTTATTACAACCTAGGCCGCCTGGTGAGTAAATTACAAAATAGGTTAAGTTGAAAGCCATCATCTGCAAAATTTCTATTAAAATCTGTTTATTTATGTGAAGGGTATCTCCCGTGATAACTCCTGAGGATAGTTCCTACATGCAAATTAGAAGCTAGATTGAAGATGCCTGTATAGCTGACATTTTTTCCCGTTTTTAGTGGACTATAAAGTGTGCCACCTTAACTAAACAAATGTTCTGTGGAGACCCGTCTTTAAAATATAAAGATGGTGTCATGGACTGTAAGTACCACACATCAACATGCTGTCTAAAGGAAATTCCAGCTAAGCTTGATATTAGCTAGATTTCTATATTTTGTCTCGGCCTGTTCCATCTCTCTGTGTCATCCAACACTAGCATTCCACAGGTTGTAAGGAAAGTGACAGCCTTTGCTAAAATAAATCTAGCATACCTTAATATGTTTACCAAAAGAACAATAATATTCTATCAAACTAAGAGAATTCCAGCTACAATATTGTACAGTGCCTTGCGAAAGTATTCGGCCCCCTTGAACTTTTCGACTTTTTGCCACATTTCAGGCTTCAAACATAAAGATATACAACGGTATTTTTTGGTGAAGAATCAACAACAAGTGGGACACAATCATGAAGTGGAACGATATTTATTGGATATTTCAAACCTTTTTTACAAATAAAAAACTGGAAAATTGGGCGTGCAAAATTATTCAGCCCCCTTAAGTTAATACTTTGTAGCGCCACCTTTTGCTGCGATTACAGCTGTAAGTCGCTTGGGGTATGTCTCTATCAGTTTGGCACATCGAGAGACTGAAATCGTTGCCCATTCCTCCTTGCAAAACAGCTCGAGCTCAGTGAGGTTGAATGGAGAGCGTTTGTGAACAGCAGTTTTCAGTTCTTTCCACAGATTCTAGATTGGATTCAGGTCTGGACTTTGACTTGGCCATTATAACACCTGGATATGTTTATTTGTGAACCATTCCATTGTAGATTTTACTCTATGTTTTGGATCATTGTCTTGTTGGAAGACAAATCTCCGTCCCAGTCTCAGGTCTTTTGCAGACTCCATCAGCTTTTCTTCCAGAATGGTCCTGTATTTGGCTCCATCCATCTTCCCATCAATTTTAACCATCTTCCCTGTCCCTGCTGAAGAAAAGCAGGCCCAAACCATGATGCTGCCACCACCATGTTTGACAGTGGGGATGGTGTGTTCAGGGTGATGAGCTGTGTTGCATTTACGCCAAACATAACGTTTTGCATTGTTGCCAAAAAGTTTGATTTTGGTTTCATCTGACCAGAGCACCTTCTTCCACATGTTTGGTGTGTCTCCCAGGTGGCTTGTGGCAAACTTTAAACGACACTTTTTATGGATATCTTTAAGAAATGGCTTTCTTCTTGCCACTCTTCCATAAAGGCCAGATTTGTGCAGTATACGACTGATTGTTGTCCTATGGACAGAGTCTCCCACCTCAGCTGTAGATCTCTGCAGTTCATCCAGAGTGATCATGGGCCTCTTGACTGCATCTCTGATCAGTCTTCTCCTTGTATGAGCTGAAAGTTTAGAGGGACGGCCGGGTCTTGGTAGATTTGCAGTGGTCTGATACTCCTTCCATTTCAATATTATCGCTTGCACAGTGCTCCTTGGGATGTTTAAGGCTTGGGAAATCTTTTTGTATCCAAATCCGGCTTTAAACTTCTCGACAACAGTATCTCGGACCTGCCTGGTGTGTTCCTTGTTCTTCATGATGCTCTCTGTGCTTTAAACGGACCTCTGAGTCTATCACAGAGCAGGTGCATTTATACGGAGACTTGATTACACACAGGTGGATTCTATTTATCATCATTAGTCATTTAGGTCAACATTGGATCATTCAGAGATCCTCACTAGAACTTCTGGAGAGAGTTTGCTGCACTGAAAGTAAAGGGGCTGAATAATTTCGCACGCCCAATTTTCCCGTTTTTTATTTGTAAAAATGGGTTTGAAATATCCAATAAATATCGTTCCATTTCATGATTGTGTCCCACTTGTTGTTGATTCCTCACCAAAAAATACAGTTGTATATCTTTATGTTTGAAGCCTGAAATGTGGCAAAAAGTCGAAAAGTTCAAGGGGGCCGAATACTTTTGCAAGGCACTGTATATATATATTTACAAAACATTAACAATGTCTGCACTGTAAACAATGTTTACACTGTAAACAATGTCTACATTATAAATATTGTTATTTTAATGGACATTATATGGTTTTATTTAAAAAAAACAAGGACGTTTCTAAGTCGCCCCAAACATTTAATTTATTGTGTAAATATAAAATAATTAAGTCTGTTTTCTCTATTTTGAAGAATACATTTTTGTGATTTTGTTTAAAACCACTTAATTTTATAACCACATGCTTTTAACATGACCTTTTTTTAATTTTTGTGGATTATTACATGACATGAACGTTCCTTTTATTGGCGCTAATGACGTGCTCTCTCGTGGCATTAGTATGGCGTTTCTATGAACTTTGATGTACATATTGTGTACAAATTGATAGCCTAATCATCCAATTGAGTGTCCAGTATTCTGATTGCAGATAACCACATTAAATAATCCCATTTCAATTGTATCCGTCAAAATCATCTAATCTATAACTCTACTCATTTTACAAAGGTTTTTGGTGAACCTCAAGTGCTCACGTCTCATAGTGCTCGCTAGTAATATAGCGATTTAATATCTTCCCACCAGTATGTAGACCTGAATAGACACCTAGATGCTTTAAATGCATGGAGAAATGCTACAACGCTGAAACCTGATCACAGTCTAGCCTGGAACAACATGGTCATACTGCTGGATAACACTGGTAAGAGCACGCACGCACACATTCTAACACATGCTTCTTTCACTTTGCTTGTTATTTTTTTTAAATAAATGTTACATTAAAATATTTTTTTTGCAGCATCTGCAAGTAACTTGGTATCTTCTGTTGAGGGCTGGCAATGAAAATGGCAAATTCTCATCCTAATCTGACAATGTAGATCTTTCTGTATAGCAATGGTAATAGATTCCTGTGCCAATGCAAAGTATTCAGGGCTACAAATGTTTGCTAGCCACATGCAAACCATACAGGCAGGTAGCTTGCAAGTTAGAGTAGCTGGACTAATGTTAGCTGGCAGTTTGCGGGCCAGAAATTGGCTAACTTTTAGTAAATAAAATTAAAACTTAGCATTAAACCCAAATGATTCACTGGCAGACTTGTAAGCCTTGTAATATGTAAGTTGTCCTCTGTAGTGTGTGTTTTGTTTGTAGGTTCTTATGAGACATTTTGTCATCTTTACTTGAGAATGTTGACTGTCTTCTCAGACATCTTACATATCTTCTCAAACAAGTTAAATTCATGGCATGTAGAGCTGTTCAAGAGTCAACTTTGACCTGAGACCAAACCAAGTTGCTGACCTATGTTGTAAAGAAATGAAGGCATTCATCTTATGACCAAATATCCATGAGACACATTTTCGTAATGCTTTATTCTGGCTTGGTATGACTAGATATTTACAGAAGTCATTTTTGGGATCACAACCCCAAGCACATCAGTTGTGAATTTTAGGAGCAGTAAAAACAAAGATCAACATTTATGCCTGAAACATTTAATCTTAAGCACCCAACATGATTAGACCGGAAGATCAGGAACCTGCAATGCTTGAAATTTATGTATTAAAGCTTTGTATGTGGAGTTATCAAAGAGCGCTCTTCCCTGCCGTGTGGAGAATGCGCTGATTTCCAGACACTGGTGCTGCTTTTGTCAGAAGCCTCTCCCGAGGGGGCGGGGTCTCCCGGGATGGTCCATGAATTGTCCAATCACCAGCCAATGCGACCATGATCAAATACAAGGCAGACGTTGTCCGAAAAGTGCCCCTTCAGAATTTAAAACCCCACTCCGTAACCCCTTCGTTCCCTTCATTTGTTTCCCAAATCGGTGTTTGTTGCTCATTGTTTTTGCTTACCTACTTTACCTGCTTACCTACGTCTTGTATTGAGCAAAGACAAAGCTTAGCTAGCACACACTTGTGTGTGTATATACAGACACACACACAGCACATATGCTGAGGCACAGAGCATGACTCAGCTCCTCTCTTTACCTCCTCGCCTTCTCTGATTTTTATCCTTACTCCCTTCAACCTTCCCTCCCTTGTCAGACAGACAGGTCTCTGACAGAGATCAATAAGCCAGCGGTGCTTGTGTTCAGCTCCTAATTAGGAGGCTAAACTGCTCTTCCATGTATTGCAAGGAAAAACTCAGCTCCACACAGCACTGACAACATGCTGGCACTAGTATATCGGCTTTCATCACTCTACTTTTAACGGTCTTTTCAGCGTTTAGAGCATTATATGAGTAAATTAATTGTTGCTGGTTTGAATCCCAGGCCTGACAAGGTGAAATTTTGACTCAGGGGGCCACATAGAGATTTCAATAGTCAATTTTATTTTCACCTGGGTTTTTTTGGTTAAAAGGAATATTTGCCGACCAATCAAGGGCAGTTATTAACAATGTATATCTTCGTTATAATTTGGATTGACTTTATATTTTAGATACATTTGGCCTGGATAGTTTTTTCTACACCCAAATATATTTCCATTATATTTTATTTCATCTAATTCCTCTGTGAGGAAAATTGAATCCCCCATATTTGACCTGTCCCTTGTTTCTGAATGACTTGACTTCCAATAAAGAATACATTCTGGCCGTTTTTAAGTTTTAAACCTTTTTTTCCAGACTTATTACGTATTTGCTTTTTGCTGGTCGACTGCTTTCAACTAGCAAGTTGAATCTCTCCCGTCAAGTGTCTCGCTGTCCGTCTGCCGTTCTTATTATGTCTTTCCCTTCTATCTCTTGTCGTCTAGGTAACCTGGCCCAGGCGGAGGTGATTGGTCGTGAAGCCCTGAAGCTCCTCCCCAACGACCACACTATTATGTTCTCATTGGCCAATGTCCTGGGCAAACTACAGAAGTATGAGGTTAGCCCATTTTAGAAATGACTTACAACGAATTCTCTTCAACCAATCTGAACTTCAGATGAAATGTATTTGTCATGATTGCTTACATCAAGTTAATATCAGAATGGTTTTGACTGTGCTCCACACACACACAAACACAGACGTTTCTCTTGTGTTTTTTAACCATTTTACCCATCAGGAGTCCGAAGGTTTCTTCCTTCATGCTCTGAGGATCAACCCAAACTCTGCCAGTTGCCATGGTAATCTTGGTAAGACCAGTGTGCCCAGAGTTACCACAAAAATAAATATCATGTTCAGTATATTTTGTATTAATGTATAAGACGATGGGCAGAATGTCACAGATAGAAATGTCATTGTTGGAGGTAACCTCAATTATGATTTGTTATTTTGTCCGATTCGTGTTTGTTCTACATAATATATTTTCATCCAACATACCTTTTTTATTGTGAAGCCTAATTTGCCACAAGTGTATCTTTAAGCTTTACAGTTACGTATGCCCGTGTCTCCTCCTCCTTTCGCCTCCATCTCAGCGGTTCTGTACCATCGCTGGGGGAAGTTGGAGCCGGCCAAGAAGCACTATGAGCTGTCTCTGAAGCTGGACCCAGAAGCCCTGGGCACCCGGGACAACTACAACATGTTGCGACGCAAACTGGACCAGCTTTATAAGACTCTGCCCTGAGTGACCGGAAACACTGATTACACACTGTGACGCGTACAGACACACACATGGCCTGTTCATTTAATTCCAACTTTGTTCCAGTTCCGTTGTGTTGTATTTAAATCAATAAAGACCGTATTCTGTGTGACAACTTTTGTTGATTTCGTCCTCGACTTGTGCTTGAGTTTGTCAGTCTGAATGCGGTTACATAGCATTCACATCACCTGTCTGGAATTGGGCAGTGGAACACCTGTTAATACATACATCTAAATATATATATATATTGCCAGGATGTTTCAAAATTTTATTTTTGTTTATCAGGCAGGATAAAAGAGAAAGACAGGAAAAATCCATTACTGTTGTCTTAACCCCCGGTGTTCAATCAGTCTTCTAAGATCTGGTGCCGTGTGGATTTGCTTAAATGTTGAGAAGCAGGTGCTCTAGATGCTAACACTAGTCACATGTCAAACATTCTGTGTCACACCCTGTGGCCTGATTCCCTTGGCCATGTGGAACCCATCCTCGGTGAACCCTCCTTTTTCATCTCCGACCCTCGTGTTTTCTCAGCTGTGCGGAGAGCATTGCATTTGTGTATCTAGAACAGTCATTGAAACTGGCTGTAGGCATGTTTAAACAGTATGTGACATTTCTTAAGTAAATAAATACGGTCGGTCCCCGTGGGCATCAGTGCTGAAACATGCTGTATTCTCCTGTGTCATAGCTTGATTTATTTAATGGAATTGAAGCAGTTTGTATGGTCGGTATTCGAAACCCTTGAGAATTGAACACCAGCCATGCTCTTTCGAACACTTTAAAAGATTTAAAATGCAACTCGATCCCGTTGGAGGTGGTAGTTGAATCGTTGTCTACTGTCTGTAAGCTGGATTTGTGAATGGGGTTTGTCCACTTAAATGGTTTGTGTTGCATTGTCTTTTCCTAACTCAGGTTGTGTCATAAGCCTTCACCTCTTTTTTAATTTCTTATCTCTTTTTTAATTTCTTATTTCACGATTATCTGTTTCTCTGTATTTATGATGTAAGAAAGCTGTTTGATCTACTTTGGTTGACTATTATCATTAAATATGTGTTCACACTTTTCCATTGACAAAAACTGAACACTGATTGTTTTGTGAATTTAAAGGTACAAATATAATCGGTCACACTGTGTGAGGCATATGGGGTCTTATGGCTGCCCTTAATGTAAGAAATGTGTTCGGCCGGGAAGATTTTTCTGAAGTGTTCGTTGAGGTGACATGGGGTCAGCCAAGACAGGAAGTCAGCGTCTGCGGTCATCGCTGCATAAAAACAGCTCACTAGCATTGAAGCTTCAAAGAGAGGCGAGATGAGCTCCCTAGTGGCTACACACACACACACACCATCATACATACAGAGTCTCTCCTACGCACACACACACTGTTAGAAGCGCACACTCTTCGGCATCTCTGAAGGATATCGCAGAGGGAAGCGATGACCCCTACACAAAACATCAGTCAACAAGTGTGCACCCAGGGTCAAAGGTCAATGCACTTTCTATTTTTTCACCTGCTTCCCTTGGCTCACAGGAAACTTTTGAAGCGCTGGCGGCAGTGCTGGTTTGTCTCCCTCTCCTTAAAGGCCCGCAACATTTGTTTACCCACAGTACAATACAAGAGTTGTGCCTGAACGCAAGCTCTTTGATGATGTTACTGATACTCACACCGGGGGAAGTGATGTCTCGTGATCTGGCCGGCTTTACCCTAAACAGCAGTCTTCTATAAGCACAACCTCCTTGTACGTATTCCACTAATACCTACTAACTATATTGAACCATTGTAGCGTAACCCTGTTTTTATTAGCTCTGCTTTGATGTAAAGACACAATGTTGAAGATGTTTGAAACTACAATAAATACACACACACACCAGTGGTTTCCCATTGAAGATCAAACCCGGGCTCATCATTGAATAACATGCCGGAGGTCACCGAGTTCAGAGAATTTAGCTATGGATATCCTGAAGTAGCTTCAGAAACCTGGGAGATTTAGAAAATGGATGTCCTATCAATTTGTCTTTTAATGGATTTAGGGAATTATTCTTTTAAAATGTAAAACACGTCACACATGTCATTCATGAATAATAATAATGCTGTCTCCTGACACAATCTGTCATATCCATTTGATCTCATACAAGGCCTGAAGGTGTGTGCCGATCCATTTTTCTATGCCATGTTGGATAACAACAGTGAGTTGTTACAACAGTTTGGAATATGAATTTTCAACCAACAATAAAAGTGTTTTTGATAAGCTTAATGACCATGGTAAATGTCAGCAGATTGAAGGATATTGACCTTTCACAGAACAATAATTATATTAATCACCTAACATTAGCAAGAAGTACTACAAGGAAACCGAGAGGATGTAACTCTCAGACTATCAAAAACGTCAGTTGATGTGTACGCACAAAACTGTATCCCACTCTTATAATAACATGATTTTGGCAGCTGCTGGTTTATGTTATATTCCAAAAATGTTAATGATAGAGGTGAGGGTTCTTAAATGGGATTTTGATCCAAAAAATGGAAAAACCAAGTCAGTGACATTACTTATCGATGGGGTGCTTTGTAAAGTCTTCTACCGATGAGGTTTTCACACTTCTTAGAAGATATATAGATGTACTACCACCATTTACAACTTTTACACCCGTTAAATATGGTTTCATGACCCACTCCTCCACCCGTTTGAAACAAATGCTTTGACATCTGCCACATCATCCACAACCTTGTCCTTTATCTCCACAGAGCACACAATATACTTGATGCTTTTATAAACATAGCTATGCCGACTGCCCTCTGAAGAAGCTAGGACCCAGTTCTCTATATTTCTGTGATATTTAGAAAAATAAGGAATCGATTGCAAGCCACTAATTAATTAAACCAGTCAAATCTGTTATCTGTAACATGTCAACCTGCTAGTGTAAGGAACCCTATGCTACCTATGGGCCAAATTATACAGAACAACATCATTAACTACCATAGTAATGCAGATGCTACTCAAATATATATGGCTCTGGAACCATCTGACTGCAGCTCAATATACTCACTGTTTCACTGTATAGAGCACTGGTGTCAAACCGGTTCCCCGGGGGGCCTAGTGTATGCAGGTTTTTGGGTTTTCATTTAAATTAGTTCCCAGTTCAGACCTAAACAACCAGTAGAGGGTAGAACCTTACCAATTAGTGACCTAATTGATCAATCAAGAACAAGGTGAGAGCAAAAACCTGCATACACTAGGCCCCCCGTGGAACCGGTTTGACATCCCTGGTATAGAGCATATAAATTCCTGGATGAACCTAAATTGTCTACAATTAAACCAGAATAAAACTTACGTTTATTTTTTTTGGCAACAGAAGAACTAATATTAGGTATGAACTGGATTCTCGAGCCCTAAAAACCAAGGACCAAGTGTGTAATATAGGTGTAATGATAGACTCAGATTTCACGTTCACCAGTCATATCAAAGCGGTCACCAAAACATCATTGTATCGTCTTAAAAATATAGCCAGAATCAAGGGCCCCGGAACGAATCAATTAATGCATATATCTCCAGTAGGGTTGGCTACAGTAATGGGCTCTTAACTGGACTCCCCAAATAGACTATAAAACAGCTGCCGCTCATTCAGAATGCTGCTGCTAGAATGTCAACCAAGACCAAGAGAACAGAGCACATCACTCCAGTTCTTAAATCTTTGCACTGGCTTCCAGTCAGTTACAGAAAACATTTTAAAGTTTTGCTAGTAGTCTATAAATCTCTGAACGGTCTGGGCCATGAATACATTTCTGATATGTTTGAAGATTATGAACCGAGCAGAGCTCTTAGGTCACAGGTGTCAAACCGGTTCCATGGAGGGCCGAGTGTCTACAGGTCTTTGCTCTCACCTTGTTCTTGATTGATCAATTAGGTCACTAATTGGTAAGGTTCTACCCTCTACTGGTTGTTTAGGTCTGAACTGGGAACTAATTTAAATGAAAACCCAAAAACCTGCATACACTAGGCCCCCCGTGGAACCGGTTTGACATCCCTGTCTTAGGTCATTGAACTCAGGACAGCTAGTAGACCCCAGAGTCAAAACTAAACATGGTAAAGCTGCATTACGCTACATGCAACTGGAATAAACTACCAGAAGATCTTAGACGTTCCAGAAATGTATCCATTTCTAAAGAATGGTTAAAAACATATCTCTTCACAAGTGTATGACTGAGCGCTTAAACTTTACCACACTGTTTAGTCTATTTTAAGTGTATTTTTTTTTAATTCCTCATCAAAATTGCCCATTTGATGTTCTCATTGGTTTTTATCCTAATACATAGCACAAATTGAAACCTGTAATGTGCAAATAAACAGTTTGCTATGAATATAAAATGCATTCATTTTTGTCATATTTTTCCTTTGTAAAACACATTAAATTGCTTCTATGTATGAATTGTGCTATATAAAAGGTTCTTTTACAAAGGGCAGTGTATTAATCAATAATTTTATAGGGGAATATCCCTGGCAATGATGCCACCAGGCAAATGCATCACCCCATGGAGCTTGAACCTCGACTGCGGTGTGCACTACAAAAGATCACCTTACGCCACAGCGTCACCCGGGAATATTTGATTGGGACTGCCTATGTTTGGGTGTGTCAATGGGATTTGTAAGTGGGAACATTGCGTAAAAGGATCAATGTCTTTAACGCACACAGTTGGAATGAATCCTCGCCATAGTCGGATCTTTCCAGATTACAGAGACACTGATGCAGGTTGTGCATGAAAGTGGACTACGGTGACTGGCGGAGGATTGGGAAAACTGTGAGGGGGACTGAAGGGTTTCTCACTGGGTAAAAGTGGCAACAATTAATGCACCAGAGCAGGTCCCTAGAAATGAACAAGAAGACTATGGTCCTTGGCTGGTCGCACATTCACTGAACAGGTCTCTGCGTAGATAATTAAATCAATTATCCACCAAGATCTGATCTACTGAACTCATATTGCCGGCGACTACAAATCACGTCTGCTCCACCCTTTGAAAAGTGGTTACTGGGAGTTCGTTCGGAGGCCTCATGTATCCATCTAAAATGTAGTGCTGACTTGAAACCACTTTAGCCTATTAAAATACAACGGAAAACTATTTACGGACAGCTAATCCATTATCAGCACTCCTGGTCAAATTGTGACTCATTTCTCAATACTTCTATGCTCATTTCAACCTCCCCTACGCCACCGCCAACTGACTCAGAACCTCCTAGTAGTCTTCTGACAAACTTCTGATTATACCCACAGTGATCAGTTTTAGCCTCGCGCCACTCATCTCCCTTCAGTTTTAGCCTCGCGCCACTTGTCTCCCTCCTTTCCTGCCGCCTTCGTCATCACAAACACAACGACCTTCACGGACTGCTTTGTCTCCTCTGTGCGGGATCTCTCCTTTCCTACTCTGAGTTCAAGGGTCATGTTTCACGATGCGCAAACATACATTTCCAGGAGCCGTCCTATCGAAGTCCTCGCAGCATTTCTTTCGATCCGTCCATCACCCTGCCTGATCTTTTCCATCTCTCGGCACATCCTTGTCCGTTTGTCAAAAAGGGGACCCTCCTTGTCCGTTTCATCTATAACAGATTTACAGTTTTTAAGTTTCAGTAATTTAGTCAAAAACAGACACGTGTCTCTAGTGCGACTTACAGTTAGCACATTCATATTAACATGGTGAAACGTGTCCACCGCCCAACCCATTAACAGCAAGGATATTTCACTCAATAAATTAGATCACTTTAAATGACAAGCCCCCAGTAAACACGCTACTTTCGCTCCACAGAACAGCGGGGCCAGTGGGGCACGGGTTGTTGAGGGGGACATGGAGAAGTGGCTCCCGCCTGTCAGCTCACGTCACTGGCAGGCCTATCTGTCACTTAGAGGAGGGCTGCTGTCACTGGCTGGTGTGGCGGGGGGCCGGCGTGTTTGTGCATGGTGGCATTTTCAGTGGGGCTCGCTGTCACACCCTATCCCAGCCACCCATCATAGATTGTCTGGATATCCGTTTTGTCCACCGCTAGTGATTAATCACTGGAGATGGGTGGTAAAATCTCAAGAGAAGCCAGATTCGTATTCATGCCCAGGGCTTCACTGCTATGATCTAATGGACGTAGAGTACTTTAGGAGCTTCGCTAATTTGGCCCTTATTATCCCCCCGGCTGGAGATGGAACCATCCCAGAGATTGTTTCTCATTCAATCGCTGCCAAGGTTTTGAGATGTTACTGTAAAACGCATCTGTGAAAAAAATAATATAAGGCAGGAATACATCGGTTTTTGCTATCTATGGACAATACATGGATTTGCTTTTTTACTGACAGTGTTCCCTGGAAGAATACATTTGATTTGGTTGCAATTTGATACTACGTTGTATCCCTCTGCACTGGATGGAAATATCATTATACTGATGAGCCAACACATTATGACACAGGTGAAGTGAATAACGTGACTCATCTCCTAACAAGGGCACATGTCAATGTCTGGGTGGATTAGATGGAAAGTGATCAGTTCTTGTAGTCAATGTGTTGGATGCAAGAGAAATGGGCAGGAGTAAAGACCTGAGAGACTTTAACAAGGGCCAAAATGTTCTGGCCAGAGGACTGGGTCAGAGCATCTCTGAAAGCGTATCTATCATAGCTGTAAACCGGTCAGAGTGCAAACATGTTACCCCTGTCCACTGTCAAAACCTCCTGCCATGGGCACACGAGCGTCGGCACAGGAATTTAGAGCAGTTGAAAAAGTTTGTCCGCTTTGATAAGTCCTGTTTTCTTATGCATCACGTGTCTATGTGTGGGCCGTTTATCTGGGGAGGTGATGGCATCACGATGCATTATGGGAAGACGACAAGCCAGCGGAGGGAGTGTGTCCATTCCCCTGCGGTTCAGCTCTGTTTTCAGGGCATGTGAAAGGCCAACAGCATATAGGACACATCGGTCATAATGTTTTGGCTAGTATATATACAATCCAAAACAGCAGCAGCCGAGGAAATGGGGAGAAAAGGACAGTGATGGTATAATTTGCAACAGAGGCCATCTGAGGCCAGTTTTGGAAAACAAAAGGAATCAGCCAGTCCTCCTTATTGACAATATAGTGCAGTCATACGGGAAATGTATTAACTGGCACCATTTTGGGCGAGCATGAAAAATGATCTAAAGAGGTCTGAAATTGCAGACGCGCAGGCTGACTGCACAGTGACTGGGCTCGCTGGTTCGTTTCATCCCATTCGGAAGAGGGCGGGGAAGGGTTGGAACGAGGGAGGGAGGGAGGGTTGGATGGATGAGCAGACGAATAGAGGGACTAAGGTACTGAAGGTCTGGGAGAGGAGGTTGAGAGGGTTGGAGGGATTGAGGCAGGGATGAAGGGGAGGATTGCTAACCGCCCTCTCTGGACAGGGTTTTCCAGTAACAGCTGTGGTTCTCTCACAAGGGGGCGGCGACAGGGCTGGTACATGGGACCGAACTGGGCAGATGGACACACTAGAGCCTGGGACCATCACTGTTATTAGAAATACAATATGCACTTCTACTTTTGCCGGTGTGTGACTGTGTGTGTTTTCTGTGTGTTCGTCTGTCCGGTCGTCTGTCCGGTCGTCTGTCCGTTTGTCTATGTATGCCCACCTTTTTCTCTCGTTCAATCTCCTATATCTCTCTGCCTCAGCCTCCCCTTTCTCTGTTTTCATGATTGGTTATCAAAGCCATTTTACGTCACCTACCTTACCTCAGCAGCTTTCTTTCCTCTGCCTCTCTCTCTCTCCACCTCTGTTTTCTACTTCCTCTCTGTGCTATTGCTAGGAGGTTGCAGGAGTGGGGAATCTGTGCCAGCGGCATATGGCTTTTCATTCCGCTAAACATACATACAGCGCACAGACCCATCCGTCATCACTTGGGCTCGTTGGTGGAAGAGAGCTGCACTCTGATGAGCAGTGTTATCGACTTACCTGCTGCTAAATCATTACCCCAGAAACACCTGCTTTCCCACATGTCAACACAACCTAAAAGCGGCACGGCCCGTGATAACGTAATACCAGGCCCTTGTGAGTTCACATCATGTACGACAGGTAATAGCAAATAATGGCTAAATTCTTTAAACCCTCAGCAAAGAACCCCAGGTCAAGTCTTCACAGGCCAATTAATACAAAGCATCTGCTCTGGCCTATAGAGAACAATCACTGTTCCTGACTTCCCAACTATTACCACCAGTAAAAGGTGGCTAGCCTCTTGGACACTCAAAACCTCCATCAATTCAAGCAATGACCTGTCTTAGATTAAACCCATATAAAACCAATCCGTCTCTGGTCTCAGAAACCCATTGCCCAGTTTTATGGGTGGAAACCAAAATCGGAAAGGTTCTTTGTTCTTCGTCTCAGACTACGGTGTTCTTCTGCCAAATTTAACAGAAGGCTGAAAGGGGTAACGGGGGTCTAACCCCAACCCGGTATCACCTTCTGCCACGGAGCGCCAAGCAGCAGAGAGACAATCAGTCCTGAACCCTGCTGTCTGACGCACAAAGTGAAAAGACTCTAATTGGGCGAGGGTTTTTTGCCTTCCTTTTTTACAGCCGTTCCTGCAGGATTGCTGGATCATGAAAAAGCAATTAGACCTCGGAGCTACGACTTTAATTCGTTTTTCATCAATCTCTTTCTCTTTCTAAATAAGAACCCTATCAACATAGTTTAATGGAGTAAGACTATAAGGCTGCTTTATAAAGGTTTGTATTGCTGTTTTGACTAAATATGTTTCTTTTTTTGTTGCTTTTAGGTAATCAATGTAAACCTTTTGGAAATGTATTTCATTCAGTAGGTCAATCTGTCTTAGAGGCCAGAGAAAAAATCTAATAAATGTAAAAAGTGAAAAGTTGGTTATGAAATTGGAATACATAGGGTTCTAAATTAATTGTGCTATTAAATAGGACAATAACTGACACGTAGATTAAATCAATTGTATAGCCTTGGGAGCTGTAATGCTTCAACTGTAAAAGTAGGGGCAGTGTTGCCCAACAAAATCATTATGCCTCAGGGTTCAACTGGGAAGGAAAGACAATAACCAAGTTTTATATTAAAAAAGTATGTTAAAAAGACAAATGATACAGAAATCAGATTATTTACAATGAAAAGATTTTAAGTACTTGATTAGATTGCAGTATGTATATAGTATTTTCTGTTTATAATAATTAGATTAATTAAACGTTATATAATATAATAATAATAATATTTATGTGTCCAGATATTAAAATGTAAACACACAATCAAAGGCAAGAAAAGGCTCATTTTTACCAAAACACTCAATGTGTAAATTAATCCCATATTTATTTTAAAAAGTGCAACCAAGCTTTACTATTCGTGGTATAATTAATGTTCACTGAAATAAATAAACAAAAAACAAATTACAAAAAAAGGTGCAAAGTAATTATACAAGCTGCTAATCAACATTGAAAATGTGTTGCTGTACATAATGTGTCGCAGTGGTAAACGCACCCCAATAAAGTAAAGAAAACACAAAAATAATAAAAAACCTTAACAAATGCCTTGACTTGCTAACCAAAGAAACAATTGTCTCTTTCTTTCGTAAATACTGTGGTTAAGGTCTTAGACAATTCCAAATAAATTTAATTAAAGTCACACACAGTGTGTTTTAATTACTAAAATGGCTAATCAAGGAGATGAGCGTCAACCGTGATTTTGCATTGTAGTGCAGAATCAAAATCTAATTTTTGAAATGAATTTTTTATCCCTCAGCATCTGTTGGTAATTGATCTGAAGCAGACGACTGGTAGCATCCTGAAAAATGTGCCTAATAATTTTGAAACAGACTCTATTGAGCATACAAAAGCCAGTAGGCACCAAACGAATTTTAGGGTACACTGCCAAAAATAAAATAAACAAAAACTTTATCAGAAGTTCATTTTGCCATTAAAAGTTCTATAATGTATTTGTAAAACTTTACAAAATCCCATACAAATAATTTTTACTATACATTATTTGTGTTAGCAATTATTGCACATATACATGTTCATTAATTTATATTCATATAAATAGTTTGCATATAGTTCAAATATATTTATGAACAAGAAAAGATACAACATTTAAAAGTCCAAACATTTGCACATACAATAAAAAAACACTCATTAAATTATGTGTTTAATTACATGTGCATTAAATTACATTATCTAATAATTATACGTTCAGTCCTGAGAACAGCGAAATGGCAGTTTGTATTCATTCTCTCAGAGTTTGTTTGTTAATCTCCCAAGTAATACCAAAGTAATAAGGGTCACCACAGTGAATCTTACCCAATAGCACACCAAGCATAGTTAACCATGTGCTTCACTCGGCTGTGTCCTTACATTACCATTTGGGATTGTTTATATACCACTAGTATAGAAAAGTACATTGAGTAGGGCAGTGGTGGGTGAAAACCGACACACACACACACACACACGCACACAGTCCCTGTCACCCCTCTTTGTGCTACGGGTTGGCTTCGTGTCCATCTTTGTTTTCACACTCAACAAACGGACGGTGAAATGTCAACATCAAATACCTTCATTTGCATCAGCTTTACAAACTCCCAGCCCCTCTCTTTATGCAAGCCACTCCATAAAATTCACTTTAGCCACGGGGGACCTGAGACCTTGCTAAATACTGCCCCAATACTGCTGTCAACAACCTATCAATCAGATGACAAATCCTTCTGATAAAAATTGCTTCACTCTGTCTACCTTAACAAAGGCCCAAAATGCAGGGACTTTATTTAAATTTCTCCTTACACCAGTAAGTTTTTTGTGAATAAATACAGATAGACGGAAAGGACTGTAAACAGCTTTGTTTGGATTGTAAGTGTTGGATAAAATACTAATTAATAAAATAATGTGTTTCGCAATCAATAAAACTTTGCACAATTCAGCAAAACCTTTTGTTCAGCAAAAATTGTATCTGCACACGAGGCATTGCATCCCATGATTAATCACCAGCTGACTGACTGACCCCTTTTTCTGTCTGCTTGTCTATCCTTCTTTCGCTCTCTGTCTGTTGATGCAGCGCTTTTTGTCATGAAAGTCACATTGCTAAAGCTAAGTAATGTGTGCAACAATAAAGAAATGAAAACTATTTTCAACAAATTGCATTACTATTCATATTTACATATTAATATTCTTCTATTGCGCGTGTTTGTGTGTGAGTGCATGTATACACTAACAAGCCAAAACATAATGAACACTGGTACTCAGACTTGTTGGTCCAGTACATCCCACAGATTCTCAATCAGATTGAGATCTGGTGTAGTTGGAGGCCGGGGCAACACCTTGAACTCTTCATCATGTTCTACAAACCATTCCTGAACAATCTGTGCAGTGTGACAGGACGCATTGTCCTGCGGAAGAGCATTGCCTTGAAGAGGTGTACATGGTCCGCTCAAAGTTTCGGTAGATATTAATGTTCGGACACACCAGTTTGTTGTCTTCCAACAGTTCATCATGGTATCACTTCCCCAGATAAACAGCGGAACCACTCTCAGGTCCAGTTTCAACGTTCTGTCATCATAGGCACTCTGACTGGTCTGTGACTATTTCCTCACCTCACCTCGATCAACATTTGTCTGTGTCTTGTGCCACAGGAGACCTTCTGTTGGTTCAGGACAGCAGGATAGCCTTGGTTGCCCTCGCACATCAGTAAGCCCTGGGCGCTGAACACCCTGTTGCCGGGTTGTTGTTTGTGGTTTGTCCCTCCTCGGACCACTGTCGACAGGAACTCACAACTTCTGACCGGGAGCACCCCACAGGCTTTGCAATAACGTTTTGGCCCTTCCTAAAGTCGCTCAGGTCTTTACTCCTGCCCATTTCTCCTGCATCCAACATGTTGACTACAAGAACTGATCAACTGTCACGTATATCCATGTGAGACACTCCAAACCAGAGGAACTTACATACTGCACATTATCAGGGAAATAGACACCCAGTGTGTGTATCACTGTACGAGACAATTACGAGACATAGAGGGTACAGCTAGAAGACCGGAGAGAGCGACCACCGAAGCCTGCCAGCAGGTGGCAGTAGACTGGCCTTGGAGCGAGCTCTGACATCAACGTTATTCAATTCACTTGTGATTGCTCATAATGTTTTGGATCATCGGTGCCAAAGAAATTGAATCAGACAAATAACTATCCAATAGAGTAAAAGCATACCTGTCTTGCTGAGTGACCGTCTACGGCCCTGTCCTGGACATTTGGTCTAAAGAGGAAGGATTTAACTTTAATCCCTATCAATGTGGTCAATGTGTTTTTGTAATTAAACCCATACAATTAACACTGACAGGCACAGGTCACAGAGTGCAACGCGCCTCTCATCAAATGGTCCCGCATTGTCATTTTATGTAGAAAAGTGTTGTAGGTTAACTTCAGAACCACAGTGATTAAACTAAGAGAGTGTTTCGAATTTTGGTTCATGTTCAGTTGCAGGGCATCAAAGAGATTTTGCAGCTGTTGTAGCGAAGTACAAACGAGGACCCAATATTCATGAATTACATCATTTAGTCGTAATCCTAAAATATACCAAATCCTTGCAATCCTTTGTCAGCAATGATGTGCCTAAAATACATTTGATGTAAAGTGATTGTTGCACTGATCTGACTTTATTATTATTTGCAACAATCTTACCAAACATCCTAAAAGATTTGCAAAAGGGGGATGCAGCCAAAAACATGTATTTATATGTGTTTCATTTTATAGTGTAATAAAGCATTGCATTACATTTTGTAAGATTTTGAAGTGGATTTAATCAAATATATTTAATTACAGTATTCTGCCTAATGAAATAAACAACCTCAAATGTGGAATATGTCAAGAATAGGCAAGTATATACAAATATTGAGAGGCTGAGAGTTATACAGCTTTTGGTTCTTCTTTTATTATTCTAATATATTGTAAATGTGCAACTGACCATAAAATTAAATGTAAAAATGTTTTGTTTTAATAATGTGTTTCATGTTTTTAAATAGTGACATCAATTATTTGTGCAAGTCACTTTATTGTGTCTTGTAAATACATAATGAATAAAAACTCAACGTGAAAATGCAAGATATGGTAAACTTAGAATATTGAACAAATATGTTTTTGCTTACATTTTAAATAGATTTGGGATTAAGATAAAATTAAAAGCTAAATGGATTGGTCTTATTTTCTAACTTTCCTTCTATTAAATTGTTTCACATTTAAGAAGTGCAGAAAGTACTCTTACATTGATTTTTTGTCCATCTATAAAACCTTATAGCAAATGTTTTTCAGTCTGTGGAGCAGGCAGGATTCAGGTAAATGGGAGTGAAGTTGACAAAGCCCTTTTTACAGACTGAACTGTTCCTTTAGAGTTAGCCAAGCATGTAATTATAATGGATCTCTTTCACCCTCCCACTACATCGGACACACGGATGGGCCAGTCCTTATTATTCAGGAACTAAATGAAGAGTTGGTACTTGGGCGGCCGTCTGTGCCACTTGAAAGCATTTGATGGACTCAAGTGAATGGCTCACTAATTGATAGAGAATCAAAAAGAGAAAATTAAACATTTGAGAAACGTACCCCCTGAAAGAAACACATGCTCAAAGAAAGAAACCAGCTCAAGTGTTACATGGATATTATGTTTAAAGTACTGCACTGCTGATTAAAGATCTAGTAGTGTCACATTTGAAAGGATCAAAAAGGACTCTGAGAAGAGAGGATTTTTTTTCTTGTCATAGCAAAATGTCTTCCTTCCAGCACAATGAAAATTACAGAAAGGCATTGAAAAACCTGAAAAGTATTTTTTATTATTATCACAAGTTAAAAATGCAATTCTGTTTATACACTGCAAAAATAATTCACGTTCATCAAAAAAATTACAAAATTGTAGATTTGAAATCTATAAACAATTATTTTTAATTAAGTAGAGTTTCTTTGATTGAATAATAACACATTTAATGTAACTGAAAAAAATCAGTAATTCTCTTAGCATGCTCTAGGAATGTGTATAGCTGACGGATACGTCATCCCCAATGCTAGGCAGAAAAGTGTGAGAAAGAGAGGAGAGACACAAAGAGACAGAGCCCAACAGAGAGAAAGGGAGAGAGAGCTAGTGGTGGAGGATGGCTCGGGTGCCCTGTCCAGTGCCACTTTCCGTGGCATGTGCCCACACAGCGTTGCATCCCGCTTAATCGGCACCGCACGCCGACCCCACAGTACGACTAACAAACACACCGGACGTGGTACCGCACGTCCAATCCACTGAGTAACGCAAACATCTGAAACTCACTCCACGGAACTAGACACAGTACCCCGGCGCCAAACACAACATCACTATAACTGCAGTACGCACACAGCGCGGAGCCATTGGACAGTAAATGGTCCCCCTATCACCACATGTCAATGTACATTTCCTGCAGCTGTACACACTTTGCCATGGGGTATCAAGGACATGTTAAGGTTAAAAAGCTCAGTTAATTCTACACATTTTGCCGAGGAGCCTGGGAGAATTTGTTGATGTTTTATCAGGAATGTCATAGATTTAAAAATAAAAATAAGTGATTATACATTTAACAGATGAATACATGCAAGACTATTTCCATTTGAAATAGAACTGGTAATGTAATACATATGTTACTATCACTAAGAAAACCAATAGGGGCCCTTTTCAGGTCAGGTCCTTAGCACATGCTCTGCTGTATGTTTAGGGTATTCGGCCATTAGCTCACCGTTCCTTAATCAGAAGATGTACACACACATTATTAGCTAATTGGGTGACTGAAAAAACAAGACAAATTCTTGCTGGATCAACAAAGAATTTCAATTTCAATTTTCAAAGTTTTATTGTCATGCATACAGAGTGACTTTCATCAGACTGTACAATGAAATTCTTAAGACTTGGCAAGCAACAACTACGTAGTTAGAATAATAAAAATACGGATCAAAAAACAATTTACAACAATATACAGACTATACATAACTATAAAATGTGCATAATGAGTCAGAATGTACAGTGTGCAGACCATAAATACTTAAATACTGTGATGAAAGTGATCGAGTGCCAGTAGTAATAAGAAGACAGGTATATGAAGATACCTAACACCTCGAATACACATAGCCTGTGGGTGGAGGAACTTTCAGATCAGGGTGGAGCAAGTGTTGGTTATACGAGGGAGAGAGAACTGCACACGCAAAGCAAAAACGTGGGGAGGAGTAGAACATGTCAAGAAGAGAGAAGATGCACACACACACGCACATGCACATACACACACACACACACACACACACACAAACTAATTAACACCCTGCCATAACACACATTACTGTAGTCAGACCATATGAAGGAGAGAGTCTGTGAGGATAAGCAACACACATATTAGATCACAGAAATTATATAAGGATTGTTTGTACAGAGGAATCGATCCCACCTATATTTCTCATGTAACTACTGATAAAACAACATTGTATCAATATGCTATTAGAAATAATATTTATTTTATTTTGCAGTATAGGATAATGTGGAAAGTTTGACATAATTATAATAATGTGTATGTCATTTTTTTATTGTATGTTAACATTGATGTATAGGACTTGTATAGCATTTTAATACAGCCCTTTAACAAAATAGAATACTTGTAACAACAGTAATATTTGATCCCCACAAAATAGCCTTTTCATGAACATCAGATGACAAGGAAAGTGTTATTGTTTCAATGGGCCAATATCGCTTCAGTCCCTGAAGTTTGGCCAAAAATCCAGAAGATGGCAACATACGTCTGGCTGGGGCACAAGGTTCACTACTCTCTCCTTCTCTATATCTTTACCTATACTGCATTTGTTTATTTATTTCCTTTGACCTGAAACACAAACAGGTAAATAAAGTGAATAATTCAGAAGGAGCCTGGCTTGACTACTTGTTGGGCAATATAAAAGACAAGGCAGTCTGATCCCTGTGGTTGGAAATGGACAAATGTGCGTGCGTGCGTGCGTGTGCGAGACTACTGGTCAAAGAAAAACTGTGGGAAGCCTACAGCCACCAGCGGCATGACAAACACATCTCCAAGCACTATACCCACCGTCTCATCTTTCTCCTCTTCCTCATTCATTCCTCTTCTCCTTTTTTCTCTCCATCGCTCTTGTTACATAAGCTGGAGAGAAACTGAGAAACCTATGTGGTGCTCTGGGCAGAATTACGCCACAGATCGAGGTTTTCCGCTGTTGATTTACTGGCTAGCACGCCGACTGATATCGATATGCTCTGCGCTCTTTGTGTATTTAATAGCAGAGTCTCTGATGTAAAGAAGCAGTGTCTAGGTGATCTACTGTACGGTGAGATGAGCCCAGTGTGCTCCAGCAACTGCTGAAATGACAGTCACTTCAAACAGACTTTGTGCCATGGTAAACAGCTTAATATTGGATGTATGCGACAGTATAGTACGCGCGGCACATGGCTTTATCATCTCCCCTTGTCCATTTGTCGCCAGGTTGTGTGTGTATGTGTATGTATGCTTTATGTATGTTTACAGTAGTTACATGAGAGGCTGCACAATGAGAGTAATATTCAGCCTGTCTAGTAGAGAATAGTTTTCATAGGCAGTTCCCTTTAATAATCACCTCCACCTATTACTCTACAATAAAAAAGGAATTATAGAAGATCATAGAGAATGGTCTGCAGGGGGGAATGGAGGAATCAAAGTCTAAAGACACAATTGTGTTAGAGTTTGCTAGGCTCTAGTTTACATGTTTAATTATTAGCACTGCTAGCTATTTTCTAAAACATAACATTTAGAAGCATGTACTTGTATCCTCTTGAAAAATATAGACCCCTTTCCATTTTTTAGGCCACTAAACGTTTTCCAATATTAACAAAGTTAGCAGGTTGTTTCATGCGAAAATTAATCAAATGACAAATACTAAATCAAAACACTCGAGTGAGCTATTGAAAGGAATGATATGAAAATAATACATCTCATTTTATGTTTACGTTGTTCAGCCTGACAACAAATAAATAAAAAAATAATAAAAAGAGGTTTGTCTCCAGGGCACCCTAATTATAATTTGAATACATTTTAAATTATAGCAAGTCTTTATGCTATCTGATCATAATATGCAGTTACGCAAACAAAGGATCCACATAACCACTGATAGTGACCTTTATTAAACAAACGTTACCTTGCAATTAGCTAAGTGCACGTCGCCTTGCTAGCCATCTAGTTAGTTAGTGATAAGCATTATTTAAGACACATTTGCCGGCTTTCGGAAATAACTCTAATTAACAAACGTATACTATAACAACTTAACATCCTAAGCACGCAACAAAAAAAACGGCACAGTTTTCATTTTGGAAGAATCTATTGTGTGCTTGAATTGATAAGACGCTGAGGGTGTAGTAAATTTGGAACCTGAGTCCTGGGATAGGAACATTTTGTTGGGGTAGAACCATTTGGCTATCCTGCATTGTCGTGGCCGATAGGATTGTTGAGACATGTCCAATGGTTCTACTTAACAACCATATATCCACCACACATGAGATTTTTTTAAAACAGCAAAGCACAAAGGCTACAATAATTGCCCCAAAAAACTGTGATCAGACAGCAGGCTCAGTCATCCAATAATATAAATTGTTAACCTGTTCCTGTGTGAAATAAAAAAAGACTTGGGTTGTGAATAAGTATGTTTAAACCACCTCCAATCTCTGATAATTATCTTGGGAGACAAGATAGAACACCCCATAATATGGTAATATGGATTTCTCCCCTTAAAAATTAATTACAATATAATTCTTATGTAATCTGGCAGGAGGTACCCACTCTCTATAATGTAGGGCGAGAACGTGCTGAACTTTAAATTGTGGCTAGGTTTAGTCGATGGATATGTGGCCAGTCCTGGAACTAAAGCTAGGGTTGAACTTATAAGTAAAAAATTTATAGGTGGAAAAAATATCTTTCATAGATTTAAGTTTGTTTTTTAATAAAATAGTTCACGTTTTACATCACATTAAAGGTGAAAAATGTTCTGACATGATTTAAGCTTAGATAGCACAAATCAGATTTTTGTTATTGTTGAAAAAAGACATTTCATGACTACACATGGAGGAAGGCTTGTGAATGTGTTACTAGTACCACCAATGTCTTCATGCTAGCTATGACACCACCCGATTCCAGTGCCATTTAGCCGTTAGCAATCACTTCTTATAAACCTAAAAAATAAAAATTGCAAATGTAAATCAGCGAAAACAACAGAATATATCTAAATTGCTTTGTGGCTACACAGGAAAATAGATGTGCCTTGAATCCAGGTTGTGGGACATGTTGATCTGTTATGTGGTGATGCACGATCGCATTTGACCATTACATTAAGTGATTGTTAGCCGAACTATGAGAACTTGAAACTCAACAGCCTCTCATGGTTATGTTTTGGAATTCCTTCTAAGTGTTTGAAGGCTAATGTTGGGGAAAGAACAAACAGATTGGGAATTCCCAAATATTGAAGCTGTAAGCCGACTTGATTGTAATAGCTCAAACTGTTGTCCCCACTGACAGGATTTCACGGTAATTCCCGCCAATCCTGGGACGTGGACAAGTGTCATATTATATCACCAGGGTTGGGTTTACGTAAATTTGACCGCTCCAGCATATTGAATTTCGATACACATATTTAAGATTTACCACCAAACATGTGGGTTTTGGCATATGTCTTGTCGGTTTTGGTAGATCTGTGACAAGACTTGTGGAGGACATCAAATAAAAAATAATTCTACCACAGACAGCGTTGTCAGCGTTCACCAAGAAATACCGCTTCCTGGAGTTAATGAATTGATTCAGCTTCGTCCAGATGGGGAATGTTGATTTGAGTCCAAACAAAAACAATCACACACTGACACAGACAAACTGCATGCATGTACATTAGCATGCTGTAGTGTTTGTGAATACACCCCAAACCAGTCACCCTCCCTGCCTTACAGATACACCCATAACCAGTCACCCTCCAGGCCTTACAGATACACCCCAAACCAGTCACCCTCCAGGCCTTACAGATACACCCCAAACCAGCCACCCTCCAGGCCTTACAGATACACCCCAAACCAGTCACCCTCCCTGCCTTACAGATACACCCATAACCAGTCACCCTCCAGGCCTTACAGATACACCCCAAACCAGCCACCCTCCAGGCCTTACAGATACACCCCAAACCAGTCACCCTCCCTGCCTTACAGACACACCCCCAAACCAGTCACCCTCCAGGTCTTACAGACACACCCCAAACCAGCCACCCTCCCTGCCTTACAGACACACTCCAAACCAGCCACCCTCCAGGCCTTACAGACACACCCCAAACCAGCCACCCTCCCTGCCTTACAGACACGCCCCAAACCAGCCACCCTCCAGGCCTTACAGACACACCCCAAACCAGCCACCCTCCAGGCCTGACAGATACACCCCAAACCAGCCACCCTCCATGCCTTACAGACACACCCCAAACCAGCCACCCTCCGGGCCTTACAGACACACCCCAAACCAGCCACCCTCCAGGCCTTACAGACACACCCCAAACCAGCCACCCTCCAGGCCTTACAGAAACACCCCAAACCAGCCACCCTCCAGGCCTTATAGACACACCCCAAACCAGCCACCCTCCAATGCTTACAGACACACCCCAAACCAGCCACCCTCCCTGCCTTACAGACACAACCCAAACCAGCCACCCTCCATGCCTTACAGACACACCCCAAACCAGCCACCCTCCATGCCTTACAGACACACCCCAAACCAGCCACCCTCCATGCCTTACAGACACACCCCAAACCAGCCACCCTCCATGCCTTACAGACACACCCCAAACCAGCCACCCTCCATGCCTTACAGACACACCCCAAACCAGCCACCCTCCATGCCTTACAGACACACCCCAAACCAGCCACCCTCCCTGCCTTACAGACACACCCCAAACCAGCCACCCTCCCTGCCTTACAGATACCCCCAAACCAGCCACCCTCCCTGCCTTACAGACACACCCCAAACCAGCCACCCTCCAGGCCCTACAGACACACCCCAAACCAGCCACCCTCCCTGCCTTACAGATACACCCCAAACCAGCCACCCTCCATGCCTTACAGACACACCCCAAACCAGCCACCCTCCAGGCCCTACAGACACACCCCAAACCAGCCACCCTCCCTGCCTTACAGATACCCCCCAAACCAGCCGCCCTCCATGCCTTACAGACACACCCCAAACCAGCCACCCTCCATGCCTTACAGACACACCCCAAACCAGCCACCCTCCATGCCTTACAGATACCCCCCAAACCAGCCACCCTCCCTGCCTTACAGACACACCCCAAACCAGCCACCCTCCATGCCTTACAGATACCCCCAAACCAGCCACCCTCCCTGCCTTACAGACACACCACAAGGCAGTTCCTTGCAGACCGCCTCATCCTTCCCCTTTGCCCCTCATCCTTAGGTTCAGTGCGCGGCCCAGACCCTGCGTCGCCACCTCTTCCTTGTCACCATCGTAATAACAATCCCTCCTGGCAGGATCCATCATCTGGTTGGCAGACCAAGTGCCCGTCAGTCAGACTCACATACCTCCCGAGGGACCAGCAGGCTCAGGGAGACGCACAGAAGCCCTCCCCAGGCTCGGCAGCAGCTGGCCGGGTAGATGACGGAGAGAGGCGCGACGGACCAGATGTGGAGAGTATGAAAAGCTCTGAAGGCAACAGAAGGTAGGTTTTGCCGTACAGCCGTATCCTCAGTATCTATCGTGTTTGTTTTTTCAACCTTTTCCTGTTGAGGGAAAGGCACTGGGCCCTTGATCTGTGAGAGGCTCTGAGGAAAACACTTAGCTTTTGTTCCCTCAGATGAGAGGGAGAAAGAGGGAGGGAGAGGGAGAGAAAGAGAAGATGTGAACGAGTTCAGGGGGAAAGTTGGCGAGTGGAAAGATGATGTGAGAAAAAAGAGAGGGACAATAAGAGAGCAAGAGAAGGGAAAAAGAGAGGGAGAAAAAGGGAAATAGAGACCGCAGGTAAGAGAGTTGGGAAGTGAGGGAGAGCGTGAAAAGAGAGAGAGGGTGTGAAAAAGAGGGTACTGACTGTGGGAGGAGGCTGGTGTTAAAATGTGCTGTAAAGGGTACCGACACTGTATCTATAGCCTGTTAAGCCAGACTTGAACACTGTTAGCAAAACGAGTCCTAGTTCCAAAGAGGATATTACATGTCTTTCTGTAGGCCATGTTCACGACCGTCACATGAAACAATGGAACACGAAGCACACAATTCAGAACACCAACACAATATTCCCGCTTGTTTTCTTTTCAAATTGTTCAGTCATTGTTAAATTGTCCATCTTACTCCATGTTGTCCGTCTTTCTTTTCTCTCTTTCAGATCTCTTTCTCCTGGGTTAGAGATGGCGAAGTTGAAAGGGACAGAGGTTTACAAAAACATTAATCAAAAACAGTTTCATACAGAAAATGTATTCAATAGACGGTCAGACTGCTCATTAGTTTTTAGATGTTCCATCATAAAGCAAAACACAATAATTATGTTAAGGAAATTATGTTAATTATGTTAAGGTAATTATGTTAATTATGTTAAGGTAATTAGAAGGTATGTCATGTTAAGGTATGTTATGTTAAGGCTATACGCAAATGTGTGCTTTTATTGATTGCTCAAAACACTGCTCAATTTGTTCAAGATGAGGAGTTAAGGCACAAATAGGAAGATCAGGAAATTTATATAACTAATGGAAAATTGCTGTTCTAGTAATGGTACGGTACGTTTACCAATCGTTCTATAATACACTGCATGCTATTGAGAAAAGCATTTATTCAATTATATTATGGCCTATCCATGGAGAAATAGTAGTTTCCACACACTTCCTGTCAGATGCAAACAGTTACGCTATCTTTTAAATTACCATCCTCAGAACGTTCACGCAAACAAAAGTGCAACAAGTGGGGCTAATAGTCAATCAAGAGATAATTACAGAAACCTGTAGCAAACATGCAAATTACACAAAAGTACCACTAGTTGTTGCATTCTCAAACAAAAATGGAATACTAGATTGGACAAAGTATACAAAGCTTAGTTGTTCACAAAATAAAACATTTGAAAAGTATATGTAACGACAAGGCAACTGCTCTTAAAAGTCGAGCAACTGATGAAACAACGGCGACAGGTTTAAATGCATATTGCAACATGTTATGTCAAGTCAAGCAACCATTTAGAGGCAGCTTTTCATCTCAAAGACAAACTTTGAGAACACTCCTTCACTCGTGCTTCCTTGCAGATTCTCTCAAGCGCTGGATAGTTCTTGAACTGTGATCTAAGTGGAGTGATATTCAGGTCTGCCCACAGATATGTAACAATGTTCCAAGTCAAGGCTTGGCAAAAGACATTCACAGATATGTCCCAAACCTAGTACAGTGTTGTTTTCGCTATGCACTTTGGGTTGTTGTTGAGCTGAAAGATCACTTTAATCTTAGGTCCTGTGCGCTCTCTGGGTAAGGTTTTGGTCACAGACATCTTTCCATTTTTCTCAGTTTATTCTTCCCTCTTTTCAGACGAGTCTCTCAGTCTGTGCCACTGAGAAGAATTCTCATAGCTTGATGCTTCCACCACCATGCTTCACTATAGGGATGTCATTTATAAGTAATGAGCAGTGCTTTGTTTTTCACAGACGTAGTTGTTAGCACTCAGGCCTAAAATCATATTTCAGTCTCATTTGACCAAAAAACTTTATGGTCCTTTTAGTGCAATCTTGAAACTCCAGATGCGTTTTTCTTCTGACTTCTGTCTAGCTGCTATAATAAAGGCCTGAATGATAGAGTGCTGCAGAGATGGTTGTCCTTTTGAAAGGTTATTCCAGTGAAAGCCTGAAGCTCCGTTAGAGTGGCCATTGGATTTTTGTCACCTTCCTGACCAAGGCCATTCTTACATGGTTACTTAGTTTGGCTGAACGGCCAGTTCCAGAAAGACACTTGGGAGTTCCAAACATTTGTAATTTTGCTAATGGTCATGCCCACTGTGCTATAGAAACCTGTTATGTTTTTGCATCATTATAACCTTCACATCACATAACTTTTCATTACTTGATGATTCGATTTTAGCCTTGACGTGCATTTGGACATTTGGGACCGTACAGAAACATGTGTATGTCTGTCTAGCTCATGTGTAATCTATTACATTTGCCACAGCTGAAATGACAGAGAACGAATCTGAACTCAATTTGGAGGTTTATGGCAAAGGGTCTGAATACTTGAGATATTTCAGTTTTCCATTTTGAAGAAATATTCACAAATTTCTCCCTTTTTCAACATGTGGTATTGTGTGTAGATTGATGGCAAACACAATGAATGGAATCAGTTATAAAATAACTCCATAACGAACCATAATGTGGAAAAGGGCATTGGACCAAAATACTCCCCGAAGGCGCTGTATCTTTCTGAAATTCCATATAAGTGAGAATATTGTTTTCTTTTAGGATAAAGTGAATGCAGATGCACCTTTGTGGCCTCTGGAGTGCCAACAAATTAGTTCTCAAATCTGTACAGTGTCGTTTGTCACAAATTCTACTGTGTTCACACTTGTAACACTCCATAAAACAAAATACAAGACGCAGAAATGGGCTGTACGTGTTATATCAAATATTGAGTGCTTAACCATGGATTCATATGTGAATCTGACATCGAAGTTTGTATCAGAGAATCTTTACTGAATCATATTTAAATAAAACAGAAAACAGGAAGACAAAACCTTGTCAAATCTCATCCAAATCTGTGTTACAGGGTGTTACAACGTATTTCCATGAGTGCTTTCCTTGAGTGTGTATGAGCGTGCGTGTATGAGAGCTCATGTGTGCACAGGCGTGTGCCAAGTGTCTGTGCAGTACAGCAGAGCATCTGCAGTGTCACTCACACGAGCTGTTAGCATACAGGCTTTGACAACTCCATCAGGGCAGTCTCAAGGTAACTGCCAATCACAACAAATCATCTCCTCCCCCGGCACTCCAAGAACCGCCATGTATCTCTCTTTCTCTCTCGCTCTATCCGCTAGAGAACATGACAGTGTAAATACATCTCTATTTACCAATGCACACTGTGCTCTTTTCAATACACACAGAATTTGACAGGAAGAAGAGAAAGAGAAGAAGGAAGACACGCAGCAGAGAAATACAAATAAATGGAGGGTTAAATAAAAACAATTTTTCATTTATTCCGGGATGTCATGCTTTAGTGGACAGGAAGTTGTTAAAAAAAGTGGTAGGCTGTATTTAGAATGGAGACGAAGATGCCACAGAGAAACACATTTTGCTCAAATATTACGTTCTACTGATGTAGTGTTAAGTTCCATTAAAATATATAATGTATACAATATGTTAAATTCCTGTCATGCCCATCCAGTTCAGTTTTTTAGCACAGTAAAGCTTACACACAGAGGCTTACAATTACGCTGTTTCTTTATCCGGTGTCACATGCCACAATAAATCAAGAAAGTTACCGTAATATAGATCTGTCTGTCATATTTTCCATTGTAAACTTTATTATATTAATTCTACATAAAGGATTATAATTACCACTATAATACATAATGTTGTTATTACAGTAACTTTATATAATTATTTCATTTTGTATACAATTCAATAATTCTATTTAAGTTCAAGAATACCAAAAGTTGCTAAAAAAAAGTGCTACGCTGGTTTTTCATGTGTTGTTCAAAGTGTCTTTGGTTGGCATTTCCCTGTTGGTATACTATGATGTGGCAAAAGAATGAGAACGAGATGTCCTGATAATTGCATGTGTGCACATTTGAGACGCGGCTTTATTTGTAGTTCGATATAATTAGATTAACGCTACAATGGCGTTGCTGCAACTTCGCGTAACCGAGCGTAGGAATCGGTGACAAACCGTTATTTCCATTCTAGGGAGAGAAGCGGCGTTTAGCATCTCTTTAAAGTGGAGAGAGATGTTAATTGTGTACCATTACCTCTAAATTGCTCGCTTGTTGTATTAATCACTGCGCTAATTGATGCAGAGATGAAGCCAGCGGTGGGAGAGAGAGAGAGAGGAAGCCAGAGCTGAAAATGGAGGATAAAGGATTATCGTGTCGACCATATGGAGACGGAATCACTTTGAAAAGAGCTGCTCGGAATGCCTACAAGCACCAGGTCCGCTGATCACTCCAGTGACACTGCAAAGATAAAGGGTGTTCAGAGAAATACATTTCAATTCAGGCATTGGAGCGTTAAAACAAGTACACAATGAACACTTGTTTGTTTGTGTGTGTGTGTGTGTTTGGAGGGGATGACAGTGTGCATGTGTGTGTATATACTTCACACTTTGTTTTACATGGACATAGGGAACAAAAGCTGTAATGAAAGCATGTGGGGGGGGGCAGAAATTTGGTCCTGGCTTTGTTGTACTCTTTACCTTACCTTTTCGATTTCTCCGAGATCTTTGTCTGACAGAAAATCAGGATCAGAAGGGGATAATGTTGGAAGTAAAGGATCATGTCAGGCCTTGGTCCTGTTAATCTAGACTAGCGCTTCTGTTTGGGTTTAAAACCCTGTTCACATATGCAGTACCTCGACACGCATCTTTCCTCCCATATTGTCTCCAATCAGATTTGCCCCACGTTTTTTGACAGGTAAAGAGGATTCAAACACGCATTGTGACCTCAGTGTGCTCAAGTGTATATAGACAAGATCTCAACCAGATTAGGCTCACTAAAGAGTGTTAGACAGTTAAAAGCGCAGTGATAATGCATCTTTTGTCCGGATCTTAACATGATCAAGGTCTTGGGCAAGGACAACAGGGCTAAGCATAAGGTGACATGGATTCTTAATGCCAAACGTACCACCATTAAAAAAAATATATATATATAGATATTCATTATACACCTTGGGATTTTATTCTGTGCTCGCTGTTTGTTTGTAATTATCGTTTGTGAGTTACTGTAACGTGAGTGCTAGTATGATCAGAATCAGATAATTGCCATGTCAATTTTACAACAAACAAGGATTTTTTCCATTACTTCAACACTTAATATACGTAGTAATATTCAAACACGAACAATGGGGATCGGGACGAGACCGCCTACAGGGAGGAAATTGACCCGGCTGGTGTCCTGGTGCAGTGGAGATGAGAGTGGACTTTAGGAGAAGCCCAGCTGACCTTTGTCCCGTTGTCCTGGAGGGCTCCCCCATCAACACAGTGGAGTCCTTTCGCTTCCTGGGCAACACCATCGCCCAGGAACCCAAGTGGGAGCTGAACATCACCTCTCTCTGGTTGAATAAACCTGATTCTGATTCTAACAATAGACTACAATAAATTACTGAAATATGTAATATATAAATATGTACAGTGCAAATGTGATTGTGAATATATGGGAGCAAGTGGATTCTTCTGCACTACCCCACATTTAGCCGTGACTATATCTAGGAGGTCTGGTTATGACCGCTCCTCCCAGAGAACCTGTTCGGCTAGCTGCCGTTGTGGCTCATACACGTTGGTTAGCGTTGGAATATATACTTCAATATCAAGATCATGGGAATGTGCACAAATGCTATTACAGGCTTATTCAATCAGGTCTCGTTGAGAATAAAGTCACTTCTGGCATTAACCGTACCTTTTTGGTTGAAATTCCAAATCACAGCCTTGTTACCTACCACGGTTCAGACAGAAAACGGCACATATTAACCTAGTCATTTATTTGAGAACTTCTGCACAGTGATGTACATGCAAGGTCCTGGCATCAGGTTTAGCTCCTTTGGGGTAACTCACTGCCAACAATAATCAAAGGAAACACAAAATGAAACGAGTGGTGGGTGGATTTGTTCATGCATGCAGGCACCGACATCAGCATCTCAGACAGAGTGCGTAAGCTGACAATACATGGACCGTTAGAAAATCTGATATTGTGATAAGAGCAATCTAACATCAGCTGACGCATCGCTGGTCGATTTCCACCAGGGTTTCCTGGCTGACCATAACCCAATGGGGGCGGCAGTGGCTCAGTGGGTTGAGTCGGTTGTCTATCAATCGGTGGTTCGATCCCCGGTTCCTCCTGGGAGCCTGCAGTCGCCTTGCATGGTAGACGTGGTCGTCAGTGTATGAATGAGTGAATGAATGGGTGAATGAGACGCAGGATCTGTAAAGCGCTTTGGATAAAAGCGCTATATAAAAGCGCAGCATTTACCAATACAAAAGGCAGATCTAGGAGTGGCTCAAGAACAACAGTATGACTGTTCTACAATGACTCCAGCCAACATCCTGATCTTATTTACATTTGGAATGTACTGTTTAGTTTTTCCGTAAACGCAACAAAAGGCTGGATGCGTTAAACGCTACAAATATTTTTTTAAGTGTTTACAAATGGTAATAAACACAACAATTCCCACCCGGTACCCCCGTCTCTTTTGCAGGTCAACTTTATTTTCTTGTTGTAAATTTTTTTAGCGGCTGTGTGCTACTCTTAAAGTATCCAGTTATCAAGTTAAATGTATCTAGAATTTTGTTTAATTTTTATTATTGATTGTTTTTAGTTAGTTTCTGAAGACGTAGTGGATATGAAAGTCTACAGATCCAAATACCAGGCAATTTTTGCACAAAACCTTCAGGCTTCCGTCAGAAAGCTTAAGATGAAGAGGAAGTTCACCTTTCAGCACGACAACGACCCAAAGCACACATCGAAATCTACAAAAGCGAGGCTTCACCAGTAAAAGATGAATGTTTTGGAATGGCCCAGCCAGAGCCCAGACCTGAATCCAATTGAACATATGTGGGGTGATCTGAAGAGGGCTGTGCACAGGAGATGTTCTCGCAATCTGACAGATTTAGAGCGCTATTGCAAAGAAGAGTGGGCAGATAATGCAATGTCCAGATGTGACATGCTAATAGACTCCTACCCCAAAAGACTGAGTGCTGTAATAAAATCAAAAGGTGCTTCAACAAAGTATTAGTTTATGGGTGTGCACACTTATGCAACCAGGTAATTGTGTTATAAGGTTTTTATTTTTCCCTCTCAATGATTTCAATTGGTTTTTCAATTGAATTGTTCGCGTTATAGCTCACATTGAAGGTGGGAAACTTTTTTAATAATGATTGTCTAATTTTTCACATCACAAAAACCGGGGTATGTAGACTTTCTATATCCACTGTATGGATAATTCTTCTCTAGAACAAACCCATTCTTTCAATAATGAATCTAATCTATTTTAAGAGGACCTCTGTGTAAATGATCGATTGAGTGGCACAGTACTCCTCTCTGTGTTTTTGTATGTTGATTCCCTCTTGGTGACAATTTGTGATGAGACAAATATAGATTAGATAGTTGGTTTTGGCCATATCAAATGCTAATGCAAAGAGAACCTGTTGTTTATATACGTATTTGTGCAAGATACAGATACTTTGGTTCCACGGTCGAGAGGCATCGTTCACTGAGACAGAAGAGGACAGAGGAACGTGTAGAATAATTCCCAAGTACCTCATTTTAAAGATTGAACATTTACCTAAAGTTATTTAGAGTTCATCATGCATGCTATATGTACTCACTCAACCGTTCAGATAAAAGAACAGTACACGTTTATCAAAGATTTGCTGCTAAAAGAGAGTTAGTTAAATGTTTGGATTGGTGTAAAGATTAGAGACTCTCTTGAAGTTCATCTAGAGCCCCCCTCAGCACACACTCACTACCTTTGTTCTATGTACATTGCGCAGGTGGTGTGAGCTTCCTGGTGGAGTCCATTTTTTTGTTCCTCTACAATTGGTCTGAACTGCAGAACCAAATAATGGTAGTGTTGGTTTGTTTCATTGATTCTCGTTGGCCCCTGGCCTGGGGTTCACACCACAGACCAGTAAGCACTCCACTCCTCCCCTAGCTTTAATTGGAAATAATGGTTCTCCTCTCTCACACCTTTATCTCTTAACCTTAATTTTACCTCGCGTTTCTCTTTATCCGTCTCTCTTTAAAAGGATCGTCCATTTTTTTTCTGCTGACGCTGTACATAAAAAAACCCATCAATATTATTCTGCAATTGGGCAGCTTTATGAAAACACACACCATAAACACGCAATGTGTTGATATAATGCCTACCTAGTTTTCATATAGTTAAGCATGCCAAGTGTGATACAATGCTATCAAAGCACAACGGCCTGGTGCCCAAAGTCACTCACATACAATAAATAAATGTACCGACCTACACCGCATCGCGGCCCCCATGAGTCTAATCACTTCACCACTGTTGCGCTGTCTCCGTCAGAAAACACCAAGTCAAACTCTTTTGTTCCATCTTTACCATCCACTGTCATACCCCATTGGCTCAACCCTTTCCTGCCACCCAGCCAGCCAGCAGCGACAGGAGCCTCAGCCTGCCATCTGTCCCATGCATGGGGCACTCTGAGCGGGGGGACGGGGGTCTGTGAGCCCCCCCGGTTGCTCATTATTATCCTGGTGGTCATGCTCATTGCACATATTTCATGGTGTCTCCCAGACTGCATTCTGCCTGCTATTAGAAGGCCTTAAGGACCTGGGCAGAGTCTGGTAATCATTTAAGGCTTTGTTAGGCCCTGACCTCCGCAAAAAAATACTTTAAATTGAGGAATCATGCAGCATGTTTCTTCGACTGGTGTTTCTTCAGACTAGACAAGCATAGGGTGAAATATAAAGCCTTTTTGATCTGGTGGAAAGCCGGCCAATTAAAATCCTAGTTTGGTCCCTCTGTGCCAAGCCTGTAGTTTGCTAGACGGAGTTCCTCATCACTATTCGGCGTTCTGTAGCTACTGGGAGGGTGTTGTCGTTATAGAGACTCGCATGCATCATACCAGGGTTTGCCACACGCACTCACACATATCTACACATACACACCCATAAATAGAATTCACACAAGACCACCTCGTGAGGAAGCCGGCTAATGCCCTGGATAAACAGACACACACCTATTTTAAATGACTGACATTGTTCGTTTAGGCGGACAAAATATTTAGCACAGTAAACATAGTAAGTTCTGATTTATTGTGCCAGATGTGTTCTTTGGACGACCTTTTGCCAACGAATATATAATGAGTTTGCACACGTTTCTCTGCATATTATCCAAGCCGAAAAACAGTCTACCATGTTTACAGCAATAATTTCATTCTAACACGATGAATGGAAACCGGCTTTCTTTCCCCATTCTATTTCAGATACATTACAATACATTTTAAGGATAGACCCTACGAATCTGAAAAATGTGTGGTGAGGCCTTTACAATAATCTAATGTGGCCAGGACAAAGGGACAAATATCTACACTAGCTAAAAAAGCTTTTAGCAACAGTAGCTTTACTCAACCAAACACCAGACGAAGAGTCCAATAAATCCCAAGGGTCATTAAACTTGTGTGACATTTCTCATAATTTTTCAGATAGCATTACGTCATCCTCACACACTTCCAAGGATTAAATGTCCACACACAAAACAAATATTTTTTTGTCCTTGTGTTGACTTCAAACACAGAAACTATGTTTCCCAATCTCCTGAACCCCAGCCTAAGTTTAACCTCAATAACATAACAACACCTTGGGTGGACCAATTCGTCATTTAGACCGGATCACAACACTGGCACACGGACAGACACACACCTACTTGTGAGCATAACGTCAACCTCAAATCACACCCACGGGATTGCTATATTTAGTGTGGGACACCTTCACATCCCTTCTATGACAATCAGCCGAGGAGAGGATGGAAGTTGGTCACCATGAAGCCAATCAAGATGGACACCATACTGGGCCAGTAAATCAGGGTTACAGGGAGGTCTGGGAAATGCCTGTTTCCCAGTCATTCTTCCCAGGAAAGCCTAGACAACCTTTCGCTGAACCCAGGTCACCAGGGGTCACAACCTTGAAAAATGGACCTGTTGTTGTGTTAGTAGCTATGGCGACCGAAAGGCAAGCCCATACAAAACTATATAGCAACTGGACCAAATTCCTCCCTAAAGGATGGAAAGGGTGGATATCTGTATAAGCTCTTTGTGACATTCTGCCGACGTAAAAAAGGCTTAAATAAATAAATAGGATTGTTGTAAATTATTACAGCCCAATGTCCAACTTTAAACTTGATCATTAACTTGGCGAGCTTCCGGTTATTCTGCTCTGTCAAAATGCTTTGATATGCTGTCAGTTTATTATCTCCATGTTGGCTCTTGAAGACAGATAATGTAGAATAATTTGCATTTTACATGTGTTTTCAAACGTCAAATAGTTTCCAGTTTTGCTGGGAACCAAAACAATTTTAACATTTCCACAGGGGACTTGAGTTGCTAAGCCAATGTGCGGGAATAAATAATCTACAGTCACCATAAGTTGAGGAATCCAGTGCAAGGTGGTGACATAACTGATTTTTATAGTTTTTGGTAAAATATGTCAAACCAATAACCTAATCAGCTAGAATTAATGCATGCAACTGTAACTGTGAATATATTTTATATATATATATAGTTTTTTTCAACTGTTTCTGTATGTGACATTCTTTAAACATTCACAAGTGAAATTTGATTCAATAGTAAATTATTAGAGTATATCCTTCAACAAGATCTAGAAAAAAAGTAAGGGGAAATGCCTGGAAAATGATTTATCTACTTTAGAAACCAACACATTAATTTGACAGCAGTTCTCAGGTTGGGCGTGTGTGTGTGTGCTTGTGTGTGTGTGTGCTTGTGTGTGTGCCTGTGTGTGTGTGTGTCTGAGTGTGTGCTTGTGTGTGTGCTTGTGTGTGTATGTGCGTGTGTGAAATAACGTGGATGTCCCACCCACAGCACTCTGCCATCCCTGCACCAATATGACTACAGACTCCTCAACAGGCATGGCACATATCTGAGGTACCGTGTCTTGGGCCAGCCTAGTGTAAAAAAATAGTGCCAATCTGATGCCAGCGCCATAGCGCACTAAGCACAAGGACAGAACATTCCCTGGCTTCCAGGACTTTAAGCTCAGTATTGAAAAGTGACTAAACAGAAATGGGTTGGGGCCTACACACGTAGTGTCTTAAATATTTCCATTCCTAACCCTGACCCTGCCCTAACCCGCAAGTCCCCTCCCCTACGTTTGGCAGTTGGCCTGTGGGCCTGGGCATGGCATAACGCGGGGTCTGGCGTTTGGGCGGTGGGTGTTTGGTGACCAAACAGGGCTGAGGTAGACATGTCAGGACACGGTTGTGCCAATCTGCTCCTGAACAAAAGGCCAGATGAGAATGACATATTAGCAGGACCTTCGGTTGGGGGTGGCTATTCTCTCTCTTCATATCTCTCATCCTCTCCTTTTTGGCATCTGGACAGGGAAATATGATCACACGGTCCATAATTAAAATGAAAAAGGAACGAAAACAGAAGGGGAAAAGGAGAAGAAAGAGAAAATGGATTGGTTGAATGGGAGGAAGAAAGGGAGAGAGAGTGGCGATATAATGCAAATTATGATGAATGTCAGAGTAAAGATGTGCCTTTCCAACTGATGTGTAAGGGCTTTGTAGCCAGGGTAAGGTTCCCACAATGACCACAAAAAATAGGAGACATTGTATTTTTTTACTACATTTTGTATGGAATGGACAGTGAGTTCCTTTAGAACGGACACGTAAGGCATTAAAAAACGTTTTATGTATGTTTTATTTTTTATTCTGTATTATTTTTATATATTTTCACATTTTACACAGTTTTGCCCTGAACATTACAATAAATATTCATTATATTATCATATTTAATAAAAGCTGTGTTGTTACTACAATTGAACGAATGGCATTTTAGAAGCTGATTTTAATTGAAGCGCTATTTGGGTCCGATTTGAAAATTGAATGTGCGTTGTTGTAAACAAGTCAAACACTGCCAAAATATCATCTTCAATAAGTGTCGTTTCTAATTGCGGTTTTATTATGCTGTCCCTCTAAACCCCACCTCAATACTTAGTGACACCTCTACTACACCTTTTACAAAAACGACCCCTCCCTCTAAAAAATGACACAAAAATGTCTTTCATGACTTCTGTTCCACTTCCGAGTTGTTCTTAGAGCCATCTAGGCCATGCGAAATGTGCCCAGATATAAGCTGACGCCTCCCCACTGTCTCTGAGATTGCCCACCCGGGATACTGGCACAGGGCGTCGTAGTACACGGGAGGCCCTAGTGGATTACTATAATACAGTATGTCATAATGAAAAGCTGCATCGCCACATCACCCCCCTCCCTCTTTCTCTCTCTCTCTTTCTCTCTCACCCGACCCCCCACTCTCCCCCCCTCTCCCTCTCTCTCACCCTCCCCCCTCTCTTTTTCTTTCTCTCCCCCCATCTCCCCTTCTCTCTCTATATGCCTCTGTCCTCCTTGTCCACACTCTCTACATTCAGGTTACAGCTTTTATTAAGTCTGGTTTTTACCTTTTATCTCAGCACTGCTTTGCTTTGACTTACAGATGAGAATTAAGCGATTTAGGATGTTTGTGTGTGTGTGTCTTTATGGTCAAATCCCTGGATAAATACATGTAGGTAACAATTATGTATCTGTCACGTAATCCAATGGTGAAGTGCAGAAGTAAGCCAGGCAGAGCAAGTTATCACGTTCGGTTGGAGTTTAAATTATACAAATTAAAACAAAACAACATAGCAACAAACAGAAAAGAACTATACATGGAATTAAACTGCGCAATTGCGACTTATGGGAAGAACCACAAGCAACACAGCTTCCACACACACATTAACACTCACCTACACAACGACACGTAACATTATATTAATCCCAAGCACCCGTGAACCTAACCAGGGACCTAAAATAGACCACTGATTAACTAACATATGCCCAGTGCTTAGCTAAACCCAAAACAGCTGTGCTTCTTATCAACATTATAAACAGGAGTGATCTCCCCTACACACTCTGTGACAACACAGCTCACCCATACGTGACAGTATCAGAAAAAAGGGAATTTTGAGAAGTAAATTTGATGCTTGGGTTAACCTTGACGTTTTTTGGTAGCAAATTAGCTGTAGAAGTAGTGGTAAAGGCAGATAGCCTCTTGTTTAGAGCATGTCCCTGAGCTGACAAATGAAACAAACCCTGTGTCCTCGAACAACACAGTTATCTCAATTGCTCCTGGAAGTAGTTGGATGAATGCGCCTGCTTTATGACACAAATGTAAATCTGATGGCAGTAATTATGGTAATAGGCTTTTCATAGGCTGTGTTAGTTATAGTTACCTATTATGTATTGGTTTTTAGATGTGAAGTTATAGTGCATTATTATGGGTTATAGTAGACTAGGCCCAGTAGTGAAATCATATTTTATATTTGAGGTATATGGAGCTTGGAGCTTGCTAGTAAATATAGCATTAAAAAATAGCGATTCATGTCCGTAACATCTCAGTTGGTTTTCAATTTGTAGCTTTGACATATCAAGAGAGGCATATCCCCTAAAAATATCTTAAGGAATGATTTCACTTTTGTGCAATATAGAATATGTTTTTAGTACAATACAACAGTAAAACATTGCTGACATATATAAACAAGATAGTTTTAGAAGATGTTGTTAATTTAATGAAACAAGTACTTCAAACACAGAAGTTCTGACTTCTGTTCCTCTGCTTGCGCAGAGGGCGCAGGTCACTGGTCAAAGGAGTAACAATGACAGTGACTACTTTCCTTGAGGCCCGCTACTCCTGCTAAGTAAACAGTCCAAAGTTCCACTTCTGCTCGTCTCCACTACAATGGACAAACTTCAGCACTTTCCCTCAAAGCTCCCTAATCACTGGGTGCACCGCAATTAATGGAAGAATGACTAGGGGTTCGGGGGGATTGAAGTGAAGACAGACAAAGTTGAAAGTCATTAAAAGACAAGGGAAACAGATAGAGAAGAGGTGGAGGGTTGGGGTCGTCTCTCAGACATGGGTGGCTTCACACGATGCAGGTGGGTCCAAAATGAGGAGGAGGAGCCCCGTAAGGGCTGCATTATAGCTCTGATTCTGGCCTCCAACAGGTGACCACACGAACTGACCCCCTAACAAGCAGGTAATTACAGCACCGCAAAGGTAATTTAGCGAACTAAGTGGCCCCTTTTGCCACCTCCGCTCAACCCTGTTGGTTAGTCTCACAGCAATTAGGCGTGGTGACCAAACAATAGGCCATGTGTCCCTGTGACTGGTGTGGGAGTGCCGGGTCCGAAGCACCAGATCACATTGCCAGACCGCCACTGATAAACATTCAAGGTTGCAGGGATGAGGACAGAATGGAAGACAGACAAACGGGAGAGCCAGGCAGGTATAAGGTTTTCAGTAGCAGATTGAGGCCACTACGCTAACCTGTGTTTATCTTGGAATGAGGGGGATACTGTGACACTTACCGCATTGAAACCAGGCGCCGAGACTCACCGGGTTTGACGCTGCCTGGCCCCGACTTATGTCTATCTCTGACTTATGTCTGTCTCCAGCTACTATGTTTTTTCCCCAGAAAAAAACTTAAACAGCAAATCAGCGTGATTTGTTTCCAACACCTCTAAACTGAACTCACTAGTAAGCACAAACCGATAACCCAACTTACAATTTAAATAAGTCCAATATAGACCCTACAGTGCAGACAAGCAGGATAAATCCAACTGCTTTTATGTACCAGAACACACAAATAAATAGGATTGAAAAGGATAGATTTATATATACATTTAAACACATTATACATATTTTTAGTATATAAAATATTACAAACCGACTGTCCCTCATTTTAGCAACCTGAAAATGGCAGATGGATTTTGCACCACCTACTGTGCTAGGACTCTTTGCTTTTAGTGCAAGATTGGCTGGAGAAAGGCTTCAGTTTAACTTGAACATTTCCTTCAGAGGATTCTTGTGAAATAATTCTAAAAACATATAATTTGATTCTCGTGATCTTTTTCTTAAAAATGGGCAATTGCTTCGAAATATTCCGATTTTTAAAAAATCCTGAATAATCAGGAGTCCTGCACTGTAACAAGACCACTCACAGTTTAAATAAATCTCCCTCATATTTTAAGATTGGAATTTAGTTTTCATTACATTTTAAATTGGAATTACGGTCGAAATGAAAACTGAAAAAAAATGTGCAGACAACCCACTATACATCTAAACTCTGGCACAAAGACCAAAAGTGAGACATCACATTGTTCTCTGAGACGGGAAATACTAGCATGAATGTATATATACATGTGTTATACATACATGCTGCTCTGTTTTCGGTCTATTTTTTAGTTTTTGTAAAATCTGACCAAATCTACCAAATCAGAACAATTTGTTAGGTCCACCCTCATAGAAGATAGTTTAAATTCACCCCCTTGCATGTAGAATTATGCAGCGTAAAGCTACAGACTGAGGTACTATTTTCAAAGAAAGATGACTGGTTAATTCTATATGATTAGACAGTGTTTGCTTGCTAACTAGGGTAATACCTAGCAGTTTACTTCTGTACCTGACATATGTGTAAAGTGAAGTCATCAACTTAAATAAAGTAGACATTTCATAATCAAGGTTAACGAGAGTTAATTGGTAAACACAAATGGGAAAATGTATTAGATATGTATATCTCTCAATTGATTAATCCGCATGCTACAGAACCAGTGCTAAGCAAACAATTCAAAAAAGTATGTTTGACCTAAAAAAGGAATTTTCACAGGTAAAAAAAGGACCAGAGTCTTACATTTTTCTACAGTACTGTATATAGGGAAGGAAACAAACAACCTAAGATTATCTTAAAATAATGAAAAAGGAAGGTTGAACACGGGTGCTTTTGATGCCATTGATTTGAGCATCATCATTTGTTTACATTGTCTGCCGTTTAATCAGCTGTTTAAGCCATTACAGGATGCTTTGCTATTTTTGTTAGCGGAATGACTTCCCTTCAAGTCCTGGGGCCAAAATGCTCATCTATGCTTTGATTTAAAAAAGTATGAAGTGAGCCTAATATAGATAGAAATCCGGTTTGTTGCATTAAATGAAATAAAAAAATATATATTAATCTTTTGGTTGTCACTTCACAGAACTATACATGCATATAAGGCGTGTTACAACAAAAAAATATATAAACTTTTGTCAAGAAACTTATTGAGCAACTGTAAACATTGTTATCAACTGTTTGTAGCAGTAAGGCTGGAGGCCTTACATTGTTCATTTTGTGCAGAAATTGAAAGGCCACTTCTTTGTTATTAAACAGTTGATGTTAGAAAAATAGCACGTTACCGTGCTATCAAGAAAGCATAAAAAAGCTTTTTAAATTGTATAGTAAATAAATAAATATGCAAAATATGAAACACAACATGTGGTCACAGGTGGCTCCCCAGCTACACAATATCAGTAAATTGCGGCTTCAGTTCCCCACTGCTTTCCTAAGTGAACCTCCTTACACAAAAACAGAAAGAGAGACCTATCCTGTTCTGTCTTGTTCCGTCCATTTCGGCGGAGTGATATACGTACGCGCTGCTAACAAGCCAATCAGACCTGCCAAACAGAAGCGCCTGGAAGCTCAACAGAGGACCATTAAAGCTTTGGCCCCAGCTACAAAAACAAAACCTATCCACCTGAGACTACAGAGGGGACAGGATACAGGCTACTTTTAGCAACCCAAAATCCAAGCCAAAAAGAATAGCAGGAAAATCCAACTCAATTTGCGAGAAACTTGCCTCTGAGGCCTTTTGAAGTGTGCCCACTTTTAAACTGTACGGATACTGACTCTGGCAGCACCCTGGCCTACCGTTTGAAGGCTGGGTTAACCTCGGACGTGTGTCCTGTTGTGTCCTGTTGTGAACCAATTGTTTCCTCTTTCACTTGCTATGTTTTTATTCTGGAAACTGACACGGCTTCATTGTCCTCCTGGGCCAGTCTCTATTGATCAGACGATCGGCGACCATCTTTAATAAAAAAAAGTGCTGTACATTTATTAGTCGGTTATCATCAGGTTTTTCGATACTTTACCTTTTGATCAAACAGATTGTTTTTGTAAAAGAAACTTGTTTTCAGTGTTCTTTTTTATATGTATAGAATGTCTTAGATCAAGGTGATGGATTGGGTGAACAGTAGAGATGTCAGAGGTGATGTAAGGATGTTCCTTCTATGGAATCTCAACAAGGATGACCCCCTGCTTATTCCCTGCCATTTCCTCTACCCTCTCAAGGTTGCGACCTCACAATGCCCTCCCAAGCTAAAAATGGACCAACGGGCAATGATGTCACTCCACAAACACGTTATGCTTATTGTCCCTTTAGAAGTCATGTTTGTTTTCTTTTGGAGCAGTCAATACTTTGCTATTTTCTCAGCTTTTGAGCTTGCGACATGACCCCTTGTGAAAAAAAAATCAGTCAAATCCTTTTTTTGATGTTATTCAACTATAGCCAAATGGGCTGCAGAGTCAGTATACATTGGCGGGAAACAATAAATGTTGCTGTGCAAGCTGAACACATAAACACATATTTTTGTCCCCGCTGCCAATAGGAGATTTTACATGGTGTTATGTGTGCAATATGAGAGTCTGGTACAGACATGTTACTATCATTCAAGAAAAAGAGTTTGTAATTATAAGTAATGGTTTTTCAATTGTGCAACACCTATGATGGCATGACAAAATAGAGAGCCAAAATGTTTTCTAAAGTCTGTGACATTAGAAGGATCTCCCCTCATCTCATCTTCAACCGCTTATCCGGGGTCGGGTCGTGGGGGTAGCAGCTCTAGCAGGGGACCCCAAACTTCCCTTTCCCGGGCAACATTAGCCAGCTCTGACTGGGGAATCCCGAGGCGTTCCCAGGCCAGTGTGGAGATATAATCTCTCCACCTAGTCCTGGGTCTTCCCCGAGGTCTCCTCCCAGCTGGACGTGCCTGGACCACCTCTCCAGGGAGGCGCCCAGGTGGCATTCGTACTAGATGCCCGAACCAACTCAACTGGCTCCTTTCTACGCGAAGGAGCAGCGGCTCTACTCCGAGTTCCTCTCGGATGACTGAGCTTCTCACCCTATCCCTAAGGGAGAGGCCAGCCACCTTCCTGAGAAAACCCATTTCGGCCGCTTGTACCCGCGATCTTGTTCTTTCGATCATGACCCAGCCTTTATGACCATAGGTGAGAGTAGAAACAAAGATTGACCGGTAGATCGAGAGCTTTGCCTTCCGTCTCAGCTCTCTTTTCGTCACAACGGTGCGGTGGAAGGATCTTATGTGCTAAAAATACAGAATGCGACACTGTAAATGTTGACATGATATTTAATCGCAGTTTAAAGGTGATGTCACGAGTGGTGGACACTAGTTTCCCAGACCAGGTTTTCAGTGGGGTGCACACAATAGTTTCGGCTGGATTGTTTTAATTGTGCACACCAGGGGTAGGTAAGCTAATCAGTGGTCCTGTTTAATTCCCTGGGTTATGTTACACTTTGCTTCTCATTATTTCAAAGTCACAGACTTATGTAGGTGAGTGTTTGTTGAGGTTTCTATGTTTCGATCAAATAAGTAAGTCGATATATAACGCCATTTATTTTGACAAAGAATAATTATATGTTTTCTGTTCGTGCTTTTGCTTGATTGTTTTTAATAAAACCAAATGTTTCCTTGTTTTAAAACTAAAATCAATGTTTTGGTTAATTAAAATAACATACATTTGATCACAAACAGATGTAAATGTAGACCTTGTTATTGTGGTAGATGTTAATTGTAACTAATTTTCTATACAGTGTAATGAGGTGGTGTCTTCTTCTCAAGGTAGACCAATAAAATAGAACCAAGTGGAGCTTCAATGACCAAAGTGTAGACCACAATTTATTAAAGGCGATGAGTTTATTCAATAAATATTAGCTGTTGTACAAAAAGAGGACGAGCAGGTATTTACAACTACAGACCACTGACCAAGAACAGAATACATCCATCACCCAGATAAACTAGTGGTAACACACAGGGAATAGCTATTAAACACAAACTAGGCACTGCAATCACAAAGGCAAGTCAACTGGTGCGTCCACGCACACACAAAGGCAGTGAGTATTCACAGCAATTGTTTACACTTGTGGTTTCAGGAAGAAATAGCTGGGTTCTTTAATACAAGGTAATTACTCTGAGCCATAGTCATAAATCTACAATTCTACTACGTATAAAACAATAATACCCTGTGACAGAATACAATGGGTTGGGAGGCATGCTGGGAGCTGGGAGGCATGCTGGGAGCTGGGAGGCATGCTGGGAGCTGGGAGGCATGCACATCAATGCTAACGGAGACTCACAAAACAAACACTACGAAAAACTGTTGACAAATTGACAAATAGGACCAATGTACTGTTTCCCGAATTAACGCTGTCCGCATCCCAATTCGCACAGTCCTGATAATCATAAAAACCTGTAGATGTCACTTCTTCATTGGGGGCTTGGGCCGCGAATGCCCTGAGGTGTCAATTGATCATGGGGCAGCCGGGAAGCTAGTGGAAGGGATGTTCGGTTTAACGTAGTTCCTTCAACGGGCCGTGACAAGCCCACTTCCTCCCCCAGCATAGGCACTCAAAGAGAGGGAAAGTACGGTTCCTGATATAGTCCTGACAGCAGAAAATAAAAAAATATTACGCCCAATACAATAGTATCTACAAAGGCGTACAGAGTCATGTTATAAAGCAACCATCACGTCTGTGTTCTATTGGCATGTTGTGTTAGCTAATCCAAATTTTGAGATAATGTTAGCACAGCTGAAAATGCTTGAGTGGAAAAAAGGAAGCAATAAAACTGACCTTCTTTAGACTAGTTTAGTATCTGGAGCATATGCATTTGCAGGTTCGATTACTGGCTCGATATGGCCTGAAACAAAGAACTTTCTTCTGAAACTCGTCATTCTTGCAGATTTGAAAAGAAAAAGTGACCGGGAACTCAATGGCCAGTCTAGGTCAAAGTTTCTGCGTTTCTCTGAAGACAAGACAAATGGACTGTTGTTTATCAATCTTGATCAGTGCTATTCAGATCAAGACCTCAAAGCTAGTTCCACCTTTTCATTGCAACTGCCAAATCATGGACATTTTTGACCTGGGACAGCATGTGGGTTCAATTTATTATAACGTAGAACAAAAAACCGTCAGGATTCAAACTTCGTAGATGGAAGCCACTTCTCAGTAAAAAGCATATTTTCATACTGCCAAAAAGATTGACAGGATTAGGAAAAATATTATGCTGATAGGCTATGCAAATCTAAAAAAACAACATGCATCATTGATCTGAATGATTATATTTGTACTTGATCTTTAAAAAACAAACGTTTGGACCAATAAATTAACTAAATCTAAATGTACCCGTTCATTCTTGAAGTGGACTTATTTAATAAAGCGTACCAAGAAGACTAACATAACCCCTCCCCCATCATACTGGAAACAAAGTGGTTGGTTAATTATCACCACAGTTTGTTGAATTATGTTAATTTGTAAATGGCAGATTAGTTAGCAAGTGGTCGGTGATATTTAAATTGTAGGGTGAGGATTTGTCTGTCTTCTAGAGACTGATTAAGAACATGGTACAATTTAGGGGTTTGAAAACAAAAACATGCAACTGGTTTGAGTGGCAGGTCAAATGTGAAACGACATTGTGCCCTTAAGTGAGGCAGTTAATCCTATTTGTTTCAAGTCACTCAGTATAAGTGTTATTTAACCCCATACAACCCTGCCTACGTTCTAGGAAACGTGTTTTCTTGTCTTAACTTGCAGCAATTTGCCCCAACTCTCTTCATGGGATCATTCACTAGACATTATTTTCAGTCAGACTGTAAAGTATTTCAAATTATGTTACATCTCTGATGTGATCTTATGATATTATAGATGTGGAAACTCAGTAAGCTTAGTGACTTTACTCTCTGTAGCCTTTTGTCATTGAGGGATTTGGAACGTCATTGGCAAATGTGTGCACGGTGTGCGTGTATCTAGAAGTGTGTGCGCGCGTATGTTCACGTGTGAGCGTGCATGTGTTCGTGTTTCTGCGCTCGTGCGTGGGTGCCGAGTGTGGAGACCTGCTGCGCGCTTGCTAATGCTGAGGCCCCCTTGTGAGACTAGATTATCTCTGAGTCCCTCTATTCTTCCGGAACAGTCTTTGACTTCTAATGTGTCTATTTCAATGTCTCTGGATATTAGGATATCATTTTAAGGCCAAGCAACAATCCATTACACCAATCACGCGCCCTTGTAAAAACAACCAACAAGCCAATTACGGCACATATATTTAGCATAAAAATGTGCAGTGTTTATACCGCTTGGAGATACGACGACAACTAAATCATTAGGACGTCAAATTAACATGGGTGATGCAGGGACAAGTCATGCTGTTGACCAATTAGGGTCATCATTCAAAGTGTGTCGTCAACATCATAGCCTGTTCACCAATCAGACTACAAATCTGTAGGTAAGAACATCAGCTCATCAGTCAATCAAACGGAGGCGTCGCTGTAAACAATTTGGTGGCCAGATACACGACCGATTACCTGTAACATGGAGGGAATGTGATCTACCAGGGGGCCGCAGAGAAATCCAAACCACCCTTGATCCAATGTGTTTGAACAGGACGAGGGGTCAAAGCGGGGTCAATAGGAACCAGTGCATAGCTGCACGTTGGCTCTGCTAGTGACAGGAAATTCCTCTGCCTTCCACAGACCCACTGGACAATACCACAACAAACGAAGAAAAGATGAAGGGAGCAAGATGAGAGAGATATTCAGTATGTGCCTCCTGCTCAGAAGAAAAGCGTTAACATCACGCCTTAACCAAGAAACGTACGAGTGGATCCAAGTGAAATACACCTCACAAGAGTCATGTCTTGGGATCGGATGTTTTGCTGAGTCATTACCAATAAAACCACCACTGTTGATCGCCAGGGTTCTCACCCGAGATGAGAGCATTTGATGGGATTAAAAACCCAATGATATAATCCTTTGTAAACTATAACCTTTGTCGGATAGATCCCCAGTCAGGGCTATCATCTCTTGTCGCTTTCTAGGTGTGATCAGTGTGCCCTGGAACATCATATACCACCCACTGGCGTGAGGGCTACTAATCGTTCCAATCAATCAATTAATCTTTATTTGCACGGCGGGATCCTGTGACATCACAGTGTCCTTTAGGAGGGGCTGCTGCAGAGCGTTTCTCAGTAGGGACGTTTAGAGGACAGTTCAGGTTCTTTGATAATGGACTCACACCACACTTTTCAAAGCCAATAACTTCTTCAGGAAAATGAACTCGTTAAAATAAGGTGGATTTTTATTGATCTCTGAGGTGTAGATTTGAGCTTTATTGTACTCATGCTGTAATGTGTGTGTGTGTGTGTGTGTGTGTGTGTTTTTATATGTGTATTTGTGTGTGTGTGTGAGCATTGAAAATGAATGGAAATGCCTGAGCACCTTGACTTTTCAGTAAGAGCAACTGCTAGGATGAAGCCAATCAGCTGAAAAACGGATATGCGAAATACACAGAGTTCACAAATAGTCCAGATTTACACATAGTTCACAAATAGTCCAGATTTACACATAGTTCACAAATAGTCCAGATTTACACATAGTTCACAAATAGTCCAGATTTACACATAGTTCACAAATAGTCCAGATTTACACATAGTTCACAAATAGTCCAGATTTACACATAGTTCACAAATAGTCCAGATTTACACATAGCTCACAAATAGTCCAGATTTACACATAGTTCACAAATAGTCCAGATTTACACATAGTTCACAAATAGTCCAGATTTACACATAGTTCACAAATAGTCCAGATTTACACATAGTTCACAAATAGTCCAGATTTACACATAGTTCACAAATAGTCCAGATTTACACATAGTTCACAAATAGTCCAGATTTACACATAGTTCACAAATAGTCCAGATTTACACATAGTTCACAAATAGTCCAGATTTACACATAGTTCACAAATAGTCCAGATTTACACATAGTTCACAAATAGTCCAGATTTACACATAGTTCACAAATAGTCCAGATTTACACATAGTTCACAAATAGTCCAGATTTACACAGAGTTCACAAATAGTCCAGATTTACACATAGTTCACAAATAGTCCAGATTTACACAGAGTTCACATCTCTTTTTTTCTCCAGCGAGCCTAGAAGCAACTCTGGTGAGTTTCTGAATGAGCTCCAACGCTTCTGACCACAGATAAAACACACCACAATCAAATGATCGAAAAGAAGAAAAAGCTATTCTGCCGCAGACTAACTGAAGATAAATTAATACTCTGAACAAAGCTAAAACAAATGGTTAAAGTAGATTTGGCCTGACGGTCACTAACTCAAAGCAGAATTGAAGGGAGGTATGAAGACATTCATAAACAAATGTAAGGTTTCCTTTCTGTTTGTTGTGAGGTACATTAAGACACTATTGGGTAAACACACTTATTGACTACACCACACCTGAGCATACTCCGCAATCTTCAATGCCTATTAGGGCTCCATCAGATACCTGTTTCTGGTGATATAATCATGAGTCAGGTTCATTTTAAGAGGCTCCGGATGGCTGATATATTTGGTCCATCTTGGTCGAAAAGTCTACTCTAATGATAACTTTAACAATCGGCCCTCAAATGGAGATGTGGACTATGTTACTGCCTCGTGGACAATTATTTGTTGACGGTTCTGCTTTTTCCAGCATGCACTAACTTCCAGATTGAACAAGCAGCGTGACAAGCAGAGATCCCGACTCTCCTGGAAGCTCCGGGAGTCTCCCAAATTTTAAATATCCTGAAAATCAACATTTTAACAGCGAGCAAGCGTTTGATTGTTATTTTTAATGCTAGACGGCTCTTGAGAGCAAGAGAGCGAGTCCGAGATGTTCAAAAGTCTCTGAGCTAAAGGTCAAGTCTCGAGTTGTGGTGCTCGAGTCCAAGTCAAGTCTCAAGTCTGTTGCTGAATCATATTGACATACCGTGCCTCTTATTGTGCGGGCTCAGTGGACAAATACAGAACATGTAATACCTCACAGCGCCATAATTAACATCCTTCCATTAGTGCAAACTGTACAACAACACATTGTAGCTTAATGCTACAATGTTAACACACTACAGATCACTTATCAATTATTGACTTAGTGGCTGGATTGCACAACAATGTAATGTACACTGTTGTCAGGAATGTGGTTTTGGCAGGTATCAGGTAGTGGACACAGGTGCAGAGATTCAATAAACAACGTCTTTATTTCAAGACCGGTAAACACGGAACTGGATCTGAGCATTTCGTATAACGAAAACAACAGAACAGCAGATCGAGCCGATCACATACCGCTAACGTAACAAACGCAGTCTTAAACACACGTACATACCTCAACATACAATTAATGCCCCAACACTGACTGACTGAACAGAAACTAAATACCAGAACTAACGAGCCCCAAACAGAAACAGGTGCACAGGTGCAACCAATGTCTTTGATTTCTCCTCTCCGCTGGCAGGGGGAAGTGCCAACACTGGCATAGAGAGGGACAGAACAGTCTCACAACTGTGTCTTCAACTAATACAGCTTACAAACACATACCCTGTACTCTCAAACCCAGTGTAACGTTAGCTAAATATAACGATAACGTAGCAAACAAACACTCATTCGTCTTTTCATAACATCCTGCAAACGACCATCGAAGTTAATCTCCTGACGGTCATAGCTAAAACAAGCAGCAAGTTAGATGACCAATGCTGAGCTGAACATGTTTGTTAACAATTCAGTGTGCCTTCAGATGCCTGATGAAATTAAATGTGGTTAAATTGTTTATCTTGATGGCACGTATTTTGCATTCAAGGCTTCTTTTGTTTGGGTCTTGTATGAATTTTTAAAAGCTATATCTTATGACGAATGACAGCGACAACTGTGTAACGTGTTTATTGTCCTCTCGAACGTTTGGTCCTGTGCAGCTGATATTGTAGCAGATACATTAGGTATTAGGTAGAAGGTTATAGATTACAAATGGAGGGGAATAACATTCATCTTATTAGACGTTTCCTAAAAATGAAGATTGTTCACAAGTCCCGCATCTGAAGTCCGAGACAAGTCTGAAGTATTTTGAGTACAAGTCTTAAGTCAAGTCTGAAGTTATTGTGTGCGCGACTTCCAATCTCAAACTCGAGTCTCAATCTCTGGAACGAGTGACAGACATTGTGAGAGAGTGACACAGCGCAAGCCCAGATTGGTCTATGTTTGTGTTAACTAAGATATCATTTTATTTTAGTTTGCAGGCTTTACAGTTGAATTCTCCAGTTCATGCATCAGTTTGGTTCAGTTAAGTGTCTGTAGGTTGAGTGTCCAAACACATAACGATGTACAAAATACACTTCACCCAGGACTACACTAGTATTTACCCACCTGTAATCGCGGTAAACAACAACGACATTGCAACTCGCTGCACCGTTTGCATAAGAGATTTCTCTATTGCCCATGATGGGTGGGTGGATGTAGTTCTAGTGTTCTGTCATAATAATATGTTGGTGCATGTGCACACGTGCGCGTTAATGTGCACACGCATTAGCCAGTGAAACTACCTCCAGGAAATCAGTTTTTGCAGGTTGGGATGTCTGGATATCGGATATCAATCTTAAACGTTTGGTAAAATGTGCTTTGACAGAATCTTACAATCTATCAGCCTGCTGTCGATTTGTTGTCATATGACAAGGAAATTCCAAATGTCTTAAGCAAAAAAAAAGCAGCAGTACATTGTGAATAAACAACAAAAATGAATCTCTGATTATACCGATGTAGTAAACGGATGTTGTAGTGGTTTGCTAACCAATAAGTTCTTATAAATTCAGTAAGACTAGTTGAGTCATATAATATATATAGGTATAGGTTAGTGCTATTGAACTAATAGACTAGTTGAGTCATATTCTATATATAGGTATATGTTAGTGCTATTGAACTAATAGACTAGTTGAGTCATATTCTATATATAGGTATATGTTAGTGCTATTGAACTAATAGACTAGTTGAGTCATATTCTATATATAGGTATAGGTTAGTGCTATTGAACTAATAGACTAGTTGAGTCATATTCTATATATAGGTATAGGTTAGTGCTATTGAACTAATAGACTAGTTGAGTCATATTCTATATATAGGTATAGGTTAGTGCTATTGAACTAATAGACTAGTTGAGTCATATTCTATATATAGGTATAGGTTAGTGCTATTGAACTAATAGACTAGTTGAGTCATATTCTATATATAGGTATATGTTAGTGCTATTGAACTAATAGACTAGTTGAGTCATATTCTATATATAGGTATATGTTAGTGCTATTAAACTAATAGACTAGTTGAGTCATATTCTATATATAGGTATAGGTTAGTGCTATTGAACTAATAGACTAGTTGAGTCATATTCTATATATAGGTATAGGTTAGTGCTATTGAACTAATAGACTAGTTGAGTCATATTCTATATATAGGTATATGTTAGTGCTATTGAACTAATAGACTAGTTGAGTCATATTCTATATATAGGTATAGGTTAGTGCTATTGAACTAATAGACTAGTTGAGTCATATTCTATATATAGGTATAGGTTAGTGCTATTGAACTAATAGACTAGTTGAGTCATATTCTATATATAGGTATATGTTAGTGCTATTGAACTAATAGACTAGTTGAGTCATATTCTATATATAGGTATATGTTAGTGCTATTGAACTAATAGACTAGTTGAGTCATATTCTATATATAGGTATATGTTAGTGCTATTGAACTAACAGCCAGTGCCATTAATAGAGCTTCTAATCTGGCTGTTGTTTTGTCCCACATTCACAGTGTCAGTAAGTGTAAAAGTAAATTTTAAAATTGCTGTGACTTTGGCTAGGGGGTTAGAGGAGACATTTTTTGAAACTCTTAAAAGTAAAACACGTGAGACAACAGTCATGCTCTATTTAATATCATAATTTCAGTACTACGTCTCTAAATTTCCTCTAACATCTCCTCTGAGACCGGCAGATAATTCAGAACTTTTTGTTGTAGCCCTGAATTAGCCACTCTGATTCACTTAATCAAGGGAGGGATAATTAGTTCACAATTACTTGAATCATGTGTGCTAGCAGTGGAACAAAAATGTTACCTTTTCCCTGAGGAGAGCTTTGAGAACCCCGTGTATTTAAATGAACGTGAGTTAATATTCCACCTAGGAAGCAATAATAGGTAGACTAGCTAAGGTACATTTGTCTTTGGAGCTGCATGGTTTGTTCTTAAGCAATTTGTGAGTGAGAGATTTACGCTGATAATCCCTGCGAATGTTTCCTCAATAACATGTAGATATAGACAATACCAACATTTGAAACGCACTTCAGCGTTTTTCTATCTCGACTATATCCAATCCTATTATAGTTATTAAGTCTGAAAAAAATACTATCATCATGGATAAGATTATGGCTTGATCGGCACGCCCCAGTAAATATAAGCAGCTTGACCGGCTTGGCCTTCGTGTTGTCAGACACTAGCAATTGACTCTGAATGCAAATGCAAAGGCTAAAAGTAGACAGTAGAGAGTAGAGAATAAAGAGTAGAGAGTAAACAGTAGAGTAGAGAGTAGACAGGAGAGAGTAGAGAGTAGAGAGTAGAGAGTAGAGAGTAGAGAGTAGAGAGTAGAGAGTAGAGTAGAGAGTAGAGAGTAGACAGTAGAGAGTAGAGAGTAGAGAGTAGAGTAGAGAGTCGACAGTAGAGAGTAGAGAGTAGAGAGTAGAGAGGAGACAGTAGAAAGTAGAGAGGAGAGAGTAGAGAGTAGACAGTAGACAGTAGAGAGTAGAGAGTAGAGAGTAGAGAGTAGAGAGTAGAGTAGACAGTAGAGAGTAGAGAGTAGAGAGTAGAGAGTAGAGAGGAGACAGTAGACAGTAGACAGTAGACAGTAGAGAGTAGAGAGTAGACAGTAGAGAGTAGAGAGTAGAGAGTAGAGAGTAAACAGTAGAGTAGAGAGTAGACAGGAGAGAGTAGAGAGTAGAGAGTAGAGAGTAGAGTAGAGTAGAGAGTAGACAGTAGAGAGTAGATAGTAGAGAGTAGAGAGGAGAGAGTAGACAGTAGAGAGTAGACAGTAGAGAGTAGAGAGTAGAGAGTAGAGAGGAGAGAGTAGACAGTAGAGAGTAAACAGTAGAGTAGAGAGTAGACAGTAGAGAGTAGACAGTAGAGAGTAGACAGTAGAGAGTAGACAGTAGAGAGTAGACAGTAGACAGTAGAGAGTAGATAGTAGAGAGTAGAGAGGAGAGAGTAGACAGTAGAGAGTAGACAGTAGAGAGTAGAGAGTAGAGAGTAGAGAGTAGAGAGTAGACAGTAGAGAGTAGACAGTAGAGAGTAGACAGTAGAGAGTAGATAGTAGAGAGTAGAGAGTAGAGAGTAGAGAGTAGAGAGTAGACAGTAGAGAGTAGATAGTAGAGAGTAGAGAGTAGAGAGGAGAGAGTAGACAGTAGAGAGTAGAAAGTAGAGAGGAGAGAGTAGAGAGTAGACAGTAGAGAGTAGAGAGTAGATAGTAGAGAGTAGAGAGTAGAGAGTAGAGAGTAGAGAGTAGAGAGAGTAGAGAGGAGAGAGTAGACTGTAGAGAGTAGACAGTAGAGAGTAGATAGTAGAGAGTAGAGAGTAGACAGTAGAGAGTAGAGAGTAGACAGGAGAGAGTAGAGAGGAGAGAGTAGACAGTAGAGAGTAGACAGTAGAGAGTAGAGAGTAGACAGTAGAGAGTAGAGAGTAGACAGGAGAGAGTAGACAGTAGAGAGTAGAGTAGAGAGTAGACAGTAGAGAGTAGACAGTGGACAGTAGAGAGTAGAGAGTAGACAGTGGACAGTAGACTTTCTAGGTTCACAGGTCTTGTGTGTAAATCGTAGAGCAGAGACATCCAATTGTTTGTTTTACAATGCATGGCCAGCTCCTTAAGTACAATATAATGTAATTAGTTGATTATATTAACATGAGCTTGGACCATCGTTGGTGACACTTGTTGTCTGACAAATTCGATTTTAGGTGCGTTAATTTGATGGGCTGTTTGCAGGAGGTAATGTTTGGAAATCCTTTTTTATGTATCCTACTGTTTCTGTCTACTCAGAGGGGATTGAGCCCTTTTTTACTTTAAGGTGAGTCGTATCAACAAATGTGTGGCGACTCTCATTGGACTGTTCACCTCAGGCTCCTGATTTGTCTGAAGGAGTCGCTAGAGCGTGATGAGTCAACAAAATCCCTGCTGACAAAGCCGCCCCAGGAATCTAAACTTATTTCTGCCCCTCCTTGTGGGTTTTCAAGATCTAAAATATACTAAATAAGAACTAAATAGTTGACTTAGATGATTCATTTCAAAACATAAATAATTTACTTAAATTGAACTAAATATATACGCCCTGATCTTTGTTAATTCCATTGGTAACCATGTTGGTTTCCTTTGTTGCTAATATTTTGGCATCCAACTAGTGGTAGTTGTAAATACATTGAAAAATGTCAACCATTGATATGTTGAAAAGGAGCTGGTTATTTCATTAACACATATGTTTTACATTGAACAAAAGTGGGAAATATAAAGAAACGTATTGCCAATAAGTTTCTATGGTAATAAGTATCTAATTTCCAAAATAACAATTGATATCCTTTAATTTCTTTGTTAAATTTATCTTGGTTGTGCCCAACACAAAACAAAGTTTAATAAACAATATGCACAATGACTGTTCAACACATTTCCCTGGATGGTTTCCTCCCTCATTAGGTATTCATTTATTCATTATAACATTAACTCTATGTGGTCTGGGTGGCAGCACCGGGTGACCGTTCCTCATTTGCTGGCTGCTGGGATCGGGAATACCGGGGTAATGCTGCGCTGTTGGGGAAGAGTCTGAGGAGGATAGCAAATTATTTTCACTCCGTGGAGAGAAACACTTCCTGGTAAATACACGGTGGGCGGCCGGCCCTTCGCATAATTAAATCTGCACGTACACGAGAGCGAGGGGCGTCCGTGGCGGTCACACCCCGTGTTAGGGTGTGTACACTAACACACGCAAATGTGCAATCACAATAACACACAGAAACCCAAAAGGAAACAGAGACAGACATAAAACTGTTTTTTGTTTCACTAAAATTGATTGTCATTAAAGCAACTCATGGTCATACTAATAATATGACAAAAACACAGAGAAAGACAAAATAAGAGTGAGAGAAAGCGACCTCCCAATCCGCCCTCATACAAGAGAGAGCGAGGGGGAAGCAATATCATTAATAATGTTATATACATATTATATACATTCATGTTCTCTACGTACATTGTCATCAAATAAAATAATTTAAATACATCTCCTTAAATTATCAAGACAAACCAACAGATAAAGAAATAGAAATATTGAGAACCTAAAGGTGAGGGGTAGAGATAGAAATAGAAACATTTCCGACAGAAAGAGATATTAAGAGACAGCCTAAATCCACCATCCTTATTCAGAAGAAAGTGGGGTAGAGAGAAACCGACAGACAAAGTAACTCACTCTAGATGTCCCACAATAAAGCCCCAGCCACCACACTCAGTAATGAGAAGCCACTAAGCAGCGATGCCGTCTCCCCTGGTCTCCCTGGATATATCAATGGGATAAAATCCCTTAGTGAACGGCCAGCCAGGCTAATCCACAGCTAAATGGCACCTCCAGACGCTAATACCCACTCTGACCATCACATAGAGCAGCCAGCCATCCGCAGGCCTCCTTGCCTCCGCCCTCCCTCCACGACGTCTAGCCCCACTGAGACATCGGCCCTTTCAGCAATGTGGACTTGAAAGGGTCCTGACGGTGCCCGATTGGGTCCATGTGACTGTGTTTCTGTGTGAGCCACCTGCTCAGCCTCTACCCAGGGCCCCTACACAGTCCTCAACTCCCTCTCCAACTCCCCCTTTCTCTCCCCATGACCTGCGACTTAAATCTGGCCGACGGAATGAGTCACAAGATAAAAGGCAAATGAGAATAGTTTAGGACTGATTGTGTTAGTGTATGTGCGTGTGTGTATGTGTGTGTGGGCAAACTACTTTTCATAAACTTGCATGTCTGTCATTTCCCCAACCCTGCACCCAGAACCTCGCTCCACAACCCCCCAATAACACCTTAATAACACTAATAAAGTCTTCAAAATGGCAGCAGAGAACTCCGAAAAATGTTTTTGGAACCATCAACGTGTCCATGCTAAGACAGCTTAAGACAGGACAGGACTCTTCTAGGACCATGGTCATGACTGCCTCAGCAACCATGCAAGCTTTGAATCAGGGCAATTAAAGAAATCAATTAAGAGCCAATTGTCGCCACTGTGGAACTTATGTTATACGGAGGCAATATGGGTCCCGCAGGGGGAGTCACCATCCCTGTGAGCACATTAAAAGCCCTCGTCCTCAACAGAACTCCATCTGATACCATTACAAACAGTCATTTGTGTCTTGCTGTCATGTCAGGTTGGGGGTGGTGGCATATTATGGAAATAGTAATGAAGGGGAATGAAGGTAAGATGAGACGAGGGTTCATCCTCAGAGGGAACGACTTGTACAAACTCCCCCCAAAGTTCCCACTCTCCGCTAATGGTTGTCGATAAAGCCGTCACGCCCCAGCTGTGCGCTCATCGCTTGCTAAAGGTAAGGGTCGGTGCGATTAGCATTAGCATCCTCCACCCTGCTATGCGGCTTTATGCAGATGCGGACTAAATTATCATATTAGATTCACCCTCCTCAGTCAAACTGATTGGGAACCAAATTGTTTTAGATGGCCGTCATTAATCCTTAGCAATATGCTAAGTGCTTTGCCTGCAATCTGATTGCATTATGACGCCCCCTGGGGTCAAATTAAAAGCACTCTAAATGTTTGAACCCTATCTAATTTGTGATGTCAGGATGCCAGTATTATGCCTATATTAATATACAAACCCGGAGAAAGTCAATTGCCATTAAATGGGATCGGGAAACTCTTCAAAGGATAATTGGGGTCCCTACGTAAAAAGCAGAGATGATACTGCGAGAAGATCTCTTAAAATAATTATCAGTTACTTTATGCCAAGTGCTATGCGTCATGAAGGACAAACAAAGAATGTCAAATGGCATGGTATTTGGAGAGATTGTCGGAAAGCTTTTTGCAAAATGCGATGTCATGCACTTTATGTCCTATCTTTTCCCTAATGTGCACTGGAATAGGAATGACAGAAAAGGGAAGATAAATACCTTGAATATTCCAATAAGGACACAAATCTCACCAGAGAAGTTGATGAATGACAACACAACAATAGTGTTTCACTGTATTTATTAAAGTACTTTGAAAAATATGTTTAAATGACTAATTCCCTCAGAAAATAATTTAGAGTCTACCAACGGTTTACTTAAAAACCGAGTGTCAGTCCAAAGCCTTTGTAAAACGATACTGTTTGCCTACAGCTTATGTCACGGCACCAGATGAGGGGCAAATTTGGCTTTGGCGCCAAGGCAGACCTGACTCAAATGGCCAGTGTCAACAGCGACACTGTGCTTGGTCCACCGATGCAGACACACACACACACACACAAGCATGCATGCATAAACGCGCATGACGCGCGGAAGAGTGTCCAGGGGTTCCAAAAGTACAAAGTACATGGGTTTGAGCTCCCTGAGAGCCTAGCTCCACACACCAGAGACCCACGACTCCCAAGAGTACTCTACTGGCCTGGAGAACAGGACATCTAGCAAGATCTAAGATCTCTCTGACCACACAAACACTGTCACACACATAGACAGACATACTTAAATGTGTGCACAACACACACATTCAAGCACAAAAATGAAGCTGGGCGAGCACTGACCCAAACTCCTGAGCACACTGAAACAAGCAAGCGCACAAACACAGACATGGACACACACACACACACACACACACAATGACGTGTGTCAGAATAGGCCTACTGAGGTTTTATGAGCAAGATTTATTATTGGATATCGTGGAATCCTTTGATTGTATCAGCTATAAGGCTTTCATTTCAAAGGTATCACAACATCAGAAGGAAAGAAGAGGATTGGTATGTTTTATCTGCAACTATCAAGTCATCATCCTGAACAGATGTAAGCTGTTGACCTTGTACGCGTTCCCATTAGAAATATGGCTTTTAATACATCCAACCTCAATAAAGTGTCTTTCACGGATCGTTGACATTAGAGTCGGCAGTTCTTTATGGATTATGTGTAACTTTCTGCTTTCTCTCCTCCTCTTGTTCCAGCTAAGAAATACATACCTTATGCAAGCACGTACATCCACACACACACGCACACAGAAACACACACACACACACTGTTTGAAGGACATTGTGCAGTGTTCCAGACCCCAACAACACAGCTGGGAATAAATGCCCTGAGATGAAGAGAGGTGTTTTAATTACAGGCAAGAAATATAGTGTGTGTGTCTACGTGTGTGTGTGTGTGTGTGAGACTAGGGCCAACCCTGTCCTTATCCCTCCCCTTGCCTACCTGTCAGCTGGCGGGGCTAACCCCGGTACCTCCTCGCCAAACAGCCACACACGCAACCCTTCCAGCCGCCGTGCGAGCCAGCCAGTGTCAGCGAATCAGCTGAACCATCTCCGCCCCGCGAATAACCCCATGACAGACAGCCGGAGCGGCCTCCCCTCGTCAGCACAGGAGCATGGAGATGATGACAGCCAGGTCAACTGGGTTTATTGCTTCTGTAAACGGTCGGGAAGGGCCTGTTCTAGGTGGGGCTAAGCTGCAGGGCTAGGGTGGAGAAGGGCTAAGAAGGCCTCCACTCATCATCACAAGTGCTGTCACGAACTAGGGTGAAATGCAGAGAAAGCCACAAGCAGAGCCACGGACTCGTTCGATGGGTTTTATTATAAAACCAAACAAAAAAAACATTGACCGGAAAGTAAAAACACTGTTAATGAAAATAAAGTGCGCTTACGTAGAGCAACTAACGGCCAAAAAAGTTATAGGAGATACAAACACTACCACAATGACAAACGTTGCATACGCTCAATTTAAGTACCCAATTAATTACAAACCCAAACCTGGTGTACAAACCCAACTAAACTACCCAGAGTGAGGACGAGTCCTCAATTGTGACAGGTGCCAAGAGAAGCACAACATTTCTGAGAGACTGGATTACACTTTCATATGGATTGGTACAATTTGGCTTGCAGGATGGGTGACAGCAGATCACTTTGACACACTGACTATCAGTAACTCGATGGCATTTCATTGATAATACTTTATTAGATTGGCATCAATCACCAAGTGCTCAAACAGATAACCAGTCTAAATCCCCAAAGAGCAAGCCCCAACAAGACATTGATGTACTGTGGCTAGGAAACATCCTCTGATATGTTGGGAACCTAGAAATAAATCTCAAGAAAAGGCAACAATGACCTTTTTGGGGCAGATGTTTGGTTTTGCATGTTCAGATGACCAGCGAGTCAATAATTACAGCTTTGTCCAGAGTCTTTAGCCAGAACCCAGATCAGCTGCACAACCAGATGGACAAGGACAGGAAGAAAAAGTCGGGCTGTGGGCAGCTGTAATCATGTGGATAAAAGCTAGATTGACATTTGTACCAGGAGGACTTTGGAGAGGGACAGGCAGGAATCTTTAGCGACCGCCTTTAGCATAACCATTTCACCAACAGTTATTTTGTGCATACACTCACACAGAAAATGCATATGCATATTTTCGAAACAAAAAACACCAAAATTAATAAAGAGGTTACATAAACTTAATTCTGCGAATAAAGTATGTTATAAAAATATATTAAAGAAACTAGTGCAGACTTGATATATATACAAAATAAATAAAGGGTTTTGCACTTTATTACAGAACCCTTTTCAGCGCTTTTGCAATCTACAACCTTACTCGTCTTACCTTTCTGCCAGCAAAGTCATCCATGACATCATTAGACGAGAGCTCTTCTGAGACCACATGGTTTATGCTGACGATCCAAAAGTCCAGTGAGATTTTCTGGCCCCAAAGTTGTTTTGAAGTAGCTTTTAGAGTTTGAGTTTAGAAAATCTCCTTACAGTAGCAGACGCTGAGAGTGCCAGAGATACTAAGAGCTACCCACATAATGGAGTACATTTCAGACAGCTTTTTTTCATAAAAGAAGGTCAAAAGGTCCATGTTTGTTTTTTTATGGCAAATTTGAAAAATGTTGCATTTCCACAGCAAGTTCCCTGCCATCAATATCTGGCTGTTCGTCATGTTGCCATGTGTGTATTGTGCTCCTAGCTTTCCTCATGGGCCTTGAGCAAGTGGCTTGAATTTTTCCAATCCCATAGTCCTTCTCTATTAAATTTTAAATATTTCTGAGAAAACATTTGTCGGCAGAAGCAGTACAAACTATCCTTCTTTTTTGAATACATCAATCAGATTCATTAGATTTTTTTTCTCAATCAGCTAAGATTCGATGTAAATAGTCATGCTGACACGTTCTCCGCCGTGTTTCGGAAAAGTGAAACATTCCCCTGGGAAACAACTCAGTTCTTACCTTATCGATTACATGAGTGGCCAGTCAGTAGGGACTACTGGCGTAGCCTTTTTGTTTGATGCTGGGCTGGGCTGTGGTAAGGTGAAGTGGTCTTGAGGGCATGATGCTGGGCTTGGCTCTGTTGAGGTGAAGGGATCTGACGGTGGCCCAGGATTTGCATTTTGGTGGGGTTAAAGTGTTTTAAAAGTGCATCGGAAGAGAGAAGTAGAGTATGCATGTGACAATTGGGTGTTATATTATATTAATAAAAGAGTTGTTGCTGCTGTTGAAACCCAGTCCATGATAGCACCTGTGGTGCAATAAGCCTATAACATTATAAACACAATTATGGATGTAGAAAGTGGGCTGGGGAAGAAGGGCAGTGTGGGGTGCCGGGAACAATCTGCTTGGTAACTGGATGCAGTCTGGTGAAGCAGGTAAAGGGCTCTACCGCAGAACCGGTAACAGCCTCTTGGTCTGAGAGGAGGCAGATAGCCCAGGGACCTCTCCAGTGGAGAGCTTTGAGAGAGGATAGCCCTAACCTGAAAGTCCAGTCGTGACGATCAGACACATCCTGAAGTCCTTCATGACCCCCTTTAGGAGTGCTTATTGTCTCCAAATGGTGGCTCCCTGCAGACAAACAGCATCTGCGTAGCTGTTCTGAGTCTGCAGGGTCAATAATTGCTAGTTTTTAATACCAGGCTTCACGCTCAGAGGAAGGTACACAGGCAAGAGTAGCCGGTTCTGCTCCTATCGACCTCCTGCTTCTCCTACCACTTCCTGTTTGCCACCTGTCTGTTTTAATGCTAGCAAGAGTAGTCGGGAAGCAGGAGGTTGAAGCCTTAGGTGCTGGCTGGAACTGTAGGTGCCGGTAGATGGTAGGCAGAGAGTTGTCGGGGCAGCAGGAGGTCAGTACACTGGCTGGAGCCGTAGGTGCAGGTAAGTCAGGACAGGAGAGGTCCAAGGATAAGCAGGGGTGAAGATGTAGAACAGGAACAGAACTGGTAACAAGTCCAGAGATTAATGCAGAAATGCTCGGCAGAAACACACAAGACGAACTAGCAGGGTAGGAACAAAGACCAACTGACTAAATACCCCCACTAATGAGAAGATGGTGAACACCTGGAGTGGGCAGATGTAACACAGGTGAACACCCTCAGGTCGAGACAACGCCCTTTCAACTAATGTCACGTCAGTAACCCGGCCATAGAGACATCTCCTCAGCGACTGACCCCTTTGACTAACAAGGTATTTGGGATAACCTCATCTGTTACTTATCAACACAGTCTAAGTTTTGATGAGAGGTTTAATAGAAGCAGAGATATCTATGTTTTAATCATACAGTAGTCATTGTGTATACAGTACTTAGACTTAATTTGTTAAATTCATCTTCAAAAGAGTGAACTTTTCTCATTTGTATTTTTATCCAATATTTTTGAAAGGTGCTTGTAAAGCTATTAGATTTTTTTTTTTATCAGTGAAGAAAGAGTTGTCTAATATGTTAAAGGAGCCAACCCTGGTAAAGACAGAGTTATTGTCTTGATATGATGTTCAGGTTATACTGAGATCTTCCTGTCATTTCCTTTTGCAATTCATTTTGAAAATGGGTAAGGCATATTAAGACCTAGTAGAACTAGTAAAAAATCATTTTGTCACCAGCAACCACAATATAATTTTGTAGGTTATTCCGCAAACACCTGAAAAGTCTTTTAAATAATTCCAACTTTCACTAAATAAATAAAAGTGTTGGACTTACTGACAAAGATGGAATGTGTGTGAATGTAATTCTGTCTATCATCTATGCTAACAATCGCCTGCTCCAACGGTAACTACTATGCAAAGATACATTACCTTTCTCTTTTCCTCCTCATCTTTTCTTTTGTTGCAGCGTTGGGCTCCAGACATATAGTTATTCATTTTGCAAACACGTTCACTGTCACTGTCACTCTCTTGTTAACTTGTTTTGAAACATTTGCCCACCCACCACAATCAGGTAGCCGAGACTAACTGGGGGAGGGAGGCGGTGATGCGTCCAGACTGGATGCTGGTTGTAAGCCTATTTATTTAATATTCTTGTTAGTGATGTTGTTCTTGTGTCTTTTTAATTAAAAATAACAAGATTAGTAAAATAGGATATGTAACATACACATAACGGTGCCCCTGGCATTTGCCTATACTGCCTATGTGGCGGGAAAGCCCTGAGTCAACACATACGGTAGTCTGGTACATGCAGACTTTAATGTTTTCACTGGTTTGGATGAGCGGTGTTGTCACAGGGTGTTACGGGGAGAGCACATCTGTGTATCATGTTGATTAAGAGCATAGCTGTTTTGGGTATAGCTAAACACCAAGCAGTTTTAGAGTAGTGCTCTGGTAATCTTGACTGTGATTATGTGACTTACAATTGTTTTTTATTAAGAAAATACAACTTTTAATTGCGGAAGGGGGAATGTCTGTGATTCCGGCCCACGATCTCTACAAACATGGAAGGTTAAAGGAGGGGTATAATTTCCATGCAGCAGAGGTTCCCTTTATTGTTTATTCTCCAACACAGGGATGTTTGCTTTCACTTAACTGTTGATGTATATCTTTTCCACTTAATAAGTAACAAAAACAATTCAGTTATCCCATCGAATTGTATCTGTCCCTGGGCAAACGTCAAATACTGACATGAGTCTTTAAGACCGTGTTGAACATGAACGTGTTCACGAATACCCCCACCACACACACACACACACACACACACACACACACACACACACACACACACACACACACACACACACACACACACACACACACACACACACACACACACACACACACACACACACACACACACACACACCACACACACACACACACACACACACACACACACAAACACACACACACACACACACACACACACACAACCGTCCCCCATCCTCTTCCAAATGTCTTTGGCTCCATAAAGACAATACGGAAACGGGCTCGCATTAAGTCGTGTTTGTTCTGGAATGGTAAAGGTCACAGGCTGCTTCTTTGAGAACAAACAGAGCCTTTCGTCTTGTCTGCGGCCGACACACAATGGTTTACCAGAAAAGCAGGTCAGGGACTGTCAAAATCATCAGAGCTCATCAGAGAAGAAAGGCGAGGACTGATTTGAAGACACATTACAAGGCTCCTGATTATGCAAGCCTTTGAAAACAAGGAGGAAATCAGGGGGAAAAATCTATTAATATAAGTAGTGACAGTTTAGTGTTTTTTTGGATATGCAGTGCAAAGCTGCACCTCTGGGAATGCTTAGAAGAGAAGAGGTGACGGCTTTTTGTGTCTATAATAGGGGCACTCACATTCACATTCGGGCAGGCTGATCTGAGACTGGCCAGGCCAGAGCTGGCCATAGGAGAGCACAGGAAAATAAAGCACAGTGAGATGCATATATTGTTGTTGTAACACCGTATTATCAATCTATGTATTGTCCTGAAAAACATTCATCTTAAATAGACAGAAATGGCCATTTTCATCACTTTCACCCCCTGACATAATGTAGGCCTAGACCTGAGTCAGGACAGGGCTGCAGAGATGCCTCTAGACCGCCCTGCGTGGCCTATAACTGGGAGGTCTATTCAGGTGGCCATTTTGGATACACTGTTGTAGTTCATTGTTATGTGTTTTTGTGTCATTAATTGCTGCTTTATCTTTTTTCTTTTTTAAGCAAACCTCAAAACAACACTACCTGCGACAATCAACGGCTGCTTTTACGACCGGAAATCGGAAAAGTACGGGAAAATGTATCATTGTATGAAGACAACCCATGTCATATGATATCCTATCATTTCACAATAGACCATGTTCTATGTCTTTCCACATCCTCTATCTTTTCCCCACCTTTTTTCCAAGGTTATTCAGAGCTTTAGAGTTTGCAGCATGGACATACCAAAGGGGCTCTCCTCTTTCTCTGCCTGCCAAAAGAGCAGCGTTGCTGGGTCAGGTATTGACTGGCGTGGCCTGCATGGCAACCACCACCAGGCCTTGGTCTCCTTCACCCACTCCTTCAAGGCATCCTTTAATCTCTCGCTCTGCGTCCTGATCCAGCCCTTTGATGTGTTGACACCCTTCCTTGACTCACTCTATATTTGATTTCTCTTTTTTCTCGACTTCGTACACCGCCAGATAAATTCCATCATAGTGGATTCACCAATGGTATCTTAACTTTCTCTAGGCCCTTTCTCTTTCACTCTATTTTCCTATACATTTTCCTTTCTTGGATTTCTTCCCTCTCCTTCACTTTCCATTCCTCCCATTTTATATACTTAGACTCCCTCGCAAGGGATTTTTAAACCATGCAGAATATGGTCAGATCTTTCCTCGCTTGTGGACAGTCCAGTTTAGATTGCACCCATCGGAATTCAATGGGATTCAGGTGACTGGGAGGACCATTGCAAAAACAGGATTTTTTTGTCAGCAACGTATGTTTGTGGATCAGGAGGAATGTTTTGGATCAATGACCCACAAGAAGATTCAGTGATGGCCCATATATTGTCTCCTGATGATTACATATTAGCCTCTAAAATCTCCCAGCACTTTAAAAAGTCTATGATGCATGTACTTTGGAAGCATTTAGAAGCTAAACCGTCTTGGTAGTAGATATTTTACTTTTTACACAGCCATTGTTTAATATATTTTGGTAGGGCTGCATAAATAATACAATTGTCAGGAACCAAGTTGTAGTGCAGGAAAGGAACCAATTGCAAAGTGTATCACGTTCGATGAGTTTTAATATTCAGAATGAACAAGCCGACGAACAGCAAACATAAACACTGTGATTAAAATGTACAGAATGATACAGAATGTAGCGATTCACTAAACACATTAAAAAACAGCTACTTGAAACAAACACTTACCAGACTAAATGGACGTAACGTAAAAAAAATGCTAAGCAAATGACAATATCCCCAGTTAATTAATGTTATGAGTGTGGTGAGTTTTGGTTCTACACAGGAAATCTTTTGCTGGTTAGCAATCACTGGGGCTATTTAACACTGCAGTTTGGTTTCCACCTTGTCGGTTATTATTTCAATGTCTCGTTGCAGTAGGGGTGAGTGTTCGTTGTTTAAGTATTTGTATGCCACTGTTAGATGTTATTTTTAAGTCGATTATGCACAGTGTTTAGTTGGACATTTGTTGTTTTATGTTCGAATTAATAAATACCACAAACGTTAACTTTGCTCTGAATATGGCTCATTCCTGCACTTCATTCTAACAGTTCGTGACGGAGTATCCGAACACACAAATGGATAGCCAGCAGACCCTGACAGTGGGAGGTTTCCCCGAAGATTATAGCTACAGGTCCAGGCAGAATTTCTCCCACGATCGCCCACAATCAGTGGGCTATTTAAGGTCCCTGGTTAGGTTCACTGGTGCTTGATATTGTTTAGGTTACGTTTGATGTCAGTGAGTGTTTGTTACGTCGGTGCTGTTATTTGTAAAGACCTGTTGAGTCGTATTGCGTAAGTGTTTCGTGTTTGTTTTCATATATTTAAAAAAAAACACAAACGGATATACGCTGGCTCTCCATCTCGCTCCCTCAACACTTCACCTTGGATTAAGTGACCCTAAAATCAATTAATGATTATGATGAACAATCGAGATCTCTATATTTATTAAAACAATTGTGATTACCATTTTGGTCATACATGTGTGCAGCCCTATATAGCAGTCAAACATATTTTTACTAGTTTATTTTTTGACCTCACTTATGTTGACTCTGGATGGGTGACCACTTTCAGAAGTTCCTAAACTTGAAAAAATGTATATAATATAATTTCACAGACCCACATACAGTGGGGAAAATAAGTATTTGATACACTGGCGACTTTGCAGCTTTTCCCACTTCTAAAGCATGTATTCTGTAATTTTTATCATAGGTACTCTTCAAGTGAGTGACAGAATCTAAGCCAAATATTCAGAAAATCACATTGTATGATTTTTAAATTTTTGCAGTTTATTGCATGACGTAAGTATTTGTTCACCTACCAACCAGTAAGAATGTCTTGCAGTAAACAATACCGTAAAATACAGTACAGATTAAGTCATACGTACACAATACAATGACAGATAAACTACTTTGATCAAACTTCTACCAGGCATTGTTGTGTGGCTCTAAAGGACAGGACTCAAAAAAACAAACAGGGAGATGTTGGATCGCAGTGCGCAAAAAACAAAGGGTGTTTTATTAATACAGGAGAGGAATGGAGAGAGCAATAGAACGGATAGAAACCAGACTGATGATGATGGTACGAGTGGCGTAGCACAGGAGACGACGTCGACCGGCCGGTGGTGGAGTAAATGGCGAGGTGGAGATGACGTAAACAGGCAGGTGGTGGAGATGGCGAGGTGGAGATGGCGTAAACAGGCAGGTGGTGGAGATGGCAAGGTGGAGATGGCGTAAATAGGCAGGTGGTGGAGATGGCGAGGTTGAGATGGCGTAAACAGGCAGGTGGTGGAGATGGCAAGGTGGAGATGGCGTAAACAGGCAGGTGGTGGAGATGGCGAGGTGGAGATGGCGTAAACAGGCAGGTGGTGGAGATGGCGAGGTGGAGATGGCAGGTAGTTGACGGAATTGCTGAGGCGAGAGGACTGGAAAAATGTAACTGAGTTGAGAGCAAAACGTTGTTAATCTGGCGATCGTTAGTTAAATACATAGAGATCTTAAATACATAGAGATCTTGATTGCAGACTGGGTTCCGGTGCACAGCGGACACAGGTGGGAGAGATGAAGTAATTAGGCTGGATCCATGCCTCTGACGTAGTGACCGGCGTACACAGGGAAACAAGACAGACACACAGGGAACCGGAAAACATAGGAAACACAGGGAAAACATGGAACAATGACCGTCACTGTGTACTCACCATTTTAAGGTGAATCAGGGGTAACTGTCAATTCTCACAACCCTTTTCAAGCCTAACCCCAGATCAGTCCATAAATACCACACTGCAGCAGACGAGGCATTTAGAGCTTCAATCAAACCTACGTCGCACCGTTGACTACGGGTGCTCTTTTTTCAATGAAGTTCAATAAAGTCAAAGACGTTTCTTTAATGTATAAATAACACTGCGACAAAACATTTTGGGCTTTTGGTTGAATTTAATAACATTTTGTAAAACGACACATATTTTGATTGTATTTACATTGCCTAAATGAACTGAATTGCTTACCAAACAGAATATAATGCGTGACATAACTCATAAGTATCTGAAATAAAGGTGAGCAAACAAAGAAAATAAATACGTTTCGACTGAAAATCTCTTTTTCCCACTTCACAACCTTAAAGCAGTACACACGAACCAAACAGAATTTGTTGTTTAATTTGTCGTACACAACCCAATGCTGCGTTTTTCAGTATACTGTAAACTGGATCTCTGTCTGATCTGTTGACCTGTTCTTTCCTGGCATCATCTGTCAGAGGCTGTGCGTGTGTGTTTTGTGTGTGTGCGAGAAAGATAGAGAAGACATCTACCATATGGCCTTACCCGTCTGCATATCAGATACTGCATAATCAGAGCTCAACAACTTCACCCAGCCAACATAGGGCACGGACATCACAACAAGAAAACGCTAGGAGCGCTACGGTGTATCCGTTCCAATGCATTTCTTTGTCACATATACAGATATAACATATAATCTGGTGGACTGGTTTTATGTTTGTTAATGCCAATGTTTGTGCTTGATACGTGACCTACAGAACGAACACGCGGTATAAGCTAATTAACTTGTGACGGTACCGTTCACGCCACAGCTGGCTTGAAATGTTGCAGATCTTCTACTGGAACAGTTGTTACTGTTTGTCAGTGAGTGAGGTGAGGTGTGTTTGTGATCGGAGGATCACTGGTTTAAGCCCCGTGTGCGGTTGTCACACAATGTAAGAAGCAGCCAATTGACGACAGCTTCACACAGACACACACACACACACACACACACACAAGTTAGCGGGATCAGCGAGACCTACTCTTCTACTTAACAGCAATCAGCCACTCCCTCATTACAGAACCGGGGGTGTCGTGTAACACTGAACCCAATCCCTCTGCTATTCTGTCTCACATTAGTTCCACTTAGTTGGGTCCCAATGACCTATTCAATGTAAATGCAGAGAGTGACAATCAGTGGCAGACCACGTCGACTCTTTAATGGCTGACTACGTTCTGGGACACAAGGCGGGTTTGGGGGGGGCTGTAGCAACTCACAATAATGTAATAGCTGTTAATAATTAAATGGCATTAGCCTTTAATGTGGAATACATGGACTGGGTACAAAACTGATATATTATCCAAAATAGTGGGTATTTAACTGTTATATTACTTAAAGCATGGATACATAACTGATGGGTAACAGGGGTAAGTGCATAACTGATATATTTATGTACAGAAAGTTCTGCATTAGAATAGTCTTTCAAAAGAGTAAGATTTTTCAGATTTTTTTATATATTTTTTTTTTATTCAATATTTAAGTACAGTATGACCTCCAAAAGCCTACATGTCACATTGCAGTTTCCATTAATATAATACAAATAATATATATAATAATAATAATACAAATATTTACTTAACATATGCATCAACAACCATATAATTTTTTATGACAGTAAGTAAGAAATCAATTACACAAACTGTCTGAGAGGAAGCATGTTTAATGACATATAAATGTGTTATGAACAGTGTGACAAGCTTCTTAATTCTTATTTTCCAATTGACAAGTTGATGTCTTTAGGGAGAAAAGGAGGTGTATTGTTGGCAGCCAGCAAATGTTTGAGCAATTTAGCTCAGTCTGTCACGCTCTGAGAGCTTGCTCACATAATTTGGCTTTGTTGTTTTAATGTGTGCGGCGGTTGTGTTGGTGGAGTGTGCATAGGTTATGTGTGTTTGCTTTGCTTCAGTTTGGGTGCTAAATTAATAAGTGTGCGTGCTTGTGTTAGTGCTGGTACGCATTCTAGTGCGGGTATATTTATGCTTTATCTTCCTGGTTTGAATGTGTGTCTGCAGTTAGCACATATGACTGCATCCGTTTGTCATGAGTCTGTTTGTGTGTGTGTGCTTTCGTGTGATTGTGTATTACCTGCAGGTCTTCTGGGTGCAGTTTGATGATTTCTCTTTCTCCATTTATCCTTGTCTCCTGTGAAAAAAGACGGCCAGGTAAATGGGAGTGTTATTAAGCTCCCAGAGCATCCCTCAGCTCTTTGCTCAAGCTCCCTGTAACCATGCGGCGGCCATTTTAACCAGATGGTCTCCAAACAGCCTGTCATGTTTACTGCTGCTGCTATAAAGGACAGGAGTCCAACCACACTGTCCCTCAGGAGACCCCTGGGACCCAAGCAGGAGCCTGCTAACAGCTGGCTGGGGGGCCCCGGGGCCTTGATACACGCAGATGCATGTAAAACACACACACACAGTGAGTAGGTGAAACACACTATACACACAAACACACACACAGATAAGGTATAGTCAAAGTTCCCATACATGCAGACATTTGATGTGCCTTGCTCCCAATCCATCACAATTCAGCTCTCACGGTAGGAAACGCACACAAACTCCAGCCCCCGACCCCCACCCTCTCGCTCCCCTCAGCCCACCCTAGACAAACAGACCCTCAACACACACACACACACACACACACAGTCCAGAACTCCTCTACTAAGCTCATCCAGGGACATGCTACATTTACTGCAATTAAACAAGCATGCCATTTGAATACTCGGTGACACCTGGCAACCTGCTCCGCGGGCTTTGCATATAATCAGGTCCCCGCGGAGACCCGGAGAAATTGTCCGTGTCACTGTTAATGAAGGAAATTTGCATTGTTATCTCAATTAAGACGGGTGAGGGTGTGGGTGGGGGAATAATGAAGCTCCACTTTGGAATTAGTTAATCGCCAGAAACTTGTACAAATGTGTTCGTATGGCTCTATAGGCCTGCATGTAGATTCGCCCCGGGGTTACGTCAGGGAGGCGTGGCTAATGAGGCAGGTGCTGCCGGACCTTTCTCCATGGCTACTCCAACTAAGCAGCCTCTTTTGCTCGATTACGTTTTCTCTCTCGGTCATTTCCCCCCCTCTCCTTTCCCCCCCTCTCCTTTAATTAGAACCTCTCAAACTATAAATTTAACAGGATGAAACAGCACCACAGGGAAGTGTTTCTGTCGAGTGGATGGTTTGGTGGGGACTTGGCCGGACCCAATAAGTGTACCTTTGGGTCTGCGAGAGACAGTGTCATCACAAAAGTCTGGTCTTCAGATTTAAAGCCTCAAGTGGCCGATTTATTATTTATAAAACCAAAGACATGATGGCTGACAAGTGGCAGCATACACACACACAGACATACACACACACAGACATACACACACATACCAATCTGAAAGCACTCATCTCCCTCTATTTTTATTACATTACCCATTGTCAAAACCAATATAAAATTCATGCTTGATATTAAATGAGAATGACGATGACGAAGTGCGTTAAAACCTTTTTATCTGATCAAAAATCCAAACGTGTCATTGACACCTTGCATTACTAACGGGGCAGCAGGTCAGTAGTTGGATCACCTGACCAGTCTTAACAGAGAAATCTCTGCTCGATGGAACCGTTCGATGGAACCCCAGAGCTGGCAAATCTATTTATCTGTCCTGGTCACTGCAGTGAAATCTAAAAGCCCCCCTGTCAACCCTTCATCTTGTAAGGATGTGTAAAATTACAAACATGTACCAACTGACAACTACCCTTTTTTATCCACTACCAAGTGACCATATGCAACAACTCTGTAAGCAATGTATTATCCTAGGAGACCATAATGTCACTATTATGTTTGCAGTGACCAACGCATGGTTATTTGTGTTTTCCAGTGTTCAAGATCAAACACCACTGTTTACACAGATTCTATGGGAACCTTGTTGAGCGCTAGCCGTGAATTTCTGCATCAGAAATGTAAGTTATATCTTCTGTCGTCACTTTGCAGGACTGAAGTGGAAAAGCTCGACAGAGACAAATCCACAGCATAACCGATTCTGATCAGGACATTTAACCCCTTCATGCATAATTTCAATCCGACAATTACATCTGAATTACATCTTGATCTGATTTCTGTGGCACATTTGTCACAGCAGCAGATTATCCCACTGCCTCAGGTCTAACTTAGCTGAGTACGTCTTCAGAGATGTACTGTATATGTCACATTTTACCTTACTGTAGGACAACACCGCGACAGTGACACAAACGGTCACGGGTACAGACACAATTTAACACAGTTCGGAAAAATGAAACTTGATTCCAATGCAGAACGCTAGTACCGTATTACTGTCATGTGTCAAGAGTGTGAAGTTAATGTCATGACATCTCTTATTTATCACCGGAAGAACAGATATTTAGGTGATCAATTGTTCCGGACAAAGAAAACAGAGACACGTTCTGTCCGCCGCCTGCTACCAGATGTCATTGAGTTAATGCTGCTATATATGATCACCCAGCACACACTGTTTAATCAGGGTAAACACACACTTTATCGTGACCTAATGAACACGCACTCAAACACAATGCGAGCCCACATACGCAGTTTATGGGAACATGGGACCTATCATTGACCTAAATATTCCCTATTTTCTATTCCCTAGCTTTAACCAAACCAGTCACACCTGAATCTAAACGTGACACTCATTTGAACACAATACAAATTTCCCTTACCTCATTTAAGAAAAACAATAAAATGTTCCCAAAATTAGACATGCCAAAAAACATTGTCCCACACAGTCCCAGTTGTGTAGACACAAGGCCAGCTAATCTCCAACCCAAAGACCAGCGCTGCTTCTGAACCATCACACTCTTTCTCTGGGAAAACAACGTGTTTGAAGTAGTGGAATCTCGAGTTCTAGGTGGACGAATCAACTACAGAGCCAAGCCTAGTACAACAAACGTTCCAGAGACGCCACTACTCACGGCACGCATTCATTATTATACGTCCACCCATTACTGTCACCCTTTCAAAAATGCCCCCCTCAAGAGTCTAGCATTATCTTCGATGTGAAACTTGTAAAGCTGTCACGGTTCAGCTGGTTTTGTGGTGGGATGCAGGTGCAGAGTTTCATTGAAGAGGTATATTGTCTCGGAGGAAGGCCAATGCCTTGGTCCGTTGATCTGCGACGTGTTTGTGATAAGTGGATAACCAGACATCGGGCACGAATGCCTTTTTTTCTACTCTAGGTGAAATACATCCATAACAAAACTCCCTCAATGATCCCCACTCGTGGGTATTGGGAAACGAAATACAAATAAACCAGCACATGCAAACTCAAAAAAACTAAACTCACTTTAAACAAAACAAGAAAAAGACGATAAAACACCAACTCAACATTTTCAAAAACCCACAAAACCCTGCTCACGGACTGTGGACTAAAATACGTCCCCCAAATAGAGACAACGCAATGCAGCTGCCTGTTTTTGAGAGCCACTAAAACAAAAAGTAAAGAGCAGCAGACAACCCCATACTCGAAACGGACCTCTAGGTCACCATAAAGGTGCCTAGACCATAAAGGCGCCTAGAGGTCTTCTAAAGTATACCCGCAAGGCACAGAATGGTTTTGCCTCCAACGCAGGACAGGACGTCAGTGCATAGGGTGGCTCCCCCTACGACTTAGCCCCAGAAGCAGGACAGGGTGCTGGAGCAGAGAAGGGTGACCACCCCTTCTCGGACCCCCCTGTTGGTAGAGGGTAGTCGTCCGACCCCTCTGAGTGTGTAAACAGCCACTCCGGTGGAGGTGGCTGAAGAAGCTCAGAGCTGCCGACCTGCGCTCTAGGCTTGGGTCTAGGGATCTGGGATGGAGGCTCGAGGCAAGGGACCTGTGCTGGATCAAGCCTTCTGCACAGGGCTCATCACCTATAGCAGGGTGATACCATGATCTGGTGCTGTAGGAACTCATCACCGTACCCCTATGAGGAGGGAGCCCCTGACAGTAGGAGCTCCCGTTTCGCAGCCCGCTCCCATAGCCTCTCCAAAATGTGTGTGGTTTGGCCTTGTCCTTCTGGAAAATACAGGGATGTCCCTGGAAAAGTCACTGATAACGGATAACTGATAACAGAACGAATGGCTGTTTTGATTAATAACAATTCCGGTGAACAAAACACGATTCCACTGTGCTACTGACCACCTCAAGTGAGCCTTAAAAAATGATTGCAGTTGATTAGGTAAAACATCAAGTACCTCTTTATATATCCTGAAGTTGTTTGCTTGATCCGTATTGATCTACCGGTCAATCTTTGTTCCTACCCTCACCTATGGTCATGAAAGCTGGGTCATGACCGAAAGAACGAGATCGCGGGTACAAGCGGCCGAAATGGGTGGCTGGCCTCTCCCTTAGGGATAGGGTGAGAAGCTCAGTGTTCCGAGTGGAACTCGGAGTAGAGCCGCTGCTCCTTTGCATAGAAAGGAGCCAGTTGAGGTGGTTCGGGCATCTAGTACGAATGCCACCTGGGCGCCTCCCTAGAGAGGCAGGTCCAGCTGGGAGGAGACCTCGGGGAAGACCCAGGACTAGGTGGAGAGATTATATCTCCACACTGGCCTGGGAACGCCTCGGGATTCCCCAGTCAGAGCTGGCTAATGTTGCCCGGGAAAGGGAAGTTTGGGGTCTCCTGCTAGAGCTGCTACTTCCGCGACCCGACCCCGGATAAGCGGTTGAAGATGAGATGAGAGATGAGATGAGAAGTTGTTTGCTGCACAACCCTCAATGACTCATGATGTGTACCCAAGCTAGTCAGAATAAACTGTACGACTAACAGGGGGATCTTTGTGGCTTAAATATACCAAAGCATTGCAATAAAATGATAAACAACAGACCCTAGCAGACAAGAAACTGTTGTTTATTATATTTACAATCTAACATTAATTGTGGTGACATATTTTGACCTATCACAATTTCGTTGTACTGTACATGTACTTTTCAATGACAATACATTTAAATCTAACCATATTTAATTCACCTGACGTGCTTACATCATCATGGATATCCCGCCCTATCAAAAGAGACACAGGAAGTTCCACCCTACTACACTGGTCACGCCTACCTGTGAAATGGCAGACAGGGCCATTAAGGTCAGAAATCACAAAAGTGATAGAAGCCACCTTAAATGAACTACTAATCCCACTGTCCTTGTATCATTTGAAATCCAAAGTACTGTAACTCAGAGCAAAAACAACAAAACGCATGTCACTGCCCAAATACCTACAGACTGCACTGTAATATACACTGAAGATTTTTTACTGACTTGTAAGTAAGTGGGCAATGACATGAGATAGGGTGCAGGTCAGTCCGCAGGCTGTTAGCCAGCCTGCTAGCATAGCGGAATTTGTCGACAGCATAGTCAGAGTAGTTAACAAAGCCTTCACCATCGACATTGATTAAAACTAGGCTTGATAAATTAAAAACGGTGGTGTTAATAAAAGCAACCTTATTTAAATAAAGCCCTCATTTAGACTAGTCATAAACACAAGTGACATTAATACCTGGTATCTTAAAATAGGTCTCCTCAATATTAGATCGCTTTTCTCAAAGGCAATTACAGTAAATGAATTAATCACTGATCATAAATTATATTTAATTGGCCTAGGTGAAACCTGACTTAAGTCTGATGAATTTACCGCTTTAAATAAAGTCTCATCAGATTCCTCATCAGATCAGATTCCCTGTGCATAAATGATATGCATTAAAACAAACATAAAAAATATAAATGCTGTTTAAAAATGAAATATATGAGCAATTTTCAACCGAACCACAAATTAAGAGTTGCATGTCACCAACTTATGTAAAGTAAGCTGTGTGTAAAGTGCTTTTGTATATGTATGGAGTTACATTTGTCTCAAAAAGAACAAACAAAATTATTACTATTGCAACCAAGAAATATGTATTGCAAACAAAAAAAATAATGTTGAATGCAAAACATCCACAAAATGGTATCGAGATCCGCAAGAAATCAAAACGTTTTAAATGCAAAGACAAATGTATTGCAATTTTTTTTCTATCTCTGCTTACGTTGACATGGTTTTTGCTCTCGGTCTTTTTTTGCAGTTGCGAGTTCAGGTTTTTGCTCTCGGTTACTTTTTTGCAGTTGCGAATTTTTGACACAATTATAACATGTGGGCGGGGTTTAGATGACTTCCAAGAAGACGGGTCTCCATTGTTCAGCCGGATTTCAAGCAGTAGATTCCATGAATTTCATTCATCTATGTCACTTAAAGAGTAACTTCCTGTGCTTGGTCCACCATTGTTGAATATAATAAATTGCTCCCAATCCTCTGAATCTGTGCAAACCTCACTAAAAGTCTCTTAAAAAAATCAAACCTAGATCCGGACAAAATAAAGAATTACCAACCAATATCGAACCTCCCATTTCTATCAAAACTCTTTGAAAAATCGGTCTCAATACAACTTACTGAAGAAAAATAATATTTATGAAAAGCTCCAATCCAGTTTTAGAGCCAATCATAGCATTGAGACTGCACTCGTTAAGGTGGTAAATTACCTTTTATTGGCTTCGGATAAAGGTTGTGCATCTCTCCTATTGCTAAAGGCAGACGATGACGTCATCATCATTGCAAACATTTTTAATTTAATTTATGATAATATTGCACTTATATCAGTCAAAGTCGATACATTTTTTCTTTTCCTATAGTCCCAGGGATATCATTAGAATCGTTTATGACCCATAGTAATCCATAATAATCCATATTGGGACGAGAATAGAAGTTTTCAACATTCTAGAAGCATTGTTTTCGCTCAAAATTGAATTTTCTAGAAAGAACGGACGTCGAAATCGAAGGTGAATGGCAAATTTCCAAGAGGGCTGGATCTCAGTCGCCTGCAGTGTATTTCGTCCGTTTGGGAGGGGTAAGTTCACTCACTCTGAGGAGCAGAAAGGACACCTCTCACTAAAATTACTGTATCTCAGTGTATAAACAAGCTAGAGACGTGAAACAAAGCCTGGCATAATGCTGAGACCTAGGGGAACACAGATGAGTGTTTTCAGGTGTCGTCAGATCCCTCATCTTAAAAACATATAAAATATATATTTCAAGGACAGGATTTTTCCATCATCGGAATATTGCACTAATCAGAAACTATTTATCAAATAATGATGCCTTGTTACCTCAAGAATAGATTACTGCAATGTTTTATTTCTCTGGTTATGGATAGATCAATAAACTAACTTCAAACGGCTGCTAGAATCTTAACTAGAACAACACATTTTCACCACATTACTCAAGTATTAGCCTCTTTACAATTTTAAAGTTCTATTCTTAATGTATAAAGCTTTACATCAACTTGCTTTATCTACTTTGCTGAATTTCACCAGCCATACATGCCTACTTCTAACCTAAGATCAGAAAAATGCTGGCTTGTACCTATAAAACACCTGTAAACAAACAGTCGGAGGTAGAGCTTTCTCTATTATGTAATGAGCTGCCAATCAGGGTTCGAAACGCAGACTCGCAGTGCAAACTTTTAAGTCACTATTAAAAATGTATCGCTTTAGCAAGATTTATGGTTAAGCGAAGTCTGGCCCAGGGAATGAAGGTAAAAAAAGGGCTTGGAATTCACTTCCGCTCTGCTGTCTATGCCGGGCGGGTTGCCGTCCCCTTTGGATGTCCTCTCTCCAATTGCAACTTGGCGTGTGGAATACCTGGCTTGCTATTGTTCTCCTTTGCCATTCACGTCAATTAGTAACTTTGTGAGTAAAACTAAACTTTGCCAGAGTGGTTGCGGTTGACTGGTGTCTCTTGGTTGATGCTTGGTAAAGTGGGTGGATGTTTTCTTGCTTGCTGGGCGCTGTCCAGGGTTACCCTGTCCAGGGCCACAGTTTCACTGGACCCCTGTCTCAGTTTCAAGGTTTCTGCTGCTATACTATTGTGCCAAGGACGTAGGGAACTAGGGTGTCTAACCATTCCCTGTGTCTTGTTTCCACTTTAATTAAGGAGTAGCCGTGCCTGCCGTCCACGCTGTGGGAATGATCGGCCCTGGGAACCTGTGGTGGACCCCTCCTAGGCTGCCTGGTTGTGTTGCAGGCTGTTTCGGCTTCCAATCTGCCAAACCCTCAACCATCTTGGTTGTCCCTTTCTGACTGTATTTGACCTGGTATGTTTTATTCTATAACTCTCTTCATTTAGAAAATTCAAATAATTATTAAACGAAACTATTATAAGTTCACCCAGCACCGCCAGAAGAGGACTGGTCACCGCTCAGAGTCTGGTTCCTCTCTAGGTTTCTTCCTAAATTAGATTTTTTTTTCTGACCGCTGTGTATCAGCCTGTATCAACTTGTTGATGTGTGCTCTGTTGGGTTCAGGCTGGATGTTTGTAAAATCACACTTTGTTTCTTAAAGGAGATAATAGTGGACTGCTGTGTGCAAAACATTTCTGTTTTTGTCTTCATAGTGAAAACAACAGGGGATGAGGACAAACGAAACAAAAGAAAAAAGTTTGGCAAACAAAGTCAAATGCCCTCAAAAAACATCTAACCAGATTCACATAGAGTTAACTCATCTCGCAAGTACAATTCAAATCTAGTCTATAACAACAAGAACTAGATGAAAAGGTCTAAAGTGAAGAATAGGTCAGCTAGACATGGTCTCTCCATCTCTGAATGATCTCTCTACTAAATCAACACTGAAGCCCTATCCTGGCCCGCCTTTTTGCCTTGATCCATCATGGCAGCTTTACACAAGTAGTTTGCATAAAGGTCACCTGGGGAAAGGCAGAGACAAACATCAGGAATTGTTACTGTGGACATCAGTACGGCGTGCTTAGGTACACACAGCAGCACAAACTCAAAGGTTATGAAAAGGATTCAAACAAAAGTGGCTGAAGTTTAAATGCCAAACAGTTTCAATGCATACAGCAAAGTCCTATTGCGATCGTGAAAGAAATAAAGGTAGCTTATGGAGTAGGGGCAACACGGTTGTTAGAGCACGTCGCTTGCAACACCAGTGTTGTGAGTTCAATTCCAATGGTGGTTAGTATGGAAATATTTAGTCCCATGTATGACTGTATTTCAGGTATGCTTTAAATATACAAGTGTCTGCTAAATGACTCGTAAAATGTGTGGACCAAGGGTAGGCATAACAAGATCTAATGGTTTATATTCCAAAAGCACATGATAAATGTTTTTTACACTTAAGCTTTGACAATCATTTTAATTGCTTGTAATTACTGTTTGATAGTATTGTTTTGATGAACACTATTTCTGTCAGGTTGATTTGTGGCTTGTTTTGGCACTAAAGATTCCTGATGGCTGAGGATTGAAAAACCGACTCAGATGTAATTACGAAGACATATTCTGGACAAACAAGGGTGAAGATGAAAGACAGAGAGAGTAAGCAAGTTCTAGGTGGATTTTGTGTCTTGCTCAATTACAAATAAACGTATTTCTTCAATAAAGCATTGTTAACACTAGTCAGATGCCAGGCTACAAGATGCCACCAAAGCAACTGTGATAGAGGAGTAAAGTAGAGGATCCAGTATGAAGAAAGCAAATAAGTCAAAAAGGTATAGAGAGAGGTCTAGCATATTGTCTTTGGAAAGTAAAAGCAGTTGGGTGTTTTACTGGAGATACTGTGTGTTAATTGAAAGATCTAAGTGGTAATTGTCAGAGATTAGAGCATGCAGAAGAATGTCTGTGTACAAAATGGACTGACCCAACTGGACCCAATTAGATTTTTCGAAACTCTTCAGTCACATAATTCAATTCTTACAATTTAATATTTAATGAAAACATCTTCTGCAAATTTATATTCTACTATATTGAAACTTATTGCAACTATGTTCATTATTTCGGTGTCACGAACCGTTCGGGTGAAGTACAGAAGTACAAAAAATAAACACGAATCAACGAACGTCAAACTTAACTCTGAGATGAAAATAAAACTGTCCATACAAGCTTATAAAACATCTAACAGTTGCATTCAAATACTTGGACAACGAACACTCACCCCTACTGCAACGGGACATTGAAATATTAACCGACAAATGTGAATACCAAACACAGTGACTTTTAAAGACACATAATCACCAAATCCCCAACAGCCGTGACACTTCAATTAAACTCCAATGTAAACCAGCTGTGACCGAATTAACTAACTAACTAACACCCTCCTAGCCCACTAGCAACCGTGATAGAACACAAACCACACCACACTTGTGACATTTGGTTGAAATAAATATGCAGGAAATGTAATGGAATACATTAAATGGTTAAGACACTACACAAATGTCACATAGTTATCACACGCAACATTCCGAGGAATATCTTAAGTATCTTAATTATTTATACAAATCTGTTTTTAATGGACTGGCAAATCCAAGTCACTGGTGACCAAGTCAAGAGTAACATGCTTTTAGGAATGGCGGCCATAGACCTTCCTTGCCCAATGCTTATTGATGCACAAGGGCAAAGAAATCTGACAGAAGGTCTACTGAGGTCACAGACACAACACACAGATCAATACACCATGCTGTGTATAGGCCGGCGTAGTGCTCTTGATGACCAATATTCATCGTTGTAAGCGCCTCCAATGTGCACACAAGCATCAGTACTGGACCTTGAACCTTGGAGCCGTGGAAGAACGTCACCAGGTCATATGGGTCCCATTATCTTTCACATCAAGTGAACGGCCGTGTACATGTGCGCCGTTTAACTGGGAAGTGATGGCTCCAGGATGCACTGTGGGAAGACAACCAGAGAGTGGAGGGAGTGTGACGCTCCGGGCAATATTCTGCCCTTTAGCAGGAGAACGCGCCCTGCCACACTCGGGAATGGTTAGAGGAACATGAAAATGAGTTTGCCATGGCCCTCAAATCTCAGATCTGCCAGGTACACTTCACTTCAGGGGTCAAGTAAAGCCTGATGAATTTACTGGCCTAACCTCTCCTGGTTCCATTTGTGACCCCATGTATACAGAAATGTTGCTAATAAATACACCAAATATTAGTTTACACCCAAACACCAGGCTAGGTTTCTGTCATATGACTCGATCACTTGTTGTAGGATGCAGATAATATTCACATTTCTGTCAAAATTTTTCACATATGTGTCCAATGACCCTCACCAACAGGTTTCTGGAACCATATATGACTGACTTGAATATATTCTTCCTGGAACAAACAGTATTTCCTCTGAATTCAAAATATTGCGGATTTCCATATTTTCCTTCAGAACAACAAACTAAATACCCCAAAAAAGCAAGCATTAATTATGAGACAATCCAAATGTCTGTATATGCTCTTCAAGACTTCCAACACATACAGAACGTCATAGTGAATAAATCTGATAACAAACTCATTGAGGAACCAGATTTAACCCTGTCTAAAAGGTTGCGGCCCCACAACAAAAAGAAAAAAGAAAATTCTACCCAATTGTTATACAATTGGAAAGCTAATTAAATTATTTAATGAATAACTTATTACAAATATTGTGATCATCATAATGACATAACATGACATGGGCTAAGTGTGTTTAGCCCACTCTTGTACTCTTTCTTCAACCACGATTGCGTACCTCTACACAGCTGTAATACCATCGCCAAAGCACTCTGTGACAGTAGTTGGTCCGACCAGGGAAAACAACGAGGCAGCCTACAGAGAGGAGATCAACCACCTGTGGCTTGGTGTACAGATAACAACCTGGCATCAATGCCAAGAAAACCAAATAATTGATTGTGGATTACAGTAAAACAAAATGCTGTATATAATGTCTTGTACAGTGGTTGCTCTGTGGCTGTGCAGAAGTCCCTGCAGTGGTTGGTTAAAACCACCCAGCGCATCATTGGTGCCCAGCGCTATCAAAAACTTCCAGCACAAAAGCTGTTGGTGGAGAGTGTGTGTCATAATCAGGGACCCCTCACACCCAAGCCATAAACTGTTTGCCCCCCTGCCATCAGACAAGCGTTACAGATCTACACTCAACAACACCAGCAGGCTCAGGAACAGTTTCTTCCCAACTGCTGTTAACATACTGGACTCTGTAACCTTTTGGTAACCTTGCCCACTGCTACCTAATTTATTTAATCTGCCATTTGCACAAAACATTCTGTAGTACTCCTCACTGCAACCTCTTGCCCTGTACACTGCTAGCCTGTTTATTATATTTGCCTTTTGCACAATGCTTACTGTTTGTACTATCTGTTTACCATTTGCACAGATGTTTTCCGCTTGTAATTCCTGCACATTTACTTATCCATGTCATTTGCACATCCTTACAATGTACTCCATATCTTTTTGCACTGTTCTTTTGCACTTTGGTTGGATGCAAACTGCATTTTGTTGTATTGCACTTGGACTGTCCAATGAAAATAAAGTTGAATCTAATCTAATTAATTCCCTCCGAGCTACGTTAACATCCTTTTACAAAACTCTGTCTTCCTAAGGTTGTACAGAACTGCCAGGAACTTGAGACAATAAGGACAGTTAAACGTTTCACTCCTCTAAGTTTACACAAAAAAGTTGTTAGTGTAATTAGACCCAATTCCAGACAGAATTGTACGGTGCTACCTCAGTTTGATTAGCTATTTTGGAACATAATACATTGATTGCTATCCAACAGATGCGTACCAAGCTCACAAAAGTGGCAGTTATAAATCAATCAAATGTATTGTATAAAGCCCTTTTTACAACAAAGTTGTCACAAAGTGCTTTTATAAACACCCAGCCTGAACACGACAAAGCATGCATCAAAAAGTTGATACACAGTGGCTAGAAAAAACTCCCTGATAGATTTAAATTAGGAAGAAACCTAAAGAGGAACCAGGCTCTGAGGTGTGGCCAGTCATCTTCCGGCTGTGCAGGTGAACTTATAATACACATTTAAAATCTTTATGCAGATATATTAAAGACTATCTGCAAAATGTGAACCACCTTTTGAAAACAACTGTTTTTTGTGAAGTGAAATTATTAAAAATATTTAGAAAATTCCAGCCTAGTCTTAGATACCATGTTAGTACTGACACTGGACTCGAATGTGGATTGTGGTAAATTAACATTTAACGTTTCAGACTGAATGACGAAACATATTTTCGGATTGAAATTGAAATAAATGTAACTGTTAGAAAAACCTCATCTTTTATAGGTGTAGTGGTGTGGTAGGAACCAAGAGCAGGTTCTCCTGATATGTATTTCATTGATTGAAGTCAAAGTTGTTTTCTTTTCATGCTTTAGGTTTTGAAAGGACCTGTATTTCTTTGTGCAATTGTGTCAAATGAGGGTTGGGAGGGGCATTACCTGCTTACATTGTCTTTATATGCAGATATGTTGTCAGCCCTAATCTACTACGGCTTAAAACATCAGGACTGTCAGACCTAGTGCCAGACGTGTAAACCTGTCCAGGTTTATCCAGATCTAGTACTGTTCATGCCCATCAGGGATGCCAGGTGGACTGGGTATCCAGTGGATAGTAGCGGTGGGGAAGTAGCAGTCAGTCCAGGTGTTCAAGGAATTACATTTTGTCATGACCCCAAAACATTGATAAATGCATTTAAAAGTGACCTACTTGCAGACTGCTTAGACGTTGTGTCTCGAATTGGCGAATGGCTGTGTAAGCCAATCGGCTTTAGTTTCATGGGTTGCATGTTTAATATAAGTGCGAGGCAAAGGCCTTTAACTAATTTTACTAACCTTAACCCGTAACCAGTTAAAATGAATACCGAAACTTGAGAGCAGACCAGGTAGAAGTTAGACTGAGAGCATCTGAGTTGAATTCAAACTAATAACCCAGACGCAGAGAAAGGGACTTTCACTGAAACTGACTTAAATCATCCACATTCAAAACACTCCCCTTGTCTTACAGCTCATTAAAAGTCCCAATGAATCCATAATTCAATAACAGTCAATGACATAGTGCGTGTGTGTGTGTGTGTGTGTGTGTGTGTGTGTGTGTGCGCATGTTAAATATTCCCATGGGAAATTGTCTGCTTTCTTATTATGTGGATCAGAATTTATCAAACACACATACTCTGTTGGACGAGAAAGAATCCCATAGAACATCTTGTGAGTGTGCGTGTGAGAGAGCTTTCAACCCCTTTAGTCATTAAAACTTGATTAATTAATGAAGGGTGGGGTTGATAACTAGTGAGTTGACAAAATATTACTGCCACTCAACTTTGTTATTATGTATAAAGAAGACATTTAGAGCACCTGTTAAAATAAGGTGCTGTCTAACACCAACATAATCCAGTGGGATGATCAAAGACATTTACAGTGCATTAGTGTGTGTGTTTGTGTCTTTCGGTCTTTGTGTGTGTGAACATTCTGTGCAGTGTTTTTACACACACTTTTTACTGAGGATTTGCGATGATATTTCACATTCACCTTTACACACGACGCAAGCATGCAAAAGACACACCATTTTGCATCAAAACCTTGTGCACACGCAGATACACACACACACACAGCATGTGGCACATTTGTTTTCTTCCCTAAAAATACATAAAACAGTGTTCATGTTATTTTATATGGTTTATTATGGTCATTGGAATGCAAATGCAGTATATTATCTTGCTTTGATAAATAGAATTGACAAATTCTGTAACTCTAACTCTTTAACTTTAAAAGGTCACCCTCAGCAGCTTTTGATTGTAATCTACCGATCTCTGGAACCTCTAAACTGTTACAAATGTATATTTAGTTCTAAGGATCCCATCCAAATCGGTACATAATTATTCTAAAAAGACAATGCAATGACAGATTGGACAGTTGTTGTCCAATGTTTTTTTAAATCCTATTCACAACTAAATGTCAAAAATGTATGAACTTGTGATGCTTCTGATATTTCTCTTCCATTCAACTGTTGCAAGAACTTTTAAGAAAGTGCCCAGCTGTCATAGATTATGGAAAGAGAGAGAGAGAGAGAGGGAGGAGGAGAAGATGGATGGAGGGGAGAGACAGACATATTGCGAGTGAGAATGTGGGAGGGACAGTGATAGCAAGTCCCCCCTCCCCCAACACCATTCTACAATCCACACGTCTCCATCTCCTGCTAGCTACTGACAACCCCCCACACACACACACACAGACACACACACACACACACACACACACACAGACACAAACACATGATCCTGAGACATTCCCTGTTGTACCCTCATACTCAAATGAACCCAGATTACAAAGCGTTCATTACTCTCCACAGAAGACATGTAGGTTTGTGTGTAGGCTCCACCTTGATCACCAGACGCAAGCTAGGACCCCTGAGTGAATTGGTTGCTTGGCAAAACTCGGCTAGAGCAGCCAAACCTACTCACACAAATCAGCTTAAGCGTTATTGAAAAGGACTGCCTGTACATAACTCCCAAATTATTGCTTTGGAGTATATACAAGAAAAGAAGCTACAAACACAATCAGTTTTTCCCATTTCTCCCTTTTGTCTTCTGGTGGCACCCACTCATTCAGAACAAACACATTAAATGTGAACTTGGATTTTTCTAACACTTGGTTTCAAGTTCCAGCATAATTAGAGTGATAAGTTAATATGACCCAGATCTAGGTCACAAATCCATTTAAAAAATACACATTTTAGAGTCATCACATAAGCAGCAAAGAAAACTCAAGAGATAATATCTGTATGTTGGTCTTTCCACCCTTGAGGTTCAGTTTGGTCTAATTTTGTCTGCATTAACGTTCCCCAGCTGCAAGTTGCTTGACCGTCGATTGCTTTGAAGTCAGCTAGCATTACTCATGACACAATAACGCAACCATGAAAACGACAAAAGAGGGCACTTTAAAGGATTGTTTATTCAATTGGAACTCCAGCTCGATTATTTTCTCATACAGTATTTAACAAAATCTATATAATTCAGCTTGATATTTGTAAAATGAGGATGATGATTGCTGCGTTATCAGATATTATATAGTGTGATTTGATGTTGAATGTATTATTTTAATTATTTGTGAAGATTCCTCTTCGTCTCCTCTCTCTCCATTGCTTCTTCTCCTCTCCTCCCCCAAACCCGGTGAAAGCCAGCTCAAACTAGATATCTGGACACACCCAACAATGTCTCAAACTAATCCTGTCTAGGCAAAGAGCCTAAACCAGCACCTCAACATTGGCTGTAGGCCAGGTTGCCGCTGTTCTGTAACTGCCCAGTGACACCGGGACCAGGCTGGGATGGGTCAGAAGGAAAAGGGTGCCTGGGTCTGGATGGCTCCAGTACAGACACAATGCTGGCTGCTGGACAACAGACCCTGATCAAGACACATTTTTCTCTGACACGCATTAACACAAGCACGCATGCAGACACACACACACAAATGGGTTTCGTGCACCAGACATGACATATAAAGTGTGTAGTCGGATGTCAATACGCCTACACTCCAATAAGCCCTCTGCTTATAAGGGGTTAGACGTTTGCAGACTGCTAGACTTGGCATTGGCCCAAGCCATTGTTAGACCACATTGGGGTGCTTGCCACAAGCCTATTTAGTGAGTAATAACTGGCCAGTGTTGAAGAGGTAGGAACTAGAACCTGATAGATACACACTGATGAACAAGGTGAAATTTTACACACATTATGATTGTTCACAATATATCATTGGTTATAGTGAAATTATAGTGTTTATCAAAACCAAGTACACACTAGTCGGTTTGTACCAACATTGCATTCTGATGGTGCAGTCTACTTGTTGTTAATGAATTGGTCAATATTAGTCAATTTCACCACAGCAGGTGGCTTGGTTAATTCTTACTGCAACACATGTCCACCAACATGGTAAAAGAAAACTCTAGATCAATCCTTTACTGCACTGGGCCTTTAATGAAGTTTTGTATTACTTGTGGGTTTGGAGGATTTGTACAAAGCACAGCTCCTGAAATACACACCGATGGTTATGTTGTTACAGCTGTGCTAGTACTCTAAATGCTTTAACTATTTATAATAAACCCAATCACGCTTATTTCCACACTGAGGGGAAGTGAATGAATTGATGTTAAAATATAATATTTACAGTTACTATTTTTGTTAGGTACAGTATCTGCTATGCCAGCCATTTGCCTTTTATAGGATTGTTGACTGGTCCAGGTACATAACATAAATAAACGAACAACAGGAAATAATAGACTAGGCTTGGCAGACATCCCAACTCTCCCGGAAGGTCCGGGAATCTCCCGCTTTTTAATAGTGGCTCCCTGACGCCCGCATATTGCATACAATATCCTGGGTTAAATGACTGTTAAATACACGTTGAGGTGAGTTAAATAGCTGTCCTAGTTTTTGCAGGTTGGGATGTCTGGGATAACAAATAATTAGGCAGAAGTAAGATTTATTCATTCCAATGTTGCACAATAGAATGGTTTTTAAATAATCAAATGCAAAAACCAAGTGGTGATTTTCCTCAAAGTAAAATATAAATTTGTGAGAAAAATGATGTCTAGTTACAGGCCAAATTTTAGTTACTTTCTATGTGCTTAAATTGATCGCATTTATTTTATTAAGCCCTTATTACATTAGCAGTTGTTACAGAGCCCTTTTACAGAACACCCCCTTGCACCCCAAAGAGCAATCAACAACAGTAGCTAGGAAAAAAACGTAGGAAGATAAATAAAGAAACCAGGCCCTGAGGTGTGGCCAGTCTTCTTCTGGCAGTGCTGGTTGAACATTTAAAAAGCGTAATTAATAATAATTAATAAAGGCATGTGTGTTATGTCTTGAGTCTCTACAACATAATCCAAGTCAGAAGCACGACCAACCGACAAGGACAGGAACACTCAGTAGGGGAAAAGATCAGTGAAGTGGCCACCTTAACAGTCAGGTACCAGCTACAGTGGATATGAAAAGTATTATAAGAGCGTAAAACCTTGCGACCCCTAATCGAGGCCCTAACCCCAGACAAATCCCAACAGGCAGGCAGTCCTTCACCCACTTTGCCATCAACCAAAGAGAAAATCACACGTTTTACTAGATCATTGATCCGCAACCATTACATTTTTGTTGTGAAGTAAACAAGTACATCATCAACACAAAACATATAAACGATCCTCTCAATTTAAGAATTGAAAAGAGGCAAACAATGCAAGAAACATGTTGCAAAATCAAAATATAATGTGCACGAAGGGAATCGTCAAGACTCCCACTGAAGAATGATGATCACAATTAACTCCAAAATAATACTATACTACTATGTTACTATAGTATATTACTATACTACTATGAACTAATACAATGTGTGAACAATCTTGAAATGTTATTTGATCATTGATTCAAAAAAGATAACTTTTAATGCAAAACAGTTTTTTGTGTAGGCCTAATCAAATAAAAATTCTGTATGAAAACAGTAAACGTTATATTAATGAAATAAATGTTTTGCACACCGTACAAGAATTTAAATCTGTTCTGTTTTCAGCCTTTTCCAATGGGTTCTCATTAGGTCACAGAGACAGATTCTCAATTTTCCATGCACTGCGGGAACAATCTTTTGGAATGTGTGGCCTCAAGGAAGGTGCTCAAGGGAATGTTGCTCAAAGACAATCCACCTCCATCTGGAAAATACTTCCTAAGGTTTGGAAAAAAGAATATGCAGGTCAGGAATCAGGGATTGGCCCAAATCTTTTTTTCTGAACTACCTCTGCAAGTTGGAACTGAACATTATCTATAACAATTTAATTGAATGTTAAGATATGGCTGCACGGATATGTTTCCTCAACATTGTCTAGGCACTTTCTCAGACAGTTTCTCGGCGGCCTATGATATTGCATTTGCTCCATGTAGACGTGATGATTCACAGCAGATCAGTTTGGAGTTTGACCGTGACCCTGTCCAGGGGCTCTCTGATATCCTCTTCTGCATTGCTGTCTGTCCATGATTCTTTGTGCTCACAATGAAATCAATACATTGTACTGTAGCGGTGTTTTGTGACTGTGTTTTTATAGCTCTATCAAGGTTGATGGTTTTGAATCGCAGGTCACATGAAAACCTGTGGCCTTGGGATGGTGTGGAAATAGTATCAAAGCGATAACAAAAAATCTAATACTGTAAACAAAAAGTAGTGAGAGAAGGTTACTGAAGGCAGTATGATTGAAGATACAAAGGTGTGCGCGCACACACAAACACACACATACACAGTCCCACACTGTTGAACATTGGGCCATATTCTTCAATTTTTTCCTAAGTTATTTCTTAAATGTGTTCCTAAGAAAGGTCCTAAGAAAGGTCTTCTCTACTCAAATTCACGAACGTGTTCTTAAATTGCATAATTGTTCGCACCTACGTTCCTATAATGATGAATACCGTAAATTGAAAGCGCGTGTCCGTTGTTCCTAATTAGCAAAGATATAATTAGAATAGGTATTTCCCATAAAAGGGCATTAAACTGCAGGGCGGAGTGGAAACTCATCGTAAAAACGTGGAGAATGCAAAAATGCCGAAACGAAAATGTGGAAATACTTCTGCAAGAAACGAACAGGCCAAAATATGTAATATTTAGCAGCGTCAGTGGTTGTAAAATCAAATACAAAAAGGATGCATGGGATTTAATCACTCACTAATATTTAAAGCACTGTACAATTGATGAAAACGCAGAGACTAAAGATTTTTCACGAAATGTCAGCCCGCAAATCTGCGTAAGAGTGCTTTTCACTGTGCGTAGATTCTGTTCTTTCCTAAGAACAAATTCCAGATAAGTAAACATTGGTGAATGTCAGAATCTTCGTGGAAACTGCGTAAGTGGGTTTTAAGAACGAATTTCTTCTTAACAACGGTTGAAGAATATGGCCCATTGTCTCTCACCTCGTAAGCATTAAGGTTGGGGAAATAAATGTCTAGAGATAAAGGTAAGTCAAAAACATGTCTAAGGTTCTAGAACTATGTTTTGTTGTCTGATGAGAGCAAGATTAACATGATCTAAATTGATAGCAAGAAGTAGGTGAAGAAGAGATAAAAACGTTTTGTTCGCACCTACGTTCCTATAATGATGAATACCGTAAATTGAAAGCGCGTGTCCGTTGTTCCTAATTAGCAAAGATATAATTAGAATAGGTATTTCCCATAAAAGGGCATTAAACTGCAGGGCGGAGTGGAAACTCATCGTAAAAACGTGGAGAATGCAAAAATGCCGAAACGAAAATGTGGAAATACTTCTGCAAGAAACGAACAGGCCAAAATATGTAATATTTAGCAGCGTCAGTGGTTGTAAAATCAAATACAAAAAGGATGCATGGGATTTAATCACTCACTAATATTTAAAGCACTGTACAATTGATGAAAACGCAGAGACTAAAGATTTTTCACGAAATGTCAGCCCGCAAATCTGCGTAAGAGTGCTTTTCACTGTGCGTAGATTCTGTTCTTTCCTAAGAACAAATTCCAGATAAGTAAACATTGGTGAATGTCAGAATCTTCGTGGAAACTGCGTAAGTGGGTTTTAAGAACGAATTTCTTCTTAACAACGGTTGAAGAATATGGCCCATTGTCTCTCACCTCGTAAGCATTAAGGTTGGGGAAATAAATGTCTAGAGATAAAGGTAAGTCAAAAACATGTCTAAGGTTCTAGAACTATGTTTTGTTGTCTGATGAGAGCAAGATTAACATGATCTAAATTGATAGCAAGAAGTAGGTGAAGAAGAGATAAAAACGTTTTCAGTAGCAGAAGTATGAATATTGTCACGTCTTTAGGGTGTAGTGCTGGAAATTACCAAAAAAAGAGATGTAATGTGGATCAATGAACAACAAAGTGGTGACATTTCCCAGTGACTTACATACTAAGCTAATAACCGGCCACTATGCCCAGCTGTGTTCATTCCATCACAACCTAATATCCAAACAGGAAGTAAAATGTGTGTCGTGTGACCCAAAACCCCTCACCACTTGTGACATATATGAAGATGTTTAGAAACATGTTGGCATCGTAAAGGGATATTTTGATCTAGACTCATAAAGGCCCATGGATATTTTTTTTAATAACAAGCCATTTTGAACAACAAGAGATTATTCAGCTCTGTCCTGGCCTGGAATAAGCCTTATTAGCATTGTACAAATTAATTAATTAAAATGGTGCGGCCCAACCCACAAGTGTTTGATTGCAAGTGAAAACAAACAAAAAAAACATAAATAAATTATTACACCATAAAATTATTGGTGTTTTTCACCTCAAAGAACCTGGCAATGTTGAATTTTTCTGAATGTTTTATTTCACTTCCGTCCTGCTGTCTTTGTCCAGCAAACTCTGATGTCCTCTCATCAATTGCTCTGGTGGTGGAGTCACTGGCTCGCTGTTCTCCTTTGCTGTTCAAGTCAACTTGTGTAACTCTGTGAGTAAAACTAAACCTTCCCAGAGTGGTCGCGGTTGCCTGTTGTCCGTTAGTTGATGGTTGGTAGAGTGGGTGTTTGTTTTCTGGCTTGTTGGGCCCTGTCCTGGGTTTACCCCAATCAGGGCAACAGTTTCACTGGACCCCCCGTCTCAGTTACAAGACTAACGCTGATATACTATTGTGCCGGGGACGTAGAGAACTAGGGTGTCTAACCTTTACCTGTGTCCTGTTTCCATTTCCATTAAGGAGGACACTACTGACCACACTTTACAGGTCAAGCAGCTGATGATACCAGACAGTTTCGGCATCCAATCTGCCCAACCCTGTCATGTATCCAGGGTAGTGTGCAGGAATGAGTCATATGTGGAGCCAATGAATCACGTTTGGGAGTTTTAATGTACCAACAAAACATACAACCAACCGAAAATATATACATGTGATGAAAATAAAGTGCGCTAGTAAGGGGCTACTAAATATACAAAACACACAAGTGCCCATAGACCTCCACTCACTGTAACAAGACGCGACTTAAAACAATGAGAAGCCACGTGCAAACCCTAACTAGCATGTTAAATAGCCCTGGTGATTAGCTAACAAGAACCACCCATGCTAACAACAAAACAGTCACCAGAAACAGGAAGTTCACCCCCTAAACTCCCCGTGTGGAACAAAAACTCACCATACTTGTGACAGTCCCTCTCTGACTGGTCATGTATTTGACCGTGGCTATTTTATTAGACTCCCTGCATTTAAAAAATGCATTTACATGTTTTACAAGTTCACCCAGCACAGCCAGAAGAGAACTGGCCACCCCACTCGTAAATACAACCCATCAGGGAGTTTTTCCTAGCCGCGGTGTATAAACTCGTGCTCTGCGGGGTTCAGGATGAGTGATTGTAAAAACACATTGTGACAGCTTTGTTGGAAAAAGGGCTTTATAAAATATATTTGAGAGATTTATTTTTTCTATATAAATAAAATGTTCAAATGATACCTTCTATGTTTTCTTGTCAGTTTTGTTTTTGAATGGCATCAGTCTGCAGCAACCGTCTCGTCCAACCGTGTTAGTTATGTTCTTGACAATCACAAAGAGGGAGAGATGGTTGGTTGAGACATTTAGTGAGTGAAGTTGCACACTGTCTGTTTGTGGAATTTAGGAATACAGAAACGGAATTCCTGGCTGCCATCAACGACATTCAGTTCTCCCAAAATAGGGTGACATGGCAATGCAAAGGAATTGCAGAGGACCTTTGTCACAAGGTCACGAGAAGACAGAAAGCATTTGCGAGGAACAATAGAACTTTACTGGAAATTATCTTACTTAAGAAGTCGATGGACCGAGAGACACGAAAACATTCTTAATATAATACAGCATTATATTAAAAGGCAAAACAAGACACGTCTCGCACTAAACATAAGCACTTTGACAGACAATAAGCAATAAATATGAGGGCTCTGACATAACAGACAAGTAGCACTAAAGATGAGCGCTCTGACATAACAGACAAGTAGCACTAAAGATGAGCGCTCTGACATAACAGACAAGTAGCACTAAAGATGAGCGCTCTGAAATAACAGACAAGTAGCACTAAAGATGAGCGCTGTGACATAACAGACAAGTAGCACTAAAGATGAGCGCTCTGACATAACAGACAAGTAGCACTAAAGATGAGCACTCTGACATAACAGACATTGCATGCTCAGGTAATGTACAACAGTCTCGGGGTGAGGTTCTTCCTGTTTTTTCAGCTCATCTTCCCAAGTTCTTTCATACTGCTCACTTACTCGTTCACTGATGGAGGCAATCCTACCAGTACTGAGTTGCATAGTTTTCTAAACGAAATGCTTAAATACAAAAAATGTATAATGTAAATGTACAGTAATGAGTTAAAACATTTGCCTAATATGCTTTTGGTCTTCGTGTGTCACCTATTCAGTGCCAATCTGCCGATGCATGGACTCATAATGACCCATAAAGTTCTCCTGTGGTATCTGGCACCAAGACATTAGCAGCAGATCTATCAAGTCTTTCAAAAGGTGGAGATGCCGTAGATTAGGCCCAGCACATCCCACAGGTCGGTTTGAGATCTGTTTAATATCTGGGAATTTTGAGGCCAGGGCAACACCTTGAACTATTCATCAAGTTTTTTAAACCATTCCTGAACAATGTGTTCTGTGTGACAAATCACATTATCCTACTGAATGAGGCGACTGCCATTAGGGAAACAGTATTAACAGTGCATAGATACGTGGCAGTCCAAGTGAATACGAGAACTGATTGTTCACTTACCATCTAAACTACCCATACCTTGACACGTGCCCTTGTTAGGAGATGATCAACAGTATTCTGGTCATAATGTTTGTCTCAGTAATGTATACCTGAAGACATTTTCCACTAGTTGCACTGACTTTGCTAAAAGTTACCCTACCATGGAAAATAAATGTGCACGCTCAAGGTTGTTATATACAGTCGTCTTAACTAACTAGAGGCTGTCTATGAACTAGAAATGTTTCGGTGAATCCATCAAATAAAAGTTGCTGATGACAATGTAAATGAAAAGTTTCTGATGACAATGTAAATGCAAAGTTTAATGTGCATTCTTGTGAGAGAGTGCGCGCATGTGCGGGACTAATTACAACCCTGTTAACGGAAGGCTCTACAATGTTCATCTAATTTCTAGCATCTGGTTTTGCATGATTTCTCGGCAAAAGAAATACAGAAATTGCGAAGAGGAAAAACGCAAATTCTTATTAAAAGCTTGCGGGCAAAATCAGTGTGATACTGTCCCACGCTTAAGAATTAGATGGCTGGCAAAAACATGCCGGAAGCATCGGGAACCACAGTCTCACTAGATAATTAATTACCCAGAGTCCTCCATTAACCTCTCACTCTGATAATCACAATCATATGGACATTGGAGATGTTTGACCAAATCATCAAACCATGCCACTATATTTGTAATGAAGTGTGTTCCAATATAGATATTCTGCCAATTGGTTAGGAAAAAGGGGAATTTGGCGTTAAAGCAGTGTTAATAGCAGGCAACATAATTAAGGGATTCCTCTTCGCAACCACCCCTGTGGGGGGGCGGACGAATGATCAAGAATAATGTAAGCTTCTGTTTAGCCACGGCCTGCATACCAAACCTACAATAAGAAAACGAAGGGAAGGAGGTAGATAGAAAAAGCGATACGCGGGCAGTAAAGGAAAAGATAGCAGGGGTAGAGTTATATAGAAAATATGAAGAGGGAAAGCAATAAAAGATGCTGTAGGGAAAACAAATGAATGAAGAAAGAAGGATGAGAGAAAGGCAGGGCATGTAAATGTTTGAGAGGTGTAGACTGTGTTGATTTGGAGCAAAGCTGTTACTTGTAAGCCTATCACTGGGGCATAGTTAGCAATTAGCAGTGGGTTATTTAAGTTCCTGAGACCTTATATATATATTATATATATATATTATACATGTATTACAAGTCAACTCTGGGACCTTATATTGACAGGTGTGTCCCTTTCCAAATCATGTCCAATCAACTGAATTCACCACAGATGGACTCCAATCAAGTTGTAGAAACATATCAAGGATTATCAATAGAAACAGTATGCACCAGAGCTCAATGTGGAGTGTCATGGCAAAGGTTGTGAATACTTACGGACATATGATTAATTTTTTTGATTTGCAAATAAAAAAACGTTTTTTCACATTATCACAATGAGGTATTGCGTAGTGTTTAGAAGAAAAAAATATTTAATCCATTTTGCAATAAGGCTGTAACAACAAAATGTGGAAAAAGTGAAGAGTTTTGAATAGTTTCCGGATGCACTGTATATCATACCCATAAAGGTGTCCTCTTTAACATACAGAAAGTGTTCGGGGAAGTTCAGAAATCCATGAAATTATTTCGCTAACGGATTTACCATAAATCTAAAATTATGTTAAACATTGCAGAAATTAGCGGCTAGCACTTATTCTTCGCCCTCAAGAAATAAGACTAAGAAAAACGTAATGTTATTTATTTTTGTCATTTATACAGTTTTTATATTGTATGTTCAATTTGTTGGTAGGAGTTCAGTTCAAAGGTCACATCTACATTATCGTGTGAAGTCATACAGGAGAGAAGTCAATCTTGTGAGTTTGTGGCTAATCCTTTTACATTGCTTGCATATTGTTCTGTATTTTACAGCATATGGTAATTCATACACAGAATGTATACACCTGCATTGTTTTGCATTTTGTGACTTTCAGTTGAATAAAATACTATTCTTACAGTAATATATTTAGTCATTGAAGATTTATAAAAAAACATGTAAAAATATTGTCTCAATCTCGTGACCCCAATATCGTTTGAGCCACACATAGCTCTTTGAGTTTTTGCCAAAAAGTCTTAGTCTGCCCACAAAACCTTTTCCAGCAGAGTTCCTCTCCCTCTCAATGGGATGTGTGACATAGCTTTTTCTAACCTATGTCACCTCCAATTAGCCACACCTTCTATCTTCTGATAAGCTGTGATTACTCAGACCACGGTGACAATATATTATCTGCATGGTGTTGCAAACACCCGTAACCCAGATATCAGTTTTGCACCAATGCCCTCAACGTGAGCAGCTGGCACCTTCCGGAAGAATCCACAAGCTACCGGCTGGGCCAGTCCTGCCCCGACACACCTGCCTTTCCTTGGTACCTTGTCAAAAGAGACATTTAAAGGCTCCCAGGGAGCAGTTTTGGGTATGGTCCAGTAGCAGAAAAGAAGATGAAGTTAGCATGGTTGATAGCCAGGGGATGGCCGGGGCCGGCGAAATGATGACCACCAACACACAAATAAGCCACGGCTCTCATCTGCTAATAGGCTATGGAATCTCTGACCAGAGTGTAAAATATTTTTTCTGCGTCTACGTGGGTTTTCATGGGCACTCCGATTGGTCTGCGGCCAGCAGCCCAATGTGCAGCAGGATGCGATGCGTTGTGGATTGTGACACATTCCTTAAACATTTCTGTAAATTATATTTGTATATCCTAGAGGTTTGGAGCCTAGAGGTTGGAGCCTATGACACTGGGTCAATTAATCAATCAAAAGTATTTTATAAAGCCCTTTTTACGAGAAAATTGTCACAAAGTGCTTTTACAAACACCCAGCCTGAACCCGACAGAGCACACATCAACAAGGTGATACAAGTTGATACTCAGGAAAAACTCCCTGATCGATCGAATTTAGGAAGAAACCTAGAGAGGAACCATGTTCTGAGAGGTGGCCAGTCCTCTTCTGGCTGTGCTGGGTGAACTTATAATTATAATTGTTTTGTTTAATAATTATTAATTATGAAAATTAAATAGTCCTGGTCAGATACAGTCAGAAAGGGACAACCTGTAAGGGCAGGACACGTAAAATAGCAGCAAACATCATTCAATATAGCAAATATTCTGTAACTCTTTCAGCACATTGTAAAGAATAGGATAAATGCACTATAAAACTACTCATTCTTCTTCCTGCCCCATAGCAAAAAGTATAGAATTGTAGGATATTAGCTCTTAGATAGACAAGAAAAGAGCCTTATGACAAACATATGCTAAAATGCGTCATACGAATTCCAGTCTCTTTATGTGCTCTGACAAAATGTGTAAAAATCTACGATTTTAGCCCAATAAAGGTCGATGGCCTGGGCCCCGGGTCTTGGCATGAGGGTAGAAGAATTCTAGCCTCCAATAACAAAGATGTCCTTCCAGGGTTCCTGAGTAGTGCAAGGCATATTATCAGAATAAAACCCACCAACATGTTTAGACAGATGGCCCACTCAAAACGGAAAGAGCGCACGACGAGGGAGAAAGCGTTTTTTAATGATACGTCAGATTCAACAAATAATTGATCTTAAATCCCCACCCTAACCCGCCTGGAAGGGAAAGGTGAGAGCAAACGCGATGATTCAAGTGCAGTTTCTAACTAAACATTAAAGACATAACAGGTCGCTTGAAATCTCTCAGATTGAATTTAATTGACACCATGAGAAGAAAATGGAGAAGAGAGACTAAAAAAGGCAAAGGAAATCAAATGGAAGACGTTCAATAAGCAACTGCCGAGCCAAAGAAAATAGTTAGCGGGGGACTTCTCTCGTCCTTCCATCCCTCGTTCTTTCTCTTTTCTCTTAAAGGGTCACTAGAAGTCTTTGAGGGGAGAAACATGCTAGTCAGTATTTTTAGAAAAACATTCGCATTTGATGGGAGTCTGGCAAACAACCCCTCCTCTAGGCCTTAGATGTAATATCAAATGTTACTTGCTGGGGACAAGACAATGTTTCACAAATTTAAATATCATGAATTATTAATAAGCAGACCGTGTATCAAATGTCTGAAATGTGCAGCTAATTATTTCTTCCCCCAAATATGTAAAAGTGTACCGTGAGTGATTCTGTCAAATGAATGCTTATTATTTGACTGTATCAAACCTTCACACTCGAGTCACTTCATAAGAACGAGGCCAGAGGATCTTATAAGAGCCTGCCTCTCCATTTGCATAGCAGACAGCGCCGAGGTCTATGACGGCGAGCAGATTCGCCGAAGGCTTACGCGGTACCACGGCCAAGCGCTTGTTTACCAGCAGCCACGTTTTCTGTCTGGCGCGTCCTACCAAACTGCGCTCCATCGAAGTTAACGGACAGCGTGGTCACAGCGGCCGTTGCTGTGTCCTGTAATCTCTCATCGTAACAGATTTCCACTGCTATTGTCCACCGGTTTGAGCGGATGTCTTTGCGTGCGTTTCCACACTTTTTCTTGTCAAAAAAATCTGCCCCCATCCATGCTTCTTTCCTGAGGCCTCTCCACTCTGCCTCACCAGAACCGGTCCTAATCCTACGTATGGATTTAGCCCTGTTCAAAGAGTCTGTGGCCGTGGCATTCACGTGGATAACTGCGATCCACTCCTCTAAAACAGGGAATTTGATTTAGGCTGAAAACGAAGCGCCAAACAGCTTGATGCTCTTCCCGCTCTACCACAGACACTAAACAATGTTTATTAACCCATTTAATATCCATCCTAAGGGTAGGTGTGTGTGTGTGTGTGTGCACAGAGCCCTCAGGCCCGTCTGTCACTGCTCAGGCACTCATTACACTGTTCCTTAGTGAAGCCCGTTCTGCTTGGGCGATGGAGGGAGAAAATAGGGGCGCCTCCGAAAATGGGTTTTCTGAAATCACGTTAATCAGATTGAGTGTTTCTCGCCATCGAAAAATCCCCAAATAAAATTTTGCGGATGGACTTTAGAGCCCTATCTTATTTGTGGTAATGATTACTTTGTGCTCTGTTATTGTTGAACGTATTTCCACATGTGAAAGCAGAGAATATAGCAGCGAGAGGGCGGTATGTTTGTCGCAAGCGAACAGAGCTCACTTAAAGTTAAACGTGTCCTGGCTCATCCAGTCCCCTCCGATTGTGACGGTTCTGCCATTACCACAAACACCTGTGTTCTCTGCATGACGGACACACAACAACCGCACACAAAATATGAGGCCACAGCAAAGCAATATTGATTTTCCCTTAAGTCCAACTTGTCCAGCAGGTGCACAAACACACACACACCTCTTACCTCCAAACCCCAGTCAATATTTAGCCAGCCACCAACAGGGGACATCATATTGTTGTGGAGGTGGAGGAGACACATATAGCTCCAAGGACAGTTAGTGGCTCTATGCTTTGACTCCAGGACACTGGATGCCCCTGTTCATCTCTCCCCACAGGGGACAAAGGACAGAAATGCTTTGCTCCTTCATTTGTTTTCTCCATCTGTGTTTGTGATGCTCACACGATCGCTTTCTGTCTGTAGTAACGATGAGACCACTCTAAAATGATTACCTTTATAAGTCATAGCAGGTCTTTACGCAGTATTCAGGTATGTACGTACCCATTAATGAGTGGAAATTAGTCTGATAGTTTGGGCTTCAGGTTTAAAATCGCAAGCAAATCATTCTACAGTTATATGTAACTTTCTACTACACTGGACCTTTCACACATTGGGTCAAAGCCCAGCAGACAACTGAATGTGTATCACACCACTACAGTGATGGATTCTAGGGCAGCAGTCTGGAGCCAATGTCTCTGCAGGTGGCGAGTGAAAACACGCTAAAACTTCCTACAAGAATGCGAGGATCATAGGTCAAATCTTCTGGGGCAAGGTATAGTTTGATGGGCCGTCCAGCTGCAATGTGGGATTAGAGTACATATGCCCAGAATTATGCAAGCTAATACACACACACACACAGACACACACACACCCACACACACACAGACACACACACACACACACACACAGAATAAAAACAGCTTTCTCGTTCATTTCATCTCAATCCCATTCACATAAGCGTAGACAGAAGTCCCATTATGAGTTTAGATGTCTGAGGAGAAGCAGTCAGAAAGCCAATCAATAGAAATATCACATCCTCCTAATCTTGCTCCTTTTTTTCTAACCTTCATCCTCCTCCTCTGTGTAACTCCTCCTACTCATTCTTTTCCCAGTGCTCCCACTCTCCTCTTTCTCCTCTCTCCTCATCCGTACTTTTTCCCTGTCCACCATCCATCTCGATTTCCTTGTCTCCCTCAACCCACACTCCTTATTCCCTTCTGTCACCCCCCCTTCCCAATACCCAACCATTTCCCTTGTTCGTCTTGTTCCTTTACTTGCATCCATCCTTTAAATTTAAACCTGAATAATAAACATTATTTGTGTTTAAATTTCTTTAAAAAAAAAAATCTTCCCTGTCCGGGAAGACATGAAAATAAAAACGGTGAAAATTAATAATACTTTTTGCTTCAGCCCTTAAATACAGAAGTGCACGTTATTAGTATCATATGCGTTATAGAGAACATTAGCTTGGTAGCTAGTTTGCTAGCTGCAACCGAGATCAAGATATTACAGAAGTCATGTGGTTCCAGCGGTCTAAGCTTCTGACCCAGGTGCGTAACAATTCCTGCAGTATAAGTTCCAATCCAGCCCACTGCTGTTAAGCAAATACCTTGCCCTGTATCTTTCCTCACTTTTCTGTTAAATGAAGGATGATCATCTCTGAGATTTACGTCTTTGGATCTCACAGAGGTTGTTGTTTCCTTCCAATGACACACATCAAAGGCACAACACAGGCTAGATCACAGGGTGAAGGACGCAAGCAGTAAGAGATGCAAAGCTTGTCAAGCTACAGTCAATGTCCCAGAGGGGAGTGGCAGAGAGTTAGGTTTTAATTCCCAGGTTAAAGGCAAGCAGCATCGATTTCAACACTAACTAAAGGACAAGAAGCGCAGAGCCCGATCCCAAAATCAATGACACACTCCGGAATATCTGATGTGAGGCATCGACATTAGCGTGCGAAAAACGGCACGTCGTGTAAAAACGTACACACGCCCATAAAAACAACAGTAGGGGTTTCCCTCTTCTTAAGATCAGCGATGTCTTTACCTTCCTGTAACCGTAAAAATGTTTTCCATATCAAAAGTAAAATGCAAAGACGTGCCCATGGGGCGTCCTATAGAAGTACAGGCAGTGGGCGTGATACACTAATTAGGTAGACAGAGTGAGTCCTAAACTTCACTGTAATACTATAGACCTCCTGTGAAAAGTAGTGCACTATGTAGGGACCAGCTAGGGTGCCGTTTTGGATGCGGAACAGTTCACTCCGACAACAAAAGGTTCCGTCGGACTGCACAGATCCCCAATAATAGCAGCCCTCTTTTAGCCATTACAGAGAGATTCAGCTGATTGCTCTGCAATAGTAGCTCAAACTCACACACGCACGTACAAACACGCATTCTCATGCACGCACACACACACACAGTGAGAACACGCATGGTATCCGACTGCGATACAGGCCACACTGAGACCGCATGGAAGGGGCTTCAAAGACTGGCCACTTAAATCTATTAAAGATGCAGAAAGAAATCAAATCATATGCAACAAAGACTGAAACCCCCGTGTGTGCCCTACAATGGCTCGTACCTCACCCACAGATGATCACAACACACCCCCGTACAATGATTCGGATGGAAAATGCCCCAAAAAACAAAATGGAATTGCCAGAAATGTGATCGATGTGGGGGTTATAATGTCTTAGTTCTAATCAGGAAATCACAGAAGCGGTCGTGAAAGGATTTCTCCAATCCCTGACGGAGAGACGAGGGACAAGTGCAACCGGGGACGATTAGAAGAGACAGAGAGGGGGAAGAAAGGAGGTGTAGAGGGAAAGAAAGAAAGCGAGCGAAAGATTATTATCCAAGTCCAGGGACTAGTCGAGTCGGAAATTAAAATGTTTCCTATTGAGTGATCCTAAATGAACGAGGGAACCGGAACAGAAGAGAGGATGGTGGGGAGCGGAGAAGGAGATCAATGTGGTGACGGTGAAAGGAGAGGCACTGCGCATGGGGCTCTGTCAGTGGGGCACAGCCGGCAGCTGCCCAATAAACCACAAAGCTGAAGAATGACAGTAATACTGATGGAGTGTGCGCTGGCTTTCAGATTCTTTGCGTTACGGGGGGACCCCTTAGACAGACGCGCAACAACAATGCAGCCTAATTCCAGCGCCTCTCAACACCATATCCAACCCGACACAAGTTATCTCCATCACAGAGAAAGAGAGAGAGAGACAGACAGATGGATTATTCAAAATCACCTAGAGATTCCTTCCTCCCCGAATTTGCTAATAATAGTTGTTATAGTAATAGTAATAGTAACTATTCCTACCGCCGTAACTTTGTTTTTCAAATAATGTATGACGGCTTGTTGGCAAACTCGCCCTTTCATGCCTTTCATTCATTAAAACATATTGAATTTGAGTAATGTATTATTTTGTCCCGGTATGAATAACATGGACTAAGAGCTCTCCATCACACATTGCATACCTTGGTCTCTAGGCTTGTATGCGTCGATCTCTAACAGACATTCTAATGGGATGCTTAAATCAACCGAGATAATGCCGTAATGAACGTGAAATTTGGCGAAGAAGAACGGAAATCAGAGGTAATGACAAAGCGGGAGAAAGAGGAAAAGAAGAAAAAAGAAAGAGAGGGAAGAAGGACGGTGACAAAAGACAGTCGCGAGAGGAAGAGAGAAGACAGAGAGAGATTGGGAAATATTCCAAACAAGAGGGAGTGGGTAATGTTATCCAAACAACCAAAGCTACAACCACGGGTGAACAGACAGAGGGAGGGTGTAAAAAATCACTTTAAAGCTGAGAGGTACAAGCAGCCATGATCTATTTTAATGCTGTGTGTAATTTACATTTTATTTTCCCTGCCGATAACAGCGGACAGGCAACACGTGGAGGCTGACACCGGAGAGGTTTCTGGGTCAGATGTCAGCAGTTAACCTGTCAGTAGGAACGGTACTGCTTAGAATACTGCTACACACACACTCACACTCACACACACACACACACACACACACACACACACACACACACACACACACACACAAGGTTGAGTCTGACCTTCGGAACTTCTGACTGACCCACAGCGTATACTCTCATGGTGTATACTGTATATGTGGGGACCTTTCGTGTGTACGTTTTGGTGTGTCTGTTAGTGTGTGTGTGTTTGCGCTAATGTGTGTGTTTGTTAGTCTGTTGAAATTCCATCCCATCATATACGATTACTAAGTAACAAATTACATTTGCAAAAAAAAATTCTACTTGCAGGGAATGATGATGTTGGCCAAAAAAACAGTGATGTTATTTCAGGCCTGCTGTTCACAACTATCCTTTGTCTTTGCATTCATGTGTGTGTGCACTTTGAAGCTAGGCCATCTCTGTCTGATTAACCATGGGCGTCAGGCCCGGGCCCTGGAAGGTCAAGACCTTTCACCTAATACACACACGATCAAAAAGGGACTGCTGAATTAAACAGAAAAGGAAAAGGCACTAAGCTGTCAAAACAAATGCACACCTCTCAGAGCTGAAGGATATCACAGTTTCAAAATATACCTAAGGGCACTTTTGTGTGTCGTGCCACATAAAAAGGCTCTCTAAATCTACTGGTAAGCCTGCTGGGAAAATAGAGCTGGCCAAACGCTACACTGTCCTGTAAACCAAACATTTAATCAAAAGCATTTACCTTAAGGGAAACAGTTTTATTTGGAAACAAATGTCAGTGTAAAGGCTCTACAAGCACTTCGGTCCATTTTACACAACGAAGAGGTATTCAACCATCTCCTCAGGGACCCCCAGCCGTTCGATGTCTTTTATGTATTCCAGAGCTAGCACACTTGATTAGACTTGTCAGCTAATCATCAAGCCATTGATTAGTGAATCAGGTGAGCCTGTTCAGGGCTACAAAAAAATAGCGAAACATCAAGGTGTCCCTGAGGAGAGGGTTGAATACCTCTGGTATAGTGAAATCGAGATAAAAAGATGCCTTCATTTACATAACTATTTCAATTAAGCTCCAACTTTACATTGTTATGTACCGGTGTAATGCGAGTTAGTTAGTCCTTGCCTTAATGACTACCCATCGCTGTTCTGTGGGTTCTTGGCTTCATTCCGTGGTTACCACATTAGGGAGAACACCGACAAGGAGCTCCGTGATTATAACACTCGTTTATTGAACAAGATCAACGTTATAAACTGACCGCAGACGATTACAAGGTGCCTCTCCACTCTCACCCTCTCCGATTCTTCTCGCGGGACCCCGTTCTCGCGGTATTAACTTATTTAAAGGTGCAGGACATACTAAACCTTAACTTCACTTCCTACACCGGGATACGTTAAAAGGAATTAAATTTAGATGTATGCGCGCAGCAATATTATCAGCCTCTATGACTGTCCACTATTCAGAATTATTTAATACCATTATATCACAGGCTACATATGGCATTATATCACAGGCTACATATGGCATTATATCACAGGCTACATATGGCATTATATCACAGGCTACATATGGCATTATATCACAGGCTACATATGGCATTATATCACAGGCTACATATGGCATTATATCACAGGCTACATATGGCATTATATCACAGGCTACATATGGCATTATATCACAGGCTACATATGGCATTATATCACAGGCTACATATGGCATTATATCACAGGCTACATATGGCATTATATCACAGGCTACATATGGCATTATATCACAGGCTACATATGGCATTATATCACAGGCTACATATGGCATTATATCACAGGCTACATATGGCATTATATCACAGGCTACATATGGCATTATATCACAGGCTACATATGGCATTATATCACAGGCTACATATGGCATTATATCACAGGCTACATATGGCATTATATCACAGGCTACATATGGCATTATATCACAGGCTACATATGGCATTATATCACAGGCTACATATGGCATTATATCACAGGCTACATATGGCATTATATCACAGGCTACATATGGCATTATATCACAGGCTACATATGGCATTATATCACAGGCTACATATGGCATTTAGCCAATATAAGACAAGTAATAAATAGGACAAGATGTTGTTGTTGTTCTTACTCTGCTATCATTTACCTCAACGCTCAATTGTTGGGACATTCATGAACCAGATTTTTGGCGAACAGAACCGGCCCACTACTGGACTAGCATAATATATCGTCAAATTACTAATCCAGTTAATAATCCTGGTAATACAATGTATTATTTCACCGACCAAGAAGTATGTTCAATCAGTCAAATATTCTATAAAACCCACTTTATTTCATAGAGCCATTTTTACATCAGCAGCTGTCACAAGTGCTTCACAAGTACCCAACCTAAAACCCTACAGTAAAGTTAAAACAGAGGAACCTAGAAGAGAGCGAGATGATGGGGATGAGCAGTCCTCTCCTGGAGTTGCCAGATGAAGACATGAATTTCAGCAATGACTGAACTGATGCATTTGCTCAGTTGGTCAGACGTGGTGCCTAGTTGGGACAAACACTTCAGAATTAACCCCTGGACTAATGTAAGCACACAGGAAGGCCTCGACCAGATTTAGGTTACTTTCTAGAGTGCTGAAGAATTGTGTGTTGACCAGGCACCAAACCACCTGAGCTAAATGATAAGCACTGAGCTTTGAGTGACATCCTTTTCCTGACAGGGCCTCTGTGGTTTGATTCCACTTCCTGATTTTTGATCTTCCACCTCATCCTTTTACAAGACATATATTGTACCAATATGTCTATATCTGTGCTTATTTCTGTCGTATACCAGTCTATAACTGTCCATATATCAAACGGTTAAAATTGAAGCCTCATCTTGGTCACAGCTGTCTTGGTACTCCTGGGTGTACACACACGCTTTAAAAGCCATACCAGCCAGTCTAAATTCGGGAATGTTACAATAACATTATGAGATGGGCCGGAGAGTTTAACAATGAAACTATCATCCATCATGCCCTGGAGCTTGTTTCCTGCAGGAAGTAAGGCTGGAGCACGTTTACACTCACAGGTGACTGAACTGAACACACTGGGTGGCACAACCAGGCTCTTGGCGGTATTTAGTGTGACATCCCCTGTTGGGTGCAAACCTCAAGGAGGACTGGTGGCAGCAATCACTCATGTCCTATTATGTTCGATTGTGAAACAATAAGCAATCACGTATTACGTTTTTTATGTAAGAATTACTCATGGCCGACTGTGACTGGTTCAGTATGATATATACTGATGTTTGTTGTATTGTCTCAGAGTGGCAATTCGTATCAGAGCAGTTTAGGACAGTAATGAAACCTGTATAAATGTATCCCTTGATAGGGTAAATGTGTTGTTTGCGTAGGTACTGCGTATGCCAATATCTAAAGGAATATTCAAAGCAAATCAAAAGTTCAATTTTTTTCAAAATCACCAATCAGGGTTAGTATATAAGAACATTTCTGAGGCTTTGAATATCCCTGGGGCACAGTCATGTCCATTATTAAGAAATAGGAAGAATTGTTGAATCTGTCTAGAACAGGGTGTCCTCAAATACAGAGTAGGCCACTAGTCAGGGCTAACAGGTTTTTACTGCTAAACTGGGAAACTGCATACAGCAACAATAGCCATGGTACTTTACATAAGTGGCCTTCATTGAATAGAGGCAAAAGGAAAAGCTTTTGTTAAAACGGGTGGGCGACTGGGACCAGAGGAAAAGATTAAACGGTCTTGTAAGACCAAAATAGAGCAAGCCAAACACTGCACATTACCCAGATAACAGCGTCCCTATTATGAAGCATGGTGGTGGCAGCATCATGCTTTGGGGATGCTTGTCTCCGTCAGGTTGCGAAAAGAAACATTCTAAAGTCTTTAAGATACCTGGGACTTGGGAAAATCATTTTCCAGTAAGCCCCAACAGGAAATCCAATTTCACAGTGGAGTGGCTTAAAAACAAAAAGGTAAATGGTCAGACCTCAATTGACAATATGTCGAAAAAGTTGATCATTTCTGTAAAACTCAAGGTATCTGTCAATTAGATAAAGCTTGAGCTATTCTTCAAAAAACTATGGGAAGAAATTGCTGTAGACAGATTTGCAAAGCAGGTAAACTAGGGCTCTAACTCCATTGAAAATTAAAAAATACCTCTACCAAGCATTGACAGAAAAGGGACATCAAATATTCTCTGTTTCATATTTGTGATAAATTCAGAACAATGTCGATTTTATTTGTCAGTTTGACATTTTTGTGCGAATCAGTGGACAAAAACTCAAAGTTTAGGGTTTGTGAATTCCTTTGAGAGGCCCAGTGTGTGTTTGAGCCTGTGTGTGCGTGTGTGTATATCAATGTCCCTGGCCCTGGACATGCATTTAGGATAAATAAGAAACATAACAATGTGTGTGTGTGTCTGTCTGTGAGTGTACGAGTGCCTATTCTTTGTGTGTGTGTGTAAAAAAGAAGAAGACACCCCTATGTGTTTGTGAGGTCAGATTACCATATTTTTTGCCCTAAATTATTGTTGGGCTGCAGCTAAACAGTGAAGCCATATCATTACGATATGGAGCCGAGAAACAGGACATGTCAGCATCCTCACCTCATCGATCATCCCTACAGAGTAAATAGACAGTAATCCTTATGACTAAAGACAATAGACTGCTTTATGTATTAGTAATGTCATTATTAAGTCAAATATTATCAGTCAAATTCTGGGCAAGGTACATGTCATTAATGACTACACATTGATTGATATTATTATTTTGTATTCCGGTGTTATTTTAACATTCACTCACAGATTTAGTGAATAACGGTGATTACGTTTGATTATGGGCACATGTTAAGGACTGGGTAGATATGATGTTAACCAAAACAATCAGTGCATGTAGTCAACATGATAGATGCAGGACAAATCGGAAGGAGTAAAGACCTGAGCGACTTTGACAAGGGGTGCTCCCGATCTGCGGTATTGAGCACCTAGTGCTCAATACCGAAGGTTGCCTGGTCCGATGGGTCCCGCTTTATTTTACATCACATGGACAGCTGGATACACCTGTAGCAGCTAGTAGACTCCATTCCTCAGTAGGTCGGCTGTGTAATTGATGGCACGCGGGGAACCAACAGCACATTAGGCATATTTAGCATGCTCTCATGCTCTCGAAATAAAATGCACACCAATAAATTATGTTTATAACATTGGTACAATTAAGGAAGGCATTAAAGAACACAGAAATCTAAAATGCAAAGTTAGGCAATAAATGACATCTCCAGAGAATAAGCAAGGAATGCACCCCGTTACAGACAAATTATATTAGAACATCTGTAGATGGTTGCAGTGAGCACCTGACACTGCATCACCTTAATTAAAATATAAAACAAACACGAAAACAACGACTGGCAAAACACTGTGAATGAATTAAAATGTCTGCATACTCAGCGTAAACACATGAAACACAGCGATATTATCCCAAACTACAAACACTCACCTAAATACTGACGTGACATAGAAACAACATCCTGCAAAGAGCTAACACCACCAGTGACCTAAATGGCTAAATTTGCTAATCGCTAAATAAAAACAGCTCAATACAAAACAATCACCAGAACACAGGAAGTGCACCCCACTAAACTCCCCCTGTGCAACAAAACATCACCCTATGTGACATCACCTATGAAAAATACTCAGTGTTTGGTGAAGTCAATGGTTTGCAGACTTTGCAAGCAATTATTGCATCCAGAGTATACCAGACCAGAAACGAAACTTGATTTTGACATCTAAAACATTATAATCATACATTAAATCCTTAGGAATTTTAATTCTATACATATATGCCCTAATAAAACAGTGTGCCTGTATAGAAAGACCCTTAAATAAAACAACGTAACTTTAAACTCCAAACCAAATATAGAGTTCTAAAAATATGTTTCAATACTGTATTCCATGGGGTGAAAGTCCAGAACCATTCACATCCCTGACAGTTGGAGTCCATGAGATACATACACTGCTGCGGTTTCCTGCAATAACACCTTCATCAGAAGTTGGTAGTAACTGCACTTACTGGTTTTGGCAGGTGTGAAGCCACTGGAATGATCAAGGAAAAGCACATTCCCGCTCTGCTATCTAAGCTCCATATAACAGTTACACATCTCTTCCTCACCCCCCCCTATCGTTCAAACCCTCCCCCCGGCCCTCAACTCTGAGGCAACTCCAGCAGTCAATCGATGGCGTCTCAGACACAATGGCTAATTCAATTTCCTTGGCCACCTCTTCCCCACAGGCCAGAAGGCCCTGTTTAAGGCCGATAGGGTCCCTGCAAATCATCAGACCACTCAGGAGGACTAGGGATTTAACTAGACTCCTGAGCTACATCACTTTAATAGACATGGATAAGGGGATTGTGTCAAAGGGGCTCGGGGAAGTGTTGGGGTGTAGTGCACCTGCCCGTGTGCCCAAATGAAGAGTGAAGCTGCTGCCGGGCTTAAATAACAGCCTACCTGATTCTTTCCCTCCCCCACCTCGTTCTCCCCGAGCACCCCTCATATCCAACTTTGTCTCAACCATCTCTCCCTTGCTGCTTCCATGAACCCCCACCTTGACTCCCAGATAGTCTTCTCTCCCCCTCTCTTGCCACCTGCCCAGTCTCTGCAAACTAACTCCCTTATCTTCACTTAACCCGCCTGCCTCCCTGAAATGTCTCCTGTTCCTCCTGGCTTTTTTGGGGGGGGGGGGGTAATTAAGAGGGTTCAGCTGTCAAAGTGGCTTTTTGAAGACTTATGGCAGAAAGGAGGGAAGGTAGAAACGGGAAGAGATAGGGAAGGAGAGGAGGAACATCTGGGTGGTGCAGAGTTGGCTTCGGTTCACTTAACTGCGGTTCCCAGACGACAGTCTGTGAGTAGAAAAGCACATGCCCCTGAATGAGGCGGAGCAGCGGGGATCGATGGCTGCTAGAACAGGGGGACGGCGGCTGCCTCGGTAAGCTGCATGACTGCAATTGACCCCGGATTGCAAATGGGATGAAGGTGGGACAAAAGGAACTTGCAGTCGAAGAAAAGAAAGTGAAACTTATAGGGGGCGCACGAGGCTTGAAGTGCCTGAGATTGTGTCCAACACTTTCTCATTCTCGTCTCCTTTTCTCACCTTTTGTCTACTTTTCTCTTTTCCCGCCTCAGTCGAAGCAAGACCCTGGCCTGTCCGTATGCCCTGTACGTCTTGATCTCCATCTCTTCTCTTCCAACTCTCCCTGTCTCCGTCTCAGCACAGCGTGCCGGGCCTGTAGTGGTGCTGTCCAATACAATCAGAGTAAATAATTAAAAACGGCAGAGTCAGGGCTTAAGTGTGTGACCCAGTCCTCTGGAAGGTAGGGGCCGGTGGAGCACACAGTGAACAATATAATCAGCACAGCGACGCTTGAGCTTTACAATGTGCACTGGGAAGGGCAAACACACACACACACATACACATAATCTCAGAAAGACGTGCAGACTACGATATTCTCCTGGCCATAGTGTTTGTGTGATTCTCCCTCCAACACAGCTCTGAAGGGTTCCTTGCTGATTTTATTCCACAAGCACAGAAACTGCAGCACGAACGGCTTTGCTCTCCAAAACTCCTGCAGCCAAAAGTTACAATACAACACACCAATTGGTCTCCATCAGTATCTTATCTCCCTAGTTTATGATGTAAATAATGTATGTTACACATGACTCCTGAAACTGCTGGTTCGCAGTGGTTCATCCGAAATGAATGAAAGTGCCCTGAAATTTTAGCTGACAGTTCGTTGGAGAGCCACATTCCGCATTCCAGTTCCCCAGGGCAGAAAATGGGATATTGCCGTATTAAGATGGGACGTTAAACATGTGATACGTTCACTAAAGGAACCAATGCACCGATCATATAAACCTGGTCTCTTTGCAAAATATCTAATATGGCCCTTACACCAAAATGTCTTCCTAACCACTCAAAGCTTGAAATTGCCTGATTCGTCCAATTTCCTCTCCGGTAACTATTATGGTCTACCCTCTACTATCGCCATGAATGAGAAGGCCAGACCAAAACATTTGTCAGACATATAAACAATATTGGTCTAGACTGGATAAGCATCACCACCTTCAATTTTTAAAACTTGGATTTCACAGGAACTGCGATTGGACATCCCTGTTTCGAATATGGAATTGCAAAAGAACATTTGTTGTCTTAACAGTCCTGTCAGATGCACTTAATTTAGGTCATTTAGGTCATGCATCTTGAGACCTAATGATCTGAGTTTACAGTGGCTTCTTGGCATCATGCTCCTCTATGTGTTTCATCTCCACATACAGTGCCTTCAAAACACTCGGAGAACAGGCTACAGATAACATTTTGATTACAGTATTGTACAAGTACCGACAATACTTGGATGATGTAATCATGGTCAAACGCTACTACATTTATCCCAGCATGAATGGCAATTCTTCACATTTTACAAGAGCAGGGACGTGCAGGAACATTTGTTATTTATTATTAAACAGTTCAATTCAAATATGATTTCTAACACACAACCAGACAGACAGTACACTACCAAACACGTATCCAGTGATTTTTAATCTTACATTCATGATGATATGAGTTTTATGTGAGCTAAATACTTTCTCTTTAATTGCTTTTATTCATGCATTACCGCTTAAATAAAAGCAAGTATTTGAAATGTTTTTTTATTTAATTTAACATCCAATCAAAAATGCAATTTTCTTGTTTTGTGGTATAGATCAATGACAGAATTGTAAAAATGATCGAATGGTGACAAGCAGCTCAACACGAGCTTTGTAATCACAGGAACATACTGAAATACAAAGAAACATAAAGTAACATAATGTTTTCCAATTAGATTCAATGGGCGTAATAAAGAAATCATTCTGTCTATGTATTCTGTAAATTAGTAAACAAAGCTTTTGTTATCAATGTTGTGTTTCAGAAAATAGGGCAGATATTCCAACTGTTTGGTGTAATACTCAGTAGTGACCCCATTTAAAGACAGTATAGACGTTACTCAAACAGATGCATGCATAAACGCAGGCACATACACACAGACACACACCTCAGAGTCACTTTTCAACTGGCACTGGGAAAACTTAAAGACCCCCTACCAAAATAAAATACACAGATGTGTACATTTCCTGACCGAGGTGGATAGGTAAAAAAAAGATAAAAAGCACCTTTAGTAACACCAAAAATCTAAGGAGAGAACAAAAATACAGACAAACATACTTATATGACTTCTTCGCTTACAATCTGGGTTCTGTGAGTTCCCTTCCCAGAAGCCTCAACTAAAACAAGAATGTATAAAATATGTAATTTGGAAAATGACCTGTGTCAGAGTTCAGGAGGTCCCCATCTGTGAGTGTGAGGAACAGAGGAGAGCAGAAAGGGATAAAGAATGATGACCCTCTAACAGCTTGCCTACGACTACCTGCTGATCCAAAAACACTGGCCAGACATGAAGCCCACTCCGTAGTCGAAGGATCAAACAGAGAAGCGGAGAATACTGCTTATTTCACGGAGAAAAAAAAACACAGTGAGGGAGAGAAGTAAAAGAGACCTGTCTGTCTGACGGTGCCTGTCTGTCTGTCTTCATCTAGGCCTACATTGGAATGAACAGTGTGTTACGCCTTATATAAACACATTTATATTATATAATTCGGAACCACTACCATTAGAGCTGCCTCAGATCTGCCTTTTCACACAAATATGTTGTTTAGCATGCATGTGTGGATAGCCACAACATAGAGTCCAGCTGGTTGTTGTTGCCTAATTAACAATGTTAAAGAGGATTATGCTTCAAACAGCAATAAAATGATTACGGCCGCGCTGGTTTACGGCCCCCTGCAACACCAACAGAGTAAAGCTAATGGAGCTAAGGTGCAATCTTGACTGCTTGCTTTAGTTATCTACACCCAATTATTTTTTTTTCTGTCAATCAAAAGCTTTTAAATAACAGTATTTCCTGAGATCACCTATGTCATTCAGTCACAGGCATCAGGACTAGAGGTTAGAGCGTTGGGCCAGTAACTAAAACATCTGAACATCAACATTTGATTCCCAGAGCTGACGAGGTGAAAATTCTGTTGTTATCTCTCTTGAACAGGGGAGTAAATCCTAATGACTTCTTTTGAACACACGGAGAATAAGTGCCAAATCAATGTTTCTCAAAGAGCTTGTGGGGACCTCTCAACCATGTATTGGACATATTCCAAACTAAAGCACCTGAATACACTTCTACAAACAGTGGCAAATTCGGTGAGTCAAGTCATGATATGAAATAACAAGTGCTATTTCAACAATTAAGTCCACTTTAAATTTTCAAGACAGAGTAATGTTTTTTTGTCCAACCTGATAAATGCCCAACATTGTATTTCAGATTTCCAACTGGAATGAGCCCTAAAGCCCTTCAGAGTCTGTAACCCTTGCTTTATTAACCTACTAAAATTGCATGCACAAAACATGAATCCGACAAGCTTTGATGACAGAGGTTAAAATGAACCACTAACATCTGAAGGTGTTGTGAAGTAAAAACATAATGTTATACATGCATTATTATGTCATTGTGAATACAAAAGAAAGTTTGTTCTGTGTGTAAATTCATGACAGGATTTGTATCCTGGTATCTGCTTTTAAAACAGGGCAAAAAAGAGAGGTTTTCAGGTGAGGTTTGGGAAATCTATATAACGTCCTCTTTAAGTCATTAAGGTGTCAAGGCTGACGTTTGGCAACTCGAACCTTCGGCTCCCTCCACAGATGTTCTATGGGATTATGGTCTGGAGACTGGCTAGGCCACTCCAGGACCTTAATATGCTTCTTCTTGAGCCACTCCTTTGTTGACTTGGCAGTGTGTTTTGGGTCATTGTCATGCTGGAATACCCATCCAAGACCCATTTTCGATGCCCTACCTGAGGGAAGGAGGTTCTCACCCAAGTTTTGACGATAAATGGCCTCATCCATCGTCCCTTTGATACGGTGAAGTTGGACTGTCCCCTTAGAAGAAAAACACCCCCAAAATATAATGTTTCCACCTCTATGTCTGAAGGTGAGGATGGTGTTCTTGGGGTCATAGGCAGCATTCTTCCAAACACAGCAAGATAGAGTCAATTTTTTGTCTCAACCGACCACAACACTTTTACCCAGATCTTCTCTGAATTGTTCAGAGGTTCGTTGGTAAACTTCAGACAAGCCTGTAAATGGGCGTTCTTGTGCAGGGGAACATTGCGGGCACTGCAGGATTTCAGTACTACAATGGCGTAGTGCGTTACCAATTATTTTCTTGGAGACTATGGTACTATGCCTTGAAGTCATTGACAATATTCTCCAGTGTAATGTTGTTTTGATTCCTCATCGTTCTCATGGTCTTTGAAACTCCAGAAGGTGAGATCTTGCATGGAGCCCCAGACCCAGGGAGATTGCAGTGTTCTTCCATTTGCGAATAATCACACTAACTGTTGTCACCTTCTCACCAAGCTGCTTGACTATGGTCTTGTAGCCCATTCCAGCCTTGTGTAGGTCTACAATCTTCTCCCTGACATCCTTGGACAGCTCTTTGGTCTTAGTGAGTTTGGAATTTGGTGGAGAGTTTTGAATTTGATTGATCAATTGCTCATTCTTCCAGGTGTTTCGCTCTTTAAGAGAGTGCTCCTAATCTCAGCTAGTTACCTGTATAAAAACACCTGGGAACAAGAAATCTAGCTGATTGACAGGGAATCAAATACTTATTTCACTGGGTAAAATGCAAATCAATGTATAACTTATTTGACATTTTTTAGTTTTTATTCTGTCTCACTGTTCAAATAAACCTACCATTAAAATTAAAGACTGATCATGTCTTTGTCAGTGGCAAACGTATAAAATCAGCAGGGGATCAAATACTTTCGTCCTAATCTGTATGGTAAAGAGGTTTTTGTGCAACTTTTCGGACTTTTGTCTTGTCTGTCTTTAAATTTGATCCTGTGTGCAAATGAAATATTTATTTACTTTGTTTCCGGATTATGTGCCCATTCACTCAGATTAGTAAAACAAAATGGGTAATATGAAAATACAGTCAACAGTGCAAAATTTGGTATGGATACGAAACGACAATGTCAAACCTGTCTAAACAATTCTTTCCAAAAACCATGTGAATTCTTAAAGTCCACAAAAGTTACCAAAGCAGGTACTATGCTGGGTTTAGACTTCATCCACAACTTGGTGGTGGTAGTGTATTATTCACAATGGGTACAATTGATCCCTCTAAGAAACATAAAAATACCCAAAGCATGTAAACCGCTTGAATGAAGTCAAACCCTAGGGCACAAGAAGACATATTTCTAAGATGTGTGGGGTTTGGGGAGTCAGCCAGAAAATGACAACTTGTTACCACCCAAAAAATATATATATTCTGAACAGGACTCTCAAGACTATGATGGCGTCATATGTCAACAACTGTCAAAAAGAGTATACTGGCCATCAGAGTTTGGGAATTCTCTCAACCTGGCTGGCCATACACCATTTCATTGATCCCAGCCAAGCATTCACACAATACCACGGAAAGACAACTAAACCCTTAACCATCAAATCAGCTTTGCATGTACCCCCCCAATAGAAGATTCTGGTAGTTTCTGGAAGGTTCAACCTGTGGCAGCTACCAAAAAATTAGCCCAGAATTGATGCTGCCACCCCAAGAAAGGAGTTAGCCTTTCCAGTCCAATTTCTTCCTCATCTTCTCCCCTCACTAATTTAAACGAATACAAGACCCACCTGAGCGTTTGTCACGTTCTGGTCCAGTGCATTCAACGCCCTCTCTCCCACATCTGATCACGGATACCTGTTTTGGTTATTTATTGCCCACACCTGTTTTCTATAATCTCTGACCCAATTTAAGTTCTTGCTTTCCTAGTGTATTCTGTTCATCATTGTTTGCCTGTTACGTATCGTACTATTTTTAGTTATTGTCTCGGTTTGTTTTCAATCCTGTCTAATTCTGTTTCTCAATATATTTCATTTTAGGTTAGGAATAGTGTGAGAGCAGTTCAGTTTAATCCAGTCAGGTAGTATAATGCCATGAAGAATAATGAGTAAAGGTGAATCATAAGTCTCAGATCCCTTTTTGGCCTACCTCGCACCAAGATAATCTTGGCTAGCTTTGGTGTTTGACTTTAAAACAAAAACAAATTGCTGCCTTACAAGTTGTAAAAATGTTGTGCAATATTGGCCCATGTTCATTGTCAGATACATAAACGTATTTGTATGCTCTTATTTTTGAAGTGACCAGGAACTACAGGAAAGAAGGTTGGAGGCTCAAGAATGACATAAGCTGACTTCCACTGAACAACTGTAAGCTTACAAGAGACGGCGGGGAAGTGTCACACCTTAACCTCCTCCCCCGCCATCTGTCCTTTCTGCTGATGACTTCATCATACACTTTAATAGAAGTTGACCATATTGGTACCTCATTCTCTCAGCTTTGTGGTCCTACTGGTCGCTCACATGTCCAACTTAGTCATGCGTAAATCACTTTTTCCTCGCTCTTCCAGAAGATGTCCTGCACCATCACCAATTATTTTTTTAGCACTACCAGTGTCCAAGTGGACAAGATGGCTGGAGTACCAAACACTTAAAATCTCTGATGGCATTCGTCCTGACTTTCCTTTCTAAGACACTTGAGCAGGCTTTCGATCACCTTGACCTGAACCAAGTAGAATTCCAAATGGGCTACTCCCATCAAGACTACTTTCCTCTGTGTAAAAAATCTCTTCTCTTGTCTAAACTATCTTCTCTGTCTATTCACTTATCTTCCTTGATCCATCCACTGCCTTGCACATTGTAACTCAACATTGCATCCAACTTTTTATTTGCATCTCAGGCTCTGCTCGATTTTGAATTCCTTACTACTAGGCAGACTGCTCCTGCCAGGCAGATTGTGACTTGGAGAGGATCGGTGTCTACTGCACAGCCTGTTACTACTAGTGTTCCCCAAGACTCCGTTTTTGTCCCTCTTCTCTCCATGCACCAAGTGTCTTGGCTCTTATATCCTCACATGGCCTTGTTTATCACTGATGACTCTCACAATGTTTTCTCCTTTCCCTTGTCTACACACAGGTGACATCATGCATCTCCGCATGTCTGGCTGAAGTCTGAACAATCGTAACAATCTTAGGCTTGACAAGACTGAACAGCTCTTCTTTTGTGTCTCCCGGAAATTGCAACAAAACCCCTGTAACTGTTATTCAGAATGCAGCATGCTTCCATGGTTCCATGTCACTACATTGGCTTGTAGTTAAAGCTCAAATTTGCTTGAAGCCAATGTTTTTTGCCTACAGAGCAACAAAAGAAGTTTCTTCTCCCTTCCTTCAGGGAATCCTCATCCACCTACATCCCTACCCCAGCATTTAGTTTAGCCAGCTCTGGGCTCTTGGCTGTCTCTTTCCTTCGTGGCTGTTCTCCATCAACACAGTCAAAACTCTTCTCTGGCCTGACACTTCAATCATAATACCAGCTTCCATTTAGAGACTAAAGATTTCATTTCATTTAAAGCAGTTTCCTCTACCTATCTTCAAAAATAATGTGAGAATTCACTATTTCAATCGTTCCACTGTCACAAAATGTCTGGACATGTTTTGGACATCTATGCCAAAATCACATGGAACAGTTATGTCATTCTTGAGCACAGTTTAATATTATCAGCAGCCTGGCTGTTGTGTATATTTTGAATGGCTAATATAACGTCTGCTTACTGTAATACCACAAATAACCAAGCAGCTATCCCACCATACTGAAATATTCAAAAATGAAATGGCTATATTATAACATAAACGGGGAGAGACAGAAAACTGACACATTGCAACGGTTTTATTAATTGAAGTGACAGAGGAAGAGGGGAGAAAATCTAAATCGGAGACAGAGATACATCGCTTTACTGGAGAGGCACTATTGTCTCAGGGGTAACCTCCTGGTAGCAGTTTGGGAGGAATAGGCCTCACCTTCCTTCTTCTCAATATTGTCTTCCCTCATTGCTAGGGCTGAGGCAGCTGTGAGGGTAACATGGCTTAGTGTTGCCCCCTGTGTGACTTTTGGTGCTCTGTAAGTGTGACCTATAGGTTTCTGGTCCCAAGGACCTTCTCTTCCACATGCATTGTTTGGCCGGGCGGCCAGCTTCAAGAAAAATGCTGGTGGGTTTAAACGTCATCGATTGAAGAATGATAAAAGCCACTTTGAAAATTCAATGCAGCAGATTGTTTTGGGGTACTCTTCTTCAGATCTAAGCCTCTGCTTCAGAGCTCTATGCCAATTCCGGCGACCTCATAACACATCGACGGTTGCTGGTATATGATCATATGGTTGTACCATCTCCAACCATTGGGCTCCTGATCAAGGCACCAACCACAATACCTGCTATGTTAGGATGTGGTAAAAAACAGATGAACACTAGTCAGCCCCTGGTATGAACTCTTATTTGCTGAGTGTGCAGGCAAGAAAAGTAGCCAATAAACAGGATTTACACCATTCTCTTAATGGTTATATTAGTGAAGGGAGAAGATGCCTGTGAAGACAGCTCAAAAACACCTAAAGCCCAGGTTAATGTGATACTATTGCAAAACAACAAGTGCCATGTGGATAATGTTCCCTCAAATGTTTTGAGCTGGAGTACAACCTGTGAGAACGCAAGGAGCCACAGGAGCTTCATGTCATCACAATAGTGGGAACCACAGGGAACCACAGACCACCTTGGTCGTTACCTGTATCTCCAGCCCATGGGGAATGCCCAGATCCTTGCCCAGATCAGACTAGCAAGTCTTTGAATATGATCTGATACACTAAGGTCCAGCTTTTGGCACTTTGAGCTTTCAGGATGCAGCTATCTGTCAGCTAATATTTGTGGTGTAGTGGGAGGTATCAGGTGCAGGCAGATCTCACGTTCATGCGTTATTAATTTGAAACAAACACAGCGTAACACTAAACATTCAAACAGCTACATGACATGTAACAATCATCCACGAAACAGGATGGCAGAGGAGCAAACATTTACAGATACTGATGAGCTAATGGACCTGGTGTAAATGATAATGTCAAGACACTGAATGAGTCCGGAGATGAGTTCAGGGATTAATGGAAACCGGGAACACAAGGTGAAGGCGTCCTCTTCACCTCACTGCGACGCTAGCATTCAAATAGTTTACTGATGAGCAAGAATGCAAGGTTATTATCGTGAGTTAATGCTAAGATAGTTCGGCAAAAATAATGCATCTCTTGACCAGAAACACAAAAAGTATTTCCTGAAATGTGGACATGCAGATAAGATCAGAAGACTTGAAAGAGGCTCGCCCAGTTATCGAAAATGTGCTGCTAACGGCATAGTCATGTTCCTATTGCCAGTTTTAATGGTAGGTATAAAATGCCACAGAGAAAACAAAAGGTGTCAAAGCTAATGTAAGAAAATTTATTTTTGGTCAGGTTTTACAAAAACCCATAGCAAGACCGCACTCAGAGAGTAAGTGTCAAGATGTCACGAAATGAGAGGTCGGACACAAGCGTAAGAGGAATTATTGAAATAAAAACTAAAACAAAAATAACACTAAAGAAGGCAGGATATGAGCAAAGTGTAACAAAGACACACGTAACTCCAGACACACTGGTAGAAGAGGAACTGAAACAAGGATAGTGATTGTGGAAACAGGTGAGGGCAATAATAAGTGAATCTAGTGTCCGTGCACTAAAGTATGAATAAAGGGCGTTCTGCCAAGACGTGACACAAAAGTAAACTTGAGTACACTGGTAAACAGGTTACGGGTAAACAACAAGAACCTCTAACTGCTGAACCTTTAACTACAACAAAAACGTCTTAAACAATTGCAATTGTGCTGTGCTATATTTGATCTGAATTTCAGTTGTGATTTATTATGCCATGACCTGACATTCGGTTGTTTACGCCGAAGGATGTCAGACGTACTTTAAACATACGTTTTGAATTGTTACGTTACAGGAATTACGTTAAATCCTATTTTAGGCATTCATTTCAAGTGATTAAGTTAAGGGGTTAAGTTTGGGAAAGGCAAATACTAATACTATAAAAAAGCAGGCCTATTAACGAGAGAAACAAGGTGCCCTCTGTGCTGGAGATAGCTGCTTAAAAGCTTATCTACCAAGCTGTAAGCATTTTATATGGTAATATGTGCTCACCTTGCCACTACTAGACTGTATAACTCACATAGTTTGCTTGGTCCAAGCATATTCTGGTGACTGCAATAACAGCTTGCTTATTCTTAAAAATAATTAAATGTGATGAGAAGAATTTGAAAAACCTCTGGGAATGAGGTGAGAGGCTTACCTCCTCGGCCACTCAACCTGTCTGTCCCTGACAGACGTGTGCAATTGGTTCCTCAAGCTTCTCAAGAAACAGATGTTGCCATAGTGAGTCAGCAAAAACGAATAATTGAAAGGGAACTGCAAAGGGAATGTGTTTTGTGTGTGAATACAGTACGTGCTGTATGTGTGCATGAGAGAGCGAGGGACAAGGAGAGAAGGTGATGCTTTGGTAATGCTGTAAAAGACGTCATGCTTTTATCCCCTGTTCACTGTTTATGCGCATCATTGATTATTTATCATTCATAGCGTGGTCGCCTCAGTGCAAACCAGTCGTCACAGATATGTCCTCTATTCATCTCCTCTCATTAGTTTCCCTCTCCAGCGTAATCTCACTCACTCTTTCTTTCACAGACACACACACACATACGGGCAGTTGCATAAAAAACACAAAAAACACAAGAACGAAATTGTCACTACCGGCGTGAAACATTCTGAGTAGTGTCTTATAGATAAAAGATATCTAATAGATAAAATATATTTAACGTATTTTAACGTATTTATTCACCTCTTTAATCAGACAAATTGTTAGCATTGACTCATTAGGAAAGTTGCTGGTGTTGACTCAATTAGGATAGTGGCTAGTGTAACAGAGTTAGGAATGTTCCGGAAGATCACTCCACAGAGACCTTGGAATGGTACCTTTTGAGAACCCCAAACGGTCGGAACATTGTCAAGAAGGGTAATGAAGATTGTTTTAAATTGGAATATTACAAGTTTGTGCCAAATCTTAGGCCAAGCAAACTGTAAATGCAGGATGCTCAAGTGTAAGTAACAGCACACTGACATCTGTTTCACAATCACTGACTCAATAAGGAAATGTGCTAGCACAAAATCAATTGGGAAATGTGCTAGGACAAACTCAATTTGGAAATGTGCTAGCGCAAACTCAATTAGGAAATGTGCTAGCACAAACTCAATTAGGAAATGTGCTAGCACAAACTCAATTAGGAAATTTGCTAGCACAAACTCAATTAGAAAATGTGCTAGCACAAACTCAAATAGGAAATGTGCTAGCACAAACTCAATTAGGGAATGTGCTCGCACTGAGTCAATTAGGGAATGTGCTCGCACTGAGTCAATTAGGGAATGTGATCGCACTGACTCAAATTAGGAAAGTGGCTAGCAGTGACTCAATTAGGAAAGTGGCTAGCACTGACTCAATAAGGGAAGTATCTAGCACTGACTCAATTAAGAAATTGGCTAGCACTGACTCAATTAGGAAAGAGGCTAGCATTGACTCAATTAGGAAAGTGTCTAGCACTGACTCAATTAGGAAAGTGGCTAGCACTGCCCTGAAAGGGAAGCTGCTAGCACTGACAAAATAAAAAAGCTCCTGAAACTGACTCAATTTCTACTCGATTTTATTAAATGTGTTTTTTACTATGTCGATATGGTGTTATTGTGTTTAGATTGATGGCGAAATAAAACTTTATTAATTTTCAATTCCAATTCTCTGAATACTAACTTCTAGATGTGTGTAAATCAAACAAGAAATGCATGGGGTTTGGGAGTTAGACGTTTTTGGCATCAGATGAGTCATGTTCAATGCCCACAGTGAGAAATGGCTATAGTCCAACGCTATGACTGACTTGCCTTGTCACCTTGGAGACAAGAACAGACATGCAGGTCCTCTCTTTCTCTCTGGTGCAGCGAAGCCTATCATTCTATCCTAATACTGACACTACACATCATTACAGACAATAGAAAACACCAACCACTGTTGTGTAGTAGTTCAGAAAACACACGATCACACAGCCATGTAAGCACACACAGACACACACATAAACACATTACCTTTATTTTCAATAAAAAAATATTTTTGGGGAATTTCATTCTTGAAAGAATCAAAAATAAACAGAGGTGTGGAAATAAAAAGGTAAAAGTACTTGTTTGTGTTCAAGTGTAGGTGAAAAAAGTTTCGATTTAATGGTTAAACAAATATATTTATTTAAACTCTTAATTATGAACTTCCCAACACAGCCAAGTACAGGTAAACACCTTCTACTTTTCATAAAAACAAGTGTTTTTATGAAACATAGAATATACTTGTCACGATTGGTGTGGTGGCGTTGCTACACTTCCATTTCGGTGATCCACTTCCGTGTTTTTGTTCTCACTAGCTGTGATTACTTCCTCTTTCACGTGGTCACAGCTGTTAGTAATCTGTCACTTTATGTGGGGATATAAAGGGGTCGCTAGCAAGTCACTCCTTGCTTAGCATTGTTACATGTCACGAGCTATTAGGGGTGAGTGTGTTTGCACTACTGAAGGTATTGGAGTGTGTTTTGCTTAAGTTGCTATATGCACGTTTTCCTTTCAATCCTACAGTTTAGTGTTTTATTCGCCGGTCTCGGTTTGTTTTGTGTTCATTATAAATAAATCGGAATATTGAACCAGCTTCTACGGCTCTGCAAATGGCTTTCTCCGCACTACGCCGATCTGTTCATGACAATACTGTTCAATACCATTCAGAAGTTTGCGGGTTTGACTGATGAAATAACATCAAATTGATCAGAAATGCACTGTAGACAATGTTAATATTGTAAATTACTAATTTAGTACTTTTTTGGAATATCTACATAGGCTTACAGATGCCTATTATCAGCAACGATCAGTCCTGTGTTTGAATGGCACCTTGTGTTTTCTAATCCAAGTTCATAATTTTAAAAGGATAATTGATTATTAAAAACATTTGTGACTATGTTAGCACAGATGAAAACTGGCCTTCTTTGGACTAGTTGAGTATATGGATCATCGGCATTTGTGGATTCGATTACTGGCTGAAATTAGCTAGAAACAAAATACCATCTTCTCAAACTCATCAGTCTAGTCTTGTTCTGAGAACTAGTCCATGCGAGAAGTTGCCAAGAAACATAAGATCTTTTTTGGTGGTGGATAAGTTGAACATTAGGACAGGGTAAAGGGGATCTTGAAGAAAGATGTCGATCACTCGAGTCCTCCAACAACAGGACAATGACTCCAAGCACAGCTTCAAGCTATGCAACAACAAATTATAGTAGAAGCAGTCAGCTGGTATTCTGTTTATAGAGTGGCCAGCCCAGTGAGAGATGCTGTGGAAGCTTGTATGTATGGTTTGTCAGAAGTGCCCCTTAATTCAGTCCTAAATGTGGGAGGTGCTTCGGGAAGCCTTGTGTAAAATCTCTTTAGATTACCTCAACAAACCAAAGGCTGTAATCGCTGCAAATGGAAGATTCTTTGACGCACGCAATGTTTAAAAAACATATTATTTCTATTAAAAATCATTATTTCTAACCTTGTCAATTACTGAATTTCCTACTCTTTTTGACATATATTCATTTTAACAGAAAATAAGTAAATGTGTAAGTGACCCGAGGCTTTTGAATGGTAGTGTATTTCCAATGAGCTAATGCACATTCCAGAGGAACGGTCATTACATCCGTATTTGCGTATTGTGATGCAAGAAAACAATTTAACATTCTTGCACAACAAAGATCAACTAAATTAATTTACATTTAAATCATTTAGCAGACCCTAAAAAGAGTGAGTGCATAAAAAATAACATTTACCCTATTGAAAAATGTTTTTAGTTCCGCTTGAAAATGTAATAATATTTTTGATAAGCTACACTACCACCTCATAATTACTTATAATTACTCATAGTTATTTATTTATTTTTAAAACATTGTGAGCACAGTTGGTGATATGGAAATAGGAAGCATTATAAATAGTGTTCTATAATTACATGAAACAGGCCGGCATATCATCTCTAACTATGAACGAGACCGCAATCAGCTAGGATTAGGGAAACACAGTGTATGATGTTTGCTTTCATTTGTGAAATCAAAGGCGTGAGCTATACATAACCACAAAGCTGCATCCTCCCGAAAGTGTACAGACGCTCACACACACAAAAGGGCAAAGATGCATTCACACAATACACACAAACTCATACCTGTGCTGCAGATACTCATATGTGCACTACATGCGTGTGTGTGTGTGTGTGTGTGTGTGTGTGTGTGTGTGTGTGCACTCAAGCTTGTATGCACTGCATTGTGTTTGTGTCCTTGTGGTAACTGGTTTAAAGAATCCAATGCAGGTCCATATTTAGTCTATAAAAAGCGGAAACATATTCTGCTTTTTCATATAGTACATTAGTCTCTTGCTTTCATTTGCATGGTCTCTGAAGGCATTCATGTGTGTGTATTTATTTTACTACTTAAAATCCTCACAGGTGTTGAAAGCCATAATAAAAGTGAGAAAGTGACATTTGGCCTGTTTTTACAAAATAAAAAGGCAATTTTAGGCATATGGGGATAAGGTTAGGGTAGGAATTACAGGTTTAGGCTATGGTTGGGTTTAGTTTAGTGTTTTAGGGGTTGAGGTTGTTAGATATTTATATATATATAAATAAATATACATATATTATATATACCATATTTATATATATATAAATAAATATACATATATTATATATACCATATTTATATATACGTTAATCATCAATTGATGGTTGTGTTTTTTATTTTTTCAAGGGTCACAGCTGGAGAATAGCAGATGGTTGGCTGTTGCATTCAGAAAGTCTCCAAAACAATGATCAGTTGGATGGGTGGGTGGCCATAAAAATACTTCGTTGTCATCAAACAACAATCTCAAGTGTATACAATGTTTCAATGGGACTGGTTTCTATGGTTAGATGAGACCAAAATAGAGCATTTTTTTCTATAAACATAATGATAGCCTTGCAGAAAAATACCTCATCCCGCTGTGAGGTACGGTGTTGGATCGTTGATGTTCTGGGGCCATTTTTCTACTAAAGACCTGTCTTGTTAGGATAAATATTATCATAGACTCAATCAAGTAGCAACAGATATGAATTAAAAACCTGACTGCCTCTGCCAGGAAGCTTCTACTGCTGAAGGCACGTGATGCTGCTTTCAGATCTTGTGATAAGGAGGCTTGCTCCACGTCCAGGGCCCACCTAAAAAGGGCCTCATGATGGCCAAACACTACCACAAACTGAGGAATGAGGAGCATTTCCACAACATCCCTCGACGCATGTGGCAGGGCATTCAAGCCATCCCTGAATACTGACAAAAGCACCCCACCCCCTCAGCCACTGTATGTCTCGATTCCGTACGAGCTGAACACCCAAGTCCCAGCCATTAAATTGGAGTTTACCCGAGAACTTCAGGCTGTCCATCACTGATGTATCTTCTGTACTTAGCAGGGTGAACGCATGCAAGGCGGCTGGTCCTGATGGTGTCCCCAGGCAGGTGCTCAGAGCATGTGCTGGGCTGCTGACTGGGGTCTTCACTGACATTTTCAACTTGTCACACGTCCCTAGCGGTTGTCCCCACATGCTTCAAGACCACAACCATGGTGCCAGTGCCGAGGCCAACTGTGTCATGCCTAAATTACTTTCGATGTGTTGCGCTCACCCCCACAATCATGAAGTCCTTTGAAAGAATTGTATTGGCTCATCTTAAGTCCTGCCTCCCTCCAACTCTGGACCCACACCAGTCGCCCTAACAGGTCAAATGAGGATGATGAGGATCTCTTCTACTGTCCACTCTGCCCTGACCCACCTAAGCCAAAGTGACCACCATGTGAGGATGCTGTTCATCGACTTTAGCTCAGTATTCAATACAGTCATCCCTTCCAGTCTGGTTACAAAACTCCATGATCTTGAGATCTGTCTTTGCAACAGGACTCTAGACTTCCTAACCAACAGACCCCAATCTGTCAGGTTGGACAACCTCACCTCCATCACCCTGGACCCAGGTGTCCCACAGGGCTGTATGCTTAGCCCACTCTTGTACCCCCTCCTCACCCATAACTGCGTACCTGTACACAGCTCCAATACAATCCAGTACAACTACAATTATAGTAGTTGGTCTGATCAGGGACGACAACGAGGCAGCCTACAGAGAGGAGGTCAACCACCTAGTGACTTAACAACCTGGACATCAATGCCAAGAAAACCATATAACTGATTGTGGATAACAGAAAGACAAAAAGCTGTATACATGCACCAGTTCTCATTGATGAGACCACAGTGGAACGTGTGGCCAGCTACAAATTCCTGGGTATCCACATCTCCAACAACCGATCCTGGTCCCTCAACACCACAACACTTGTCAAAAAGGCGCAACTGTACATTTTCAGGAAGCTAAAGAAGGCCCACCTTTCTATCAACATCTTGGTAAACGTTTACCGCTTCATGGTCGAGAACATTTTAACCAACTGGGTCACAGTCTGGTACAACGGTTGCTCTGCGGACATCTACCACCAGCGCTGTTTGCAGAGAGCATGTGGCATTATCAGGGACCCCCACACACACACCTAAGCCATAAACTGTTTGCCCCCCTGCCATCAGGCAAGCGGTACAGATCTCTACTCACCCGCACCAGCAGGCTTAGGAACAGTTTCTTCAAAACTACTGTTAACATGCTGAACACTAAACCCTACAGTATTCTTACATGCACACTGCAACCTCATTTATTTTAGATGCCATTGGCACAAAGTGTACTGTGTGTGTCTGTACTGTGTGTGCGTCTACTTGTATTGCCCTCTACACATTTGCAATTTGCTACATTGTTTAACTGAATAACTTCTCATTTACTTATCCATGTCAATTCCACATTCTTACACTGTACTCCATGTCTTTTTTCAGTGGTCTTTTGCACTTTTGGATGGGTGTAAAATGCATTTATTTGTACTGAAATTGTACTGTCCAATGACACTAATGCTGAATCTAATCTAACTGGGCCATGGTTAGATCTTCCAGCTGGACAATGCATCTGAAAACCTGTGAGATCAGCAGAAGACAACAGTCCACACACATGGACTTCAGAATCTGAAGAATCTGGAAGAACGGTGCCAGGAGGAACAGTCTCTGATCCCTTTGCTATGTGTTCTCCAACTTGCAAATCCTGTTACAATACAAATGTTATTGAAGACGACTGAGAGCTGTTGTCTTGGCAAAGCATTATATCAAGGGATGCCAATATAGTTCTGGCACACATATATTTGAGATAAATATGTGTTTTGATAATAATTAATTTTGTTTTAAATGTTAGATTTTTGTTAATATATTATAGATGTAAAGAGTATACAATAAAGACATTTTTTACGACCTGTTTTACTCAGGGTGCTAATATTAGTGGAGAACACTGTACTGTGTGTGTAAAAGCATAATGTTACATTCTTGTCTGCTGGTCAGAGTCAAGGCCACCCAGACAGACGGCTCCAACACCTTTGCACACGTACACACAATAATGAATACCTCTCAAAACCACACACACCATCGCCGTAGGCAAGCACCCCTCACCCACAACAAAGGCCTACTAACCCTCTTCAATGAGTTTATCTCCACTAACATACACACATAGGATGTCCGCCTGCAGAGTGACAGTCCAATCTGCAAGCGCCAACAAGAGGAGGGATTTTCGCCCGCCCCCAATGATAGGCCAAGACGCGATTGCCATAGCGACGGGCAATTAAAGCTGTCAACGCGTCCACCGTCCCGCTGACATGGACTTGATTTCGTCCGGCAACAATGACGGACAAGCTTAGCGTGCACCTTTGCCGATGACCAATCACACCCCCTCCTCTCAGCTCCATTTAGCTAACATGCAACATTCACATGAACACAAAACACCGGGCCTGCTCCCAGTGCCTACCACATGAAGCTTTTAATTGTTTTTCTGTGTGTGTGTGTGTGTGTGTGTGTGTTTCCTCTCCGCTATCCTATCTCTCTCTCCAACGCTCAAGCGGACAGCTCACAAGCACAAGTGTTATTACATGAAACTCCCGCTGTAGCATTAATTGAAGGGAGACATGTTGGGGCCGGGCTGGCGGGGGGTAGAGCGTGTCCATTATCACTCCTGCTTTCAACAGGTCGCACGTTCGGAAACTGCAAATTGCGAAAACTTGCAAGGGCAAAATGTTTGACATTATTTGATCTGCTACCATATGGCGGAGAAAGTCCCCCAGAGGGGTTGGGGGGATGAATAAACAAATAAATAAAAAATAAAATGACGACGAAAGGCAAAATAAAAATGCGGAGTGCAAGAGTGAAAGAGAGGGAATGGGAACAACAAACAAATCAGTGGTGTGATTATTTCATTTGGATCATAAACACCAGGACTTTGCTTCAGAACGTGATTTCGAGTCCTCTTGGTTGGCTCTTTACAACTTCCTCTTTTCCCCTCTTCATCCTCCCTTCATCTTCCCTGTTTGCTTTCCTGCCATGCCCTTGCTTTGTACGATATGGGTGACACCGACAATAGCCATATTGCAGATGCTACACAAACCCTTTTTGAAGAGTGGGAGGTAGAGATGCAAGATCACATTGAGAAAATACATACACTTTCTCCTTTCGTTCTGAAGGTTGATTTAAGCTGGACTAATTAAGCAAATCTAGTGTCTGTGAGGTTGCATGATCAGTAAGTGTGTGTGTGCCTGCCAGTGTGAGGACGTGTATGTCAGGGTGTGTACGTAAGTGTCTATGTGCATGCGCGGTTGTGGTGGGAGTTAATGTGACCTAATGTTAGCAATCATGGGACCTGAGACGCATCGAACTGGCAATTAGGAACAGCAACCTTTAAAACAATAAATATTTCACTTCATTTGATGGAGAAAGTCACATGTGAATTTTCGACGTGTTAATAAGTAAAATAAATGCTTGTTTAAGTGAGAGTGGAAACTGCTCATTTATATACTTTTTATTGTTATTTATTGTTGTTGTTAGATGACAAGACAATACGCAGAACAATGAAATACATACACACAATACAAAAAACGATTAGAGACAAATAACATCCAATTACAGTAAAAACCACAGGACACATAGTTGATTGTGGTGGAATCAGCAGGTGCATTTATCTGATAGGAGCTTCTATAATTTTAAGTAAGTAAGTAAGGTGTGAAGAAAGTGTCAAGTTTAGGGGTCATTTGCAATTAGTTTCCCGTCATTAACAAGGGAACCGAATGAGGAGTCTACCGGAACCCAGGTTAGTATTGGAGTAGCTGATGTTAAGGAATGAGCTATGATATGGAGGACATTTAACTAAAAGTGACTTCTAAATTAATTGGTACCTGTGAGTCTTGCATTTTGTATGTAGGCTGGGCCAATTAACCAGAGTGTAAAGGTCACAGCGATGAGTGTTGAAGGGGCACTGCTGACAAAGCGGATGGCAGTGTGATTAACCTAATTTATCGGGGATCTTTTTCACATGGACTACGGGCTACATTGTCAAAGCCGAAGACGGGCTAGATGGTTGATTCTAATGGGTGCCCTTGTTGTGAAACAGACTGAAGCGGGTTGATATGCAGTGAATCAGAGTGAGTGGTCAATACTATGGAAGGTGTTTGTTGGGGTCGACATACTTTAACTCCGCCCCATTCAGCTCAAGAGTGTTTGGCTGCAGGCTGGTTCCTGTTGCTCCAGAGTGTTTGGCTGCAGGCTGGTTCCTGTTGCTCCAGAGTGTTTGGGTGCAGGCTGGTTCCTGTTGCTCCAGAGTGTTTGGGTGCAGGCTGGTTCCTGTTGCTCCAGAGTGTTTGGCCGCAGGCTGGTTCCTGTTGCTCCAGAGTGTTTGGGTGCAGGCTGGTTCCTGTTGCTCCAGAGTGTTTGGCTGCAGGCTGGTTCCTGTTGCTCCAGAGTGTTTGGCTGCAGGCTGGTTCCTGTTGCTCCAGAGTGTTTGGCTGCAGGCTGGTTCCTGTTGCTCCAGAGTGTTTGGCTGCAGGCTGGTTCCTGCTGCTCCAGAGTGTTTGGGTGCAGGCTGGTTCCTGTTGCTCCAGAGTGTTTGGCTGCAGGCTGGTTCCTGTTGCTCCAGAGTGTTTGGCTGCAGGCTGGTTCCTGTTGCTCCAGAGTGTTTGGCTGCAGGCTGGTTCCTGTTGCTCCAGAGTGTTTGGCTGCAGGCTGGTTCCTGTTGCTCCAGAGTGTTTGGCTGCAGGCTGGTTCCTGCTGCTCCAGAGTGTTTGGGTGCAGGCTGGTTCCTGTTGCTCCAGAGTGTTTGGCTGCAGGCTGGTTCCTGTTGCTCCAGAGTGTTTGGCTGCAGGCTGGTTCCTGTTGCTCCAGAGTGTTTGGCTGCAGGCTGGTTCCTGTTGCTCCAGAGTGTTTGGGTGCAGGCTGGTTCCTGTTGCTCCAGAGTGTTTGGGTGCAGGCTGGTTCCTGTTGCTCCAGAGTGTTTGGGTGCAGGCTGGTTCCTGTTGCTCCAGAGTGTTTGGCTGCAGGCTGGTTCCTGCTGCTCCAGAGTGTTTGGGTGCAGGCTGGTTCCTGTTGCTCCAGAGTGTTTGGGTGCAGGCTGGTTCCTGTTGCTCCAGAGTGTTTGGCCGCAGGCTGGTTCCTGTTGCTCCAGAGTGTTTGGGTGCAGGCTGGTTCCTGTTGCTCCAGAGTGTTTGTGTGCAGGCTGGTTCCTGTTGCTCCAGAGTGTTTGGGTGCAGGCTGGTTCCTGTTGCTCCAGAGTGTTTGGGTGCAGGCTGGTTCCTGTTGCTCCAGAGTGTTTGGGTGCAGGCTGGTTCCTGTTGCTCCAGAGGGGCTGGGGGCAGGCTGGTTCCTGCTGCTCCAGAGTGTTTGGGTGCAGGCTGGTTCCTGCTGCTCTAATAGAACAGCATGCATTCTGTTTAGTTTTAGGTGTCACGAATCAGCACAAGGTTAAAGAAGCCATGTTGTATGTTATGAAAGCTTTGTGAGTGGCCAGATGTACTGTATGTACGCAAGTACCGTGTATGAATACCAACCCCCATCCCTTCACCTTATTGGCTGAAAGGACCACAACTGTAAGGCAATTAATGTTCGGAGATCCAAGCAATGAGACATGAGGGGATGCGGTAAATGTCCAGTATACCGTGCTGCAGGGCTGTTGTTATGCCACAATGTTCCTCGCCTGAACTAAATAAGTAGAGTTTCTTTTTCCTATTATACATTGGCTGCCAAAGTAATCACAACATGACAATGAAAGACTTATTGGCGCACACACAGTCTGATGTACTCAATTTGGAAAATAACTGCCTTATATCTCATACCACCGCTGGCGATAAAGCCGCCTTCGAGATGATAACTTTGGAGACAACAGCAGTATTACTTATCTCTTCTGCTGCCAGTACCCCAGGACGTGCCTGTTGGTGAGTTAGGTCTAAGATGTACAGTTTGACTTTTAGAAGAGAGTTTTAATAGGTTGTATTGCATGTACGCTTGTTATTGTCAACCTAACCTATTACCTTTGAAACCGCGCCGTTGTTTTGATTGAATTCCGGTTTTCTCCCCTCCCACAGAACGGCCCCCGGTGCTGCTGTTGTTAGAATCAGAAAATCAAGAACAGGCATGAGGATTAGCAGGTATCCTGGGAGGAAGTTAAAACAAGAGGAAACATTAATAGGAAAATAAAAGACAGGAAGCAGGGTTAACTGCCACTCCTCTCCTCCCGGTTACTGGACCTATTTTTTGCCCAATTATCCTTGCTTAACAGGATCAATTACTGTCTAACTTTGTGTGTGTGTGTCTGTTACGCCATGCCTGTGTGTTTCTTTTCGTCCCCTTAAAGCAAACGGCCAATAAATCTTGAGCAGTGGCAAAGAGAGCCCAAGAGGCCGGGCCACCTTAATTAGCATAACAAGTTAGAAAATCATTACGTCTTTAAAGTGCTCGGAGAGGAAAACAACATCAGAAGCACACAGGGTGCCGGCCAGGGGTTTAGTGAGGTTATTTAATTGAATAAAAATATTTGCAGAGAGTTGGGGTACGGGGACATAACATAAGAGACACAGGCCTTGACATCCCTAGGAGGGCCTGAGATCTAGCACCCACAAACCAAATTATTAGCATTTACTATCTTTGCGAGGACTTTGGTTCTCACACGTATAGGAAAAAAAAAGGACCTGACGCACTCTCATACATTTTTTTATACTATACTTTAAAACTAAACCCAACCTTATTTGGAACCTAACCCTAACCGTAATAATTTAACTTGTATGCCTAAACCTTAACCTACCATTGACAGCTTACTGTAAATCTAACATGCAATGCCAAAACCTTACACCAACCCTAATTCTAACACATCTTAATTGTAAATCCTGAACCAAAATCAGCTTTTTCCTACTTGCCAAAAAGCCTTGCAGGGACTGCTTTTTCAGGGAACACACACACCTGGATCACACAGCCACCTTGAATTTGATCATTTAAACAACATTGTACAAATATACGTGCCGAAACACACCACTGCCACTAAATATGACAGCAATGCCATTGAAGCACACCAAAGACCACAATCTCTGTCTGTCCACTGCCACACTCCAAAGTCGGGGGGAGAAACAGGCGTTTTCGAGCCGACCAGTTTAGCGTGTCTCACCCGGTCGCCTGCTTTCACTAACCTGTCCTGACAAGTAGCCAGATTAACGTAATCTTATATCAGTGCAGAGGAGCAGAAGAGAGCAGATGGACCCCTCGCTTCACACACACACACACACACACACACACACAGGTTTAACCGTGGACTGCTTAGTGTGCACAATACCAGGGCCCCAGCCAGTACAGTCAGTGTAGTCTCAGCAAATTGCCACAGAGGGGGAATACTGGGCACCTTCATTATGAGGTACTCTATTAGCATCCCTCTTTCTTTCTCTCCTTTTATTTCCCCCCCCTCTCTTTTCTCTCTTTATATCTGTGTTACTCTCTCTTTTTTTCTGTCCATCTTTCTGCTCTTGACAGGAAGTAAAAAAAAAAACTGGGAATGTTTACATTGTTTACATTTGAGTAAATGTGGAGGACGAGTTAAGACAGTGTCACCCTGTTAGTCTTCAAAAGCCAAAGGACTTGTTATTGTTCTGTGATTTATTTTTAATTGTGGTCCCTGAAGAAGGTACATCGTTGATGTATAGTATGCTTTAAATACTAAAAGCGGCCTCTTTACTATTTACCCAGGTCTCTGACTATTTACCCAGGTCTCTGACTATTTACCCAGGTCTCTGACTATTTACCCAGGTCTCTGACTATTTACCCAGGTCTCTGACTATTTACCCAGGTCTCTGACTATTTACCCAGGTCTCTGACTATTTACCTAGGTCTCTGACTATTTACCCAGGTCTCTGACTATTTACCCAGGTCTCTGACTATTTACCCAGGTCTCTGACTATTTACCCAGGATAAATAGTAAAAGCCTAATTATTAGACCAATCTGAGCCAAAGTACAAAAGCCCCTGAAAACAGAGACGGAATGCAGAATTGAATTGGGGATTTCGAGCTAACACTTATTCGTTCGGTGGCTGTGTGGAGCTTGTCCTTTTACAGTTTCTCTGGTAAACCTCGACAACTTTGCTAAACTGAGCAGATGGCGAAGCTAATTAACGCTGCTATGCCTGTAAGTTTGTTTATAAAGAGAGAAGCAGCTCCCAGACATCTTGACACATTTTATTAACATATCATACCTTAAAGCTATGTCTCATGATACCCAGTGGGCTCTTTAGCAAACCCACACACACACACGTGCGCGCCCGCGGACACACATGCGCACACAGATGTGTGATGTGGTGTGTGTGAGTGTGTGTGCGCGCCAACTGTACACACCAGGGAGACAATGAAAGTCATCCATGCGAAACCAAACACCCTGTATGCACGCTCATGAATATGCACGATTAACGGTGTACAGTGTGTGCACGCGTGTGTCTGTAAGTGTGGATGCATGTCACATAGGAGAACATGTGTACATAAGTGAACGCGCCCAAGCGTGCCCGTTTCACTTTTTGCACGTGTGCAGGTTTTCGTACGGCAGGTGTATCCGTATTCTTACGCCTCACTCCGCTTTCTCCCTGATTTGCTCGTCCCACGGTGGAGTCGCCCCCTGTAGTTCTGACAGCTTCTACTATTGTCTGGCGGGACACGCATGATGCGGGACACGCATGACGCGTGATGTCACAAACGGATAGGGACACTCGGCCCTGAGGTGCCAATGATATTCTGGGGTTGCAGAGAGGGAGAAATAGAGGGGACGAGAGAGGGAGTGAGAGAGAGATGAATAGGAAATAGGAGAGACGGAGAGAGAGATGGGTAGGAAATAGGAGAGACGGTGAAAGAGAGAGAGATGGGTAGGAAATAGGAGAGACAGAGAGAGAGAGATGGGTAGGAAATAGGAGAGACAGAGAGAGAGAGATGGGTAGGAAATAGGAGAGACAGAGAGAGAGATGGGTAGGAAATAGGAGAGACGGTGAAAGAGAGAGAGATGGGTAGGAAATAGGAGAGACAGAGAGAGAGATAGGTAGGAAATAGGAGAGACAGAGAGAGATGGGTAGGAAATAGGAGAGACGGAGAGAGAGAGATGGGTAGGAAATAGGAGAGACAGAGAGAGAGATGGGTAGGAAATAGGAGAGACGGAGAGAGAGATGGGTAGGAAATAGGAGAGACGGAGAGAGAGATGGGTAGGAAATAGGAGAGACTGAGAGAGATGGGTAGGAAATAGGAGAGACGGAGATAGAGATGGGTAGGAAATAGGAGAGACGGAGAGAGAGATAGGTAGGTAGGAAATAGGAGAGACAGAGAGAGATGGGTAGGAAATAGGAGAGACGGAGAGAGAGACAGGTAGGAAATAGGAGAGACGGAGAGAGAGATGGGTAGGAAATAGGAGAGACGGAGAGAGATGGGTAGGAAATAGGAGAGACGGAGAGAGAGAGATGGGTAGGAAATAGGAGAGACGGAGAGAGAGATGGGTAGGAAATAGGAAAGAGGAGAGACGGAGAGATGGGTAGGAAATAGGAGAGACGGAGAGAGAGATGGGTAGGAAATAGGAGAGACGGAGAGAGAGATGGGTAGGAAATAGGAGAGACGGAGAGAGATGGGTAGGAAATAGGAGAGACGGAGAGAGAGAGATGGGTAGGAAATAGGAAAGACGGAGAGAGAGATGGATAGGAAATAGGAGAGACGGAGAGAGAGATGGGTAGGAAATAGGAGAGACAAAGAGAGAGATGGGTAGGAAATAGGAGAGACGGAGAGAGATGGGTAGGAAATAGGAGAGACGGAGATAGAGATGGGTAGGAAATAGGAGAGACAGAGAGAGATGGGTAGGAAATAGGAGAGAGATGGGTAGGAAATAGGAGAGAGGTGGGTAGGAAATAGGAGAGACAGAGACAGAGTGAAATGGTAGGCTACAGGAGAATAATTGAATGAGAGAGACAAGAGAGAGAAAAATAAAGGGAGAAATAAAGATGGAGAGGAAACTGGCGAGAAAGAGACAGAGGAGGAACACTAACGGAAAGCATTGAAGAAGAAACGGAAGAGGGAGTGCGAGAGAAACATGGATGGAGATGGAGATGGAAACTGGTAGATAGGACGAGATGGAAGAGCCCTGCGATATATCATTCAGGACTCCTGCGGAGCTCCTCTTTACATGAGTTAAAATAAATGAGAACACAGGGAACTAGCCCAGACAGTCACCGGATCCACTAAGGGAGTAGATGTTATTAGACCGGGCTTCATCGAGTCTCCAGTCTATAACACACAAACTGATTGAATGGAATCCTGTGGTTAATAAGAAATCCTGCAGCTCATTTCGACAATTTTTCATCTCAGTTTTTTAAATTATGAATTATAAAACCAAATGCCCCTTCATCCATTTCTCAACATTCACCAATTTGCTGTAATAATGGCGAAAGGAAGTCTATAGAAACGAGCGGTCAATGAAACACAATTGTTCGCTCTACAAAAGATGCTTTCTTTCCTGTAAACTACTTTGATGCTGACAACGCACCTGCAGAACCAAACAATGAACCATAATAATGCAGCGGCCCTGTTTTATGTTGGTGAGGACGGATGGAGCGACTGCTGTAGCGATTCTGGCTAAGAGGCTTACATATGGCCCATGGCGTGGTTGCTTTGGGAACACTCCCATTGCCATTGCCATGGCGATGGCTAACGGGAGGACTCCCACATTGCCATGGTGATGATAAAGGGAGAGGGGCATGCCAACCAATGAGATGACGGGCACGGGGCAAGGGGGTTCCGGACTAGAATGTTATGACAGCAAAATGTCAGTATTCACTAATGTTCTTCTTAGCTTGGCCGTTCTAAGATGTTAGCACACACTCATTTTATTCCCAAGTAACTCTTGTATGTGTCGTTTGAAGGATGGGCATTATTTGAATGTTAATCCGTTTATTATGTGGCAAATCTTTTTTTAATAAACTAAAGGCTTATGTCTTTTTATGGCTTCCTTTTAGTTTTTTTCTACGACCGTCGGAGAACAATAGTGATTAAAGAATGAGCATTTGTCATGTAAATCTCAGTTTCCGTTATGCTAGACGTTGACTTCTAATTTTCCTGAACTGGATGCATTTCTTTAAAGATATATTTTTGGCATATTTAATTGTTAAAGACTTTTAAAAAAAGATTTTAATGACTAAGCTGCTGAAATGACTAAGGACCTGATTCAAAACTGTGCTGTAGTCGTGTATGTTCACAGCAGGCAGTGGATTAGATCACAGGACCACTGGTTCATCTCGTACATGTCTTCTGCCATGGGCTGGAAGGCAATTTTCAATGTGGTTTTCATTATTTATTCTTTATAGCAATATCTGAAATATATGTTCTTAGTGCTCCAAAACATTTTATTTCATTATTGGATGTTTTGGATGGATAAACCCTTCGTAAGAAAGCCATACAAAAACATGTATTATACACATGATATCTGTGGTGTTACATATTTATACATATTTCAAGTATCCCCCTCCTCAAATGTAACATTTGTACATTGCACGAGAACCTAAAATATCCCCACAGATTGAACATGTCACCCATGAATGGACAGATAAAGTAATCTAGGTAAAAAGTAAATTTGAGTTATGTTATTTTTTTTAAAAATCAGCTCAACTGTTTAAGCAGTCTTGTGCGAAGCGTGTTTGTGCTTGTTTTTTTTTGGTGTGTGTGACTGTGTACATGTGCCAGTGTGAGTGTGAATACCCACTATGTTGTGTACATGTGGCAGTGTGAGTGTAAATACCCACCATTCTGGATACATGTGGCAGTGTGAGTGTGAATACCCACTATTCTGTGTACATGTGGCAGTGTGAGTGTGAATACCCACTATTCTGTGTACATGTGGTAGTGTGAGTGTGAATACACACCATTCTGTGTACATGTGGCAGTGTGAGTGTGAATACCCACCATTCTGGATACATGTGGCAGTGTGAGTGTGAATACCCACTATTCTGTGTACATGTGGTAGTGTGAGTGTGAATACCCACTATTCTGTGTACATGTGGTAGTGTGAGTGTGAATAAATACCCACTATTCTGTGTACATGTGGTAGTGTGAGTGTGAATACCCACTATTCTGGATACATGTGGCAGTGTGAGTGTGAATACCCACTATTCTGTGTACATGTGGCAGTGTGAGTGTGAATACCCACTATTCTGTGTACATGTGGTAGTGTGAGTGTGAATACCCACTATTCTGTGTTCTTGCATGTTACTCATTCATTAAATATACTAGAAATGTCTCATACTCTCACATTTTATCAATAAGGACAAAACAAAGACTTCTATTATTTATTTCTAGGCAAAACATTTAAATCACCTCCACCAGACCAGCAGTGAGCCTCCGCACTCCACCCCAGCAGAGGGAGGCCTGGGCTGGGTAGAGGGCCGGCGGGACAGGGGGTGGGAGGGAAGTGTTAAGCAGCCTGAAGGCATGGCTCTGGTCCAAATCTCACCCAGCCTAAGTGAATGCCATGGGGATATGGAGGCAGAGGCGGTGTGTGTGTGTGTGTTGTTAATTGATGTGCGCATGCGTGTCTGTGTGTGTGTGAATGCATGTGTAATGTATTGAGTAGAGTATAATGGAAATGTACATTACCTGCCTGGTTACAAAATAGTGAAACGACACATATTTTATCTTATTCTCGCTTACGGTGATCCCACAGTGATGGGATGTCACACAGTGATAAGCCTCATTTAAACCTATTTTTAACATGTGGCCTTTGTGCAGATTTTGTCTACATTTTAATTGACTCCGATTGTCTTTCCTCGTGTTGAGGATTTAAACACTCGCTGTAAGTCAATTGTGTTCAAATCTTTATAGGCTGGCTTCTCGAACACCGTTTTGGTCTAGTCCCGAACAAAAGATTTAGGTTTAATCTTAGTCTCTAAAACCGTTCCTATAAATGACAACAAGACAACATAAGGTCAAGATTAGGACGTATTTTAGAGACAAACTGCCATATTCAACATTTGTACATGTGCCCGGGAGGTTGGGAAAAGACTTAAACAGTGGCAACAAGGGCCGAATGGCGAGCTAAGCGATCAGGGATGGTAGACGGGCTAAAACAGGGGAATAAGACTCTGAGGATTGCGTGCTTAATCCCAATGCTAAGAAGTCTTTCTTTGTTTATCTGAACCAGTCTAAATATATGCCTAAACTCAACTGTCCAGCCCATTGTTTTCAATCTCGTATCCTAATACATGAACACAGCAAGCATAGCTGCATTTGCCTACATATCTCATTTTTACTGTGACCTCCAGCTTTATCTTAACCCTTGTTCTAACCCTATACCCAATAGTAAGGTGTTTAGTATGCATACAAAAAAGCCACATTTCATATTTAGTAAAATGTGCCACAAGTTAATAATTTTTTGTCCCTGTTTATAAAGGAAAACCTATAGTTTAAACATATACACACTACTAAACACTGAACTGCCTCCTACTGGGCACCCGGTACCAGGTAGGAGGGCAGAAGGTTTCTGATCGCCCAAAATTGCTGATCCTCTGTGAAGCCGAAGCGGTGACACAGAAAGGTCAACTGTAACAGCCCATAAAGGCATCCCAACCAGCTTTACTGTTAATTCTATAAACCCTGCTGGTCTAGCACACACACATTACTTTAAACCCCTGGTTGTCTGCAGGTCTTGCCTGTCTCCACTGTATAGAAGCCCTTGCTCTGAATCCCATATCCAATCAGAATGAGCCTTGGCTGTTATCAATGACCCTCAGGCAAAGGGACTTTGAGATGCCAAAGTGTGTGTGTGTAAGTGTGTGTGTGTGTGTGTTTCTTTGTATGCAGGTGTCTATGTCTTCTGTGCACGTGCGCGGTTTAGGAAGGCCCATGCTGTCCAGCCAAACCCACGGCTTAAATCCAAGCACGGCACATACCTTTGACCATCTCCATTTTGGTGAACTTAACGGTTCAGGCCTGATAACAAGATTTGCTTTCTTCCACAGCAAATGAAACACAATGCCAAGGAGAAAGAAAATGTTCTGAGTGCATTCAGGAGTGTGTCATGTCTCAAAATCTGTCTCTGCATGTGTGCAGTCATGGAGCTTTTGAACACCAACCAGGCAGCTGCTCAAATCGCACTCCGAATGTGGTCAAAAGCAATAACAAATGTCCTCCAATGTCCTTTGTGGAACTAGAAGTTTAGTTTTAAGATGTTATGGTAAAAGTGAAATTGACAGACATGAGATTTGACAAGATGATTCCAACATGCTCAAAACATTGAATAACAAGCAAACAACATTTATTTGGTCTTTATCCGGAATTGTATGTTGTTATCCTGGCCTTCTCCCAACTACGATACACAATATTATTAGCAAACACAAAATGAAAGATTATCACTATGTGTACACATTTATTAAATGTATAAGTTATCTGATAATTGTTCTTTTAGGCATGTTTGGACATTTACTAGCAAAACTGAACACTAGACATTGTGCAAACTAACAAGGTAGAGTAACGTAGCCTGCAATGGGCTGTCTTTATGCATAATTGAACGTAAGGGAAGAGACAATAAGAAACGAGACAAAAGTACAAAGAAATAGCAGCGTGAAGCTAGCTAAACAGAGAACTCATCCAAGACTCTGACTCACACACGGCAGAAAGCTATGATTTACTCTGTCCTTATTCATTTATCTAACTAGCACGTTGAACTAAATGACTAACCAACACATCCTTTATCCCTCATGTTCTTTTCAAGCTAAAACCCATGAATGCCGTGAGTCAATTCTTCCTGAGATTCGCAACAATGACGTTGCTTCATAATTAAACAATATGATGTGACATGTGAACCCATCTAGTGCAGTTTGAAAAGCCTGTCTCTGCCACTGCTATGGGCGGTGGATTTTATTCCCACGACAAAATAACGAAATAGCGCAGTCAATTCTGCTTGTTACTTTGAATAAATGTTATTTTTATTAAAAGTAAATCTGCTTTATCTCCTTAAATATTTTACAAGGTGACCCAGGGTTTACTTTAAAAACAAGCCTTAAATATTCCAACGTGAAAAAAATTGAATGTCTACAACCATAGTCACAGTATGGTGACAGTATGGTGACATACAGTTGCTCATTAAAGGACTTTAATTGTATGTTTGTTTTAGATTGACAGTTTACATACATCACAGATTATGCCTATAAAACATGTCCAAATCCCTGCCAGTCCAGGTTCAGAGTGAAAGACACACCCACCCACCCGACCCCAAACCAACCCGGCCCAGTAGGCCATCCCCACCACCCCACCAGTCACACAATCGTCTTTCGGAAAACACAACCTCCTTGGAGTGTGAAACCCTTGCCAGCTCTGATTCACCATTCGGGAAAAATACATCAATACAAAACAAGAAAGTGATCGAGTGCTATCTGTTTTTGAAGAACAGGCAGACCGCTGTTTGACAAATATTGTGAGAGAACGAGCCGTGGACCTCGTCCCAAATTCATGGCAAGCGAATCCCTGTTGCTTAAACAACTTTTCGCCGGTACGCTTCTCTACCTGTCTTTTGGGCCATGGTTGAAAGAAGTGCACTATGCGAGGAATAGGGTGAAATTTGAGGGCTCAGAATTGGACTGCGGAGAAGCAGGGGATAGGGGTGTTTTCCTTGCTGACATCGACATAAATTTCCCTGGCGTAGCTCCTTCAGCCCAGTGTGAGCTCTTCGCTGGGAAACTGGAGAGGAAATTCTCTAAGCCGCCAGGGAGAGCAATCAAAGAGCTGGAGCTCCCACAGACCTCTGACATACTGAACTCCTGGCTGACCTTTCTCTTAGAACACACACAGACACAGTTACAGAGTTACATTGTTAGACAGACACATATACATATGTCTATAACAAACGCATATTGTTTTAATTGCATATATCTACTGCTTTAGCAAGAACTGATGAGTCTCTCGGTCACACACACGCACGCACACACACACACACACACACACACACACACACACACACACACACACACACACACATCAGTGAGTGAATAGTTCTGAAGACCTTTGGAATACATATGTAAAATGTACACAGTTAATACTGACATGTAATGTTTTATTGAATTTCATTGAATTGCTTCTATGTCAGAATTGTGCTATATAGATAAACTTGCTTGATTTACTGATTCTGAGAGAACAACACGTTTTATACTACCTCAACCATGGTGCCACCAAGGTGTCACGTGAGTACATTTGGTTATTTGTGTATGTCACAGAATATATTCAGTTTGAATGATCCTTCAGTTAGAAAGGGTTATGTGTAACTGTGTGTACACAGAGTACACCTATTGTAGGCCTACAGACTCACACAGACACACTAGGAAACAGTGTATGTTCCATGTATTTTGCCCATCCCAAATGAACTGCTTCCTGATGGAATGTGATTGTTTTCCTTCATCCTGTCGTTCACAAAAATAGCACATTCCTGTCAATAAAAATGGGGAGAAAAACAAGCAGGTGAAAGACAGACCAGTTCAATGTTATGTGAAACATTTCAACTTTGTTTTACATTATTCTCAAGGCAACAGTAAGCATTAGCTCTTGCAAAGAGATTATATTATATAATATATTATATATAGTATATAATACGCTTTGTTCTACATTATACTGCAAATATACCTTTGTTGTCTGAATAAAAAATCTTTACGGTTGGTCTTTATTTACTAGTATCACATTTTGTTCGATGTTTTTGCTTCGTCCTTTAAATAAGGCTACAGATAATTTGGATAATGACCAGTTGATGCAATCTCATAATTCTGTTAATCTAGCTAACCACACTATACAGTTCGTATGTAAAGCGGATGCTCATGATGAGAAACATAATATCAATATTCTCAAAAATGTTTAATGATTTGTGTTCAACAGCGTTTTGAAATACAAAACAAATGTTACAGCCACTGGGATTCCTTCTTGTTGCTAGGTGTCACAATAACATGAATACTGTGACACTTTTGATTGCACTGTCAAGGTCCAGAAAGTCCTAAAAGAGACGCATTAATGTCAAAGGACAACGCACCCATGAACTGGTAATTAATCACATCCTTTGTCCTGGTTTAAACATCTACGCTCAGGTGTCATAAAGAGCAAGGCTCCGTGACACTTTACTTGTGTGTCTGTTTGCGACGGTGGGCGTATATTGTAGGGGCACCAATGTTGCCCAATCAGCACTGTTTTCTCGGTGGACTAAGATAGGTGGTGGTCCTCCGTTCCTGCCACACCGGCTGGTCTTTTCACTCTGCTTCCTTCCAAAGGCGAGCGGCACACAATGGCCGCTATAATGAGGAGCTCTTCCACACGGTCGCACAAGAGCCCACTCTGAGCAGGTGCAGCAAGCCCCCCAGCGGAGCCTCTGACGGCATTTTAGGGATGACGCTTACTCTGTGGAAGGTGTGGTTTGTGTTGACTTAGATGAGCGAGCACAGACTGAGAATTCATGTGTGTGTTTGTCTTCTGGTCTCTCGGATGAGTGAGCACATCCGGCCAGTGCCCTGAATGCTGGAATCTTTATTGGTGTAGCTGCGCTATGACAATAAATAATGTTTTTTTTCTCTCTGTTTCTCCCTTTGGATTTTACTGCACGTACATCTTCTAGTTTGTATTCTTTAACCGGTATCCTTTGAGCGCTCTGTCTCCAACCAACCCTTTTCTTACCACTGTCAGAACAATCTCCTCGACCCTAAACAGAAACGGGCCGCTTCACAGCGACTCCTCTCCTCTGTGAGAAAAATGACTATGTATTGCCCAGGCTAATTTTGTCATCTCTGTTTTCATCCTTCTTGATCTATCCGCTGTCTTTGACGCTGTGAACCATAGCATCATACTTACCAACCTCTCTGATCTGGGAATCTCCGACTCTGCTCACTCTTGAATCGCTGTCTACCTGGCAGTCTGCTCCTACCAGGTGACTTGGAGAGGATTAGTGTATGTCACACCGCATTTTACTACTGGCGCTCCCCAAAGTTCAGTTATTGGCCCTCTCCTTTTTTCTCTATACATCAGAACTCCGGACCTTGACATATCCTTACATCGACTTTCCTATCACTGCTATGAAGATGCCACTCAGCTTTTTTGCTTTGTGACCACAAGCTCTTGACATTAAGCTTTACCTTGAAAAGTATGTTCTGATTTTCTTTTGCGAGAAGGCTTGTCGTTTCCAGGACATGTACTGTCGCAATACACAGAAATATTTTGTTCTTGCACCTCAATGGTGGAAGTTGCTTTTCTTGGAAACTAGAATGTTTATTTAAAAAAATAATCTGAATACTCACTTAAAATAATACAACTGCCACCACCCCTGTTGTCTTTAGTTTATTGTTTGTATGATTAATTAAACTTTCAAAATGTAGCACTTACAGTAAGTACCTCTGGATAAGACCATCTGCTACATTACTAAAACGTAAATGTAAAATCATCAGTTCCTGATAGATTCAAACTATCATCTGATTATCTTTAGAGTCTCTAAGTCCCAACAACATTTTTTGGAAAAAATAACTGTTAACCAATGGCTCAGCACAATACTTTACTCTTTTTTCATTTGTAAAATGTAGTAATAAAAAGCAGACACCTGGTTTTTGTATTATTCAGTTGTTATTTGTTAGTTTAATAACAATTGAACCATTGAAGGCACAAACAAAAAGTTAATTTTAAACTACATTTTTGTCCATGTTAGGCAGAAGCTCCTAACGAAACATATTGTCACTGGGGACATGGCTGTTTTCCCTACTGCTGTTTTCCCTACTGCGGATGTTTAAGGGACTAGGGCATAATGACCAAGATGCCAGTTAAAACCTTCTAGAGCTGAGGTTAATTGAATAGGACAATGTTCTCACTGTGACCTTTGTAGTCATGACCAAGACATTCCAAAATCCTTGGCCTCAGATTTAAAGGAAGTGAGACAGAGGGAGAGAAAGTGCTGTGTGTGCGTTATCTTTCTATCAGTGCTGGTACAAGTCTGGTGCGTTCTTCCACATTCTAAAGACTAATAGGGACTAATATCCCTTAAACACAGGACCTAATATTTTACCAATTTGACATTGCCATAAATAACTGAGTTTTTTATATGAAAGAATATGCAAAAGAAAACCTGTCAATTTTTTTTACCTGCAATAACGGTAGTGTATTTGATCGATTTCGTTCGGCTTCTGCTTTGTTTTAATGGGGCAGTGAATTATCTGAGGCACCCTTACGCATGGCGCCTTTTCACAATGTGACTTCAGAATCTTGACGTTGGAGGCCTACTTGGTTAAACCATTCAAAACGCATTGGAGTGACAATCTGCTTCAGATCTGTCTGTTCATTGGGCTTTATGTGTCCATTAACCAGAAAAAAACGAAGGCACAATCTGCCTTAATAAAGAGACCGCAGAGTGACACAGCAGAGGTACACAGGAGTAGACAGGGTCATAGGTCAGTAGGCAGATGTAGGTTGGTAACAGTGTGACACAGCAGAGGTACACAGAAGTAGACAGGGTCATAGGTCAGTAGGCTGGTGTAGGTTGGTAACAGGGTGACACAGCAGAGGTACACAGGAGTAGACAGGGTCATAGGTCAGTAGGCTGGTGTAGGTTGGTAACAGGGTGACACGAGAATGAGGAAACAATGAACAGTTAGAAACAGGTTTGATACGAGACACATGAAAGGTAGTGTGAACTCGCAGGGTGCCTTGGCAACAACAATCTAACAGCCGAGTGGCTGCTGACTCGGGAGATCTGAAAAGGCCTGATGTAGCAGGGGGATAGCTTGTGGCTCTCCACTCAAAGGGTTAGATCCCGTGTGGCCAACCATATCCGCTGGCCCACCTGGTATTTGGGGGCCGGAGTCCTGTGGCGGTCGGCTTTCCGGCGATACCTAGCATTAGTGCGTAGAAGTACCGCTCTGGTCCGCTTCCATGTCTGGCGACAGAGGCAAACAAACTGCTGTACCGATGGCACGCCGATTACCTCCTCCTGCTCTGGGAATCATGGTGGCAGGTAACCCAGAACAGACTCAAAGGGGGAGAGACCGGTGGCAGAAGAGAGCAGTGTGTTACGGACATACTCCACCCACAACAGGTGCCTGCTCAAGGTAGTAGGCTTGACAGAAACCAGACATATCAGTGGTGTCTCCAAGTCCTGGCATTCGTAGTGACCACTGACCGTATTGAATGCAGTCTTCCACTCATCCCTCTCTTGTATCCACGCCAGATGGTTTGCGGAGATCCTGCTCGGTAAAGATGGTCAGGAGAGAATAACGGTTCTTACCCGTCATGTCGATCAGACCTCTATAGTCGGTGCAGGTACGTACGCAACGACTTGTTGCGACCAGCAGGAGAGGAGGCGGGTCTAATAATCCCAGCCCTGAGGGAAGATTCAATATAGTCCTCCTTAACCTATAGCCTCAGGTTCTAATATTTTATTCAGTAACTGGGGAAAGGCAATCTCGTAGTAGGCAGAGAATGCAAAGGTAGGCAGGATCAGGCCACAGAGGTAAACAGGAGTAGACAGGGTCATAGGTCAGTAGGCTGGTGTAGGTTGGTAACAGGGTGACACAGCAGAGGTACACAGGAGTAGACAGGGTCATAGGTCAGTAGGCTGGTGTAGGTTGGTAACAGGGTGACACAGCAGAGGTACACAGGGTCATAGGTCAGTAGGCTGGTGTAGGTTGGTAACAGGCTGACACAGCAGAGGTAAACAGGAGTAGACAGGGTCATAGGTCAGTGGACAGGTGTAGGTTGGTACCAGGGACACAGCAGAGGTACACAGGAGTAGACAGGGTCATAGGTCAGTAGGCTGGTGTAGGTTGGTAACAGGGTGACACAACAGAGGTACACAGGAGTAGACAGGGTCATAGGTCAGAAGGCTGGTGTAGGTTGGTAACAGGGACACAGGAGAGGTACACAGGAGAAGACAGGGTCATAGGTCAGTAGGCTGGTGTAGGTTGGTACCAGGGACACAGCAGAGGTACACAGGAGTAGACAGGGTCATAGGTTAGTAGGCAAATGTAGGTTGGTAACAGGGACACAGCAGATGTACACAGGAGTAGACAGGGTCATATGTCAGTAGGCAGGTGTAGGTTGGTAACAGGGACACATCAGAGGTACACAGGAGTAGACGGGCTTGTAGGATCATGAGATCCGTGGTATAAGAGGTATTACACAGGCTAGAACCTACATTGTAACATGACGGACTGAGACCTCTAGGAACCTTTTTAGTGACATCGAGTGCTTTTGGGGTTGTCAGGTTTTGGTTTTGGTGGCTCTAATTGAGAGCCCAATCTAAGTTTGCAGTTTGTGAGCAAGGATGTGAATATTTTTTTTGTTTCCTGTTAGTTGGTTTTTGTTGATGCATTGGGTTTTCTTGAGTTAGAGTTTTGAAAATTAAGAATTTTGTTTCAGCAAATCTCTGCACCTCCATCCTTCTTCAGCCGCCATCGTGATATCCAGCATGGAATAGGCAAGAGAAAACTTCCTCCAGCCTTATAGCAATAGGTTACGCATTTAAAACAAATCTAGTGTATCTGCCTGGAAAATGACACATTTGTGTTTTGTCCCCATGCAGAGTGAGAAATAGTAAAAATGCCAAAATGATCAAAATAGAACCAAATAATGACCCCAAGCCAGCACGTCATTTGATTGCCTCTGCATTCTCCCAACCGCAAACATATGCATCTGGAGTTTGTTAAATCGGAATTCTGTGAATCTTTTTAATATTATTGATGACGACTCTGCAATTATCAAAACAAAAGGACGTTGCAGAAAGTATTAAATGTGGGGCGGCCACTTATTGTGGCATACATGTTTTGGAATTGAAATATTTGTTGATGTCAATATCTTTCTTATGTTCACTCAATTAAAGGTTAGATTACGTTTTTGTTCAGTGTAGGATCAAGCTGATAAACAACCATTTTGTGCCAATCATTTTTGTGATTGTTTACTAAGGATGCCAATGATTCTCGAGATAACTTATTTTTCTCATCCAATTACTTCCAGTTTTTAATTACCCTGAAGAAAGGGAGGAACGCAGGATTCATGCTATTTTTGTCCTACAAAGGATTACTTCCTTGTGTTCTTCTGTGACATCCACAATGTACAATAGTTTCTCTACCTATGTATCTACTATGTATTCTGTCTATATCTATCTATCTATTCATCCATCCATTTAACCATCCATCCATTCATTCAGAAGCAGGAGGTTGACTTAACATAATGCAATTAAACAGTGACCAGAGGGTCGAGAAGCAAGTTATCAATATACACTGCAGGTGGCAGAGCATGGCTGGCTAGCTAAGACTAAGCAATAACTTGGCTGCCTCATTAACACAGGTGTTTTCTTATTCTAAGTCTACACTAGCACAATGTTTCCTTCACTGTGCTAAGCAAAACTTAGATGTCGTAAAGATGACTGAATAGACCAGGTGAAAGAGAGTAAGAAATAGACCCTTAGTAGAAAAATCTTCGGCACACCAGAAACGTCCCACACGAGAACAATACCTCAAACGTAGTCTGAGGTACCATGACTGTATGTTTGCTGTAGCAGAATGTGTCCCCGTTCAGCACTCAGGTTTGCATTAACAACACAGGCACCACTCACTGCACCATTTCCCTCCGAGCACAGAGTCACTCCACGGGACCCCTATCTGAAGCAGGGCCAGAGCAATGCCACTATCTCTGGACCCCACTGAGCCAAAGAACCTGGGCTAAATCACCCTGACTGCTCCCAGCCTTATTTCTCACTACCTCCCCTAGGTCAGCGGATTCCTGGTCCTCACTTTGGTTCTCCAGAACCGAATACTAGGCACCTGTATACTGGATCCGCATATACATAATAGACAGACTGCCGCAGGCGGTGTTTCTGATCTCATGGTGAGTGTGTGTGTTTGTGTGTGTGTGTGTGTGTGTGTGTGTGTGTGTGTGTGTGTGTGTGCGTGTGCGTGTGCGTGTGCGTGTGTGTGTGTGTGTGCGTGTGCGTGTGTGTGTGTGTGAGAGCTTGAGCATGTGACTGGGACGTGCATGTGCCGCGTGAGAGAGTTAAAGATGGAGCTTTTTTTTCTTCTGTGAGCTCACGCAGATACACACACAAACACATGGGGGACAGGTACAGTGCCCAGCGGAGACAGAAACATCTCTTCCCTATGGAGTTTTGAACCTCCCCTAGCCCTCCCTGATCTGCATAGCTAAAATATGCACCGATAAGGTTGGCTAAACTGACAATGGGTCTAATGAACAGAAATGACTGACTTTGGACGGCAGGGATCCAGCGGCGAGAGGGTGAAGAGAGCAACGGATGAAGAGAACGAGAGGAAAGAGAAATATCCAGTGGGAGGGCGAAGGGAAAGTTTGTCTGCTAACTAGAACAAGGCCCCCAACATGAATACAAGCACAACTATTCACGCACGTGCATATAGAGTGTACACATAGCAGCGCGAACCCACAGGCACGCCCGTATTGAAATGCAGCTCGAGTTCGAGCCAGTCAATTAAAGAACGGCAGAGATAAAGTCAGCCTACAAAGAGGTGCTAGATTGATGAGAGAGTATAAACAAACAGTGCTGGAGAGTTTAGTGAACAGAGCCGAGGACTTAGCAAACATGAAAGACTGCAAAGCTGTGGCGAGGTGGTCCGGCTGTCACAGCACTTGGGTAGGCTGGCTGATCGATCAGAGAACAAAGACGGAGAATCGATGGGTCGCAGATAGTAAGACAGTGGAGAAGACCTGAGAAGGAATTGGGTGAGATTGTTCATAAACACTTTAAATGGGACAGACAGACACCCGTTTCTGTCCATTGGGCACTATCACTCGTTATACGTTAACTTGTGCGTTGGTAACTTTTGCATTATGATAACTTAAACATTTACTACTAACATGGCCAGCTACAACACACAAACGTTATGTGTTCACGTGATCGTGCCTCTAGTCACATGATTTGGACTCTAGTAGGACTTAACTAGGACTTGGAGCTGTGTGATTGGTTAGATGTTTGTGGCACAATCCTGTAATCGACTCTCACCACAGCCAGTGTAACTAATGGAAATGTTGTCAATGTCACTCTAAACTGTCAACGTTAGGTTGTCAATATAGACCGTATTGAGAACTAGCATTCATGGCATCTCGATTGGTTCAAACATCTTTGGATTCATGGTTTATTCTTTACATCATTGGTGTCACATTACGATTAAGACATATTTTTTAAAACAGTTGGTTCTTTTTAGCTAAAGACAAAATCATTTAACGCTTTTAATACCAACATGAGGGATTTGTGACTTGATCTGAGTTGTGGAACTTGGGGCTTAGTTTAGACCAACCTAGTATTATTTGGAATATGCACAAATCGGACTTGGTCCCATGTTCGGTGATCACTGACTTCTGAAGTAATTTTTCAGATAAAGGCATTGTTAAAAGGACAGGAAACTATCACTACTCAAAGGTTTTTGAGATCTGAGAAAAAGGCGACATGGACTTGTTATTGTCTGGCTTCCCAGGATATGGTCAGTAGCATATGTTGAGATACGCCTCTCCCTGAGAGAACAAATAAACAGCAGTTTGACAATAGTCATGTCTGCAGCTGGTCTGATACAGAGATGGACATATGGGGCCTACTGAAACAGGTGTTCAACATAAGGGCCTGTGAAGGATCTGTCACGCAAATAATACCTGCAACCATTAAAAAAACGTTTCCTGAACACTTCTCCAACATTTGACGGCATAGAATGTATGCCGTTTTGTAAATATATTCCCTCACCGTTGCCCTGAAAATCTGGAATCATATGAAGCTATCTAGAGAAATCCAAGCTTGGTGTGTGTGGCCAAGCGTTCTTCCAGTTGTCGCCTAGATTAAGTATTTTAAGTAGGACCACGGATGTGCGTCTGCCCCCACTGCCATTCTCCACACCCTCTCCACTATACACTTTTCCTCACTGTACTCTCCAATTAAAACTTAAGGCAACTGCAATTTAAAAAAGCAAGGCTATAGAGTACTAAAGCAAGGCTATAGAGTACTAAAGCAAGGCTATAGAGTACTAAACAGTATATGACAGTATTAGAAAAACACAATTTTACAGTTTTTTTTTTATAAAATTGTAAGCAGTGAATAATTTCAAATGGCAAACTGACAAAAGAATGAAACAAATTGGTTGCCAAACAAAATAATGTACTTTTAGAGCACAAAAAAATCATATTTCAGGGAACAAATAATAGAACAAGCTTAAACGGCTGTTCTGCAGCAATTGAAGTATATGAAGCCATTGTTATGCTAACAATTCCTTCTGGTGTCACAACATTTATTGATTTCAAACCCTCTGTCTGTATAAACGCAGTGTTAGAACAGACTGTCTTATTACACCCACTTCAGAATCAGAATCAGGTTAATTCACCAAGTCTGTTTAGACACAAAAGGAATTTGTTCTGACCCATAGCTGAAGCATTTAGAACACATATTTTAAAACGTAAACAAACAGTGCAAACCGAGCAAAACAAATCACACGAACAGTCCGACAAGAGACCAAGTCTAGTTGGCATATTTAATGGGTAAATATATAATGTGTTATATTCATCTGAATAGTGCAAAGTAGCAATGTCTAGATGTGTGAGCAGATTGAAAAAAAGAATAAGAGGAATGTCCAGGATCCCCTTTCAAATTGTGCAGAAGTGCAATATCTAGTTGTATATACAGTTGTGCAAAAGAGCAATGTCCAGTTACAGTACAGGATGTCCACTGTGGTCATTCGTATCCGAGCCATTAGTGTCCAGGGTGTGTAATGGGGGGGGGGGTGCTAGAGGCATATTCCCTAGACTCACCACCGTGGGGAAGAAACTCTTCTTGTGGTGGGATGTTTTGGTCTTGATAGACCGTAGCCGTCTGCTTGAGGGTAGTTCTGAATAGTCTGTTTCCCGGGTGGGAGGAGTCTGCCTTAATCTTTACTACCTACCTCAGTGACCTGGCTTTGAACAGATGGATGAGGGACGGCAGCTTACATCCAATGGTCCGCTCCTCAGAGCAGATGATGCGTTGCAGTCTGTCTTTATCCTTGACAGTAGCTGCAGCGTACCAGACGGTGATGGAGGAGGTCAGGATGGACTCAATGATGGCAGTGTAGGGATCAATCGTCATGGACGTTGGCAGTTTGTACTTTTTGTACTTAAGCATTATTTGGACAGTATTGTACGGCAGGAAGTAGTTCATTGAAATCATAATGGTCAGATCCTTAAAAGTGTAGGTATTTCCTTTAGAGAAAGCCAAAGTCTCAGTGAGTACAGATTCCTACACCATCAAAAGGCACTTGGAAACTGGAGGAAACTCTAACAGGAAGAGATCTGGCACAACCGAAGTAGAAGACATGAATCGGAATAAGAGTTCAAGTGTGCATGATAAGTGGCTCACAGGACAAATCCATCAATCACAGTTTAACACTAGCAAGCAAGTCTCAGTTTTAACTGTGAAGAGAACATTTCCAGTTGTAGGTTTATTGGTTCAAGTGGCAAAAAGTAATCCAAAATTAGAGAAAGAGGCTTGCCTGGTCAAGTATCTATTGTCAGTGGACTACTGAAGTCTGGAAGATTGTATGGACCAATGAATCCAATTGTGAAATCTTTGGTTTATTAAGTTAGGTTTTTGTAGGTAAGATGATGTTTCCTCAGTGTGTCAAAACATGGAGGAGGAAGCATTATGGTCTGGGGCTCTTTTGCTGGATCCAGAGTCGGTCACTTGCATAGATTTCTATTTTAGAAAGAATGCAACTAGTGTGTTTGGCTGTTATTTCTGCAAAGGGCGGCTACTTTGATGAGACAGACATTTTTATTATATTTTGTGGAAAGAAATGTTGTCCATTAGGACATTAAACAGTGTGTATTTCAATACTGTCGTGGAATTCTAAAAAGTTCAGAGACTGTAACTTCTTTTCACAAGTAGTAGTTCAAGATTCATGAACCTGAAGCAGTTAACAAGACATTTACATGTCAAGTCAATAATGCTCCAAGAGTAATGTTTGAGCTCTGATATATATACGTCCAGCATCAACCCCTTCGTCCTTCATGTGCATATTATCACTCCAGACCCCACGTCATCCTCTCCATTACACACGTATTCTTAACAACTCTGTAGCCCAAGGTCTAAGGATGACAAGATGTCTACATAACTTAGTTAACCTAGAGAAACACCTAGAATAACAGAGCAGTCTCCTGACCTTACTTAGAATTAGAACAATACAGATTATACATTAAACTATCACTATAACATAATATTAAAAATTCCACCACAATACTCACTGGAAGAATTCTGGTTTATAAATGTTCAAAAGGTACAGTGAAGGAGTCAGCCTGCCTACACATAAAATACAGGGAAATGTCCACTCCGCACCTTAGTTTGCTTCACAAATGCCTCACCACTCTGTTGCCCTTTTGCTTTTTTTCACCACTCTGTTGTCCTTTTTTCCTTTTTTCACCACTCTGTTGCCCTTTTTCCTTTTTTCACCACTCTGTTGCCCTTTTTCCTTTTTTCACCACTTAGTTGCCCTTTTTCCTTTTTTCACCACTCTGTTGCCCTTTTGCCTTTTTTCACCACTCTGTTGCCCTTTTGCCTTTTTTCACCACTCTGTTGCCCTTTTTCCTTTTTTCACCACTCTGTTGCCCTTTTGCCTTTTTTCTACCAAGTGCATAATCACCTAAAGTGTCACTGATCCGATATCCCTCTCTGGCCTGGTGAGGACTGCCTGAGCTGGGCCTGGTGAAAAAATGTGTTTGTCCCCGCCCAAATCAATAAAAAAAGAACAGTGCTGAAAACTGCATTGATCAAGTCTGAAATATTGATGAGTGATAAGATGTTATATGGTAGACGAAGGGGCTCAGGGAATATGATTGTCTGCGTGGAAGCCCTTAGATATCCTTCAGTAGAGAACACACTGGGGGCAAAGTGCTTTAGTGTTCATCCATTTTTCAGTCAAAACACAGAGCTTTGAGTATGTGCGGGAAAATAAAGGAAAATAAGTATGGTAGCATGTCCAGATATCCGCTGTATGGCGTTTCTGTGGCTTTTCTCACAAGTCACCTTTTTCTTTGGGCTTCGTTTTCCTTAAGACTCTCAGAGTGACAGTTTTTTTTTCAGAAAATGTGGCAGCTACTTCAATGGTTCCTACTTTGGTTTCAAATTAATTTCAAACAATTTATATTGGTCTTATCAATCAATCAATCAAATTTATGCAGCCCTTTTTACAACAAAGTTGTCACATAGTGCTTTTACAAACACCCAGCCTGAACCTGACAGAGCACACATCAACAAGTTGATACACAGCGGCTAGAAAAAAACTCCCTGGTGGTTCAAATTTGAGAAAAAAACTTGTGAGGAACCAGGCTCTGAGTAGTGGCCAGTCCTTCTCTGGCTGTGCTGGGTGAACATATAATACTTTAAAATGCAGAGAGTCTTACAAAATATTCCAGGGCAAATACATGACCAGTCAGAGGGACAACCAGGTGGGTTGAGGGATGAGCAGATTGAAAGCTGAAACTGTCAGGTAGCATCAGCTGCTTGACCTGCAACACAAACAGAGGGGCCTTAGGAGGGGTCAGCTACATGTCATTAGGAGGGGTCTGCTACATGTCATTAGGAGGGGGTCTGCTACATGTCATTAGGAGGGGTCTGCTACATGTCATTAGGAGGAGGGGTCTGCTACATGTCATTAGGAGGGGTCTGCTACATGTCATTAGGAGGAGGGGTCTGCTACATGTCATTAGGAGGGGTCTGCTACATGTCATTAGGAGGGGTCCGGTACATGTCATTAGGAGGGGTCTGCTACATGTCATTAGGAGGGGTCTGCTACATGTCATTAGGAGGGGTCTGCTACATGTCATTAGGAGGGGTCTGCTACATGTCATTAGGAGGAGGGGTCTGCTACATGTCATTAGGAGGGGTCTGCTACATGTCATTAGGAGGGGTCTGCTACATGTCATTAGGGCGGGTCTGCTACATGTCAGTAGGAGGGGTCTGCTACATGTCATTAGGAGGGGTCTGCTACATGTCATTAGGACGGGTCTGCTACATGTCATTAGGGCCAGTCCATCCCTCAGTGTAGTCAGTAGACACATGTCCTCCTTAATGGAAACAGAAACAGGACACAGGTAAAGGTTAGACACCCTAGTTCCCCATGTCGCCGGGACAATAGTATAGCAGTATAAATCTTGAAACTGAGACAGGTGGGTCCAGTGAAACTGTGGCCCTGAAGGGGTAAACCCGGACAGGAAGCAACAAGCGGGAAAACATCTACCCACAAAGATACAATTAGAAGGGCAGTATCTTTTGTTATCTTAGGTTAGGCGTAGGCATGTATTATACTATTTAAGGATGCTCAAACTTTTACGGCTGCACGGTCGAGAGCATTCTAACCGACTGTGCCACAGACTGGTACTACCAACGGTTGCTCTGCGGCCGACCGGAAGTCCCTGCAGCGGGTGGTGAAAATGCTGGTGTTGAACTGAATACCTGCACATTTACTTATTCATGTCAATTGCACATCCTCACACTGTACTCCATTTCCTTTGGCACTGCTCTTCTGTACTTCTGGTTGGATGCAAACTGCATTTCGTTGTACTGTACGTGTACTGTCCAATGACAAAAAAGTTTAATCTAATCTAATGTATGGGTGAGGTAGTTCCGCGGGATATATAGGAGCAAGTCGATGTAGAGCTTTATACATTAACAGTAGAACTTTAAAGTCTGCCCTAGTCTTAACAGGCAGCCAATGTAAAGAGGCGAAAAACCGGGGCAATGTGGGGAAATTGTTTGGTTGTAGTTAAGATTCTGGCAGTCATATTTAGTACTAATTGGAGTTTATTTAATTGGCATCATTATTTAATAAATAGTTTCAGATTTTTTGAATATTCCAAAGATGGAAAAATGCTGTCAAAAGAGAGATCCGGGTCGAGTGTCACGGTTGCCAAGGGTTCTCACAGTTTTTTGTGATACACCTATACATTTGTTTAGGTTCAACATTAGATCTGTCGACAAGTCTCTTTGTTTCTTAGGTCCTTAAGCTAGCATTTAATTTCTTTCTGAATTTTTGAGAGCAGAGTTTTTTGTCATCCACTTTGTTATGTCTAAAACACATCATTCCATAGTAGTAGTTTCATTAATATATGCAGCATAACAGTGAAAATTGACATTATGGTGTCAGATGACATCACCCAGAGGCAGCATATATAGTAAGAATAAAAGTGGTCCTAAAACTGATACTTGAGGAACACCAACACCTAAAGTCTATCTGATAAATAAGATCTAAACCAGTCGTGAACATGTCCTAGTAGCCCAACATGGTTCTACAATCTCTCCAAGAAAAGGGAGTGATCAATAGCATCAAAGGCAGCACTAAGATCAAGAAGCAATAGGAAAGATTCAGAACCTTTATCCGAAGCCAATAAAAGGTAATGTACCACCTTAACAAGTCCAGTCTCAGTGCTATGATTGGGTCTGAAAGCGGACTGGAGCTTATCATAAATATTATCTGTCTTCTGTTAGACAGCAAGTTGTAGTGAGGGCTGTGCCCAGGGGCTGACACTATGTTTTCTTCCTTGTGGCACAGGCACTGTTTTGTCCCTGTCTACACTTTCATGAGTCTTCCCTGACATGGGCGCCTGTAACCGAGTGATAGTTCTCCTTCAGGTTAAAAGTGCAATGACTACAATGAAGAAACATAATGATAGTTTATGAAACGTATTCATACTTCTGGTGGAGAGATGAGTAGCACGGCTTGTCCAAATCGAGTCTCGGGAAGGTCCCAGGTGACAAGACAGATGATGATAGCTTGTTGGTCAAACAGAATCTAAGATATTTTATAACTACAAACAGAAAACTAAAGATAGGTAGGCAACAGGAGCCGCGTGCCGCGCGTTGACTGGAAGCAAACAGGAAAACATTTTCAAAATAATGTCATCTTCTACATTTTGAATTTCAGTGTTTAAGAATCAAATATATATAATTTTATTGTTTTCAATTCAGTCAAACCATATTTAGTTTTTCTAAATATGTTGTTTTAATAAAAAAATAAAAACACGCTCGTCATTGAATTGTTACCAGAATACTCATGTCACCAGCTTCGGGGAATAAGGACAATTGCCCCAAACTGGATTGTGTTTTTAAGGATTTGCGTGCATACTTTTCTTCACAGAGTTAAGAAGCTATTTGGGGCATCACTGAACACACCTCTTTAACATGCACACACACACACACACACACACACACACACACACACAGGTGACGGATCCAGTTGCTAGTCTTTCATCATGGCAACGGATTCAGAAATGTGTATGTTATTAAACAGTGTAGATTCACTTTTAAAATCACCTTTTGAAAGGCTGACCCTTCGGGACAAATGGAAATGAAGCGGATGGTATCTGACCAACCGGATATTTTTGTTTAACATGCTTCAAAGGACTGGGGGAAACATTACACACATTACTTCTCGTGGTATGATAAAAACACTATGTGGGTGCCCAACTCGAAATAACGTTATTTTATTTTCCCTGCCTCCTGTTCCGTAAAACTACAAGTGGACTACATGGGGACAATTTGGGACTAAAACCGGTATCTGCGACTTACAGAACTTGAACTTGGTCAGCCAATCACGGTCCGCTACTGAATTCAGTAATGGGTCAGAATTGGTCAGGCATCTGCATGCTTTAGAAAGGCACTGTTTTTACATTACAAAATGTTTCTGGCCTCATTGCAACGTACTATGAACAGGCCTTCATACTACAATGATCCGCTGAAAATTGTATTCACACTGCAAAATGCTGTGTTACATTAAATATCCTCTATCCATTTGAGGGAGGTATGAACTGACAGTTAAAAATTGAAAGGGAAATGTAGAATCCCTGTCGTGGGCCGGAAATGGTTACCCAGTTTACAGGCTGAGAGTAGGCCTTGGCGTGAAAATAGGAAGTGCCAACATGTGGTGTGATTGTAGTATAACGTTTGTGTATTTGCCAGGGCATATGTACGTAAGTGTAGGCCTACGCATGTGTACCTGGTGATTTGTAATCCAGGGTAGACAGTAAGTGTAGGCCTACGCATGTGTACCTGGTGATTTGTAATCCAGGGTAGACAGTAAGTGTAGGCCTACGCATGTGTACCAGGTGATTTGTAATCCAGGGTAGACAGTAAGTGTAGGCCTACGCATGTGTACCAGGTGATTTGTAATCCAGGGTAGACAGTAAGTGTAGGCCTACGCATGTGTACCTGGTGATTTGTAATCCAGGGTAGACAGTAAGTGTAGGCCTACGCATGTGTACCAGGTGATTTGTAATCCAGGGTAGACAGTAAGTGTAGGCCTACGCATGTGTACCTGGTGATTTGTAATCCAGGGTAGACAGTAAGTGTAGGCCTACGCATGTGTACCAGGTGATTTGTAATCCAGGGTAGACAGTAAGTGTAGGCCTACGCATGTGTACCTGGTGATTTGTAATCCAGGGTAGACAGTAAGTGTACAGAGACTGTGGCAAGCGTGCGATGCTGAGCGGTGTTCTCCGCTGTCGTGTTCGGTTCCACTTGGTTCCACTCAGCTAGAGCAGATGAGTTTTAACACACTCAAGCATGAGCTAATTAAAAATCCACAATGCTTCGCTGCTGCCGCGATCAATATGCTTAATTCATTCATCTATACATCAGCACAACAGGCGCAGCGCAATCCATAAAATAGTTCGCTGCTCTCAAAACTCACTGCAATCTAGTCATATGAATAGGGGAAAACAACTTTTGAATGTATTTTCTCTTTTTCTTATACATTATTCATATTTCCTTCATGGTAATTGTGATTGTGATTATAGGAAAGCACAGAAGCAGATATTTTTGCTGCATTAAATAAATGATAAACAGCCTTCACAGTCTCTCGTTTTTATCGTGTCCCTTAGGAAGGTTTTTACTTTCATTCCGTTGCTTTTCATTTCAGATGTTTCATTTTTATTCCTGTCATAATTGTGATTCAGCTTAACCAGGACAACTGTGCAAATGAACTGAAATTGCACCTGTGATTAAGAATAGGCCAGAGAGGAAGTTCTTCGCGTTCTTCTCCCTAATTCAATCAACCATGAGAGAACGCACGTAACTAGGGGGATATGATTATTCTCTGCCATACGGAATGTTCTCTGCCCCCCGCAATAAATTCACACTTCCGGAACTGAGATTTTTAATGCGAGTTCTTGTCCTTGGGAATGTGTAAATTTGTAAATGCGTATTGGAAAGGGGAAACCTATGCTATTGATATCATTAGCTTCGTTGACCTTAATCATGTTAGATATTACTTCAAACAGTATCAGAGCTTTTACAATGCTATTGATTTCTCAATAGCAAAGGCATTTGTGTACAGGACGATTCGGTAATAATAAAATAAAATATTTCAAGCGTCTTAGACTTAAAACGGTATATAATAGTAAAAAGGAACTATACATTTTCAAACACAGGATCTACCCATATTCTAGCCCTCAAGTATCTTTTAACCTGTACCAAACACGGCATAATCTATGAGAAACGAATCAATGGAGATACTTCTCTGGTCAGTAGCGGGTCGAAAATAATAGTCCCGATCGGCCCCCCACAGATCTATTGCAGCTAGAACAGTGTAATTAGTAGAATAACCAGTACAGAGGTCCATACAATGGTTTTGCTAATACTAGGCTAGCCTCCAGCCTCTGACTACAAGCCGGTAACTTGCAAGTGAGCCTGTTTTTTTTTTAAGAATGGAAAACGAGGAACTTGACCACGACCCAACTCCAAATGGCATTTTTTCTTGTCCTCCTCTCGGGCCAAACTCCCTCCTTTATTCCACGCTCTTTATTTAAAAACCCAACATGGGTAATTTGAAACAGTCCCGGTGTAAGAACCCTATCTTCCCAGAGGCCAGATAATAACAAACCCAATTATAACTAGTCTGCTTTCTCTCTCTCTCTCTCTCTCTCTCTCTTTCTATCTCTTCCTCTCTCATTCTCACTCTCTCTCTTTTTCTCTCTCTTTCTCTCTTTTTCTGTCTTTTTCTTTCTCTCTTTCTCTCTCTCTTTCTCTCTCTCTTTCTCTCTCTCTTTCTCTCTATCTTTCTCTCGCTTTCTCTCGTTGCCGGCCCTACCGAATTATATAATAAAAAATCCTAGTCAGTGATTAAGAGATCGGATCAGGTAACAGGAAGAAAACGAGTAGGCTTTATCCTCAAATGTCACAGAAATTTGCCACCCAGTTTTTACACTTTCAGGTCAAAAAGGGTTTCTTTGGTTGACTCCAAAGATGATATGTGGTGACGTGAATCAAGGAAAATATGAAGGATTAGAGGCAGTAAGGAATAGAGTTAGGGTTAGTAGAGTTAGGGTTAGTAGAGTTAGGGTTAGTAGAGTTAGGGTTAGTAGAGTTAGGGTTAGTAGAGATAGGGTTAGTAGAGATAGGGTTAGTAGAGATAGGGTTAGTAGAGATAGGGTTAGTAGAGTTAGGGTTAGTAGAGATAGGGTTAGTAGAGATAGGGTTAGTAGAGATAGGGTTAGTAGAGTTTGGGTAAGTAGAGTTAGGGTTAGTAGAGTTAGGGTTAGTAGAGTTAGGGTTAGTAGAGTTAGGGTTAGTAGAGATAGGGTTAGTAGAGATAGGGTTAGTAGAGTTAGGGTTAGTAGAGTTAGGGTTAGTAGAGTTAGGGTTAGTAGAGTTAGGGTTAGTAGAGTTAGGGTTAGTAGAGATAGGGTTAGTAGAGATAGGTTTAGTAGAGATAGGTTTAGTAGAGTTAGGGTTAGTAGAGTTAGGGTTAGTAGAGTTAGGGTTAGTAGAGATATGGTTAGTAGAGTTACGGTTAGTAGAGTTTGGGTTAGTAGAGATAGGTTAGTATGGCTAGTTTGGTTCTGGGTGGGCTTGTAGGTTGGTTGGACTTGGGTACAAAAAGGCCACTGAATGGTGTCAATTGTAACGTTCGGTGATGTGAAGCCACACATGGCTGTTTAGACCATCATTAATGTTTTCTCGCTGACACACATTGTGAACACACACACACATTGTGAACACACACACACACATTGTGAACACACACACACACATTGTGAACACACACACACATTTGTACAAACATGCAGGATAAACACAAACACCAGACCTGCTGTGTCCTGTTTAACTTCATCAGCTTATTCTGACTGGCCCCTAAGACCACCCCAAATCTTCCTTTACACGCGCGCACGCACACTCACACACACACACACACTTTGAACTTCCCCTTTAATGCCGGTTGGGAGGAGGGGTGGCAGGACCATTTACTAAATTAAATCCCAATCAATGAGCACCTCAGCATGTCAACCACAACCCCCCTCAGAAACCCCTTCACAATCTGGCCACAGCCCCTAAACCCAGCCTCCTGTACCCCTAAACCCAGTTACTTGTACCCCTAAACCCAGCTTCTTGTACCCCTAAACCCAGTTTCTTGTACCCCTAAACCCAGCTTCTTGTACCCCTAAACCCAGCTTCTTGTACCCCTAAACCCAGCCTCTTGTACCCCTAAACCCAGCCTCTTGTACCCCTAAACCCAGCCTCTTGTACCCCTAAACCCAGCCTCTTGTACCCCTAAACCCCTGACATGGTCCTGACAAATACAATTTATTTAACATTTTAATTATCCAATATTGTCAAGGATTGTTATTTTGACCATTCAACTTGTCCTTTAGTTTATCACTCAAAATAAACCCTGAAAAGCCTGTTTGAGAAACTGGCTATTGGTGATCGGTTGGTTATCATTTTAAAGTGTTCGGGTTTGTATATAATAAATATATACAGTACATCTGTGAATGTCTTTAACAAACACACTCTCTGCCTATCTGTCTCGTTCACTGTCTCTCACTCACACCCACCACCTGCTGAAGGAAGTGAAATGAAGGCCCAGTGATTGAAGGCCTAGTGAAATGAAGGCCCAGTGATTGAAGGCCTAGTGAAATGAAGGCCCAGTGATTGAAGGCCTAGTGAAATGAAGGCCCAGTGATTGAAGGCCTAGTAAAATTAAGGCCCAGTGATTGAAGGCCTAGTGAAATGAAGGCCCAGTGATTGCCCTGCTACTGCTGCCTGGGCTGGAGTGGAACAATTAGGACCAAGTTTACCCTTTGATCACGTGGTTCATGTGAACTCGACAGCTGACCATATGTCCCGAATAACAAGGAAGACAATGGCCCTTTGAAAGTTGCTTATGCTCAGAATATGTGTGTGTGTGTGTGTGTGTGTGTGTGTGTGTGTGTGTGTGTGTGTGTGTGTGTGTGTGTGTGTGTGTGTGTGTGTGTGTGCGTGTGCGTGTGCGTGTGCGTGTGTTTAGAAACATGCTGCTGTCAATTGGCTTAATTGGTCTGAGAACACCTTTCGACATCTTTCGCATTTCTGTCCGACTTTTATGTGTGTTCTGTTTGTCAGGCCCATATGTGTGTTCTGTTTGTGAGGCCCATATGCCCGCTGTCATTTGACTCAGAGAAAGGGTCTGTGTTCCACATGGTATCCTATTAAAGTCTATGTAGTGCACTGTCCACTAGTCGGTTTTCGCCGGTGGAATTGGCAATAATGCGTTAGTCTGTTTGTTTTCTATTTTTCACTGCAATTCAAGGGAACATTTTATAACAAATGGACAAATTGATGAAATGATGGTGAATCATTACAACCAAAGTTAAAAGGAACCGTTTACGTGGTCAGTTTCAAAAGAAAGGTTGGTGAAAATTGTGCCATTTTGAAACACTTTTGTTTACCTCCCTTTACAAGTTGTTCTTTTTGATAAAGATGAAAAATTATTAAGAACCAGTTATTTGTTCAATAACCTGCTGTATAAAATACACATGATAAAGTAACGCCAAGGTGTTTAATCGCATGCTGTTTTTGCATCTATTAGATGGGAAATGAAACTGGAAGTGTGTTTCAGAACCTATCCTTGGTGTATCAAGTATTAAATAATCTTGTGTTCCCCTGCTATAATTAATTGATTGCTATTGTTGGTATACTACAGATCTGTCTTGGGATAGTCCACAATAGGTTTTTTGGACTTTTTGATGGTAAGGCGTGTGACATCAGCACTCCAGGACAATGAAACACCATCAAATTACTGTTTTGTTTACTTCATTATATATTATCATTGAGGTCAGTATGGCTGGGCTTGTTATTCCCGTGCTTGGAGAATCCCTTTGGGCTGGAGGTGGGTGCTTGGCCATGCTGGAGGTGGGTGCTTGGCCCTGATGGAGGTGGGTGCTTGGCCCTGCTGGAGGTGGGTGCTTGGCCCTGATGGAGGTGGGTGCTTGGCCCTGATGGAGGTGGGTGCTTGGCCCTGATGGAGGTGGGTGCTTGGCCCTGATGGAGGTGGGTGCTTGGCCCTGATGGAGGTGGGTGCTTGGCCCTGCTGGAGGTGGGTGCTTGGCCCTGCTGGAGGTGGGTGCTTGGCCCTGCTGGAGGTGGGTGCTTGGCCCTGCTGGAGGTGGGTGCTTGGCCCTGCTGGAGGTGTGAACCCATTCATAATCGCAGAGACTATCAGTAGTTATATTTTAGTACTTATTTAATCATTATTAATACTCTACCCCGCCTTTCGTGTGTTTGTTGTCATTGTGCTGTCATTGAGTCTTTGTCTGCACTAAAAGGTTAAACTTTGAAGTGATTTGCTGGACATTTCTGCGAAGGTGCTTTATAATTGAACCAGAGGGCTTCTCTTGTATAACACACAGAGATCCATCTCAACTTTTGATATAACCATTTCTCAACTATTGACGTTTATTTATCCTGTTCAAATGTTGGATTCTGAAAATGTTAGCAATGTCTGATTCTAATGGGATTACCTTGTTGACACAAAGACACAAACAAACAAACACAGTCTCCCCAAAGCTGAGGGGGAGAAAACAGTTCCTGTGGAGTTGCAGCAGGGGGAGCACCTCCTCTATTGTTCCAACCTGACAGGCTACAGGCCTAAGGTAATGAGCTGCTGGGGGTTGACACACACACACGCAAACAAACAAACAAACAAACAGAAACAGGGAGATCACACCGTGTTGGATGGAAATGTAAACAACCTAATTGTCTAAACTCAACGGTGATGAACAAACGTCAGCAGTCAATGGAAGTCAGCGAGGATTTATTGTCCAAGCAACAGACATGCCACCAGAGTGTCCTCACACGCACCCACACACACTCTCCGTTGTCTCAGTTTGCTGAGAATGCCAGTCGATCCAGAGCGTATTTTCGTTGTAGACAAATCAAAATAGTCAGTCTCTTAGCTGACGGACAATGAGGAAGAAGCCCTTTCTAATGTGTGTGAGCAGGACAGTGTGACTGTGTCTGCGTTTGAACAGGGCAGTGTGACTGTGTCTGCGTGTGAACAGGACAGTCTGACTGTGTCTGCGTGTGAACAGGGGAGTGTGACTGTGTCTGCGTGTGAACAGGACAGTGTGACTGTGTCTGCGTGTGAACAGGGCAGTGTGACTGTGTCTGCGTGTGAACAGGACAGTGTGACTGTGTCTGCGTGTGAACAGGGCAGTGTGACTGTGTCTGCGTGTGAACAGGGCAGTGTGACTGTGTCTGCGTGTGAGCAGGGCAGTGTGATTGTGTCTGCGTGTGAACAGGGCAGTGTGACTGTGTCTGCGTGTGAACAGGGCAGTGTGACTGTGTCTGCGTGTGAACAGAACAGTGTGACTGTGTCTGCGTGTGAACAGGGCAGTGTGACTGTGTCTGTGTGTGAACAGGGCAGTGTGACTGTGTCTGAGTGTGAACAGGACAGTGTGACTGTGTCTGCGTGTGAACAGGGCAGTGTGACTGTGTCTGCGTGTGAACAGGGCAGTGTGACTGTGTCTGCGTGTGAGCAGGGCAGTGTGACTGTGTCTGCGTGTGAACAGGGCAGTGTGACTGTGTCTGCGTGTGAGCAGAACAGTGTGACTGTGTCTGCGTGTGTACAGGGCAGTGTGACTGTGTCTGCGTGTGAACAGGGCAGTGTGACTGTGTCTGCGTGTGAACAGGGCAGTGTGACTGTGTCTGCGTGTAAGCAGAACAGTGTGACTGTGTCTGCGTGTGAACAGGGCAGTGTGACTGTGTCTGTGTGTGAACAGAACAGTGTGAATGTGTCTGCGTGTGAACAGGGCAGTGTGACTGTGTCTGCGTGTGAACAGAACAGTGTTACTTTGTCTGCGTGTGAACAGGGCAGCTGGAACGTGTCTCAGAAGCACTAGGGGCCGACTCTAAAACTGTCCTCTAAAACCTGAGAGTCTTTACAGCTCCTCACTGTGACCACCAACAAGTTTATCTGTCTCTTTCTCTCCTCCAGCCCCTCTGACCCACACACACACACACACACACACACACACTCACACACCTACACACACACACACACACACACACACACACACACACACAGGCATACTCTCAGAAGAACACACACAAACAATCTCTCTACAGCTGTATTGATGTAATACCTGCCTCTCTCGGACAGACACGTAGTAGAAACAAACTTCTGAATCAATTCAATATCTGCCTCTGTGTTTTTCTTCTTCCTCCACTCTCTCTTATCAACTCCCCGGTTCACCTTTCTTATCTAACATACTACCCTTGGAAAGCCATAGCCTTGGCATCCAATCGCTTTGAATCGATAAAGATTGATCAAAGATTCAGATCATCAATCAGATTTTCGTACATGAGCCAATCATTGTCAATCGTAGTTTTTTGGGAGACAACGCACTGAGGGACTTGTAGGGAAATTGGCAGAGACAGACATTTCCCTTCATTAGCTTGTCTGCCCCAGTATGGGCTTGTTAAACTCTAATGTGCTCCAGATCACAAGTGTGTTTGTGTGTGTTCCTGCATGCGTGTACGTGTACACTTGCGTGTGTTTGTCTTTTGGTGTGTCCCCGTTTCATTGTGTCTCTTTGTTCCTCTAAACCAGCAGTTATGTGAGGACACTCATGTTTAATGGCCACTCAGGCAGGCCGTGTTAAACCTTGCCAAATGCTCACTATTAAGGTCCTCTACCCTCAAAATGGTGACGGAGGAATGGCGGATAAAGGATTGTTTTCATTCAAAAGATCTCTGTTTTGTACTCAGTTCAGAGTTGAGTGGAGTAGTGTTAAGAGGGTTTAATAAATCACTTCACCTTGAGTACTTTGACTTTGACAACCAATCAATCTTTGACAACCAATGGGTTCTCTGCAAAATTAAAAATGTTTTTACAGTTTAATTGAGACATTGTTATGTCAACTTGGCAAAACTGAAACGGCTAAACTTGATGCTTTTGGTCAAACTACACAATGACCTCTCACCACACAACATTTTCTCACCACACAACAATCTCTCACCACACAACAATCTCTCACCACACAACAATCTCTTACCACAAAACAGTCTCTCATCACACAACAATCTCTCACAACACAACAATCGCTTAACACAAAACAATCTCTCACCACACAACAATCTCTCACCACACAACAATCTCTCACCACACAATGACCTCTTACTATGCAACAACCTTTCATTATACAACACTGTTATACCACAAAACAACCTCTCATTACACAACCACCCGTCAACACACAGTGAACTCTCACTGTCCAACAACCTCTCACTTCACAATAACGTCTAAGAACACATCAACATCTGGCTAAACAATGACCTCTCATTAAACGATAACTTCTCACTAAACGATAACCTCTCACTAAAAGATAACCTCTCACTAAACTATCACATCTCGATAAACAATTACCTCTCATTAAATGATAACATCTCACTAAATGATAACATCTCATCAAACGATAACCTCTCACTAAATGATAACATCTGACTAAACGATAACCTCTCACTAAATAATAACCTCTCACTAAATAATAACCTCTTACTAAACGATAACTTCTTAAAAATGTAATGTTAATTATTTGTTATGTTTAGAGCAACATTTATGAAAGACTTAAAACAACAAAAAGCAAGTTCCTGTCTCTAGCATTACATATTTTTTGCCCAGACACTCTTAATAAACCTGGGATCCACTTGATCTTCATCATCATCTTTTTAGCACAGCAGAAGTCTTCTTTTATTAATGTGGTAACACTTTTTTAATTGTTTCACAAAATGTTCACACTCTTAACAGTTACCACATAACTCATTTAAAGACTCCAAACTATTGGATTAACTGTGTTGAACAAAAAGAAAAGATCTATTCACAGCTGAAGTATTTGCATAATTATAAATTGCAGCACAACTGTAAAGCTGTACCATTCTGGATGTCAGAATATGTCTAGCTGCTTTATGAAGGTCTTTACATGTCAACGAGGATACAATGAATGAAGATTTTTCTTAGCATGGCAAAAAAGTGTAAAAGTTCAGGTGCAGAGTGCAGCAGGGTGTGTTATCTCTAGTAAAAGAAACTTTGGAGACAGTAATACAATTCATGCTGTGATGAGCTTGCTTGTTTTTGTCACATACTATAACTACGTAAGGTGTAAACAAATGGCACAGGCATATTGGCACAATTACTCTGGTTGAACTGGTTTATAATAATCACTGTGTTTTGTTGTTCATGGTGTGGTAATTGATTGAAAAAAAAATATTCAACACAAGTTGTGATGTTTTCGATGGAAATATATGCTTTTGTTGCAGGTATTTAACGTTTTGTGAGAGTAGACATTTTGCAAACAAAATGTGTCATTTTGTGTGTTAACTGTTTTGATAATGTTATGTCAGAGTGGACGAATGTATTGAGTCCCAACATGTGTGTTACACCTTCTTGTTGTGTCATAAGTGAACATACCATCTTGATGAAGTGCGTGAACCACAGTGGAATTGTGGTCTCAAAGCCGCATTGCCGCAGTAATAGTAGCACTAATAGTAGCAGTAACAGTAGCACTAATAGTAGCAGTAATAGTAGGAGTAATTGTAGCAGTAATAGTAGCACTAATAGTAGCACTAATAGTAGCAGATATAGTAGCACTAATAGTAGGAGTAATTGTAGCAGTATTAGTAGCAGTACTATTAGCACTAATGGTAGCAGATATAGTAGCACTAATAGTAGCAGTTACAGTAGCACTAATATTAGCACTAATAGTAGCAGTAACAGTAGCACTAATATTAGCACTAATAGTAGCAGTAACAGTAGCAATAATAGTAGCAGTAACAGTAGCAATAATAGTAGCAGTAATAGTAGCAGTAATTGTAGCAGTAATATTAGCACTAATAGTAGTAGTAATTGTAGCAGTAATATTAGCAGTAAAATTAGCAGTAATAGTAGCAGTAATAGTAGCAGTAACAGTAGCACTAATAGTAGCAGTAAAAGTAGCACTAATAGTACCAGTAATAGTAGCACTAATAGTAGCACTAATAGTAGCAGTAATAGTTGCACTAATAGTAGCACTAATAGTAGTAGTAATAGTAGAAGTAATATTAGCACTAATAGTAGCAGTTATAGTAGCACTAATAGTAGCAGTAATAGTTGCACTAATAGTAGCACTAATAGTAGTAGTAATAGTAGAAGTAATATTAGCACTAATAGTAGCAGTTATAGTAGCACTAATAGTAGCAGTAACAGTAGCACTAATATTAGCACTAATAGTAGCAGTAATATTAGCAATAATAGTAGCAGTAATTGTAGCAGTAATATTAGCAGTAATAGTAGTAGTAATTGTAGCACTAATAGTAGCAGTAACAGTAGCAATAATAGTAGCAGTAATAGTAGCAGTAATTGTAGCAGTAATATTAGCAGTAATATTAGCAGTAATTGTAGTAGTAATATTAGCAGTAAAATTAGCAGTAACAGTAGCACTAATAGTAGCAGTAACAGTAGCAGTAATAGTAGCAGTAATAGTAGCAGTAATATTAGCAGTAATAGTAGCAGTAATAATAGCAGTAATATTAGCAGTAATATTAGCAGTAATATTAGCAGTAATTGTAGCAGTAATATTAGCAGTAATAGTAGCAGTAATAGTAGCACTAATAGTAGCAGTAATAGTAGCAGTAATAGTAGCAGTAATAGTAGCAGTAATATTAGCAGTAATAGTAGCAGTAATATTAGCAGTAATAGTAGCAGTTATGGTAGCACTAATAGTAGTAGTAATAGTAGCAGTAATAGTAGCAGTAATATTAGCAGTAATAGTAGCAGCAATAGTAGCAGTAATATTAGCAGTAATATTAGCAGTAATATTAGCAGTAATAGTAGCAGTAATAGTAGCAGTAATATTAGCAGTAATATTAGCAGTAATAGTAGCAGTAATAGTAGCAGTAATATTAGCAGTAATAGTAGCAGTAATAGTAGCAGTAATAGTAGCAGTAATATTAGCAGTAATATTAGCAGTAATATTAGCAGTAATAGTAGCAGTAATAGTAGCAGTAATATTAGCAGTAATAGTAGCAGTAATAGTAGCAGTAATATTAGCAGTAATAGTAGCAGTAATATTAGCAGTAATAGTAGCAGTAATAGTAGCAGTAATAGTAGCAGTAATATTAGCAGTAATAGTAGCAGTAATATTAGCTGTAATAGTAGCAGTAATAGTAGCAGTAATAGTAGCAGTAATATTAGCAGTAATAGTAGCAGTAATATGTCCCAACTGGGCGCCAGTCCTAGTCTGCGGACTCTGATTTTGTCTTACCTGAGTGAGCCTACGGAAGTTATGGCTGAAGATGCATCAGGTGAGAGGTAGGGAGCAGGGAAGGTTTGGAGAGGACACATTTTACAAACTGCATCTGTCCATTTTTCTCCCCCTAAATGACAGACGGAAGCCATTTGCCATCTGTAATGTCTGCATGCACGTAGTGGTCAGCCTGACTAAGATACATGTCTCACCTGGGCCGGCCCACCTAAACAAGGCCATCAAAATGACCTTGGCTTTCCTTCCCCATCAATTTTGTCCCGCTTCCTCTCTATTTTTCCATCTCCCATGGCTTGTCACGTGTCAGCGGGTGTGTGTGCGTGTGTTTGTATACGTGTGTGTGCGTGTGCGTGTGTAAGGTCGCCCATGGCTTCGGAAGTGTGTGTATAAGGACTAGTGAAGGTGACATCTTGAGCCTCGTGCCGAGATAATGAAGGCTTTAACTTTACAACTGAAGCATATCAGATGGCCACACTGCCCCCATCCCCCCCCACACACACACACACACACACAGTGAACAAGAGCAGTTAGGATGGATGCCACTCTCCATTTCATGCTCGCTGAGCGATCTCTGCTGTCAGAATGCAAAGAGCTTCATCGTCAGTATCTCTTGCTAACAGTACTTCATTCCCTTTACTGTATTAGCACACTACAACTAGTCCTCTTTAGCTCAGTTGTTAGCGCATTGTGCTTGCAAAGGCAGAGTTTTGTGTTCAATTCCCAAAGGTACTTATTATGAAAGTCTATTAACACGTACAATTGTAAGATGCTCTGGATAGGAATGTCTGCTAAATCAGTAACTTGTACTCTGTAAGCAATATACTATTTATAATTACTACCTGTTTTGGTCTTATACACTGGAGGGGGTATTTATAAAATGTTTAATCTTAAGTAAAGTCATTTAGGATAGTGAAATTCTTATATTGCGATCTTGGTTGCAAATAGAGTGCATTCAATGACTGTCTGTCACCCATAGACAATGCCACACGCTGTTTACCTTCCCTGGTGATGCTCTGCCAGACATATACTGCAGCCGTCTTCAATTCCTGTTTTTTCTGGGCTTTTTGTATTTCTGTCTTATATTTAGCGAGTAAAACACATGCAATTGGGTTCGGTATGAGTGATTGACAGTCATGAATGTATCATTTGTTGTCCCTGAAAGACGTATTGGTTGCTTTAGCAGTGTGTTTGTGGTCACTGTCCTGCTGCAAAGAGAAGACGTCTAATAGATTTCTCAGGCATTTCAGTGTATCTGAGCAGATAAGATTTTTCAGTACACCTCAAAAATCATTCTTTTGCGTTCTTCGGCAGTTACATCATCAATATCGACAAATGAGACAGTTCCAGCTGCAGCCAAAACTAATATTTTTATTCTCTTTTATTTTTCATGTGAATAGGCTGGTGTTTTTACACTTTGCAGGCAGGTCTTTGACCCTGTTCCAAGATCATGGACAGCATCACCTGTATTGACGCTTTTCTTGTTCTTGTGTTGTCAGAAACTTGCAACTGACTTCATATGTGAATCGATAGCCTGTACTTTTATCCCATCATCATTGCATGACAAAGAGCCAAAAACTAAAAACTTTTCGTCCCTGGCCAAATTTGATTTGACCAAACTGTATGCCCCATGGTTGGTTCAAGGCTTTTTGAATTATAGTATTAGGTTTATGTATCTAAAAGCCTAATTGACAGTTATGTACTAAACATGAAATACTTACAGTGTGTTCAGACTAAAATGACTGTCCTTTATTTAAAAAAAAAACATGTATTCACACTAGGAATGTAACAATAAACCCTCAATGAGCCAGAGGTATCTGGTAGGGTTCAACACATGCTGTCCTGATAAGCACATAAGCTCACTAACTATGCTGTCTTTATATCTGATGTCTAACATAGTGTTCTCCATCCAATTAGAGCATTTTTGGTGTTAGTGGAATTGTTCAAGTGATATTGTGATATGTTTTTCAGTTTCCCTCCAAAGACAGATTTTAGATTGTTATTTTCTGATTCAGTACTAGATATCAGACCAGCATTCCACTCCAAAACACCTGAAATGAGACATTGTCTTCAGACATCAGAACCCACTGGGAGAATCTGTCAGGACAGTGAACCACATAAGCATTGGGACGGTTGGGAAGGTGGCTTGCAACAATTAAGAGCTTTACACAACAAACGTATCTGCCGGCAAAATGTATGAAAATTTTAGTGTTATCAGTCTCTTATTTTGGTATGTGTTTAAAGTATTTTGGGTAAATTAGGGGTCACTCTTTCTGTGTACAGTGTCCATTTACTATAAACACAATCGCTAGGATGTGTTTTCCAACGTTGAATAGATGCAAAAGCTGCCATGTCTGCGTATCCATGTGTAAGCATATCTTACCTACTGTATATGAATAAAAATGCCCATCCCCTTCCCCCTTCCCTCCCTCAATCACAGTCTTCCAATCCTTTCTCCTTAACTCACCTTTCCCCCCCCGCATTGAGGATGGCTTATTTTGCATAATAAAAGAAAACCTGTGGAACTAATCCTTCTAAATCTCCTGCTCCATTATGTCCCATACCTTTGGGCTTGGCAGACTACAGAAATCCTTCATTTGAATAGCTAAACTGCACTAAACTGTGAGTAGGGCCTTTTAGCTGCTAATGGAATGACATCTCCATTTCCAGAGAAATACAGGAGGGAGGGGGTTAACCAACCCAGCCGAAATTCACACTATTTATTCCTATTTTTCTCCTGTCTGTCCATCTCTTTCGTCCCTTTGCTATCGACTCTGTATATTGTGATGTTTATAAAAAAGACACCTCCATATTTGTATATGATTATTATATACGTCCAATAAAACCATTTGTTGGTTTGTTCATTCATTTCTTCTCTCTCCTGTCTTCGCTCTCCTTCTTTGTTGTTCCATCTTCCTCTGAACTGCCAGAAGGAATTATGCTATATAGATCCAAAACCGTTTTAATAGCTTTCATCATAAAGGACCCTCAAGAGGATCTAGAAAGAATCAGACAACCCTTATTTTCAGCAATGTGTGCCTCACTTTCGATTCTTTCCTCCCGTTGTCCCTCTCTATCTCATTCACAAACACTTTCCCTTGTCCATCTCCTTTGCAGGCTGCCAATAGTCAAACCACCCCCAGCCCCCACAACACCACCCCACCCCTCCACAATCCCAGCACATCCCTTTCTCCCCATATCCCTCCCCACCTCTCACCTACCTGCATCGGATGCAAAGAAGTCCCTCCCACAACCTCAATTTCAAAATCACCCAATAATAGATCACTATGCACAGGAAGTCGTGACCAGGACCTCTAAGTGGTTGTGGTTCGTCTAAACCTGGGCTGCTCAATTTGGTTCCTGGTGATCCGGTGATCCGGTAGGTTTTCTCTCCACCACCAGCGTTTCATCCAGCTCATTATTAGAACAGGATTGAGCAGACCTGGTTCAAAGGGATGGGGTTAGTTTAATCTCAAACCATATGCGTGAATGTATTAAAATAAATTGGACTAGGTATTTGAATTAGCAATGACATTGGAACAAGGCCTGTCCGGGGTGGATGTTAGACAAGCCTGCCTTGTGTTGCACTTGTAATTGGCAGGGTGGCGTTTATCGTTAATGTTCAGGAATGGGTTCTCCTCATGTGCGCGTGTACTGACAAAACACATAAATAATATTTTTGTTGAAATTCATACCTAAACTTTACAGCAGACACATTTTGGTTGTTCTTTTTTTGTTTCATTTGGAGGTAACAATGCTTCAACTGTGCACTTCACGATTACCTCCATGATTATCTCCACGATTATCTCCATGATTATCTCCATGATTATCTCCATGATTATCTCCATGATTATCTCCACGATTATCTCCATGATTATCTCCACGATTATCTCCATGATTATCTCCATGATTATCTCCACGATTATCTCCATGATTATCTCCATGATTACCTCCATGATTATCTCCACGATTATCTCCACGATTACCTCCACGATTATCTCCACGATTATCTCCACGATTATCTCCACGATTATCTCCATGATTATCTCCACGATTATCTCCACGATTATCTCCATGATTATCTCCATGATTATCTCCATGATTATCTCCATGATTATCTCCATGATTATCTCCATGATTACCTCCATGATTATCTCCATGATTATCTCCACGATTATCTCCACGATTACCTCCACGATTATCTCCACGATTATCTCCACGATTATCTCCACGATTATCTCCATGATTATCTCCATGATTACCTCCATGATTACCTCCATGATTATCTCCACGATTATCTCCACGATTATCTCCACGATTATCTCCACGATTATCTCCACGATTATCTCCACGATTATCTACGATTATCTCCATGATTATCTCCACGATTACCTCCACGATTATCTCCACGATTATCTCCACGATTATCTCCACGATTATCTCCACGATTATCTCCACGATTATCTCCAGGATTATCTCCACGATTATCTCCACGATTATCTCCACGATTATCTCCACGATTATCTCCACGATTATATCCACGATTATCTCCACGATTATCTCCACGATTATCTCCAGGATTATCTCCGCGATTATCTCCACGATTATCTCCACGATTACCTCCACGATTATCTCCACGATTATCTCCACGATTATCTCCACGATTCTCTCCACGATTATCTCCACGATTATCTCCATGATTATCTCCACTGTAAATTGTTCTGGTTCTGAAGAGAATCGCAGCATCTGGAGCCGAAGTGAATCATGATACTTTGTTGAAATACGTACACACACACACACACACACATATGCACGCACACATACTTACGTGTGCACACAGCATCACACAATCAAACAATACTAAATAAATAAAACAGCGGCATCACGTAGCCGCAGATCCAACACTCATTTTTCTCTTCACTGCAGCAAACCTGAGAAATAGAAATGTTACAATAGCATTTTCAAGGGATATTTTAATTGACTTATTACACAGCTATTGACGCATCCCCCTGCCCTAAATCTGCTACTACGGCTTCGATATATTTTCAGATGTGTGTAGAGGTCGGGGGTGGCGGGTGGGGGTGATGTTTCTGAGAGTTGCAGAGGGCTGAGATAACTGAGACATCGCTCACGTTCTCCCTCGGATGGGGTGAGGGGAGTGGGGGAGGGAGGGCATAAGCTACCTCGCTGAGTTCACATGAAAACATAACATCAAAAGGACACGTAAGAATCCATGTGATCAAGCTGTATCGTACTCCGCTGTGACACGCTGCACACGCACGCACACACACACACACACACACACACACACAGACACACACACACGTAGGCAGATACACACTTTACAAGGGAAAGCATGTACACACACACAGCCCCTCTCTCAAATGCTTATATATTGGTATTCACACCAGTGTTTCTAGGGAGAACTGTTTTCTTCTGCTGCTGCTACTACTACTACTACTACTACTACTGCTGCTACTACTGTTGTTACTACTACTACTGCTGCTACTACTGTTGTTGTTACTACTACTACTACTACTACTACTACTACTACTACTACTACTACTACTACTACTACTACTGCTGCTACTGCTGCTACTGCTACTATTGCTACTACTGCTACTACTGCTGCTACTACTGTTGTTGTTGCTGCTGCTGCTGCTGCTGCTGCTGCTGCTGCTGCTGCTGCTGCTGCTGCTGCTACTGCTGCTACTGCTGCTACTGCTACTGTTGCTGCTGCTGTTACTACTGCTGCTGCTGCTGTTGTTGTTACTACTGCTGCTACTGCTGCTGCTGCTGCTGCTACTGCTGCTGCTGCTACTGCTGCTACTGCTACTATTGCTACTACTGCTACTACTGCTGCTACTACTGTTGTTGTTACTACTACTACTACTACTACTACTACTACTACTACTACTACTACTACTACTGCTGCTACTGCTGCTACTGCTACTATTGCTACTACTGCTACTACTGCTGCTACTACTGTTGTTGTTACTACTGCTGCTGCTACTACTACTGCTGCTGCTGCTGCTGCTGCTGCTGCTGCTGCTGCTACTACTACTACTTCTACTACAACTGCTGCTGCTGCTGCTGCTGCTGCTGCTGCTACTACTACAACTGATGCTGCTGCTACTGCTACTACTGCTGCTACTACTGCTGCTGCTGCTACTACTGCTGCTACTACTGCTGCTGCTGCTGCTGCTGCTGCTGCTGCTGCTGCTGCTGCTGCTGCTGCTACTACAACTGCTGCTGCTGATACTGCTACTACTGCTGCTGCTACTGCTGCTGCTGCTGCTACTGCTGCTGCTGCTGCTGCTGCTGCTGCTGCTGCTACAACTGCTGCTGCTACTACTGCTACTACTGCTGCTGCTACTACTACTACTACTTCTACTACTACTACTACTACTACTACTTTTACTACTACTACTACTACTACTTCTACTACTACTACTACTACTACTAATGGATCTATTGCCAGCCTAATTTCAAGCTGAACAAGCTGGTTGTGCGATTCGTATGTCTGGAGAGTACAGAGCTTTGACTGGGCAGAACAGGAAGTGATTTGACGTTAGAGAAATGCCTGGAGATAGGAGTAGGTGGTTCCCCTTGCAGGTCCGAAGACAAACACCTGAATGCCAGTGTCCAGTGTGCAGTAAAAACAAGACTAAATCATTTGCTAAACCAACAAATGAATAAAATAAAATAGCCTTAACGAGATGGATGCTCGGTCCTCATATTCTTCTATCATCACACTTCGCTTTCATCCCTGTTCTCTCATCCCTATCTATCAACACCCCCGTCTCCTCTCATACCCATATTCTGTCATCTCACTGGGCACAGATGCCATTTCAACGGGTTGTTTTGAGTCACATTTGGCGAGGCTGTCAAGTGACATGAATTCAACACAAAGTTAACCAATCGGATCTGCATTAGATTTATATTCAAAAATGCTTTTCATTACAAATCAAATGCTTTTTTACGTCATCAAACATTTAAAATAACATGGGAACTCGACGTACTCAAACGGTTTTTATGAGAAGATCCTTTCATTGGAACATTCCTATCTGTCATCCCTCTCTCTTTTACACTCATCCCCCCCTCTTCTGCCTCTCCCCTCGTCCCTCTCTCTTTTACACTCATCCCACCCTCTTCTGCCTCTCCCCCGTCCCTCTCTCTTTTACACTCATCCCACCCTCTTCTGCCTCTCCCCCGTCCCTCTCTCTTTTACACTCATCCCACCCTCTTCTGCCTCTCCCCTCGTCCCTCTCTCTTTTACACTCATCCCACCCTCTTCTGCCTCTCCCTCGTCCCTCTCTCTTTTACACTCATCCCACCCTCTTCTGCCTCTCCCCTCGCCCCTCTCTCTTTTACACTCATCCCACCCTCTTCTGCCTCTCCCCTCGCCCCTCTCTCTTTTACACTCATCCCACCCTCTTCTGCCTCTCCCCCGTCCCTCTCTCTTTTACACTCATCCCACCCTCTTCTGCCTCTCCCCTCGTCCCTCTCTATTTTACACTCATCCCACCCTCTTCTGCCTCTCCCTCGTCCCTCTCTCTTTTACACTCATCCCACCCTCTTCTGCCTCTCCCCCGTCCCTCTCTCTTTTACACTCATCCCACCCTCTTCTGCCTCTCCCCCGTCCCTCTCTCTTTTACACTCATCCCACCCTCTTCTGCCTCTCCCCCGTCCCTCTCTATTTTACACTCATCCCACCCTCTTCTGCCTCTCCCCTCGTCCCTCTCTCTTTTACACTCATCCCACCCTCTTCTGCCTCTCCCCTCGTCCCTCTCTCTTTTACACTCATCCCACCCTCTTCTGCCTCTCCCCTCGTCCCTCTCTCTTTTACACTCATCCCACCCTCTTCTGCCTCTCCCCTCGCCCCTCTCTCTTTTACACTCATCCCACCCTCTTCTGCCTCTCCCCCGTCCCTCTCTATTTTACACTCATCCCACCCTCTTCTGCCTCTCCCCCCCCTCTCTCTTTTACACTCATCCCACCCTCTTCTGCCTCTCCCCTCGCCCCTCTCTCTTTTACACTCATCCCACCCTCTTCTGCCTCTCCCCTCGTCCCTCTCTCTTTTACACTCATCCCACCCTCTTCTGCCTCTCCCCCGTCCCTCTCTCTTTTACACTCATCCCACCCTCTTCTGCCTCTCCCCCCCGTCCCTCTCTCTTTTACACTCATCCCACCCTCTTCTGCCTCTCCCCCGTCCCTCTCTCTTTTACACTCATCCCACCCTCTTCTGCCTCTCCCCTCGTCCCTCTCTCTTTTACACTCATCCCACCCTCTTCTGCCTCTCCCCTCGTCCCTCTCTCTTTTACACTCATCCCACCCTCTTCTGCCTCTCCCTCGTCCCTCTCTCTTTTACACTCATCCCACCCTCTTCTGCCTCTCCCCTCGTCCCTCTCTCTTTTACACTCATCCCACCCTCTTCTGCCTCTCCCTCGTCCCTCTCTATTTTACACTCATCCCACCCTCTTCTGCCTCTCCCCTCGTCCCTCTCTCTTTTACACTCATCCCACCCTCTTCTGCCTCTCCCCCGTCCCTCTCTATTTTACACTCATCCCACCCTCTTCTGCCTCTCCCCTCGCCCCTCTCTCTTTTACACTCATCCCACCCTCTTCTGCCTCTCCCCTCGCCCCTCTCTCTTTTACACTCATCCCACCCTCTTCTGCCTCTCCCCTCGCCCCTCTCTCTTTTACACTCATCCCACCCTCTTCTGCCTCTCCCCCGTCCCTCTCTTTTTACACTCATCCCACCCTCTTCTGCCTCTCCCCCTCGTCCCTCTCTATTTTACACTCATCCCACCCTCTTCTGCCTCTCCCCCGTCCCTCTCTTTTTACACTCATCCCACCCTCTTCTGCCTCTCCCCTCTATTTTACACTCATCCCACCCTCTTCTGCCTCCCTCTCTATTTTACACTCATCCCACCCTCTTCTGCCTCTCCCCCCGTCCCTCTCTCTTTTACACTCATCCCACCCTCTTCTGCCTCTCCCCCGTCCCTCTCTATTTTACACTCATCCCACCCTCTTCTGCCTCTCCCCTCCCCTCTCTCTTTTACACTCATCCCACCCTCTTCTGCCTCTCCCCGTCCCTCTCTCTTTTACACTCATCCCACCCTCTTCTGCCTCTCCCCTCGTCCCTCTCTTTTTACACTCATCCCACCCTCTTCTGCCTCTCCCCTCGTCCCTCTCTCTTTTACACTCATCCCACCCTCTTCTGCCTCTCCCCTCGCCCCTCTCTCTTTTACACTCATCCCACCCTCTTCTGCCTCTCCCCTCGCCCCTCTCTCTTTTACACTCATCCCACCCTCTTCTGCCTCTCCCCCCGTCCCTCTCTCTTTTACACTCATCCCACCCTCTTCTGCCTCTCCCCTCGTCCCTCTCTCTTTTACACTCATCCCACCCTCTTCTGCCTCTCCCCGTCCCTCTCTCTTTTACACTCATCCCACCCTCTTCTGCCTCTCCCCGTCCCTCTCTCTTTTACACTCATCCCACCCTCTTCTGCCTCTCCCCCGTCCCTCTCTCTTTTACACTCATCCCACCCTCTTCTGCCTCTCCCCTCGTCCCTCTCTCTTTTACACTCATCCCACCCTCTTCTGCCTCTCCCCTCGTCCCTCTCTCTTTTACACTCATCCCACCCTCTTCTGCCTCCCCCGTCCCTCTCTCTTTTACACTCATCCCACCCTCTTCTGCCTCTCCCCTCGTCCCTCTCTCTTTTACACTCATCCCACCCTCTTCTGCCTCTCCCCCCGTCCCTCTCTCTTTTACACTCATCCCACCCTCTTCTGCCTCTCCCCCGTCCCTCTCTCTTTTACACTCATCCCACCCTCTTCTGCCTCTCCCCTCGTCCCTCCTCCCCCGTCCCTCTCTCATTTTACACTCATCCCACCCTCTTCTGCCTCTCCCCTCGTCCCTCTCTCTTTACACTCATCCCACCCTCTTCTGCCTCTCCCCTCGTCCCTCTCTCTTTTACACTCATCCCACCCTCTTCTGCCTCTCCCCTCGTCCCTCTCTCTTTTACACTCATCCCACCCTCTTCTGCCTCTCCCCTCGTCCCTCTCTTTTTTACACTCATCCCACCCTCTTCTGCCTCTCCCCCTCGTCCCTCTCTCTTTTACACTCATCCCACCCTCTTCTGCCTCTCCCTCGTCCCTCTCTCTTTTACACTCATCCCACCCTCTTCTGCCTCTCCCCTCGTCCCTCTCTCTTTACACTCATCCCACCCTCTTCTGCCTCTCCCCTCGTCCCTCTCTCTTTTACACTCATCCCACCCTCTTCTGCCTCTCCCTCTCTTTTTACACTCATCCCACCCTCTTCTGCCTCTCCCCCGTCCCTCTCTCTTTTACACTCATCCCACCCTCTTCTGCCTCTCCCCTCGTCCCTCTCTCTTTTACACTCATCCCACCCTCTTCTGCCTCTCCCCTCGTCCCTCTCTCTTTTACACTCATCCCACCCTCTTCTGCCTCTCCCCTCGTCCCTCTCTCTTACCCTCTTCTGCCTCTCCCCTCTCCCTCTCTCTTTTACACTCATCCCACCCTCTTCTGCCTCTCCCCCTCGTCCCTCTCTATTTTACACTCATCCCACCCTCTTCTGCCTCTCCCTCGCCCTCTCTCTTTTACACTCATCCCACCCTCTTCTGCCTCTCCCCTACCTCTCTCTTTACACTCATCCCACCCTCTTCTGCCTGTCCTCTCTTTACACTCATCCCACCCTCTTCTGCCTCTCCCCGTCCTCTCTCTTTTTACACTCATCCCACCCTCTTCTGCCTCTCCCACTCATCCCACCCTCTTTACACTCATCCCACCCTCTTCTGCCTTCCCCGCCCCTCTCTCTTTTACACTCATCCCACCCTCTTCTGCCTCTCCCCCGTCCCCGTCTCTCTTTACACTCATCCCACCCTCTTCTGCCTCTCCCCGTCCCTCTCTCTTTTTCTGCCTCTCTCCCCTCCCCTCTCTCTTTACACTCATCCCACCCTCTTCTGCCTCTCCCCCCCTCGTCCCTTTTTTTACACTCATCCCACCCTCTTCTGCCTCTCCCTCGTCCCTCTCTTTTTACACTCATCCCACCCTCTTCTGCCTCTCCCCTCGTCCCTCTCTATTTTACACTCATCCCACCCTCTTCTGCCTCTCCCCGTCCCTCTCTCTTTTACACTCATCCCACCCTCTTCTGCCTCCCCCTCGTCCCCTCTCTTTTACACTCATCCCACCCTCTTCTGCCTCTCCCCTCGTCCTCTCTCTTTACACTCATCCCACCCTCTTCTGCCTCTCTCCCCCCCGTCCCTCCATCCCACACTCTCCCACCTCTGCCTCCCCTCGTCCCTCTTTTTTTACACTCATCCTACCTCTCTTCTGCCTCTCCCCTGTCCCTCTCTCTTTTTACACTCATCCCACCCTCTTCTGCCTCTCCCCTCGTCCCTGCCTCTCCCCTCGTCCTCTCTTTTTTACACTCATCCCACCCTCTTCTTCTGCCTCTCCCCGTCCTCTCTTTTTTACACTCATCCCACCCTCTTCTGCCTCTCCCCTCGTCCTCTCTCTTTACACTCATCCCACCCTCTTCTGCCTCTCCCCTCGTCCCTCTCTCTTTTACACTCATCCCACCCTCTTCTGCCTCTCCCCCCGTCCCTCTCTCTTTTACACTCATCCCACCCTCTTCTGCCTCTCCCTCGTCCCTCTCTCTTTTACACTCATCCCACCCTCTTCTGCCTCTCCCCCGTCCCTCTCTCTTTTACACTCATCCCACCCTCTTCTGCCTCTCCCCTCGTCCCTCTCTCTTTTACACTCATCCCACCCTCTTGTGCCTCTCCCCTCGTCCCTCTCTCTTTTACACTCATCCCACCCTCTTCTGCCTCTCCCCTCGTCCCTCTCTATTTTACACTCATCCCACCCTCTTCTGCCTCTCCCCCGTCCCTCTCTATTTTACACTCATCCCACCCTCTTCTGCCTCTCCCCCGTCCCTCTCTCTTTTACACTCATCCCACCCTCTTCTGCCTCTCCCCTCGTCCCTCTCTCTTTTACACTCATCCCACCCTCTTCTGCCTCTCCCCTCGTCCCTCTCTCTTTTACACTCATCCCACCCTCTTCTGCCTCTCCCCTCGTCCCTCTCTCTTTTACACTCATCCCACCCTCTTCTGCCTCTCCCCCGTCCCTCTCTCTTTTACACTCATCCCACCCTCTTCTCGTCCCTCTCATCTTTCTCATTTACTACCAACCTTCTCTCCCCTCATCTTATACCTCTCATCCCATCCTTCACTCCTCTTATCTGCTCTCATCCCAAGAGAGAAGGAAAGAAAGGGAGAGAAAGGGAGAGAGATGGAGAAAAAGAGAAGAGAGACGGAGACGAGGGAATGAAAGAGCGAGAGCGCAGATGGCCGAACACTCCAGAATCACCACTTTGAAGAGAAATCCTAAGCACACTCCACAACCATGCTCTGCAATATTGATTTCAATCATTTGGAGAGAAAAAAGGGCCTGGTTGCTATAAAATAGTCTAAATCTGAAGCCATTAAAACTGAATGGCGTATATGTCTTGTTCATGATTCGGTAGACTAGAACACCCCCACGCATGCACACAAAAACACACATTCTCTGTCTCTAAAAGTGTCGAAAATGTCATTTTGAAATGTATTTGCTGTCATGAAGGCATGCACTTATTACACAATAGGCTGTATGGCTCTAATAGTTTACCTACTTAGTTATGTACTTTCTGATTGTGCCCTTATTTCTCACTTTATTATTGCAGCATGTTTCTCTCCGATCCCGACTAGCTTTGATGTTAAGTGTCTTACACTGATTTATGCAGATATAGACTGGCTAACACTGATTTGAAATGGACTGGTTATTACTGATTTACACAGATATAAACTGAATCACATTGTTTTAAACTGGCTAACACTGATACATATTAATATAATTGGCTAACTGATTTAGACTGATATAGATGGGCTAACCATGATTCCCAATCATATAGACCTGTTAACACTGATTTAGACAGACTAAAACTGATAATAATCAAATTCAACTAAAGTCATGCAATAATATGTATGTGGTTTACCGGTGCATTTAATTAAGCTACACACCAGTTCTACTGTGGTTCCTTTGCGATTAACAGTATTCTGGTGACATGTTGATTGATGTCTGTCTACTCCATTGACAAGCATGAATAATAATGCTTGTGTCCATAATAACCTCATCACGTAGCCTAGCATACTGTATTTGCAAGCTGTTGGCTAAAATGCAAGTGCCAAGACCAAAGTGTGGACATTTGCCATTAAACGCAACAGCTTTTTGAGACAAAATTAGAGTTGGAAATGCAATGAAAAACTACTTTCTATTGATTTAGACTCACCAAAACCCATTTGGACTTACTAACACTGACTTAGACTAATTAGCACAGATTGAGACTCATTAACATTATTAGCCACTCGCTAACACTGATTATGTTTTATTAACACTGATTTGGAGACAACAACCAGATTATGAAAGAGAATAAACAACACTGATCATAGAATAAGTACTGATCTTTGATCATTTCTCAGCTGATCTCAGCTGTCAGTTCAACATTCTGTGTTCTCATTTTGGTGCCTAAATTAAACACACACATTGTACACATCAGAAATATCGTGTAAACATGGATCATGTCAAAAGACAATCCACAGGGTTAAGCTGAGGCATATGAATGCACAACGGCAGCAAAGGCTATTCCGTCTGGTTGGAACGGACAGAACTGTGGCACAAGTCACAGAACATGTTAATGACGGTTACGGGAGAAATGTGTCACAACACTCACTGCATCACAGGCTGCTGCGTATGGGTCTGTATGGGTCTGTATGGGTCTGTATGGGTCTGTATGGGTCTGTATGGGTCTGTATGGGTCTGTATGGGTCTGTATGGGTCTGTATGGGTCTGTATGGGGCTGTATGGGTCTGTATGGGTCTGTATGGAGCTGTATGGGGCTGTATATGGGGCTGTATGGAGCTGTATGGGGCTGTATATGGGGCTGTATGGGTCTGTATGGGTCTGTATGGGGCTGTATGGGTCTGTATGGGTCTGTATGGAGCTGTATGGGGCTGTATATGGGGCTGTATATGGGGCTGTATGGGGCTGTATGTGGCTGTATATGGCTGTATATGGGGCTGTGTATGGGGCTGTGTATGGGGCTGTGTATGGGGCTGTGTATGGGGCTGTGTATGGGGCTGTATATATGGGGCTGTATATATGGGGCTGTATATATGGGGCTGTATATGGGGCTGTATGTGGGGCTGTATGTGGCTGTGTATGGGGCTGTGTATGGGGCTGTGTATGGGGCTGTGTATGGGGCTGTGTATGGGGCTGTATATGGGGCTGTATATGGGGCTGTATATGGGTCTGTATATGGGTCTGTATATGGGGCTGTATATAGGGCTGTATATGGGGCTGTATATATGGGTCTGTATATATGGGTCTGTATATGGGGCTGTATATGGGACTGTATATGGGGCTGTATATGGGGCTGTATATAGGGCTGTATATATGGGGCTGTATATATGGGGCTGTATATATGGGGCTGTATATTGGGCTGTATATGGGGCTGTATATATGGGGCTGTATATGGGGCTGTATATATGGGGCTGTATATGGGGCTGTATATATGGGGCTGTATATGGGGCTGTACATGGGGCTGTACATGAGGCTGTATATATGGGGCTGTATATGGGGCTGTATATATGGGGCTGTATATATTGGGCTGTATATGGGGCTGAATATGGGGCTGTATATGGGGCTGTGTATATGGGGCTGTATATATGGGGCTGTATATATGGGGCTGTATATATGGGGCTGTATATATGGGGCTGTATATATGGGGCTGTATATATGGGGCTGTATATATGGGGCTGTATATATGGGGCTGTATATGGGGCTGTATATGGGGCTGTATATGGGGCTGTATATGGGGCTGTATATGGGGCTGTATATGGGGCTGTACATATGGGGCTGTATATGGGGCTGTATATGGGGCTGTATATGGGGCTGTATGGGGCTGTATATGGGGCTGTATATATGGGGCTGTATATGGGGCTGTATATATGGGGCTGTATATATGGGGCTGTATATGGGGCTGTATATATGGGGCTGTATATGGGGCTGTATATATGGGGCTGTATATGGGGCTGTATATATGGGGCTGTATATGGGGCTGTATATGGGGCTGTATATATGGGGCTGTATATGGGGCTGTATATATGGGGCTGTATATGGGGCTGTATATATTGGGCTGTATATGGGGCTGTATATGGGGCTGTATATATGGGGCTGTATATATGGGGCTGTATATGGGGCTGTATATGGGGCTGTATATGGGGCTGTATATGGGGCTGTATATGGGGCTGTATATATGGGGCTGTATATGGGGCTGTATATATGGGGCTGTATATGAGGCTGTATATATGGGGCTGTATATATGGGGCTGTATATGGGGCTGTATATGGAGCTGTATATTGGGCTGTATATATGGGGCTGTATATGGGGCTGTATATATGGGGCTGTATATATGGGGCTGTATATATGGGGCTGTATATGGGGCTGTATATGGGGCTGTATATGGGGCTGTATATGGGGCTGTATATGGGGCTGTATATATGGGGCTGTATATGGGGCTGTATATGGGGCTGTATATATGGGGCTGTATATGGGGCTGTGTATATGGGGCTGTGTATATGGGGCTGTGTATGGGGCTGTGTATGGGGCTGTATATGGGGCTGTATATGAGGCTGTATATATGGGGATGTATATGGGGCTGTATATATGGGGCTGTATATGGGGCTGTATATATGGGGCTGTATATGGGGCTGTATATATTGGGCTGTATATGGGGCTGTATATGGGGCTGTATATGGGGCTGTACATATGGGGCTGTATATGGGGCTGTATATGGGGCTGTATATATGGGGCTGTATATGGGGCTGTATATGAGGCTGTATATATGGGGCTGTATATGGGGCTGTATATGGGGCTGTATATGGGGCTGTATATATGGGGCTGTATATATGGGGCTGTATATATGGGGCTGTATATGGGGCTGTATATATGAGGCTGTATATATGGGGCTGTATATATGGGGCTGTACATGGGGCTGTACATGGGGCTGTATATGGGGCTGTATATATGGGGCTGTATATGGGGCTGTATATATGGGGCTGTATATATTGGGCTGTATATGGGGCTGTATATGGGGCTGTATATGGGGCTGTATATATGGGGCTGTATATATGGGGCTGTATATATGGGGCTGTGTATGGGGCTGTGTATGGGGCTGTGTATGGGGCTGTGTATGGGGCTGTGTATGGGGCTGTGTATGGGGCTGTATATGGGGCTGTATATGGGGCTGTATATATGGGGCTGTATATATGGGGCTGTATATGGGGCTGTATATGGGGCTGTATATATGGGGCTGTATATATGGGGATGTATATGGGGCTGTATAAATGGGGCTGTATATATGGGGCTGTATATGGGGCTGTATGTATGGGGCTGTATATGGGGCTGTATATATGGGGCTGTATATGGGGCTGTATATATGGGGCTGTATATGGGGCTGTATATATGGGGCTGTATATGGGGCTGTATATATGGGGCTGTATATATGGGGCTGTGTATGGGGCTGTGTATGGGGCTGTGTATGGGGCTGTGTATGGGGCTGTGTATGGGGCTGTGTATGGGGCTGTATATTGGGCTGTATATGGGGCTGTATATATGAGGCTGTATATGGGGCTGTATATGGGGCTGTATATGTGGCTGTATATATGGGGCTGTATATATTGGGCTGTATATATTGGGCTGTATATGGGGCTGTATATGGGGCTGTATATGGGGCTGTATATGGGGCTGTTTATATGGGGCTGTATATATGGGGCTGTATATATGGGGCTGTATATATGGGGCTGTATATGGGGCTGTATATATGGGGGGTGTATATGGGGCTGTGTATATGGCCCCATATACACCCCCATATGGGGCTGTATATATGGGGCTCCAAGCGCTTCCACTGCAATGTTAGCATGGACTAATTGTAATCACCTGTGGGTTGTCTTCTCACCTGTTCTCTGTCTGTTAATCAGTTCATGTATTTAAGTCGGGTGTTGTCTGTTCTTCAGTGTCGGGGCATTGTTAAGGTATGTTGGTTCGTTTGTCTTGAGTCTGTTCGTTTGTAGGGAGGTTTTGTTCTTGTACTCTTCCTGTCAGTCTGTGTATTTGTTGGGTTGGTCTGGTTGTGGTTCATAGTCGGTGTCTATGTTTATGAGTCCTGTCTTTGTTTCTAGTTTCCTGTAACCCGTTTAGTAGTCTTTGTGTGTTTCATACTGTGTCCTGTTTGTTAGTCCGTTTGTGTTTAGTTCGCTTATCTAGCCCAGGAGTTCTTGTGTTTTAGTTTGTGATATTCCTGTTTTGAGTATACTCCTTGGTTTGACGTTTTTTGCTTTTGTGTTTCTGTTTTTGTTAAGTTCTAGAGCTCCAGTGTATGTCCTGTCTGAGATATGACAATTAAAGAGCCTTGTACTGCATCCCTGCGTTTGCGTTCGAGTTCTGATTGCCTGTAAGAGGCCATTCATTACAGTATGCAACACGCACATTAGCATGTTAATTTACCCAGCAGGACCAGGAAAATTTGCTCAAAATACTTGATTTGCGAGAAAAAAGTCTAAAATCATTTTGTAAAAAATGTCCAAATCATCAATTTGATGCATCTCTTTTTTTAAATGACTCTCTCTGCCCAGATACAATAATGCTTCCTATTCCTATTATTTAATAATTTTTTTAAACACTACCGTTAGCCAAAATGTGAACCTATTTCAAGTTAAAAACTGCACCCACACACATACACACACACACACACAGACACATGGACAGCCAGATCAAGTGAAGGTATTTTAGGGACATGGCCGCTTAAACACATTATGGTCAATCCATCATGGCAGGTCCCTGCTACACAACCGCTCAACACAACATGGCCATTCCATCATGGCAGGTCCCTGCTACACAACCGCTTAAACACAACATGACCAATCCATCATGGCAGGTCCCTGCTACACAACCGCTTATACAAAACATGGTCAATCCATCATGGCAGGTCCCTGCTACACAACCGCTTAAACACAACATGACCAATCCATCATGGCAGGTCCCTGCTACACAACCGCTTATACAAAACATGGTCAATCCATCATTGCAGGTCCCTGCTACACAACCGCTTAAACACAACATGGCCATTCCATCATGGCAGGTCCCTGCTACACAACCGCTTATACAAAACATGGTCAATCCATCATGGCAGGTCCCTGCTACACAACCGCTTAAACACAACATGACCAATCCATCATGGCAGGTCCCTGCTACACAACCGCTTAAACACAACATGGCCAATCCATCATGGCAGGTCCCTGCTACACAACCGCTTAAACACAACATGGCCAATCCATCATGGCAGGTCCCTGCTACACAACCGCTTAAACACAACATGGCCATTCCATCATGGCAGGTCCCTGCTACACAACCGCTTATACAAAACATGGTCAATCCATCATGGCAGGTCCCTGCTACACAACCGCTTAAACACAACATGGCCAATCCATCATGGCAGGTCCCTGCTACACAACCGCTTAAACACAACATGGCCATTCCATCATGGCAGGTCCCTGCTACACAACCGCTTAAACAAAACATGGTCAATCCATCATGGCAGGTCCCTGCTACACAACCGCTTAAACACAACATGACCAATCCATCATGGCAGGTCCCTGCTACACAACCGCTTATACAAAACATGGTCAATCCATCATGGCAGGTCCCTGCTACACAACCGCTTAAACACAACATGGCCAATCCATCATGGCAGGTCCCTGCTACACAACCGCTTAAACACAACATGGCCAATCCATCATGGCAGGTCCCTGCTACACAACCGCTTAAACACAACATGGCCATTCCATCATGGCAGGTCCCTGCTACACAACCGCTTATACAAAACATGGTCAATCCATCATGGCAGGTCCCTGCTACACAACCGCTTAAACACAACATGACCAATCCATCATGGCAGGTCCCTGCTACACAACCGCTTAAACACAACATGGCCAATCCATCATGGCAGGTCCCTGCTACACAACCGCTTAAACACAACATGGCCAATCCATCATGGCAGGTCCCTGCTACACAACCGCTTAAACACAACATGGCCATTCCATCATGGCAGGTCCCTGCTACACAACCGCTTATACAAAACATGACCAATCCATCATGGCAGGTCCCTGCTACACAACCGCTTATACAAAACATGGTCAATCCATCATGGCAGGTCCCTGCTACACAACCGCTTAAACACAACATGACCAATCCATCATGGCAGGTCCCTGCTACACAACCGCTTAAACACAACATGGCCAATCCATCATGGCAGGTCCCTGCTACACAACCGCTTAAACACAACATGGCCAATCCATCATGGCAGGTCCCTGCTACACAACCGCTTAAACACAACATGGCCATTCCATCATGGCAGGTCCCTGCTACACAACCGCTTATACAAAACATGACCAATCCATCATGGCAGGTCCCTGCTACACAACCGCTTAAACACAACATGGCCAATCCATCATGGCAGGTCCCTGCTACACAACCGCTTAAACACAACATGGCCATTCCATCATGGCAGGTCCCTGCTACACAACCGCTTATACAAAACATGACCAATCCATCATGGCAGGTCCCTGCTACACAACCGCTTAAACACAACATGGCCAATCCATCATGGCAGGTCCCTGCTACACAACCGCTTAAACACAACATGGCCATTCCATCATGGCAGGTCCCTGCTACACAACCGCTTAAACACATTATGGCCATTCCATCATGGCAGGTCCCTGCTACACAACCGCTTAAACACAACATGGCCAATCCGTTCGTTTCACTGACTCCGCCTCTGACATCCTGTCATTTCTCCTCAATGATCCTCCTCCGCTCACTTCCTCCGCACAGTTGAATCTCCCCTTTTCCCTGTCAATTCCTCACCCCACTTCTCCCCCTTTCCCAGCCCTCGCCTGTGCCTCAGTCGTCCCCAAGTTCCTCAAACCAGTCCCCTCGCGCGTAGGGACCGCGGCAGACAGGCCCATGTGTAGACAGGTGAGTGTAAACAATTAATCAATGTGGTGACACCTCTACATCTGCCAGACCTAACACACAGAGGGAGGGTGTTGTGGTGGGGGAGGCTGTCACCGCTACAACAGAGCTGCCCCACGACATAGATACAAAACAGGGAAAAGCGCCCAAGGACGTGCACCCACACATTCACACACACACATGTAGTACACACGAACACAGACACACACACACACACTGGATTGGACAGAAGCTAAACGGACAGGTGTGCATACGTACATTAACACGGGAGAGTTAGGGGAAGGAATTAAAAAAAGGAAAGCACATGCAGAAATGGAAACTACAAACCCATTGGAGGTCAGTGCGTTTCTTGAACACATGACCGTAATTTTTAAGCTTTGTGTTTTACAGGAGAAATTAGGGTTCTGTACTAGAGTATTGATATTTTTCTACCTTGTTGGAGGCACACTACAACCATCAATTTTTTTTTGCAGGACCTTGATTGTTTGGCTTCCTGGCCTTTTTACACCAACTTCTCCAACAGTCTTACTTGAATCTAGAATACTGTCTATTGTGTGCTTCTATTATTTATCATCTTCTGTAGCTTAATATGATTCCTTGCATCTCATTATACTATACTTATACATATAATATGTTTGTGTTAATTTCATAAATTAGGAAATTAAGTAAAACATGGTGAAGAGGTAAAGTGTCATCCAATAAGGCAACAGTGTTAATTACAAAAACAAGCTAATTAGATACAAAGGATGTGACTTCCTTTCTGACCTTCATGTGTATTCTAAGTGTCAGAGATTGGCCATTGTGACAAATTGACTAGTTTTATCAATGAGCGTCAGTAACGTAGAGAGCAAAAGCTAATAAGATAAAAAAGAGAGATATAGTGAGGTGGGCAGCAGGTAGACTAGCAGTTGAAACATCTGACCAGTAAATTACATGGTTGTTAGATTCCTAAAGCTGGCAAGAAGAAAACACATCCATATGACTAAAATTGGATTTCCTCCCAAATAAAATAAAACGTAAAGCCCCCAGGTCAAGGGAATTTGTACAATATGTATTTTCACTGTACTATTAGCATAAGCACAAACTAGACAATTTTAGTGTAATAATGTTTCGAGTGTCTCTGATATTCCCACGTTAAACTTTATTGCTGGTCCGTCTATTATATTTGTATGGACCTAATCTCCTCAAACCCACTTTAGGCACACCACTCTGGACTATCCAGTACTATATTAGTCTCATCCAGTAAGGATAGAGGAGACAAGTTGTGTTGTGTTTGTAGGCATGATTTTTGTGCTTCTTTAAAGTCAAACAATATTAATCTCACAATCCAGAAACGTTCAAATGGAGAGCGCTAGCTACCGTCCAAACACACACGTAGCAAGCCTTTATTTTTCAGATATCTTTCTCACGCACCACATTTGTGCGAACAAACAGACACACCCTGACCCCCCTTTTGGAAAAGGTTTGAGTGGCGTCTTCAAGCGGATCTGTCTGGACCACCGGGCCACATCTGTCACCGCTCCACTGGTGGCCTATTGTAAATGTGAACAAGGACAATATGAGAAAGATGGAGAGATGGTGTCATAGAGGCTTGTAGACCACAGGTCTGTCACTGTCTCACTGGTGGTCTATTGTAAATGTGGACAAGGACAATATGAGAGAGATGGAGAAATGGTGTCATAGAGGCTTGTAGACCACAGGTCGGTCACTGTCTCACTGGTGGTCACTTGTAAATGTGGACAAGGACAACATGAGAGAGATGGAGTCATAGAGGCTGGTAGACCACAGGTGACCACTGTCATCTATCACATTTGTGGGTCTACATGACAGTGTGGATGAGGTCAGAGCACTCACAATATAGCAAGTTATTAATTAGTATGTCCCCTCCAAAACAGACAGGGGAATGTTTCATTAGAGTAGATCACCACATTATCACCACATTAGAGCATTGGTTACAAAAACCGATAACCCGGGAAGGAAAAGCTTCTGATCAGTGATCACATGGGACTTGACAAATGGGGGAAGATCTTAGGGTGTTGCTGTGAATGAGAATGTGTTCTTAAATAAAACTCAACTGGTAAAATAAACCATCCATACAAAACGGAACGTCATTGACATTGACTTCCGCCATATTTTTTTGATAAATAGTCTAAATGATCTTGTAATAGCTTGGTACTACTGGCACTACTGTATGATGGAGGAAGCAGTGGCCATACACAAACACTGTTGTCAATCCTGATAACAATGATGTGTTCCTGGGGAGCCTTCTAGCAGAAGGACACATCAGGGCCCTTTGTTTCAGGGGCACCTCGTTGCATGACAATCCCTGAGAGGAGGCTCCTTCCCAGGGCAAAGGACCACAGAGACATGGGGGCTTATTGTTCCTCTCTCCAGGCCTACCATTCCGCTGTACCAAACCTTACAGGAAACACAGGAATCGGGAATGGACAGAGTTTCTGAAAGGATGAACGACAACAAAAAGAGGGATGAGTGGAAGAGCTCACCTGGTGTTGGGAGGAAGGGTGTAGGACCGGAGGAGGAGGAGAAAGGAGAATAAAAAGAGTTTGAATTAACCTGCCATTTTCATAGCTTTCCAATGCAGTCATTATGCTGCCAGCAGGAAACTTGGGGGACGGGAATTAAAAGCTGAAAGCAGAGTTCCTATTTGATTTGTGTTTGTTCTACAAGAGAATGGCCATCAGTTTTCAGGTGGAAGTGACATTTGCAATCGCAGAGGGGCGGCGGGCGGATAGCGAAGGCCAGGGATCGGTAGGGGGGAGATGTTTCCGCAGGTTTTCAGGGTTTTCGGTTTGTTTTGCCAAAGCTTCTCACACATCAAATTGAGGTAAATGTAACAGACGTGAATGTTGTGACATACCAAAATGCACATGACAAAAGAGAGAAGTAGGTGAGAATTGGGTAGAGGTGGGTAAGGTCCCTAGGGGGACCGTGACAGGCGGGTGTCAGGGGGAAATATTACCCCCTCGTCCTGCTGAGAAGAACCTTTTCCCAAAACACGACAGAATGCTTAACCAAAAAACACCGGCTGTCTGGCGCTAGACATGACAGAATCAAGAAGTAAGTTCGATAAATAAGATAAATGTACATCTGCCATTTGCATTTTAGTCATTGAATGAAAGCTTTTTTTCAGTGTTGACATGCGTCCTTTATACGGGACTGCATACACATAGTGGCAAGAGTTTTTGAAAATGTTCTGTTGTTTTTTGTTATGGAGCGAAAAATGGAACACGCAACATTTTTGGTTGCCGTGCTGATATGAAGGCCAAATTGGAAATGTTTTATAAGCACCATTATGTGTCACAGGAACGTTTGTGAAACCGCTATTAACCCATCCAGGAAATGGCAACCTACATAGGTGAATTTCCGTTTTGCCGTTTGGGGCACTTGGATTGGATCTTTCTGTCTGAATGCCTCCCTCTGGCCCTCCAACACAACTTCCAGCAGCATCTGGTCTCCCACCCAGGGACCAAACCCTTTAGCTTGAGAGAAAAGCCAGCAGTTGGATGCAGTGTGCTATGCTGTTGAATAAGGATATACACTACAGAACCACACAGTCCGTAGCCTAGCATATCTACATGATTTAAAATGTATTGGAGAGGTTTGTGTGCATAAATCCTAACCATCTCTGCTATTCATGAAAATTGTGTGATCCAATTGTGCGATTCCGTCGTATTCCATTAACAATTGGAAGCCCAATTGGAATTTAAAAGTCTTCACAGATTACAGTCTTAGTCTTCAAGGATTAAAAAGGTTAATGAAGCTAAAGTGCAAAAGAACGTTCTGTATTACTGAACATAAGGGTGACAGCTTAAAAGCCCTTTATAAGTGACTTACTGAATAAGCAGTAGAGAGATACATTCTATGACATTCCAACGCTGCACTGACTTAAGGAAATCAACCATATGCAGAGTTTATGGGCTACTGTATTTAACATGTGGAATGTTCAGAAGCCTGTCTTGCTCAAAAAGGGGGAAGGGGGGTTTCTTTAAAGAAAAGTCTGGTCTTGAAATGTAATCGATTGCATCTCACCTGGTGCTCTTAGTTTTTCGTTTCCTCTCTCGCACCTCTCTCACAAACACACACAAACACACTCAAGTCTTCGCTCCTCTTGCTCTCTTTTCCCCTGCTCTCTTTAACGGGGAATCTGTTCACAGGTCGGACAGAGGTGTCCCACTCTTATCCATCACCGAAAATAACATCAGATCAAAACACTCACTTACACAAGCATGATAACTAACCGCGTGACGGATTGAGGAGCGCCATGGGCTGAGCCCTGCTAATTTCACTAATCCTACCACTTCCAATTGTGTACCAAGGAGATAAAGTGTTTGTAGTGACATCATTTTCCAGATGAATGACAGGTGTGAGACGTTTTATTTAAATTGCTTCTCAGTTCAGACCTAAACAACCGGTTGCGCGTGGAACCTAACACATTAGTGACCTAATTAATAAATTATGCTCAAGGTGACTAGGTGAGGGTAAAAACCTGTAGACACCCGGCCTTCCTCAGAACCGGTTTTATACCTCTGTTTTAACGTATCAGTTAACCAGATCTTTGTGTTTGTCGTCTGGTGGTTTTCCTTTGATTTCGCCTCAACTCTCACACCCTTAAACCTTCAAATCTTGACTGTTTTAAAACATTGTTTTTCAATATTACATTCATCCAAAAGGTGTCAATTAAATTGTCAAAACAAATGTATTTCAACATAGTATTCTCACTGTTTTACTTAAAGTTCAAATTAAACATTTCCCCTCTGAATTTACTTTTTGATACATTCTGGCGGGGTTTGAAGAAAGTTTGTTGTGTCCATACAATGCAAAGACATTTAAATTAGTTGCTTAATGGTTGAAATTTCATGAGCCTTATTCAAAACCAACAACCTCCAGCCACACAACCATAAAAAGTCGCCACATGGGTTTTACTTTTTAGAAATGGAGACATCGTAGGACATCACCACATCTGAACTCAACAGCAGCAGAGCCACAAGGAACTCATCTACGTAATTAGTGCAACTGATATTTGTATTCAGAATAACATATAGCACTCGATTCATCCTGCTAATAAGCCTAATACTATATTCATAAACCATCATGAAACTATATGGATGTTTTACTTAATTTTCCTATATAAGATAACCTTCTGAGATAACCTAACCTTTTTTCAGTGCATGTTCCCAGAATATTAAACTTTGTAAACATCAGAGAACACCACAAGGTTCTGCATCCCACACCAGAACCAGAATCAGAATGAGATTTATTACCAAGTATGTTAGTTTACAACAAACACAGAATTTGTTCTGGCCCAATTTGATTCCAGCAATTAACATAAGTAGTAAACACAGATAGGAACAATAGACTGCAACAATTTACTGTGAATATGTGAGGTGCTATTGTCCAGTGGGGTTTCTGTGTGAATGGGGAGCAGGCTATAGTCAGTGTGGTTCCAGGGGGGGGGCATGCTGTTGTAGGAAATAAACTGTCCTGAGATGATAAAAAAATTAACACCCTCACACGCCATTAAAAACAGGTTAGCTAAAGGCTGTTTATTCATTTTACATGATTTTGAAAAAAAGTGAAATCGTCCTTTTACCGTCAATAGGAGAAACACCAAGTAAACCTTCGATTCAGTGTCCAGGGGCAAACGTATCTATGTGCCGTCATTATGTTTTGAAATGGTCAGTTGAACGACATAAAGGGACGTGAAAGCTCTGTAAACTTTTGTAAAGCAGATTCTTTCATCCCTCGTACTGTGTGTCTTGTTATTTCTCTCTCTCTCTATCTGTCCATAGATCTATCCGATCTGTTTGCCTAATGGTCAGCAAGAGCAGACAAGAAAAGACACTCAGAAGAAAACATCAGATATTTCTTTACATAGTGGTGTCATATTTATGTATGCTTTAGGATTGAAATATGTGTCATAACTGAGTATGAACAAACAAGTTAGCAGCAGAGATTGGGTCTTGCTTTCGTGACATAGCCTGTCAGAAAGAAGCAAATATATATTTGTTTAAATAGACCAGGAAAAAATTGTACAGATAGCAAATAAAAGTAACTAAGAAAAAGTAACTACTCTCCCAATTCTTCTCAGGATCAGAGCTATTATCTAAATTAATCCGCACGAAAAACAGATTTAATGTTTTGTTAACCTATGATAGACATTTAATGTTTTTTAGGCTCTAAATTATGTGCACGTTATAATAATGACTGTATTACATTCCTACTGAACTTGACAACGTCTGAAGTCAATAAGGTTGACTTTTAGATCTCTCATGTACTGCCTTAAGACAGGCATTGTTTAGAGCCTGGCATGCCATTATTTTCCCCTCACAATTGACCAATCGTCCAGCCCACTTCTCAGAGCCAAACCCTATCCCATTCGATTGGATCATATACAGTTCTGTCAAAGCTGTTTTATACACATTTTTGTGTGTTTAAGTTTTTTTTAAACACATAAATTCTTCTTTTTAAGACGGCATAATTATTTTGTACGTTCATGTTATCTGTAAAGCTTCAGCAATGCAGATTGAAAAGAGCCCGTACAAGAGTCATATCTAACAGTTCAAACATGCAGATTGTTTTCTTTACACCTATGTTATGACAATTCCCGTCTTCTCCGTGCTACCTGCGTGCATATGAAAATCTGTCCATCTTTACAGTTTTTTTTATTCGCTTTGGTACTATTTTCACAAGTATGTGGTAAAACCTCACAACTGTTAGTACAAAACTCAAAGCAGATCATCAAAAAGTCTGTTTTTTCAAACATGTAATCACATGTTCAATTGACTAAGTACAATGCACAAAATTACACAATCACTTTTTCATATGCAGTAATTGTCTTTCACAATGCAATGCTCACAATACTTTTGATAAGCTTCTCATCTCATTTGCGTAAATACATTTGACCAACATTTAATCCAACTAATCTTAATGGTTAATCACTGAAACGTTTGGTAAACCTATATATTTACATTTCAGCAATAAACAGTATATCGATTTTGAGAACTACAGAAATAAAATGTGTTTTTGTACAAACATATAAATTAACCACACATGATGAATACTCGTTATTGCTAATTGGTTTCACTGAAATGAGATGTGGATGAGAATCTATGGCCAAATGGTCAAGACAGGCTTCATCCAAATTACATGTAATGTGTGCACTAAATGTTATGTTTTGTTCTCATTTAGTTACATATTAGAAATTATACCTATGTTACAATTATATCAGAAAAATACGTAAAAACGAATTTGTCAAAAATGATTCTAGAGGATGTATTCATTGATCCTTCACTTGATTACACATGGGATGGATATTTTGGAAATTATAGATTATGTAAATGTAAGTAATGTAATGTGTAGTGTGTATCACCTAATGTGACACTGTGTAATCAGTCTTTTACAGTATAGTACTGTAGCATATTAATTTCAGCACTTCTAAGGTCCATTTGAAACATGTATCTTGCATTGTTTGCTGTTGGATGAACTGATTGTTAAAAGTACTAAACTGAAAGAAGATCATACTGTTGTGTTTCGGTGATTAAACCAAATGTTCCCATTACATATTACAATAATCCTGTGTTTGAAACAATGATTATGTGGACTGAAAGCATTCAATCAGGTTTTGAAAGAATGACTAGCTGCGTTACAAGTGTGATCAGTTTGGATCTTTGTACTAAGAGTTTTGAAAATGTACACCTTACTTGTGAAAATAGTACCAAAGCGAATAAAAAAAACTGTAACGTCAGAAGAGCTAATTGGATTTCCTTCCTCTACACTAACCTGAACAGTGTGTGTGTGTGTGTGTGTGTGTGTGTGTGTGTGTGTGTGTGTGTGTGTGTGTGTGTGTGTGTGTGAATGTGTGTGTGTGTGTGTGTGTGTGTGTGTGTGTGTGTGTGTGTGTGTGTGTGTGTGTGTGTGTGTGTGTGTGTGTGTGTGTGTGTGTGTGTGAATGTGTGTGTGTGTGTGTGCGTATAAAGCTGTTGATTATCATAGCGAAAGGGTGATGGGGGTTGTAAAGAGGGGGGGGGGGTCTGCAACATAATGTAATGCATATCAATGGCCTGATGAGTAACTGGGCTTCATCCAGCTGTCGTCCAACCAAATTAAGTTGAATATTCAACTCTTTCCTCTCCACTTAACTCCCATTTTAGTCTGATGACATTTTATTTGCTTGTCCCTGGGTGACACTGGGAGATAAGTGATCCGAGGAAAAACAGCTTCAGCTGCTTGTTTTTTCCCTAAATTCCTTCTTGTTTTTCTGTCAGGGCTGCCGGCTGTGACAGAAGGCAACGAGCTGCACTATGGGGACCAGAGTATTCATTAGAGCTGCATGCTAATATTGGTTGAAAGGATTAACCTATAATAGTGACCCGTGGTCACAGCATCCTTTATTAGCAATGATGAATTACAGTAGGATGTTAAAGATAGGACATTCAGAGTTATGGAAGCACTCGTTCACTTATGGGTGTATTAACCAAAGAACAAAAAAGACTTTAGGCAACGGAAAATGTAAATATTTGTTGTTGCATGTACTTAAATTATCTTAGAAATGTATACTATATGACTAAACTACCAGAAAATGTAAATGTTATACATATTCAAACTCATTTTTGATCGCCGTTGCAGCCTTTTGATTCAGCTGGAATGTTACGTTGGAGAATTATTTCCGAGGAGCTACGATCGCCTGTTTAAATACTGTAAAAGATCGATTGACATGGGAGCCGTGCTCAGAACAGATCCGGCTCAAATCGTCAGTCGTCAGTGTACTTTCAAAATGTCAATTCGGCGAGCGCTGACCTGGGTGCATGACCTCCTCCTTCACCCTGTCTCTATATATGTATGCTTCCCGCTCCCCCGTTTATTCCTTTCACTCCACAACACTCATGACAACATGTGTCGTTCCTGTCAGGGCAGCTTTGGGACTCGGTCTGTCTCCTGACTGATGCTCTGCTACCCTTCTCCGCCAGTTGCCTCTCTATTGATTTTAATGGCAACAACTCGCTAATCCAAATAAAACACCATGTCAGGAAGTCATTGAAGCTAACAGAAATATCAGCGCAGCATGACACCATACCGGAGGAGAGGGGGGGGAGGGGGGAGACAGCCAGGGTCTACTGGTGCTTCTACCTACACAGGGGGTATGGATGGGGGGAGGTGTGCGAGTGTCTCGTGTTACGAGTGCCGCGTGGGAGAGTGGAGTCCGTGCGCGTGTGAGTAAGCGGTGTCCTCCGTGTGAGGACTGGGAATTAATAATGGCCTTCGCTCTTATCATAAACCGTGAAGAGTCAAAGGGCTGTGATCATTTTGATCTGTGCAGGTTCACTGGATAATTGTCAGCCATGCGCTACAAGGGGCCTGAGCCTCGCCTCGCCTTTTCCATTCTGGAGACGTTCATTTGGTGTTAAAAAACGGGGACCCCTGAGGACCCTGGAGACCCCTGTGACCTCTCAGTGGGGTCCAAGTGTGGCCTTAGAGGGCCCAGGCTCGGATGGGAATCCACCCCAATCGGGCCATAGAAGAGCAGAGTGAGGGCTGACCTTGGCAAAGCAGGGGGTGTCAGTGGCAGGAAAGGTGGGGGGTAGGGGGCAGTGGTGGCGTTTCTAGGGTCCTGCTAATTGTCACTCTGGCGCTCTGGCCGTGCCTCAGGAAAATGAGCTTGGAGCCTGTGCGTGGGCGCGCGTGTGGGTGCCTAAATGCCGTTCCAAAGGTTATTGTACAGTTCAGAAGCCAGAACTCAGCTGAGACACAAGGCATTCAAATGCGAGGGAGTGCGGAGTCGTCCGTGAGAGAGCTCCCACATGCGTTTGTGCTTTGCACGCAGCTTGCGTATGTATGGATAGAGAACTGCACAGTGCACGTGCTTCAGTGTGAATGCCTAACATACATGTGCAAGTGTGTGTACGCAGGCGAAAGAGCTGGATTTAGGGATTTCAGGCATCAGCGTTAATGTATGTCACTAGATAATGAGCACATATCCACTCCTCAAAAAAGAATAGAATTTGACCTATAACAAATCCGTAAAAGGTCTATTCTTGTGTAGTAGTTGTGGAGTGGACAGAGCTATACCTCTATGGTTTTAGCTCTATCACTACAGTCACATATAGCATCTCCTCCATCCTCCAGTACATACATCTCTATGCTAAACTCAGAGACAGTGCTAAACTCAGAGACAGTGCATGTCGGTGTCTGTGCGTGTTTGTGTGTGACGTCTGATAATTAGAACCATCTGCCAGATTAGAACACCTCTTGCGAGGAAGGTAACAAAAGCCAAGATGTACAATAGGCAGCATATTTGTCCACTAAAACCGCGAGACAGAATGTAATTATACTGCCGTTAAATAATAACGCTGATGAATGTAGAAGGAATGTTTCTAATGAAATAAATGTTTCTTTCTATCATTATAAAGGATGCCCAAAAATGCTCTGTTTTATTATCTTCTTTTTTTTTAAACGTTTATATGACATCCTCACATGCACTACACAAGCGCTCACTGAGCACAGCTGCAGGCTGTTTGATAGTGATATGTCGTCAGGAATCCGCACATAATTAACATGTCTGACCTCCATTTCTGTACCGGCTTGGACCAGTAATTCAAACCCAGACATGCACTGCCAAAAAGACACTCTTAGCCATGTGTGTTCCTCCTCACAGACTTACTACATTTTGACAGAAGAGTTATGGGACCTCCCAAAATGTAGCAGAGACTCAAGAGAGCCAGCTACTGCCAAATCTGTGCAACAGCCCAAATCCGGCGTTTCTAAACGGAGCTCATTAGTGCTACTGTGTGCATCTTGTGTGCACAATGATTACTAGCCTGAAGATTTATTATTATAACTGCACATTAGGTTTACATTATAACTATGATCAGTGTACAGAATCACGTAATATGTTTATTCAAACCGCAAAGAGCAGAAGGCAGAGCCTTGGGGGGTTCCAACCAATAATTTCTAATGACTTAAAGGCTTGCCCAAAACTCCTACTTTCCCTACATCAGGATAGTCTTCAAAAGCACCGATTGGGTATTCATGTAGTGTCGTGTTTGTTTATCGGCGTGTTAACGTGGCAGAAAGTCTTAGCGCAACACATTCCTTATTCATGCACCACATGAAAGAGGGAGACAGTGAAATTTCTGCACTATATTTTAGCCACAGAGCATAATCTCAGTTAACACAAGACTCTTCCAATTCTGTCATGCGCCGTTTCGCCCCCTGCTGTGTTTTTGTTGCGCGTTTGGTTAAATAATTAATTTGGTCTTTAAATTCCAGCCATAATCTATACCTTTCCATATGCAGAGAAGCCTTGGAGAACAGAATACTCTAGTGTGACTACTCAATTATAATGAGTAATGATGAAAGATGCACACCAACAAGGCTCTGGTGGCATTCTTTTTTGTGGCTTCAATGTGCAACTGTTTCTAGTTTACACAATGGCACATTTTATGTTGCCAGTACCAGAATACAGGCGATGCTCTGTAGATTTTCCTCTAATTGCATCTTTCCACTGGATATTTGCTTTCAGCCCGAATCAGATGTCGAGTTCAAGCAAGTACAGGATCATCTAATCCTCTAATCAAACCATTTCTAGATATCCACACTCTCGTTTCTCCCTTTTGATATTGAGTCCCATTCCTTCTCTTTCCTCCCCTCACCGAACTGCCAATCCTTCTTACCAAAAAGCCATCGCTCTCCACCAGCTACGCTCTTCTATCAACACCCCTCCCCCCTCTCGCTCTCTGGTTTGGCTGCGCACCCTGGTGTGAGGGTTGGCTCCTGAAGCCACCTGCAGCAACCCCTTTCCTTTTTAATTCTCCAACAAAACAGCTAGCAGTTAGACGGAGGGAGACAGACAAGCTGGCAGAGTGAGAGAGAGAGAGACAAACTAGAAGGCAGGCAGGCATACCATAATTAACTCCCATTTTGAACGAATGAACAAACCAGAAAAGTCAAGCACTAGTCCCAAGAAACGGTTGAGAAGCATAAACAATGGGCTGCCGCTAACTTGCAATCCCAGAACGCCAGTCTGCCTGAACACTGTCATATTGAACCACACAACGACATCGCTAGATATTGTGGAACGCCGGTCTCCCAGTCTGACTTCTCTCTTTCTCTCTTATTTTTTTTCAGTTGTTTCGTTTTTTTGGGGATTGAGCTTGGCTCTATCAAACACACCATTAGTCCTCATCTTCTCCTCAGCCTAGCCCTTTTATATTCTCTTCTCTGAAGTCACCCTGTTTCAACAGCATTAGGCGTATGGAAGGGGGCCAACACCCACCACCACCGCCGCCATTTTGCATTTCACAACCGGGTTTGTACTTTGCAGTTCACGTTACTGCGAAGCCCATTCCAGGATGACAGGGCTGTCTGTATGGGCTGACGCTCTGCCTGATGCTAGCATTTCATACATACAACTGTTCTGCTCTTGCTGAAACACACATACACAGCCACACCTCTGACGTATGGAGTGGACCAGGTAGCCAAAAATGTCACACGCATGAAATGCAAGTCAGGACAATGCAAGTTTATAATCCGCTAAATCCTGAATTTGGGGCAAGGGGCATCATTTAACAGTGACACACTAAATTTTTTCCTACGTTCCGCCCGGCGGACATCTGCTTCCTGCTAATTACAAGCAGAGACCCGGCAACCGGCCTAGAAGATTATGACAACGCCACTTGTGCTGCGCCTTACAAGCACGCGTGTGAGTACGGTACCGGGAAATGAACGGGTGGTCATCTAAAGATGGTCAACGGAGAAGAGAGGGACGACGTACACTCATCCCGGTAGACGTCGTTTGTTTATGTATGCAGATTGAGGCAAAAACATTCAGAAGGCGTTCAGAGGCACCCTGGAACGGCCGGCATAATTAAATGAATTGACTGAAAGGGATGCATTGGGTATCCCCGCACAGCGTCAGGTAAATGACGTGCACAAATTAAAATCCAGGTCTAAAGAGTTCAATTTCACTGCACTCGTTGCGGGGGAAGGGGGGTTCGCATTCCGGCTGCCATTTCGGCAGATTGTGACGGCTGAGCTTTTTTATTGAGACTATTGTGTGTGTGTGTGTGTCACCGCAGTCTGAAACCCTTGTTTATCAATGACGATAGAAAAACAAAATGAACACTGATGATATTATTCGTTTACAGTGTTTCGCCTTATATGGACAGACAACAGACTGCAACTGGTATACCTTGACTGTATGGCTGTCGCTTTATGTTAACACACATATACTCCCCCTGCACATATAAAGTACACCCACCTGAGGAGCATGTGGCGCTTAAGACTTGAGCCTAATTAAGTGACAGACAATGGCACGCAGGGGAGCCATTCCTGGTGATGACTATCAACAACTGCCACACGCACACACGCACACTCACACACACACACTCACACACTCACACAAACACACACAGCATGGTTATCCACACACCGCTATGTGTGGCTTGAAGGAGGATTTTATAGGCCAGTTTTTCAGAGTTTGCTTTTCGTCGAGGTGCTAAAATGATTACGGCCTCCGCTTTCACTTTTTACGCAGGGAAAGTGGCTTTGAGGTCGTCTGGTAGGACGTTCTGCCTTTCCAAGTGAAACCTTTCTCTGGAATTTAAAGAAGGGAAGAATTGTCCTTTATTGAAATTGCAGTGCAGATGATGTTAGCTTAAATTTTTGTTCATTAAATTGTCTGTGAGTTTGAATCACAAGCTAGAGATTTGAAGAAAAAAAAGGTCTACATCCCCGCTATATCATGTAAAATTTTATATCATAAACGCATATGAAATTGAAAAATGTGAAACGTTTAAGTATTCTAATTGGACAGAAATATGGAATATATTAAATTACCAGAAGAGTAGGAAGAATATAATTACCCAAAATCTGACCTGCATATTCATGTAATTCCTGAGAAAGACATCACCAGACAGGGCTTCTCAAGTTAATAATTAAATAAAGTTAGTTATTGTCGATAAAGAGTGGGGAACAGACAGAATCGAGGAAGAAAGCAGAATGTTACACGTAGACAACTGGTCGCTTGACTAATCTTCCACTATTGGAACTGTTTCTGAATTCAATAAGGTCACATTAATTCACTTCATTAAATCAGAACGTGGTCAAAGTGAATGTAATTAGCCAACAGATGACACGTTCCTCCTGCATGCCTGCTTGCTGGAATGTCACACCTATAGTTCCACAGTAGTCATGTCCAAATAAACAATATGTTGATATGGTCAATTTGGTCGTTTTCCACTTTCCAGAGTTTCAGAACAGAACCTGATAAAATACATCTTCATAGTACAGAAGGTTGTCTTCTAATATGTTCTTAACCCCACCCGCAAAACAACAGCCGAGACAATCACTTGATCACGCATGAAAGTATGTCACACTCAGTTTGGAGAGTTTTTTATTATACTATGTAATAGAATTAGAGTGGGCAATTGCCAAGTAACTGTTAATAGGTTTTGTAAGCCAGGAAATCACATTACTTCACAATAGAGCATAAAAAAAACTTCCCACTCACCCACTTGTTCTTGCAAAACAACACTGCTCTAGGAACTAATACAGTTTCCACTTTTACAGCTTATAGCAAATCATGGCACTCATGTGACATCATCAGCCAAAACAAACCTTAATGTTTGTCATTGGATTAGGCATATGGTGTAAATAAATAGCAAATGTAGCATTACAAGGGTTATCTCATTTAAATTAGAAAATATTGAATCTTTTTTCTTGTTTGTCCTAACGGGAAAGGTAATTATCGTAAAGCAAACTTTGTGATGCAAAATAAAGAATAAAAAATTCTTTAAATCCCTTTGTTTTCCTAGATTGTAACCATATGGGAACTGAAATAATGCAGGAATTTTGCCGGTTCTGTCGGTTCCATGTAAAAAGGATGTGGACGCAATTACACTAAAAGAGCTCTTTGAAAATCCTAACAAAAAACGAAAATAGTTAAGAACAAACTGTATTTTGTTTTATTTCATTTTCTCCTACCTTATACTTCTCACCTTTTCACTGGACTTCAAAAATAAAGAATACATAGAGTTTTGAGCCAACGCGCTCATATTTGCACTGACTAGCCGATTTTCCCAGGTTGCTGTGAGGTTGAAAAAAGTGTCTGGTAACAAGTCTTTTCTGTGACGTGCAGCACGTCCTTTATTGGCGAGCAAAGACCCCTGTGTGTCAATGCGGAGGTGGCGTCCTGTCCCAAGGGAGACCCCCAGCACAGCAGGTTAACCCGTCCCTGCTTTTTTAGAACTGATTGCCAGACCCCCCGCAGCTCAAGGTAAACTGACAATTTTCCATCAGCAGGGAACGTGGCTTTATTAGCATGGTGGCGAGGTGGCAAGGAGGGGGTGGGGTAAAAAGAGGTTTGCGGAAACGGACGGGGAAAGAGGGAGAGAGAGAGAGTGAAAGGGAGAGGAGATAATTCAAGTTCAAACAGTGACGATGGGGTTGTTGTACTAAATCATGGCAAATTAATGCATGGTGAACTGGAAGGTCCGATCAATTATAGCGATGTATGTAGCGACTGGAATATATGATGTGAAATGATGAACGGAAATCCACAAACAAGGTTATTTGACCCAGATCAGATATTTACACTGAATTTGCAGCCATGACTGTAGCCAAACATTCCTGTAGTTATTGCAACTTTATTATAGCACAGTGGGGAACATCTGCCCATATGTCATGGAGAACTGCTTTGAAACGCATGGACTGCTCATTTCAGGTCCCGCAAGATCATCCTATGGGCTTAGGTCCTGGACAAAACGTAAACAAGAACATTCGGATGTAGACTTGCTTGTATGTTTCAGATTACGGTCTTGCTGATTAACAGAGCTACACTGCTAGCTGCTTTAGCTAATGGACAGATGGCCCGAAAGAAGAATTCATTTTTTACGGTGATGACAAGTTGTTCAGGTCTGAATGCATCTGGGCATTACCTGCTTTGTTCTTATCAAAGCAATAACAGACTTTTCACACACCAAAAAGTTATCATTTAAAATAAAAATAAAAAATTATCTCGAACGCTGTCTGGAACAACCCACACAAACCAGAGCTTCCGATTACAATGAAAAAAGGACAACATTGTTGTTCAATATTAGGAGTTGATCTTAGAGGGCAAACATGTCTGCCCTTATGGTTTCCAGCGTTGCAATTTGTTTATTATGTTGCCAGGTGGGAAAAATCAGGAGCATCGAAAGTAGGTATGCTGGGCTGTGTGGGGTTCAAATAGCAGCCTACTCCCTACGCAGCTCACTATTGCCAACGTTTGTGCATGATGTAGGGGCTAGGGTTTGATTTGGGAGTTGGCTCTAGGCTTGGATAATAGCACAAACATAGACCCCATGCTGGTGCTTGACATGGCTACCGGCTTACACTGCATTTTTCTCGGACACTGCAGGATCACCTTAGGTCAGAAACGCGTGCAATGTCCCTTCACACGTGTTGACAGACAAGACTGCAGCTCTGTGGCGACAACAAACTCCTTCTGCAAAGGTTACCCTTCGTCACCATGCCACACCGATAACAGTGTCACTGTCGGTCAGATGGGAGGTGTTCGCACAATCTCCGGGGTCCTCAAAGAAGGTGTACAGTTCGCCGTGCTGGTGTGAAGGTTCACGTCCGTGGGATGTACCCGAACACATTTGTCAAACGCACAGATTTCGCGCATCTCACTCAGAATTCTGAAACGTCTCAAGCTGGTTTGATTATCTGTTTATAACCGTAAAACAATGAGACACAGGGAGGTGTTCACAGTTAGTCTAAGAAACACTCCTGAAAGACTGTGTGTATAATTCTGTAATGAGATGCAATGAAAGGAGCCCGACACATGAATAGATGAGGAATGGGTTTAATTTCTCAAATAACAAAGGATCAAGGTGTCTTTGTATCTATCTCTGTGGTTTGAATTCTCACGTGTAACATTACCACACAAAGACACCAGGGCAAATCGAATCAGAATCAAGTTTATTTGCCTGGTCTGTTTACACACACAAGGACTTTGTTCTGACTTTCTGAATAGGAATATTGGAATATATAGGAATATATACATGCATTGATGAGGGAATGGGAACCAGGTGTGTGCGTTGACAAGGCAAGACAAATTAAATGATGGTAAGAGCGGGATGGCTGGAAGGCCGAGGACTAAATCTGCCTAACGAACGAACTGCATAAGGCCTTGGTAATGACCTACACATGTCTGAAGAGCTATAAAATATTAGTTAGCAACTACATTTTAAAAGTTGACAACACTTCATGTGTGTTCGTCACAGCTGTGGTATGAGGTCTGGTATAGCACTACTTTTCATGCAATTAACATTGATTACTGGAAACAACCCAATTATATTCTCTATACCAAATATTCAACTGCCTCATGACTCATCAAGTATGAACAACCGACACACGCAAATACACAAACAAATAGATAGTAACGGTGGGCTCTGAGCTAGAGAACAGAATTACAGAGGCTAGTCTTTTTTAAATACACTTAGCCCTATTAACTCTCAGACAATCTCCTATTATCTCCTGTTTTCACTAAATTATTCACAAACTAGGAAAACCTATATATACATAAGCCAGTACTCTCACTGTTTTCTTAATGAGGACTGGTCTCAGGGCCCGATTGCTTGTTATCAACCAGCATGGGTTCCGCCTTATCCTGGCTACTGATTAACTCATCGTCTGTCTGTCCACTCAACCCTCAGACGTGTGCTAACATGTCATAATCGTCATAATTTTCCTCACCGGGCCCTGGAGCCTCCGGGGCCACAGGGCTTGGCTGCTTCCCTTTTGCCACAACACTGTGATTAGGAGTTGGTTCCCCAGAGGAGGGAGGAGGGGTTATAGCGCTGGTTAATGCTAGCTAATTCTTCACCTTCTTAGCTTTGCACCAATTTACCTATGGTCCTTTGGATGAATTTATTAAATATGGATTATCTAAAAGTGTGTGTGGGTTGGGTGGAATGTGTATGTGGAGTTAGGGTGCGTGGTATTTGGAGGGGAGGTGCCCGTCGGCATGTGCACGCGTATGGCAGTTACAATGGCACTGGTTTCGTGTGTGTGATGATGGGGGTGGTTTAGTGTGTGTGAGGGGGTTCTGTCAGGGCTTTGTTATCTTTACCAGGACAAAAGTCTACATCCAAGTCAGTGCGCTTTCAATCCAGGTCAACCCCTCATGAATCACGCAATCCTCTTTCAGCGTCCGACCAAGAAAGAGAGCTGAAACGTGTTTCCTCCTCAAATGTTTAGTGGCCTTAAAAATACACTTGTTTGTGTTTTTCAACCAGCCGTGAACACGTCTGTCATGAATACAAGTTCTTTCATGCTATTCCCAATCCTCCTGCTGAATGTAAGCGACTGTCAACAGTGTTACTGGATTACTTGTCAAACGTTTGGAGTGTAGGTTTTGAATGGCATTGGTTCCCCAGGAACGGGAAGGGTTCCAAGGGGGACGATAATATCTCGGCTCCCCGGGCTCTAGGGACTCTGGGTGGGAAATAAACTTACCCCACTTCCTTAAAAATGGCTGACATTCACCGACACACACCGCCAACCACACACCATCAACGCTGCCTTTTGAGGTCCGCAGAGTTTGTGTGTTTGTGTGTGCGGCGTAGATCCTTTTTCAAGTCAATGTTGATATTAATGTGCTGCCTTGCACACAAATATTCATAAACTTGAGGAGATCATAAAAAGACTAACAGCCACGTTCACGGCACACACAGGTAAAATGGAGACACAATGTGCCTGTCTATAGGATAAACCAAATAAATATATGGATTAACAACCCAATAACAAAAATATGAAAATAATTAAAGTTATTAATGTTGTTGTAAACGGCAGCAAAGTTATTCCTTCATCTCAAGGGTACTATGATAGGTTAACATTTCTGTATCTCATAAAAGACTGCATAATGTAAATAATGAAATAAAAAAGTTTAGATAGTTCAGATAATATGACTGCTACAAAATAAAATCCTTATTGGCCACACGTAGTTTTTTCAAGATGCACCATGAAATGGTCCTGTACATAGCATGCATTAGTATAATGCTGTGTCACACAAAAAATACTTGGAAATAAATACAGATAATTGAACGAAATACTAATTCTGCATGAAGTAATATATTTTTATATTTTACAAACTCAAAAAATATTTTTGGTCATCTTACTATTTTCTTTAAACTGACTAGTCGATAGTTAGTAGGTTTTTACACATTTGAGAAAGTCAGATGAAGTCTGTTTTCCTCTTTTGAACATGTTGCAATTAGAATATCCACAAAGCACCTATCATGTTCTAGTTCGTGTAGAATTTGTTCATGACCGACTGAAAAATTCATGCAAGAATGCCAATAGTTTTGACCATAATTCAATTGGCATTGACATTTAAATAATCATTTGTTACAGTCTGGGACCTCAAAGCAATTTACATGGAAGGGGAATCTCCTCAACCACCACCAATGTGTAGCATCCACCTGGATGATGCGACGGCAGCCATATTGCACCAGAAGCACACCACACACCAGCGGAGAGGAGACGGTGATGATAGAGCCAATTAGTATATATATATCGGGATGATTAGGTGGCCATGATGGACAGAGGACAAGGGGCAGATTTGGCCAGGATGCTGGGGGTTTTAATGACCACAGAGAGTCAAGACCTTGGTTTAACGTCTCATCCGAAGGACGGTGCTTTTTGACAGTATTGTGTCCCATCACTATACTCGGGCATTAGGACCCACACAGACCAGAGTGCAGCACCTTCTGGCCTCACTAACTCTTTCCAGGAGGTCTCCCATCGAGGTGCTGACCAGCCTCAGCCCTGCTTAGCTTCAGTGGGCAACCAACCAGTCTTGGGCTACAGGGTGATATGGCTGCTGGTAAGTTTCATTTCAAATAGAGTTTTAGTGTTTCTAGTGAAAACAGACTGTTCCGAAAAGGTAATAAACAGTCACGAGAGGGAACCTTTTGTTCTCACGCCGGGTCTTTTAGTGGGGTGCACACATTGTTTCCGATGGTTTTGTTTTGATTGAGCACAGCTGTTTTCTGTTGGATGATTAGCTAGGCTAAATCACTGGGCATTAAGGACTTGGCTTGGTATTATTTCATGTTACATCCTATATCAATGGGTTTTCTGTTTGCAAGATCGCAAGTCGTCAGTGTCTAGTTTTGCTTAGTACTTGTTTTGTATTTTAACATACGCTCTGTGTCTGGCTTCATTCCTACACTGCACCTGAAGATTTTGTGACATTTCTTTTACTTCCCTTTGATCTTAGCTTAAAACTCTTCATATCCATCATTTTTTTCATGAAAGATATATTTCTCAATGAATCCGTTTGCTCACTCCAACTTAGATATTTATTTAACACGGATGAACAACACTCTATTCCATTTACACCCTAATCAACTACTCAGACAACACTAAGTATAGGATTTAGCTAGACAGCCTATATTCACCGGTAGCTAAAAACATCCCTCAATGTTTTGTGGCTCTACTCTGTCAGCCATTGTTATTGTCCACTCTAATAGGTGTCTAAATTATGAATCGCACGGACAGCCTCATTACCAATCATTAGCAACACTTCGATGAGTCTGTTTGGTCATCATCCGCTAAAAGTGTTGAGGAGTGAAGCGCTTCAGACAATGACAACAATGGCTTCCCCAGCGATAATTAATGCCCAGCAATTAACATCCAAACAGCTGGAGTGCTTACATGGAACTTCATACAGGTGACATTTATGAAAAACAAACATGGTGCACATATCTGGCTTATCTGCCAATGCCTTCAGAAGCGTCCTGTCCATGGGGAGGTTTGGGAAAATGCCCAGCAGCCTACTGGTCTCAGTCCAACCCCTATTGAAAAACATGGAGACAAATGCTAAACTGCAAATTCCACCAGAAACAAAAATACATTTCTTAAAGCACTTATCTAATTACTTAGACCTACGGATACAAATGGAGTATAGTAGCGATGTGGTAGAATGACCACAAGTAAGATATTTAACCTTGAAAATGTAAACATTCCTTACAGTGACAGTTGCTGGAAATAATTGCCATTCCTTTCACATTGGCAGAATACAGAATAAGTACATGTACACAGATACTAACATTCAAACGAAGTAGGGTGTTTGTGAGACACACACCAAATTAAAAGATGCTGGAGGAGTGCTTCGTGCCACCTGTCAAGCATGATGGATGCAATGTAATGGGCTGGGGGTGTTTTGCTGGTGGTACAGGGAGACATGCGTTAATTATTATTATTATTAATATTTGTGAAATGGAGCTTGGAGAAGAAAGGCTATCACTCCATTTTGCACATCATGCCGTACCCTGTGGACAGCGCTTGGTTGCAGCCAATTTGTGGGAGCAGCTTGACTGTATGGTACGTCAGTAGTGCCCATCAAGCCAATCCTACTTGTGGGAGGTGCTACAGGATGCAGAGGGTGAAATCTCTTCAGATTACCTCACCAAATTGACAAGTAGAATGCCAAAGATCTGCAAAGCTGTAATTGCTGCAAATTTCTTTGACTTATCCTCCATTGTCAGTTATTATATTTCCCATAAATTTTGCTATATATCCTATTCAAGCTAATTTAATGTTTTAATTGAAAACATAGCCAAAGTCCTAAGCCTTAGTCGCCAATACAGTCCTGACCCATCGAGGCATGGACTCCACTAAACCACTAAAGATGTGCTGTGGTATCTGGCACCGAAACATGAGCTGCAGACCCTTTGGGTCCTGTATGTTGCGACATGGGGCCTCAATGGACCGGACTGATTTGTCGAGCACATCCCACAGATGCTCAATTAGATTGATCTGGGGAATTACTTTTGAGGCCAAATCAATACCACGAATTCGTTGTTGTGTTCCTCAAACCATTCTTGAACCATTTTTGCTTTGTGGCAGGACAAAATATCCGACTGCCCATTGTAGGCCCTTTCGGCAGTAGACAGGGGTCATTTTGGGTTCCCTGTCCGGTCTGCAGCTACGCAGCGCCATACGGAGCCTCATACGCCACAAACTGCGATGCACTGTGTGTTCTGACACCTTTTTATCAGGACCAGCATTAACTCTTTCAGCAATTTGAGCAACAGTACCTCATGTTCTCTGTTGGATCAGACCGCACAGGCCAGCATTCGCTCCCCTTGTGCCTCAATGAGCCTTGACCATTACCCAGAGATGGGGACTCGGGGTTAAGACTCGGACTTGAGTCGCACATAAGCTGCACACACAGTGACTTCAGACATGATTTGAGAGATGTTAGCGCTCTTTCTACGTAATCTATAAAATTTCTATGTAATACGTATCTGCTGCAAGCCGCCACACGTGAGAGAGGACAACAAACATGGCGACCGCACCGGCATTTGCGTAGCCAGTCATCATAAGCTTTGGCATTGAAATCTTCTTACAACAAGGCCCAAACAAAAGAAGCGCTGAATGCAAAATATGTACTATCAAAATTAAGGATTCTTGCTCAACCACATCTATTTTTATCGGGCACCCCAAAAAGAGCTAGCTACAGTAATGTTAGCAGCGTCTATTAACTTCGACATACGTTATGTGGCGACGATATCTGAATAATGTTGCATTCATTGTAGTTAAATAAGTAAAAACGTTGTTAATTTATTACAAACCTTGGTCAAAATGAAAATTTTTATCACCAATACATTTACTCTGCATCTCTCTGTTCTGACTTACCACAAATTCACACCGTAGCCTACGAATCCGTCCTGTCAGAACCTTTTCCTTACTGCTTGCTCTAAACGTTAGCTTAGCAGTCTTCAGCCACAGAGGTATAGCGTAAACCTAAATATTGGGTAGACCTAACGATGGTCAGCTCCTGCCGCAGTTTGTCTCAGGTCCTAGTGCCCGAAGGTTAACATGTGTCGGAACGGTTGGCGAAAATAAGAAATCACAACAAAAAAGACACAGACAAAATACAAAGGACTTAATATACTGATTGATATATTGATTGATAAATACTTAAATGGGTTTAACCACGTCCCTAGCTCACACACTTGAGACTTGACTTGGACTTCCTCAAAGAGCTTCTCTTCCATGACCCTGTCTCGGGTTCATCGCTTTTCCTTCCTTGAACCATTTTTGACCATTGCAGACCGGAAACAACCGCAAGAGCTGCCGTTTTGGAGATGCTCTATCCCAGTCATCTAGGCATCACAATTTGGCACATGTCAAAGTCGCTCAGATTCTTACGCTTCCCCTTTTCCCCTGCTTCTGACACATCAACTTAGAGAACAAAATGTTCACTTGCTGCCTAATATATCCCACCCGCTGACATGCCATGATAACGACATTATCAGTGTTATTCACATCATCTGTCAGTGGTCATATTGGTATGAGGAGTCATGAAAATAGGGACTTTCACTAGCGTTATGACGTCAAGGGAATGACTAAGTGACCCCAAATGTTTGAAATGTAGTGTACCAATAATCTTACTTGTTGTCATGGCGCTGCTAGTACAAAGATTTTAAAACGTACACAAAACTATGCAAAGGGTGCATATAATTATATACAATGGGCGGTAAGCCAATAAGACAATGGAATATATCCTAAATATTAACTTACAGTTAACTTGCAATTCATGTACCCGTTTACAGTTTTACAGCAACACAATATGCATCAACTTAAACACACACTGGCTACAGTTTAGAGGTGGCTTTCCTGAATACTTCCTTTTCGGGCCATGTGGGACCTGAAAGATGGGCATCTGGGAGTCATTTACCCTTTCTACGGACCATACAATACGTTGCAGTTACTTTCCACCAGCAGGTAGAGTCCACTGTACATGACTCATTGCCCTCACTCAGGAGACTTGATTAGCTAGCAGTTGACTGCAACAAAAGTCAACAAAAGCTTTTGCTCTTCATGCAGCCTAGTGGAGATTAGTTCTCTAAGCCGCATTCAGGTGTCAGTGCCAAATGGTTCCTCTATTCTGTGTAACCGGAAGTGCAGCTGCCAACAGAGATGTTGTGTTTTATCTTTAATCCAACTATTTACAAGGTTTACCTTTTGGGCAGGTTAAAAAAGTGATGACGTGGCCCATCAGCACCTTTTAGTAAATCTAGATCTATATGACAATGCACATACTTCATACACATTTTCTGAAGATAAATTGCATGTGTTAATAAATATCCCTGAGATTGTGTGCCAAATGTCATTACCATTAGGCCAATTCGAGGAGATTTTAACACGTGGCTGTAATGACACCACCATGTGGTTGATAAAAATCACATATCTTAAGTCACCCAATTACATTACAAAAGAATACCGTTTAATGATTTATATTCACCTGAATACCATGGGGAAATGATGGTATTACTAGTCCTGTGTTGATAGCACCTAGTTTCCAAAACAAATCGTTCTGTTCAGTCCCAAGTGTTTCCAGGGTAGTATATGCTGAGATCAAAGTTTCACACTTTGGAAATGGTGTCAGATATGCATGTTTTACCAAAACAGACGGACGCTTTGTTTCAATTGTACTGATTCCTCTGAGGGGCCAGTGTGAAAATGTTTGCACACAGTAAGTATGTGAAAACATAACCTAAGTGATATATATGAAACATTTTGAAAGAATTAAAGAAATTGTTTGTAATTTTCGATTTGAGTTTAAACATGTGTTTCATGTGGGGCAAACTGGTTTAGTGAAAATTCGAGATTGAAAACATTTTTATTTAAGTTGTACATTTTCAAGAAATAATCACAAGCCAGATACATTAGTGAAGAGACACAAAACTATATCTAAACTTGACAACATCCATTTCATCTCATCAGCATCACTTTGGGCATATGCAGCCTAGCTCCTTTTCCCCAGGGCCCATAAACGAAACATTGACGTGTCAGGTGCTAACTGACTGCCCGTCGATTAACTCACTGACCAGAAAGGCCTTACACTGTCAGGGGACCTCTACAAAAAACTTAGTGCTCAAAGTCAATCAAATTAGCTGCTTCCAGTCTACTAACGCATGAACCGAGGGCCTGCAGCCAGGGAGCTGGTTATTGCTGCAGGGGGTGGTCTAGTAGGGCACCCTATGGCGAAGGAGGATGCTAACAGAGCCTTTAGCATCGATGAACTCATAGGAAATTATCAGCCCTGTTAAATAGTCTCTGAATCAACGAAAGCATCAGTCAGGGCTTTTACACTCTGAAGCTACAAAGAGTCGTATTGCTTTTAGTATCTCTGGAGGAAAGACAAATGTGTTTTCATTGTAATAATCACACCAAGGGCTTCTGCTGTTTTGCATGTGAAACAAGCACATGCAGATGTTGGTTAGTCCTCCTTTGTGGAACTCTGGTCTCAGAAGATTAGTGGACTCCTCTTGGGAGGGCCAGACAATGGAAATCATCTTAAGATCAGAGTATTGACTGCATACGTTTCTGCATTACAGGGAATGTTACACAGGTGAGTGCTTGTCCCATTCTATCTGAATCACATTGTTAGAACATGTGGAGGACAGAGACCTTATTCTTTTCTTGATGTGTCTCTTAAGATATCAGATAGGCGACACGCATTGCTGTCAAGTCACATCTCGAACAAGATCTTTAAAGCGAAAGGGCCGATTAATTCCACAAAGTTTTCTCTCCTGTCTTTCATTTGAGAAGAGGTTGGGTGCCAGGGGTTGTCTGTAAAAGATATCATCAAATCAATAAACAGATTTTCTTCATCTTGAAAAAACAAACAGGCGACAGATGGTAAAAGGGTTTCTGGGGGAGTGGGGGGGTGTAGTTGGTAGGGAGGCCCAGTTCCAGTCAATCTTGCGTCATGTTGTATAAATCTTTTTAAATTTGAGCTTTAAGTTTGGTTTTCCTCATTCCAGTTGAGCTGAACGTAGCTCACAGCAGGGGAGGAGGCACAATACAATGTTCATGCAAGTCTAAGCAGGCCAGTACTGTTTTCTAAACGTAGACCTTAGCAACTTTCTCAAAGTTTACTAATATTTCTGGGAGGGTTCAACACTGAACAACACTGGATTCGATGCCGGTAAGCAGATGCAGAGCGCATTTCAACAAAATAGTTTCTGACACTTTTTATTAGATCTTCACCTGGTTGCCATTAAGAAGTGTTACACTTTTGTGTGAGTTAAATTTGTTGTATTTTTTTAATGCCAACGTCCTGTTAAGTCCTGTTTGAACCTTTGTTCACACCTACCTCAAACAATTTGTTAATCTGCCCCAAAAAACGATCTGCTGCTTCCAGATATGGTTAGTAAAAAAAAATATTTAACAAATGCTTGATGACATTCATTTATGTAAAATCAGTCACTGATCTAGACTTGTTTTTAATTTTAGCAGAGTTATGAAAGCAGTGTTTTCACAAAATCATTATCATAGCGTTAACCTGATTTGAAGCCATACAGAAGGATAAATGGATGCATGTTATTTTCCTCGATAATCAATTAGTCTATATCATTTATTCCTACATTCAAAAATGTATTCAGAAATTAAGAATTCGAACTTTAAACACATTAGTATGAAGCAGTTATAAATATACTAAATCAAAATGGCCACCAGCAATAGCATTGTTCATCTGATACATTTCCAGAGAGTACAGACACCTCACTGCACTCCTGGGGCAAAATGCTGCTTTGTTTAAAGATCAAAGATGCGGCGGTAAAACGCCATGTTTACAGGTGCAGGGAAATTGAAAGTGTCCACAGATTTTGATTGTCTGTGTGTGTGTGTCTGCGTGTCTGTGTGTGTGTTTGTGTGTGTAAATTTCTGTTTGTGTGTACATTTCTGTTTGTGTGTTCAAGTGTGTATGAGTGTGTGAGGTTAATCTGAGCTAAAACCCAGCCATTTGTCTCAGGGCCTTCGCTAGGTGTTCTGACTAAAACAATACCATAACTGTTAATAATATAATTTTTACAATCTTTAGCTCATAGGCAGCAGTTGTCACAATTAAACGTTGCAAAAATAGCTGCTAGTGTGGCAGGAAAATCTAAACCGAAATATTTCAATTAGTGTAATTGTATTGCATAAAATCCAATCAATGATAATTTTGCGAAAACAATTTGGTTGAATATCGCTGAAACATTTCCTTTTGGATTAGTCCAGATTTGTTTACTGATGAGCAGTGATTTTGATGCTCCACCTGTCTACGTCCAGAAGGGGCCTGGCTGTCTAACTGAGACAGAACAGCCCTGAAAATATCTCATATTTTGAGCACATTTGTCATCATGGCAATGAAGCATAATGGGCAAGGTGTCGGGACTAATACCAAGCGCTGTGCCACAAACGAGTCAGCAGGTGGAAAAAACACAGAGTTGTGCAAGCGTGATTAGTCAGAATTCTTCTTCTGGCACTTCACTAGAGGAACCACAACAAAAAGCCCACCTCAATCCACCTCAAGTGTGCCATTTTACTCCACAGCTCCCTCTCTCTTTGTATTTTTTTCCACAAGAGTACAGCCATGCCAAGCCTTTCTGCATGAAAGGGAAAGTGTTTAGCATTTCAGGCTATTTGTGCAACCAATTCTGTCGTGTTTGTGTCCGGAGGGAGGCGCCTGCGCCAGTTTCCTTGAAGGAGTAGGAGGTTTTGTTTGTCTCTGCGTCATGCCAGGAGAAGTGACAGCCATTCCGGCTCTTTCACAGAAACACATTCATCTGTGTGAGAAAGGCGGCCGCTGAGTCAAGATAAAAGGACACAGGGTCTGAGTTACACAGAAAAGCTGACTGTAAATAGACTTTCATATAAACACTACACACGCTTGTCCGAGGGACAGTGGAAAAGAGAAAGAGAGAGACCAGAGGCGTTAAGGTCAGTCATACATGGCTGTATTGGACATACTGAAAGTTAAAGAATCACTAATACAAGGTAGGTCACATGATCCAATCACAACAACATATGCCAAATAAGGACATTGATAGTATCATCATGACTAAAATGTTTAATATACTTGGGAAATAAGTCAATCAAATGAAATAAAGATGCTTTCAGAACTGACAAAACTAAACACATACTGAGTAAACAATATTTTTTATATATTAAATATGTTTACAAATGCATTTACAAAGGTACTGTACGTTTAGCAGTAAAATAAATGTATATATGAAATATATTTCAAATAAATGTTTGTTTTTATGGCATTGTGGTTCACATTCTCCCATCAAAAAAAGATACAAATGTGTTGTGTGCGCATGTTCTCTAACAAATCATATGACTTAAGACTGTGTCTGCTCTGTCATTGGATGATACAGAACCACATGAATGTGGATTTGGGTGCTGTCCAAAACCAAAGACAAATGGTATAATGCCAATATCTCAGCACAGTAGTTTAATCACTAATAATGAATGTGCACTAATTGAATAGATTTGCACATTGCTTTGCAATTAGTGAAGTTACAGTACAAGTCTGTGCAGTGGAGTATAGTGACAAGAAGAAAGACATGTTTTACTATAAAAGATTCCCATGTGTGGTTTCATTAAGAAGGCACATTATTTTTATCAAAACCACATTGAAAAATGTTCAAATGTCTGATTGTTTTATTTTGTCCCAATTCCAATAGATATGTTTGGTAAAAAAACCAACATGACTCACCGAAAGAACACACTTTCTACTGTAAAGCATTGTGGTAGCTACGGAGCCCCCCTGGTGTCAGCTAAGAAAAAAATAAGTAAACTGTTCCCTCGGTTTTATAAACTGTTCCGTCGGTTTGATAAACTGTTCCCTCGGTTTAATAAACTGTGCGCACGTTTTTGCAATCTGCGAGCACGGTTTTGCAATCTGCGCGCGCGCACGAATTTGTAAACGTGCCCACGTAAACGTACGGAAAAGTGTACATTCCAGAGAAGAAGTCACGAGTGGCATACTGTCAGCAGCCTCTGCATCCGACAAGTAAGTGATATTTATCTAGATTTAAGGCTACATGTAATGCTATATTGTGTATTGCATCGATCATTTTATTGCTTTCTTAACTTCCGTTGCATTAATTGGGCATTTCACCCAGTCCAAAACCTTACAGTTAGCTAGGCTGCTGTTACAGCTAGGAGGAGGTCTGGGTAGATTGGTGTGGGGTTTTGTTGCCTTAACATAATGTCTACCGAAATTGTTAGAGCAACTATAGACTGCTTCTGATTCAGGGCTCTGTAGTCTGGTTGTTAGAGCAACTATAGACTGCTTCTGATTCAGTGCTCTGTAGTCTGGTTGTTAGAGCAACTATAGACTGCTTCTGATTCTTACAGTGCTCTGTAGTTTGGTCACCTGTTTTCGTAAGATGTCATTTGTTAAATACATATGGACATAAGTCACATCATAGTAAATACTGGCAAGTGCATTGATTTCTCAGTTACTATAACTAAATGGCTAGAATGATGTGTTTGAGTTTATTCAAGTCTCCCAATACTTTTCCCCTTGTCTGTTTTCCTCTCCAGGCTGTGTGTCAGTGAGAAGTAGGCAGGATCCTTCCAATGGATGAAGTTGAGCTAATAGAACTGGACATCATTTATACTCTACCACTCACCTTTGCAAGATGATTTGGATTCAACCAAGGAGACCTGGAACAGCAACCTGATTCGTCCATCAAGGAACGAACATGTTCCCCATTGGTCGGCCTGATTCCATGTATGCTATCTCAGAACTATATAACACAGAACAGTATCTTTGCCAGGTGTCTGAGGAAGATTGCGTGTGGTGTGATTCTGACTTCATCCACCGCAGTGACATTGCTTGTGATGAAGATGTGTTCACCCTCTGCACCTACCTAATGGCCCCAAACAACCTCCATGTTCCTATGGATGCATACATGGCCATTGACCTTTACCTTTCCCTGAGAGAAGAACTGACTACAATATTAAATTTACATTGATAGGTAGCAGAGGCATTTCAAAAGTAGTCTAACCAAGTCCTCACTTACTGAAATGCATCAAGTGAGCTACACAAAGCGTAGCATTGATGGGCTTCCGGCCTTAGGAGACTACAGCGATGATGATACAATGACTGATGTTGAACGTCTCAGACATACACACACTGAGCAAAGCATATGCTAATGAAAGCTACAGGGTCTAACAATACTACATTTTGTGAGATCAACATGAGTAGGATAGAGGGTAGAGTTTAAGTAGATTTTCAAATGCAGCGACAAATTGTACTAAATAAATAAATTTAGTTGGCACTTTTATATGTCTTGTTGTTCTTTGAGTTGTCTTTTCAGGCCTTCAGATAGTTCTGTCACACCTTCCAGACCAAGAGGCTTACCTTTCTGAGAGTATCAGTAACCTGCTTTTTTGGTGCTCCCACAGACAATAAAACATCTGTTTTTCCCCCTGGAATCCCCTATAATGAGAAACTCATATACACACACTCAGATCTGAGTTGTTTAATAGTTCAAAAAATGAACAGGAAACAGCCTTTACAAAAAATATAAATAATAAAAGGGACATTTTTATTATTCTTCTCTGGTAACATTCCCTGTTGTGTAAAAAAAAAAGAAAACGAAAAAAAAAATAGATTTGATGTAATAACATCATAACCTATTGAATTGGCATGTAATACACCCTTTCAAAATAGAGTTCTGTATTTTAAAAACTGTATTGGAACAATACATTTCCTGTATGTTTATAAAAACAAAGCACTGTGTATAAAAAAAGTGGAACAAATATTAAACATTTAGATGTTTATATAAACAAGCAAAATGTATTCAACACACAAATACGTATGTGTTTGTATATATATATATATATATATATATACATGTATATATATATATATATATATAAATAATACACACACACTCTCTCTCATATCGATGTAATATAAATCTGTATAATATATCTCTAAATAAATGTATATATAAATATATATATATATATCTCTATCTACATATATATATATCCTCTATTGTCCTATCCTCCGTTGATATCACCGGAAAACCATGGAACCAAATCACCTAGAACAAACAAAACAGGAATATGAGTACATATACAGATATAGAAGTATGGTCATAAACTTATCAAAATGTGAGAGACAGAGATACCAGCAGGAGTGTGTTGAAGAATAAAGTTGCCTTTACCTGTTGGTATCTTCATATGTATGTAACACATGAAATCTTTAATAGGTGACCAGACTACAGAGCACTGAATCAGAAGCAGTCTATAGTTGCTCTAACAACTAGACTACAGAGCACTGTAAAATCAGAAGCAGTCTATAGTTGCTCTAACAACCAGACTACAGAGCACTGAATCAGAAGCAGTCTATAGTTGCTCTAACAACCAGACTACAGAGCACTGTATCAGAAGCAGTCTATAGTTGCTCTAACAACCAGACTACAGAGCCCTGAATCAGATGCAGTCTATAGTTGCTCTAACAACCAGACTACAGAGCACTGAATCAGAAGCAGTCTATAGTTGCTCTAACAACCAGACTACAGAGCCCTGAATCAGAAGCTGGGGTGAAATGCCCAATTAATGCAACGGAAGTTAAGAAAGCAATAAAACGATCGATGCAATACACAATATAGCATTACATGTAGCCTTAAATCTAGATAAATATCACTTACTTGTCGGATGCAGAGGCTGCTGACAGTATGCCACTCGTGACTTCTTCTCTGGAATGTGCGCGCGCGCAGATTGCAAAACCGTGCGCGCAGATTGCAAAACCGTGCTCGCAGATTGCAAAACCGTGCGCACAGTTTATTAAACCGAGGGAACAGTTTATCAAACCGAGGGAACAGTTTATAAAACCGAGGGAACAGTTTACTTGTTTTTTTCTTAGCTGACACCAGGGGGGCTCCGTAGGTAGCAGCATCATGCTATGGGGCTGCTTTTTTCAGCAGCAGGGAGTCTGGTTAGGATTAAGGAGAGAATATATAGCTTCCAGTATCAATATATGTTGTGTGAACCTTCCTACTCTCTGTCAGGAAGCTAAAGTTGAAAGAAAATGTCCCCTTTTAACACAACAACAATCTTTGAACTAACCTAATAAGGGGTATGCACAGAAGATCTCCTTGCAGTTTGACTGACCTAGAACTCTTCTACAAATAAAAGTTGGATAATTGGCAAGATCTATGTGTGCAAAGTTGAAAGAGACCTATTCAAACAGACGTACTGTTCTTATTCAAGCCAAAGGTGTTTCAATAAAGTATTAGGTCTGGGGTCTGTGGATTTATACCAAGACATTTACAGTATATCTATATCTGCAATTATATATATCTAGATACAGTATATCTATATCTATAATTGTAAATAGAATTGATCAATTTGTTTTGAACTTACACATTGTTAGTTACAAAATGTAATTACATTTGAAAAAAGCTCTGACATGATTTGTCTTGATTTCAGCCTTTACATAATCAAAGCAGCATTATCAAAATTAATTTTGATATGCTAGATTTTCTGTTTTGCTAATGATACTTCCCTCGCGTTATCAAGCGTATTGTTCCTTTATGTACATTTGAATCGAGTTCCCATTCACTTCTGCACAAATTTGCATAATCTTTGCTGAAACTTTGTGTCAAACAAGGATTTGTAGCAAATGACAAAACTTTACAATGTACTCCGTCAATTTGAACAGTGACACAACTTTTCTTGTTTAGTACAGACTACCCGTTATTTCAAGCACAAAGGAGCTCTCAATGTCTAGTCTTTATGTTATTGTTTCTTCACATGGATGTGTCCACCACTAACATTCACTAAAGACTTCCCCGTCAAAAGAATCAGGACACAAGGTTCAAAAACACTAGTTAGCCTCAAAATAGCATAAAAAGAGCCTGCACAGTTCAGGTAAAGCTATTGTGGACAGATAAGATAAATACATGCTTAGCAGTGAAATAAGTCAGACATGCTTCTTTTGGGCATATCTGCCAATTAAATAGGCTAACTTGTCTTCATTAATTTTTGCTTAATTGCCAGCGGTTATGCGAAATCATAAACTAACAGGCAGGTCGACATTTTGTTTCTAAAGTTCCAGGAACAAATATTATATATTATTCTATCTGACGATATATTTGGTGCTCTCCTTAAATCACTTTCAACCAGTACCATAACCTTGATAATAGTGAAAAGAAATTAGCAAAATCACATAGGAAGATATGAGTTGGGTTTTGATTTGTTGGAGGATTATGGTAGTAGTACAGTAAAAGGCATATGCATGGCCTCTTTAAAGATGTTCTCTAATGGTGAGCCAAAACAGGCTTTTTCCAGGCATTGCCAAGGATGATTTATTGTTAAATCAAAACATATGCATTGTGGTGCCTTCAAACAACTCCAACAATTATGTAAAATGAAGTAAAAAAAGTAAAATGTTTACTAATCTTGCAGCGCAAACTCTCAGGAATTATATTAGTATGGAACTATTTTGTAAACAGTGATTATGTTCTGTATCAACAAATCCCCAGTGCTATTAATGACATGCCATGACATATGTCCTTAAGTAATGCATTCAAAATAAAAAAATGGATGCAAATGTATGGTTAATGGTAATGTTAATGTAATGGATTACAGTAGGCCTACAGAGATTAGTGTTAGTACAAATGTAAATTTCCAAAAAGGACTATTAACAACTCAATACCCCCACAAAAATGTGCTCCCTCCAAACTGAATAAAAGTTGATTGCGGGAACTTCCACTCACCCTCTATCACTGACCTCAACAACCTGGGAGCGACTTTATTTATCTGAATGCGTTTATAACTGTCCCTAGCAACCGGGTTCCGACATACAACAGCACTTCTCATACATACAAACCGGAACGCGCATGCTTGTTGATGTGAACATTCGACCCAATTTGGCACCGCCCCTATACAACATAGCTATGCGTGGGCACGCGCTGGATCTGACGTAAGGGCATAGGCTATATACCAGGGGTGGGCAAACTATGGCCCGCGGGCCGAATCCGGCCCTCGAGGCAATTCCATCAGCCCCACGGAAGGTATTAAAACAGTTTTGAGAGATAGTACAAAATAACTTGGCAGTCCAATTGTAATGTATCTGAATCTGAATTAAAGTTATTTAGATATAACACACCTCCTGTATATATGTTATGTGTATTTTAATTATTGCCCTTTTCTGGCCCACAAATCTTTTAGAATGAACAAATTACATAACAAATGTGGCCCATATAATTTCAAAGTGCATGCTCATGTGGCATCTGACCAGAAATATCTGCCCTCCCCATGGGCTATACTATATTCATTTCACTCATGTGTGTTATTCACATGTTATTTTTCTTCATCAAATTTAACGGAGATGCAGATACAATACACTTTCGGTTTGACTGAAAGTTCCATTCCAATAAGGTCTATACGACTCCCCTTCCGGACCCTGCATGGTTAAAAGTGCCATTACCCTTCACTTTTGTCTTCACTTTAGCTGACTGACTCTGATTGGTACTGTCAGTTTAAGCTCTCCAAAAAAACATAAAAAAATTAGTAACGTTTCACTCTCCTTAACATATTAAAATGTTTTACACCAACAAATATCGTCAGTGGGTGACGCAAAAACTGAAAACTGGGTAAATCAATGTAAAATACAACAATTATTTTTACCAAAAAAACAGAATGTTGTAAAATCTAAGCCAGTGTATCTATCTATACCAGCATTTGAATCAACACAGGATGTAGGCCTGCAAACATGTTGGAAATGTTTCATACAACTCTGAGCGATGGTGCAGGTCGTTTTTCGTTACGGATGGACCTCAGTGATCACATAATATGTGAAATGTATAGCTAAATCAATCTAACAGCCTAATGCATGTGAACATTTGTATTAGGTGAGATCAAAGTCAATAACATCTGCGCTGAAATATATACATATATAAAGATATACATGCTGAAATATATAAATGCTGATTCCCACCGTCTAGAACAATACACACTTGACACGGTTATTGACACATTGTCAGTTAATTTAAGGTCAAACTTTTGTTAACCGATAATTAAATTGTTCATTCATTTTACAGGTTAGTTGTGTGGGTCTTGCCAAGGCCTTCAAATAGCCAGTTGACTAAAATTCCCAGGGACTGTTATTATCATAGGTCTTAATGATAGACAGTTATATCCCTATAACCATTTTAAATATAATCCTTTGATTACTATTTTACTTCAAACATGAATACTGTCATCTAACCCATTTCAGAATAATTAACATTATGCACCTCCTAAACCAAATTGAGACCATGCAACTTCCAGGAATGTGTTGTGGGTGTTTTTTTCTTGTTAGTAAATTTTCGGAATTGAAACAACTTTTTGAAGGTACGGATAAAGTGTTGGACTACCCAAGTTTTATTATAATAACGCTGACAGTTGAAAATAAATTCTGCACCTATAGGCGAAGTGCGTCTACGTGATCAGCTATTATAAAATGGTATGTCATCCAGATATGACAATAATAAACATTCATCATAGGCTATATAAGCTTTGCGACTTACCTCATCTGCTATGTTTACTATGCCAAACCAATAAGTGGTGGCTGGCAGCCCACCCACTGGATGGCGTGAAACAGCATTTCTATTCACTAGACCAAAAAATATATTATATATAATATAAAAGTATATTTCTATATCAATCAAATGCGCATTGCACAATTTACGCACCAGCTCTACTTCTTATGATCAAGTTAACCCTTACCAGGTAGGCGCTAAATTGTTTTTTTGTTTAATTGTTTGTTTTGTTTATTTTAAATAGAGATACCTTAAAGCCGTATTTAAAAATATATTTTCAATATATATTTCAATATCATGAATGCAAACGACTTTTATCAACAATAGTTGAAAATAAAAGTTGTTCTCAAGTATGTCTAGATGTTGCTAACAATACGAGTTACATTTATATTATGATTGATAGCAAAGGGAGTTTATTAATGTAAAACAAACAGATAGCCAATACATTCTACCACTTGTGGTTTTCTGTGGGATGTCCCAGAATAAAGCATTAATTTCCAATCTAAACATAATGGTTCAACTTGGAAAGAGATGTTGTTGGGTGTATTTTAACATGACAACATATAGAATCCTGACCCATAACTGTACCTGGAATAGAGGCACTAGCAAAACCATGAACATAATTCTTACAACAAACACCCTCCCACACAAGCATACATATACACGCACACACGCACACACACGCACGCACGCACGCACGCACGCACACACACACACACACACACACCCGCACACACACACCCACACACACACACACACACACACACACACACACTCACACCCGCACATAGCACACCTTGTCCCACAGACTAGAATGTCTGCCTGTTCTAATACAGGATAAAAAAGTCAGCATTAACACAGGCCAAGCAGGCAGTAATATTTTTTCAATTATGATAGGCTACTTCATGACTTCAACTGTTCTATCAATGGCTGGTTCCCCTATTGCGTTAGTATTAGACAAAATAATCTCTAACTCTGAATTAAACCGGTTCTGAATTGAACAGATATACAAATTGCAGATTGCATTGCATGAGTATGGGCCAGTGGAGCTCACACCAAATGAAAACATGTATTTTCTCTTTATCATTATCACCTTACAGCCAGGCCCTGGGGCCGTAACTATAGTTTTCCTTTAAGAAAACTAGTATTTTCTCCCCGCTCATCCTTCGGCTCCGCGGATCAATAGCAAAGCAGCATGTGCCGAAGATGAAGCATCATCGACGCGCTGCGTGGGACTGACCTTTGACCTTATCCTGCTCTCCACAGGTCATATCATCTTCCGATCGAGAGGTTACAGCAGCAGCCCAGCCGGTGAGAAATCTCTCACTTCCGCCGCACGCGCGCGAGGCACCATTAATACATACTCAAAATGCATCAATGGGAATCAATCAAACATATTTTTGCGAAGAAATACGGCAGCATAAGTTTACTGTGGATATTACAATGGGCTAGGAATATAAAGGAGCATTATTGTGGCAACTAGAACTCATATTTACGTGTAAAGCTCTCTTGATTTTGTGACACAGAATTGAGCCTATGACATCAGATTATATAGCGGTGGTCAATTCAGGTCGTCGCCACTTGCACTCGGTTATCGCTCATGAAATGACACTAGATTTTTGTCCCGTGGCCAAACACTTTCCTCATGCATCAGTGAATTAATTCTACGGACAATAGCCCGTATGGTTGTTATTATTAGGTTAGTAAAATATCATCAACGTGCAGTATATAGGCCACAACAATATATAAAAGGTTACCACTAATGAACAAGTGCAAACACGAAGGAATACTGGGCCAAAAGAAACACATTGTTAACGTGTCCGGCTCTCCAACGACCCCAGCAGAGGCTACAAGCCAACACCAATGTGGAAAAGAACATGTTGCATCCGGACTCCTTCCTTCACTGCATATACATTGGGTAATAACTCCAAACACGTTGTTTTTGTTGTTTTGGTCATTAGCTAAAATATTTACTAGTCAATGTTGCGTTTATTAAATATGAAGAAAAAGAACCAAACAACATTCCCAGGGGCACGTTGTAGCATAATAAAAAAAATTATGTTGTCTGTCTTTCTTTATTCAATCAACAACCACATAAAACGCCCAAACTGGGCTACTGTATCTGTGTTGTCTAAACAATTTACACAACGTTCAATTCCAAAAAAACACAGTTTCATTCAAATAAAGTGTTTCCTCGTGGTTGAAATAGATCAATACAGTTGTGTTAATTAAATGTCCAAGATGCATAGACCTAAACACTGTCTGGGCACACAGAATGCTAGAGCACCTCCTTGGTCAGAGTCAAGTTCAAGTTCACCGCTGCTCTAACTGCGCACCTCCCATGTCCTCCACTAAAAGGCCTAGAATAGGGAGGGTTTTTTCGGCTGGTCTTTCGGGACTAGGCTACCGTGGTCTCTCCATAAATCGTAGATCCTTTGCCAAAACGCTAAAATGCCGTAGCATTTTAATAAAAGGGCAATTCAAATTGTCAGTCATTACCAGGTGTTAAATTCAGAAATCTAATTCAATTTGGTCACGAAGACAAACAAGAGATTCAATAGGCTTATGATGCTGTAGCCTGGTTTATAGGCAGCATACGATGCGGGTATCGAGTAGACTGATTTAAACGTTTAAATAAACTAGACACACACATATATATATATATATATATATATATATATATATATATATATATATATATATATATGTTAAATTCACAAATTGGCCAGAGGTGGAAGTAAATACTTGGGCCACCGGTACGGTTATGCATATAGGCTACTCGTAAATCTTGACCATGAAAGTAGTTGCGGTCATAAAAAACACAGAAATATGGTTAGGCCTATACTTCAAGACTTATTTATGCGACTTATTGCAATAGCCTATGGGTTTTAAGATGCTTAAACTTAGGTAAATGTAAATACATGAGTTTAGGAAAATAGACATCTTAACAATGAAGCGGAATATAATTTGCGCATATTTTCCATATAAGCGCGCATTTGGCCACTCCCCACATGGATGTGAGTATGAATGCTGTATGAATGAAGTGGTAAACTACACTTAGCTGTACATCTACATTTATATCGAAGCACTCAAACCTATAACCGTATAGCTACACGAAGTTGTCAAGCATTTAATTGCGTGGATTACATCCGTTTAAAATGTGTTTGTGTTTCATGAATAAAAACACATAGCTAGAACCCAAAATGAATCTCTATGCAATCTATGTATTTTGTTTTTAGGCTACTTGTACAGTGCCTACCAATTCTGGGTATCAATAATGCATCAAAGAGAAAAGGCTTTTTACACTTGCAACACTTTTATTATATTTGTATGCAGTAAAATTCTTATCACAATAATGAAGAAAACACCTCTTTAACTTTGAACAAAAACAAAACAGAACAACTGCCCGTGTTTAGCTCATAATTGTACATATTTATAGTAAAGAAACATTCTTTATAAATATTGTTTCATCTGTAGCAAGTAAATACCATAATTTAATTACAAACTGATAAATATGGCAGTCGATATTTACAAAAGGAAGGTGTAGATACAGAAAATCCAACGGCACAACGTTTTTTTCCTCACAATCTTCCAGATAGTATTTCACAATTTAAAACTTGCAAAGCACGAAACATCACAAGTTAAGCCCAGCAAACTAAATTATACATTCACAAGCAAAATATTGTGGACTGTTAGAGTTAATTGTTGACTTTGGCACTCGTTCCAGTTTATAGTTTTTAGTAGGCCTATAGTTACAATCGATTTGCCTTAGAATAACAATATTTAACATCATAATACAACTTTGTTCGTAATATGTGCACTAAAAGTCCAGTTAGAGAAATAGCTACCATTGAAGGAACATCTATACACCAAAGACTGACAAAAACTACCACAACCAATGCGGGAAACAGGGCGTGTAATAATTATTTACAAATATATTGAATACAACATGAACATAATACATATTTTCTTCTGTTTGTAAGTGAGGTTTCTTCCCTGGTAGCGTTAAATCGCCTTTTTCTGCTTTTGAAGCGTTCATAGGTAGGCTATTCGTGCTCTTCTCGGTGCACGAGTGTCCGAATCTCCTGCGCAGGTTCGGGTTCTGCACAATGGTTCTCTATTCGCTGTTTGGGTCAGTCTTAAACATACCATTCACTGAAATTGGACGATAGGCTGCTGTGACCGCTGTTGTTATTGTGGACTACGGAAGCTGGCGACAAATTGTTGTTGCTTTGGGTCTCCGCAGTGGGTGAGACGAGGCCGGGTGGTGTGGATGACTCGTACCCAGAACTGGCTGCAGGCGAGGAGTCGGACGCTGAAGGGGCCGCTTCATGGACCTGAAACATGGACAAATCCCCTAATGTTAGTCTGTTATAGGCCTACATTGATGTTGAAATCAGAGCAATGGCAAAACTGTGACAAAAATGTCAAACGCACGCAAAACACAGACGTAAACAACCCATATTTTCGCCTGAAAGTGCAATACTAAAAGTCAAATTACCTTCATGTGTTTTCGAAGAGAGCTGGGATGTGTGTAGGACTTGTCACACATTTTGCAAAGATATGGCTTGTCTGACGTGTGGACGTGCATGTGTTTCTTTCGGTCGCTGCTGTTGGCAAACCGCCTGTCGCAGCCTTCAAACTCACACTGGAATGGTTTCTCTCCTGCAGAAAAACAAGCATAAAACATACACATTAGATTCAGTTACTCGGGGAAAAGACTGCCTTAGGCCAAATACTCATACGTTTTGCTCCCAATCACAATCATTACACGAGAAGTAACGGGCCATAGCCATTCGTCATGGTGAATGCAGGGATGTTCCCTCACATGCATTCGGTTTGGGGGAATACTGTTATAAACAAACTTCATTTAAATAGGGATACCTTTGTTTGTGGTCTATTTTTAATTCAGGAAATTGTATGATTTAAGAAATAGTCAAATTAGTCTATATTCTAGGCCTATTTGATTTGTTGGATGATATAATATCATTTTGTATTTCACATTCTAGTCTAGTTTATTTTAATGTTTAGGCCTATCAGAAGTCAGAGAGTTAACTATGTTTGTATTACAATATGCCGAAGTTAAATGTGGCATACAGGCTAACAAACATTCCATGTGGGGGTAATATATCTGGAGTGGAGAGCGCACCATTTGCTTACATACAATACAACTAGTAAGTAACTAATTAGCACCTGAACGATTCCGTTGCTGTATAGCAGAACTAAATCCCCAAAGAAAATAATCAAAATGTTAAAGGCTGGTAATGGCCCGTCTTGCACCTATAGGCTACTATCAATGGGAATGCCTATAAAAAAGTACCGAGAACACATTAGTATGTTCCAGAAGAGTAAAGTCACAATACAATTTAATAAAAACGAACAGACGCACAATAATCAAATAATATTTCTCAAAGGACAAATAATGTGACAAAATCGATTGGTGAAAAAGAGGCGAGGCATTTCGGATAAAATCCCAAAAGCTCAGTCTCCCGTAAACATTAAATCGGTTGATGGGCTTTACTATATACCCGATTCTGCGCACGCGATGCGGAGAGAGCCAGGAGCCCTCGTCTCGCCTTTGACCCATTTTAAAGTTTACGAACCACAGAATCTTGGCAACATCTAAAATCATTCTGAACATTGTGCCACAATATAGCATTTCTCAAGAACTGTGAAAACGAAACATTACTTCCTAACACACATTTACCATTGTCAAATTCTGAATTTCTTTTTATATTGAAATCTACCTTGACGGTAGGTGGGAATGTCTACAGTCTAAAAATACCACATCTAATTCGCGCACTAGAAAAGGGCACATTTCTCAAGTTATTCAATAGCACGAAGGATTAAATACACCATGGCATTATTGCAAATACAAAAATGTAATATGCAGCTTACATTTAGGAAACGAAATGTTGATAAAAAAATTATATAGGCCTATATCGTATAGTTTTACCTGTATGAGTGCGCTTGTGAATCTTCAAGTTTTCCGATCGTGCAAAGACCTTGCCACATCCAGGGAAGGGGCATGGGAAGGGTTTCTCTCCCGTGTGGACTCGAATGTGGTTCACCAGTTTGTATTTCGCTTTAAACGGTTTGCTCTCTCTGGGGCACTCTTCCCAAAAACAGATGTGATTGCTTTGCTCCGGCCCGCCGACATGCTCCACCGAGACGTGCGTGACTAGCTCGTGCATGGTGCTGAAAGTTTTGTTGCAACTCTTCTTGGGGTTACTCAGCTGCTCGGGGTCGATCCATTTACAGATGAGCTCCTGTTTGATGCACTGCTGTCGCATGTAGCGGAAGAAGGCACCCGGGTGGTGGTGGGCTCCCATGTTCATCCCCATGTTCATATTCATGCTACTGTACTGGTTATGGAGCTGGGCGGCCGAGTAAGGGTCGGTCCTTGGGCTGGAGACCTGGTGGTACTGGTCCGAACGCCCGAAAACCTCTCCGGGTAGTCCCAGACGCATTTGACCATTGAGCACATTCGGGGATCCGTGGGCCCCATGCTGGTCGTGGATTCCGGGGAACAGAATGTGGCCCTGGCTGTCTGTGTGGGAGTGATGGAGGGATCCCGCGGCGGGGCCGAAAATAGCGTGCTGACTGGTAGCTGGTGATGATTCTCCGAAGCCACGGCTGCGAAAGAGAAAGTCCCTGGTGGAGTTAAACGGGGAACTCGCGTACGAGGTGACATGGGCGGCATGCGCACCCAAAGCTGCTGCAGGGTACCCGGGCGCCTGTGAAGTGAACGCAGAGCTCTGTCCCGGAGAAAGATCATGGTTCAGTTTAAACGCACCCATATGTGCGGAGTCGACGAAGCTATTTTGTGCTAAACTCAAGTCTCTCTCCTGCATCTCGCTCGAGGAGTGATGCCTTGCAAACGAGCCGACTCCCAGTCCGGGGAACTGGTGACCTGCGTCCAGTAACATGGTTTCTCGCAGGGAATTTCGTTCAAATCAGCGTGTACGTTTAACCAATTTCTTGTTGAAAGATACACTTAAATTGTCTATTAGGAGACGGAAACCACAACTTCCACGCATTGAAACACCATAGCATGCGCAAGTTCAAAGCGATGATCCGCTCATAAGAAACCCCGTGTGTGCTACAGCTCGACTGATCAAATACTAGCTTGTATTCACCAGTAGTTCACTTCTATAAAAAGAAATCCCAATAAAAACGAAGTGAGGAGATTCCTTAACGTTTTCCTGGAAACTGTGAATGTTGATTGCCTAACAGAGACTGAAGAATGGAATAATGTTCTTACTAGGTGTCCCAGCACGGAGAGATAGCCTTCTGTTGCAGCATCTCCAATTGTTTTTCCGATTTGTGTGTTTATTTCATTCGCTTGCCTGTGTTTATCGCGGAGGGTCCCTCTTTCTCCGTGGACTGGCACAAGCTGCTCTTACGCCCCCTTTAACTGAAGCCCGGTCATTCATTCCACGCAGCCTCATTGGCCACTGCGTCTCATCAATCCCAGGTGCCCCTCCAATAGCAGGTAGAGCTTCGGCGACTAATAGCTGAACGCCATTTTCCACTAATAATTACCGCCTACTTTTTAGGAGAGGCTTTTGTGGGAGGGAGGGGTAGTGGAGAGAAAATACTGTAGGATATGCTGCCTAAAACCTTAATTCTATAGGTTATTGTATATCGGCTGGCTCGACAATAGCCTACGAGATTCTGTGACGGCGTTTACAAAGTTGAGCTAGTATGTAAAATAACACTAGGCTACCCGAAATAGCGTTGGGTTTTGGCGGTGTAAGGCGGGGTCTGCAAATTTCATTTATTTCAAACGCAAATTAGATTGCGTTTTTAGCATAAGCAAGAGAACACGATTTGACCAACAGAAGTTAATGTGCCAGGCAGCGCATTCCCCCGTCTTTCTTTTACTAAACGTGCAAAAACGTGAAACTAATTGAATACATTATTGGGTAGTATTTTTTGTTCTGCCGTACCAATGTGATAATATTTTGTTGAAAAGGAAACACATAATGTCGCAGATCTGAAAACAATTGTGAATAACAATGGACTAGAACAATTATTAGGCCTACTTTAGTCTATGCTGAACATTTACGCAGGTAGCTACACAAAATAATGTAGGCCTATGTTAATATTAATACCCCTCTGCAGCTACAGCAATTGGGGAACTACAATAGTTCCCATAGGCTCATGTACGTGTGTTTAAATATTACACCTCAGGGTGCGCACAAATTGCAAAGCCAGAATAACCAATTTCTTATGTGAACAGTAGCCTATAGATTATGTTCATTTTCAATTCGTGACATTTACTTACTTTAATCTTCATTAAACAAGGAAAATATCCATGAGGTAAGAAACCTATTTTTCGAGGGGTCAGCCGGAAGTTTAGTCAACATGCGTACAACACAAGAACACAAGACAGTCCATTACAGAGTGCTTATTTCTGTCTTTTTTTTACACACACAAACACACACATATGCTACAAGTAGCCTAGTGTATAAGTGTGTTGATGTGAAATTAAAACGTCTTTTTATTCCTATATCCCAAATCCCAACGTCTTCCGAAACAGGGTTCACGGCCAAGGATAAGACATTATTGAATGCAGCCCTGGACGAGGCAAAGCAAGTATGGTTTAGTGCCTTGTTCAAGGGCAGATCGATAGATCCAATTGTTGACTGCATGATTTGAACCAGTACGTGGTCAAAGGCCTCATAGCAATTTAGACTCCTAGCTTAGACAACGTTGCATAATAACAATTTAAAGAACATGCCTATAAAATAACATGGGAAACATACATTCTAGTTTAATGATGACCATTTAATTGGTGTTGGTTTCCCCGGTGCATTCCGTAGTAGCCGACCGTTTTTACACATATCTTTACCACACGCAGATAAACACACACACACACACACACACACACACACACACACACATATATATATATTCCCCAAGCGTATGGTTTTGCATGCACGCACATTTACACACGTTCATACGCACGCACACACGCGGCGCGCGCGAGGTTGTAAATATTCAGACAGCATTTACTTTTTTGTGCGTCGAGGGTCTGTTCATTCAGCATAAATCGTTAGGTTTGTATAGCATGTTAGTGGTGGCTTAAAAATAATACATACTGCCTTCCAACAGCAAACGTGAATATAGCCAAAAATATATTAGGCCTAGAGGCTACACATTATTGCGATCAGTAAAAATGTAATTTAGCTATTAGTGAGCATTTGAGTACTGAAATCGTGTAATTTCATCACGCGTGGGTGAGTTTGGTGACAACCAAAAGTGATATGTAACCATAGCCTACATTATAGGAATACCTCAAATTTAGATATTCCGAGCAATATGGCCTAGACCCTACGCCTAACAGTCCCTTGAATTGCCACATAGTCTAAAGTCACTTCTGAACAAGAATGTCACTTGTTGTTTATGTCTCCATAAACAACACGTTTTAACCAAAGTGCATACTAGCCTATATGGACTATAGCAACAGACTCCAAACAACACACTAAAGTGAAATGAAGTTTACTTACACTTCCATTGAACACAAGTCCTCCTGCTCCAACACTCCAAATGTCTCTTGTCCCTCTCGGCTCCCAAACACTAATAAAAAAGCAGTACATAATGGGACGGAGTAGAACGGTCCAAAACGTTAGGAATCCTGTCCCTCTTTCTCTGTCCTAAAGCCGGGCAGCCGGAGCGTTCTCTGCCATTATTCCAGGACTATTTCTCCCTGCACCACAGGACACGCAGGAGCTGATCCAAGTTCAAAGTCACATATGCCGACCTTTCTAAAGAACTTCTTTATTTCGGTGGAAAACCACAAAATCCCTTCCCCTGTCACTTGATAGGAGAAAAAGAAAAAGAAATGAGAGAGAAAGAAAACTCAATCGGACCATAGGAGCGTGAGTTCTTATTTTCTTCTACATTTAGTAGAAAGGGTTTCTGAAAATCCCCAAAGGCCAGTATTTCAACAGGTTACTCCGAGCCTCATGACAGAAGACACAGAAAAAGTTAAAAGGTTTGGAAAAAATAAGAAATAGCCTATTATAAAATGCATAAACACATGAACACAACATGTGAATATTTTGAATAAATAAATCTGAAATCCAAGATAAAATACAAGGTAATATTTATGATTTCAATATTGACAACAAGTGTATAAAAGCATCGCATGGTCTAATGGCGCCGCGCCGCCTAACGCAGGGCAAGGGTGAAGGAAGCCGGGCGCATTTCACAAGTTCTTTATTTGACAATATCAATATGTTGACGCACTGGAAGGTTACTTGTGTGGTTTCCATGACCTTGTGTTTCATAAATGTTTGACCTATGACCCGTTAAGACCATATATGTTGCCCTTTGGACTTCTGTTTAATAAACCTTTGTTTATGTAACAAAGCACCAATTGTTTTAAAAAGACGTGGCCTTCTTTCAACTGAGCGTCTGAAGTAAAAACATGCTTTAGGACCATTTTTGAACATAACAAAACATGAAATGTAACTCCTTCAATCAATAAGAAGTTCTGACCGGCTTCTCTTTGAAATAACAATATTCGGATACTATATCATATTCCTTTTATGTTGCTTGAACGTAAGTTCTTAAAAAAACAATATCCAACCCTTGTATCTACAGAATAACCGCTTTACATGTTTTGTCAAACAATACCCAAGTAGTTATTTATCGCCTGGCATGCAGCTGTACAGATCTTGTTGGGATTGCAATCGTTATTGTGTGCCACTTGTTTGTATAACCAAAAGATAAAAATACCAGTACAGTGAATTAGAATAGATTGTTTGTACGTCTTATACCTCCAATGAGAAAATAAGTGTTATGATAATATGAAACAGTTGTATGTATTGACCCCGTGACCGGACGAAAACTGCTTTGCGAAAGAATCTATGGATATTAGGCCTGCTTTGTTTAGATGTATGTGAGTTACAGGGCATTTTTGTCCGCCTTTTTTATGTTTCCAGTGTCGATATCGTTTAGGCCGTTCAACATAAATGCATGCATGTATTTGAATGAAGACATTAAACTGATGACAGGCGTCTTGCTGAGTGAACAGGAACAAGTGAGTGTTTGATACAAGTAAACCTCTTCTAAGAAATAAGTTTCTTCTCCATTCAGTGCTAAAGTCCGGAATAATGTATTTTAATGGATCTAAGGCAACTTGTGTGTAAACTAAGTAGCTAGGCACACAGCGTCATAGAATGTGGCAAAAAAACATATTTGAAATGTCTTCAAGGTTATAAAGACGATAATCGAATCTTATCAATATGCTCAATAAGATTTATTTGCAATGTTTGAAAAGATGGATATGATTGTATTATGCAACCTGTTTAGCTTTTGAAACTTGGTACCTTTTATGTGTATTTTGTACTTAATTAGTTAATTGGTTAGGTAATTACTTAGTTGGCATTAATTATATTATAGTTCATATGTTTCTATTTTTTTATTTATACTTATACTTTTATGAAACATATTGAATTCAATTTAAAGAAAATCCATCTAGTTTTTGCAAGGACCGTTTATTTCAAAAAAAGTGCACTTGCACACATTCTCTATTACTGTATTATAATATAAAGTTACTATTTAATTCTAATTAAAATGTAATGCATATGAATACAAAATTCTGCTTATGTATTTTAATATGCCCAATTGAAACTATGTGGCCGTTCCTATAGGTTCAAGAAAGTTAGTGAAGGCTATTGCTTTGTATCGTATTGGCTAAATGTCTCTATTATTGTGCATCTGTGTGTATTCGTTTTTACCTGAACGGAAATCCATAGCTGTTAAGCTACTTAAGTTATGACGGGAAATAAAAAATGGGAATTTTTATAATAGGCTATAGTCATCCTATAGTCATCCTATATTTCAGCCACGTGCACCAGCCCCAGTAAACACCAAGCCGCATAAACAGATTTGATGGCAACTTTGTGAGTACAACTTTCTGGAGTCAACAGCGATAAAGAGAGCGAGGGGGCGGAACCCCGCTGAGCCCCTGTGCTGAACGACAGCCAATCGCTTCGTTCTCTTAACTGCCAGTCACCGAAATTCGTCCAATACCCGCAGTGCCATTTCTAAACTGTATTCCCTACTGTGTCCTCCAACTGTTGTATGTTCTGCCAATCGCTTGAGGACAGAGTGGGAAAAGGAACAAGCAGAGTTAGAGCCAGGACAAAAGAAGTTATATAGACCGCTTATATACATACATTTTAATGTTTTAGAAAATCGTGGTGGTGGGGGGAGAAACAATAGCGGTGAGTGTGGATGGAATGACAGTGTAGTGATGGAGCCCCCTTTGAGTAAAAGGAATCCGGCGATAAGATTAGCGGATTTGGCAGCGACTCAACCTCTTCCTCATCAGAATATGACAGGCTTCCCGGGGCTAGGGGGGCATCACCCTCACTCCCACCATGCCCACCACCACCCTGGGGAGATGGGCAACGACCCTGGAGTGGCACTCACTCCATTTGGACCCGAGCACATGGCACAGACAAATGCTCTCAAACTTAGCCCCTCTCAGCACATTCAGAGCCATCCGGAAGCCCAGACCGCCGCAGCGGCAGCAGCATCTTTCACTTCTGCTCAGACCACAGTTGGTTTCCCAGTGGCTCCTCACCCCCACTCAGGCTACTCTACCAGCAGGGACTACATCCTCAGGAGAGAACTCTCAGCCTCGGCTATGCATGCACTTGGCGACCAGCATAGTTCCGCCTCCTCCCCTCATCACCATGGCATGTTCATCTCCCCAACAGGTGCTTATGGGCACACCGAGACTGGTGCCCATCCACTTTTTTCTGGACTCCACGACCAGGCAGCCCCAGGTGCCCACCACCACCACCACCACCACCATGCCCTCAACGGACAGATGCGTCTGGGTCTACCGGGGGACATCTACGGCAGGCCAGAGCACTTCAGCCACAGGCCCGAGCACTATGGACCTTCTTCCCTTCACAGCTACAACTCCATGAACCTCAATGTAAATATCACTTCTGCTCCTCACGGAGCCGCGGGGGCGTTTTTGAGATACATGAGGCAGCCCATAAAGCAAGAGTTAATCTGCAAATGGATTGACCAGGTCCAGGAGCAAACTTTGAAGAAACCCTGCTCCAAAACGTACAGCACCATGCATGAGCTGGTCAACCATGTGACGGTGGAGCACGTCGGGGGACCGGAGCAGAGCAGTCACGTTTGCTTCTGGGAGGAATGTCCGCGCGAGGGGAAAGCTTTTAAGGCGAAGTATAAACTAATAAACCACATTCGAGTTCACACGGGAGAGAAACCCTTCCCTTGTCCTTTCCCAGGATGTGGAAAAGTGTTCGCTCGGTCGGAAAATCTAAAGATTCACAAAAGGACACACACAGGTCAGTGACAGTGGGCCGAATTATTTTAGGGAAAATAGTAATCACTTCAATCGCAGTGGTAAGAACCGTAGATAACAAGCTAAATTCCGAACAGACAAAAAAAATCGAAGAGCTTGCTGTTAGATTAAAATAACGGTAAAGGCATTTCAGCAATATTGCATAATCCATTATGATCGAGCGAATGCATCATGCACGAATTATTCATCATTAATTAATGACTTAATGCACTTTTTTACTTTAAGAAACTCTAGTTTATGTGCTCGTCCAGAAGTGGAAACTCAATCTGTGGATAAGGATATATGCTGTTATTTTGTATATATGTTATTGCGAATGAATTGCGTATAAAACCATTAGTTTAATCGCTGTGTGTTGATTTGATTATTTTGAGTTGCTGGGGACCGAGACAGCAGTGCCCATTGAAACTTGAATGACGCAACCATCAAGCCTTTGGGGATTTCGAGTTAGTTACAGATAGCAAGGGATATCCCTTTCCCTATTCATACATCAATGTGTTATGTTTTATTCTATACCAAAATAAATAAATAACAATCATACAAAAACACGAGGGCGTCCTAGAGAACATGTCATGTTAGGCTGTTTGATGCTTTCCCTGTTTCATATAGACTATTTCACCAAAAACTTCCCGAAAACATTCGTTAAGGCCTATAATTATGCAACTGTTTTCTCAGCACTTATCGCCAGCTTTAAAGCAAAAGCATGTTTTCCCTGTCTATAGTCCTCTACTGTAAACGCTGTATAGCCTGCGGGTCATCCTATTTTCCACGTGCGTCAGTCATTCCGGAACATGCCTATAGGAGTAGTAGTACATGTGTGAGAGTAGTGGCGGTGCGTCTAGAACTAGCCTATAATAAATATGGTATGTCGGACAGGAAGCCTTCGCAGCAGAGTGCTGCCACACTGGCCATTTATTGAGTAATTACTGGGGAAGTGGTATGTTACCAGGCAGTTAAGCAGAAAACGAGATGGATTCAATTATGGGCCTACTTTGTTAGAGCATTTGGTTGTTCCAAGCGAAACGCAATGTATTGGGATATTTGATGTCATACAAATGGTATACATTATGTCGTTGAAACATAATACATGTTTTGGTGCGTTAACCCATTCATGACATTTATGAGTAATGAGTTGCCTAATGTAAAATGTATTTATTTCCATCTCCTCCAGGGGAGAAGCCTTTCAAGTGCGAGTTTGACGGCTGCGACAGAAAATTCGCCAACAGCAGCGACAGGAAGAAGCACTCCCACGTCCATACAAGTGATAAGCCATACTACTGCAAAGTACGAGGGTGTGACAAGTCTTACACGCACCCTAGCTCGCTGCGGAAGCACATGAAAGTGCATTGCAAGTCACCCCCGCCCCCCTCGGCCAACGCTTCATACCATTCCTCTACGAACCCTCTCGGCGCTCCCCTTTCGCCCGCCTCGGAACCCCACAGGAACCGGTCCGCGAACCTCTCGCCTCAGGTTACCAATCTTAATGAGTGGTACGTGTGCCAGGGGAGCGGGGGGCCCAACCACCTCCACACTCCTTCCAGCGACGTGCCAACGTCGGACTCGGACGACGAAGACTCCTTCAGACATTCAGACCCGAGGACAATGCTCTAATGTTTACACAAACCAAGTGTTTCCCAATTGTTTTCTAATAGGCCAGACGTGTAAAACACTAAGTGCAATGGGAATGCACTGACAGTAAGAATATCAATTGGCTTCTACGAAGAAATAAACAACGCCGCGGATGTCAGATGATCATGAAGAACAACAAATGCCTTTAAAACGTGCCATCTCTGTTTTCTTTCAGAAAGCTGAATGTATCAACATCTCAAGATATCTTAACGTAGTAAAGTTACAATCACAAGTATTACTTAAGAAAAGAAGAGCATATTCATATAGTTGTATTGAAAGCGTTATTATTTAACATATTTGGCCTAAAATGACCTAGAGAGGCTTTTGTAGTCTACTGGCAACAGAAATGCAATGTCATCTTAAAGGAGCCTTTGAAAATCTGCTGCCTACATGGGATGCATTTATATGCATGGTTTATTTAACATGATGTCATAACTGATAAGTTATGTTGAAATTGACATAGAAACTAGAAAACAGACTATTTTGCTCAGGCAAAGTACCCTGCATTAGTGTAAAAGCCCATGAACACTAAACATCCCAAATGATGGAACTGCATTCAGTTTTTTTCTGAATACCTCACAGTAAAGGCAAGACCTAATGTAAACATCCAATTGATTTTCCAACACCTGCAGACAACAAAAGACATGTTGCATACAGAACTCAAATACGTCAGAAATATAATTTTAAATAACAATGTCTAACATTCAAGTGTCTTAAAGGGTTCAAGCGTTGTTTTAAGATTATTAGAATGACTATGTTTGTATGGAGTTTTGTTATATTTAAGAACTATTTAAGACTATATTTTATGCAAAAAAAATCACACCAGTATTTCAATCGTTAAATCGTACGAGACCCTATGAACGCTGACAGGTTTTGTCCCTGAACGTCACATTTGTGTATATATATATAATTTTGTGATGCTCGTGAATGTTGTTCTTAGTCTTAATTACGAAGAATATTGTTTTGTATATTGTAATTTATTTTTGCTGGTATTAATGTTGTACTGGATTTTCAGAGACACCAAAGAATAATAATATTAATTTTGGTGAAAATGTAGTAGCCTACTGATGCTTTTGTTCTGTAAAAGAAACATGATTATTATTTACTTGAATATAGGCAGTGTAATGTGAAACGTTCCTCTTCTCGCATGCCCTTTGTAGTGACTGTGTTTTTCTCTTTGAGGTGCATGGTGCCGTTGGTAATGATGGATAAAAAGTGATGATGAAACCCTTGATGTTCGTGATACATTTGACAGTATAAATTCATGCTAAAGCTGAATAAATACTCTCGGCCGTGTTAGTTAATGTGTATCTTGGTGTACAAAACCTGTATTGTATATTCATATAATTTCGGAGGCCTGCCAGGGCTGGATGATATTTCTTAAAAGATAAATATAATTGACTTGTTTGTTTGCAGTAAATGCACCTGTTATTACATTATTATATGTAAGCCTACAGATGATTGAAGTAGCTTGTTGTAGGCTATACAAACACGGTGTCAAATAAAAAGCACTGTTCATGTTAGATACCTATAGGCCTACTCTGATAATCAGAGACATAACAGTACCGTCAACAAGACACATCAACATTCAACGGGGTGCTCTCACACCTGACAAACAGATGAAATATTTGGTTTCAAAACAGACGGAATATTTGAATTCATAATTCCTGACAGTTCAAAAAACTTTCATTGCCAACTCAAAACAACGGGCCTAATAAGGTGCTGCTATAAACCAATCAGCAGGGCTAATGGGGAAATGTATAGCCCCCTAATGGCGTTGCTTCTGAATGGCGGGACAGCACAAAGCAACCGAGGCATGAATCATTCATGGAAAAAGATAAAAGATAAAAGATATCTGACAATACGCAGGACCTTGTATAGAGTATATAAAACAAGTCCCCCTCATATTTCCTCCATTAAAACACACAATCTCACTTTCAAAGTCGGCCCTGTCCAGTCTATAGAATTAAAATTGACCAACGCGAGTCGTGCACAGCTTCAAAGGCCCGCTATTATTCTGCTCTACTTCTGAGCGGAAGGCCCGCCGCTTGGACACTCTTCATGGTGCGTTAGGATTTCTATGGCAATTGGTGAGCGAGACGCTCACATTTGAATATGTCTGGTAAAAAAACACTAACTGCCACTAAATGGACTATCATCAAAGCACACAGGGCACTTTCTCCACAAAAAAGCCTCATATGCCAATATAGATAGGCTAAGCATGTCCTATAGTGTTGACAGAAAATTAATACAGCGAAAAACAACAACCACAGACTATTGTTGCACAGGCATTTGTATGCGAACATGTATGATGCTGTGTGGAAAAAATGTCTGACCTAAAGGTGCATTTGAAAATGCCGTCGAACAGAAACAGGTGAATTTGCATTTTCTTTAAACAGTGCATACGGACATAATTAATACAATTATATAATACTCTCCTTTCCTAGTTTTGCTCATCATAAGTCACATGTTGCGAGTGTTAATGAAGTCTTAGCATGACGTGGGCTTTAAATCTGGTATCTGTGTCATCAAGGCATAGAAAAAGCAGCAAAAAGATGCCACGGTTGCGCACCCAAGAACACAAATAGGCACCTAATTAACAAGTTCAAAGAGTAACGTTAGAAAAATCACTTCGACTTCTGCTTCCAGATCTAGGCCTAAATTCACTACTGAGCATTTATTGTTCTATCAACAAAACATATAAATAAACGTGTTATCATGGTGCATACTGAACTTGTTTGAAACTTTTATTTTTACTGTTTTTTTGTAAGATATTCAAGTTTAACTCCTTTTGTCTATCAACTCTTATTTGAACAAGGTGAAATCCTCTTTTATTTATTTGAAAGAAGTTCTCCGTGGATGTTGCAAAAATAAACACGAAGGAAAATAACCAAAGAGATGTTCTCTCGGCGTGAAAAGGGGGGACTTAATAAAATGGAGTGAAGCAGTCACCGTTCAATGAGAAACGCTTTGAAGTAAAACTTATTATCTGAGGCATACTTTGGGGTTGTCCTAACGACGGCACTGAATGGGAAAGGCTTTCCTTTGTCAGCGATTTGTTCTCCTTTAGTGGGATGCCCGTGGAAATCACTTACATGGGCCACCTTTACCATGCTGGCTGCAAATCAGTAACGACCGAGTCAGACATGCAGACGCCACTTGGTGAGGACAAAGAAGTCCGAGGGAAAACAGTGCTCGGTCTCTCTCATTTTCGCAGTTGAGAAGGCTTGAATGGAAATCTAGAAGACGGCCGTATGCAGAACCACAACAAATGTTGTCTTGTTAGATTTTACACAAATGCGTCTATAAGCTACTCGTCCCTCTGAAGTTCAACACAAAGAGCGTAAATGGTGTGTAGTCCAGGCTTAGTCATTAAGGCTATATTACATAATGACAGTTTCTGTTCATGTACACAGTGACCAAGCTCTGCAGATTACACCTGTGCCTCAGAGAAAAAGTTACATCGTTCCTTCTCGCTTGATTCTTAACAATATGGTCTCATATGGGACCCCAACTTTGGAATATAACTCAGGCCACAATATAAGTGACAGGTCCGCAGACCCCCTTGTCCATACGACGTTAAAACAACGAATAAATATACATTTTGGTTGAAAGTACGTTGAAAAAAAACCACTTTAAAATAATTGTGATCACTAAAAAAATAGCGCCTTTGCGGGGGCTGACAGAAACGTTTCCCTGTCAAAGACCCAGCATCCCCTACATAATGTGATTGGCAACAGTCAAAAAATTATGCAAACTTTTAAATGAAAATGTCTTCTTAGAAGCACTAAAATGAACAGTAACAGATGCCACGTCGAGTGGACGGAGTTTGGAGGGCTATCGTCTTTTTTATTTTGCTATACCTCTTTAAATTTGAAGCTGGTGTTAATTAAAGTGCTTGTAAGCGAGCAATGCCATGCATTTGTCCCATTAGTTATATCTGCCTACGAAAGGCGCAGCTCACAATGGGTGCCCAGTTTTGTCTCCTTGACAATGTTATTTACTTGGGAAACACGATTACAGTACTAGGCTATACAATATACATTTCTTGAGTGATACAATAATGGAGACATGTGATGGTAAAATGTTATGGAATTAATTCATAACAAATATTCAAAATAATAATAGACACATCATTCATACTTCATATTTTTATTTTGAATTATAATTCGTTTTCAATTAACTCAACAATGACACAAAACACTTGTGGCCCTAAAAGGCTCGAGGGATAGGCCTATTCTATTAACTGTTCCATTCTTATTATTTGCGACACCATGCAGGTCAATTCATCATAAACGTTTAGTTATGCTTGGGGAAAATTGATAATTGTTAATGGATGGTTTTCTATCTTGTGATTTATTACATTTCCCCAAAATGTGGGTCATTATGAGCCCGGCTATAATTTTTCACTTGTCTCGCTCAAACACTCCGTACTGTCAGGTGCAAGCTCTTCTATCCCAGGCCCCCATGATGGAAACTAGGCTACATTTTAAACCTTTGCGTTGTTTATGGCCGAGAGGCAGTTTTTGACTTTCTTACATCTGATATAATGTTCAAGTTCTCCCTCCTCAGCGTGCTATGTAGACAAGACCCAGAAAACTGGGCAAATGTTCATTATCTAGGCATTTTGCCAAACTCTTCCTAGCGCCCTACCTGGTTGGTATCTTAAATTGCATGAATAAGCGAGAAAACCGTACAATCAGTTGCACATGCTACTTCACCCGGTCAGCTCCCATCTCCAACCCGCCACACATTTATCCCCAGCCGGAAAACGTATCGAGAATGCGGACTAGGCATGTTCCTGCTCAGCCCACAGTGAGTACTTATGCGCCAACCAGTCTAACACAAACATATCCGAGCTGAGCTCAATGCCTTTATAGAGTAAACCAATCGAATATTTCTGTCCCAGTGGGGTCAGCTTTGAGAAGGGACATTCGCTTTCGCTTGAACTCATGCATGCATGTTTTAAAGTTTAGGAAAAGTTGGAGAAATGTGATGTCCTGTTAGATTAGGGTTTGGGTGAGTGGCTGTACGTGGACTGGACGCTTACTACTCCCCCCCCTCCGCCCTCACTTGAGCGGAGCTGCAGAGGTTTCACCTATTACCCCCTCTGGAGGAGTGAAGGGAGTCAACATCCCACAATGGACACTCCAGGGGGCCGCTCGTCTGACCTATACCCGATGTTCATAGTTTCATAGGAACTTCATTAAATCAATTACTTTGCGAGCACGTCATCGTTTATTTGTAATTGGCTGTGAAAGTTGGATTCTTTTACAGGGTCACAGAAAAAAATCTGCAGGGAGTGTCGTGTCTTACTAGCACTTTTTTATTTGTGTATGTAACTAGTTTGGCAGGTTTTACCAACAACCAATTTGTCAGCGCCCAATCTCGTAAATCTAAAGGAAATATAGCCTATACTGAAAAGGTGGTAGCATTTTATCATTCTGGTATTATTCTGGTAAACAAGTGTTACACAAGCAAGCGTTCTCCTTTGTCAAATCTCAACTTTTCAAACAAATCAATCTGCAATATAGGCTATGCTGCAGTTAGAGTTTGGGGTGTGTATTTGTGTACTTGTTATTCTCCAGTTAGATATTGATCTAGACCAACACAAACCACAAAAGCAAAATATATGCATTGAAAAGGGGACAAATCGCTTCGCAATGGACATCTTAGCATGTGTACAACAACGTCATCAAATATGGATGTGTGTGTGTTAGTGAGGAACGACATTAAACAACTGGTAAATGAAGGTGACATATTTGGTTATGGCGTGACGTGCATTCACACCAGTCCCCAAAGACAAGTGAAATTACATTTCTTTAAGTTAAATAATGATATGAAAAAAATTAGAAAGGGTATTCAGTAGCTGTTAATTAACTGTAATTGGGAATAAAAATCTATATAAATGGTTTTCATACTTCTCTTGAATATCTCGATTTACATTTAACTTGCCATTTCAAAATGGGACATATCGTTATTGTCAAAATAGAAATCTAGTTGATATTCCTATTTTGACAATAGCGATATGTACCATTTTGAAATTATTAATAGAGATTTTTTTTTAATTGTGAGAAAAAATACTTCGTAGTATAAGCTTGTTTCGCGTCAATATCCTCTGCTTAGCTGCATTTGAATTATGAATTCACCGACATTGAAACCGCCAACTGAAAAGATGATAAACAGATTCATTGTGTGCATGTTGTCTCAGGGATGCCTTGTGCTCACCAGGGTCTTGTCCTGAATGAAGTTCGATGTTGTATCCAACTTTAGTGGGCAAATTCTCACCTATGATTGTCTTTCGGGTTGAATCGCAATTACAACTGTACAGGTAGTACCTATTGACATTACATGTGGCGTTACAGCTGGGTTTCAGCCTCCCGGCACTGTGGTTGTACAGTCCTGCCATGGAAGTGCACAAATGTTTTTTCTTATCTAAAATTGACCCAATTGATATTAAAACACAAAACAACGAAATGTCTGAACTTGCTGATAAAGGTGTTTAGTATCAACAGCAAAACTAGCGGGACAATTTGTTTTGAATAAGAGTATATCCAGCTTGTCTTTTAAATACATTTCTTAAAGTGGTAGAGGTCTTAATCTATTTAAAATAGTGTAATTTCAGGGTTAAAACAACAAAATGTCTTTCTTTTCTTTAAAGGGTTTAGCAAGGCATATTCTTTTCAGGTGTCCCATTTTCAAAATACTCTAATTATTAAAGTTGTATTGTTTACTTGCACATACACAACATTGTCAGTTAAATCATAAAAAACAATAAACCGTTAACATCTGCATAATGACAATTTAACTTGTGCAAGTATGTTTACGGAATGTCAAAACTTACCAAATATCCTTACATATACTATAGTCTAGATTGAACATACAATATGTTTTTTTTGCTTCACGGTTACTGGGGTTTTAAAAAATCCATTTGTTGGAAAAATATTTTAAATTTCATGCAAATACTTTTATTTCAAATGTTATTGTTTGTACATTCCTGGCAGCCTCACAGGTTCAGTGCTTGTACTCCACCATAACCATATTGTGTCCATAGATGCCTGGCTACTTTTCGTCCCATTCACCTCAGTCAAACCCGAAGAGATGCATCACTCTCCTCGTGCCTGTCTCCATCCCAGAGAAACTGACATAATATCTGTCCACTCTGTAACATCTGTGGAAGTAGAGACTTGGTGCTGGTCCAAAGGCCCCATCCCTGGGACTGGGAGCCACTCCAAGGAAGTAGGTGAGAAGAGCAAGGTCGTCCACGGACAACCGCATGAGCCAGGCTCCACTTACTGGCCCTCGTACAACCCACTGGCCAGAAGGTGGACATGGAAAGGGCCCGAACTGGTACGTAAATGCAGTGGCTCACAAGGCTGTCTTCGGATGTGACAGGTGCCTGTAAGCCTTTAAACGCAGGTCTCTTCCATGAGGGAGACGTGTTAGCCAGGTGAGAGATGTTGTTGAAGCTGGGTTGTATCCCCTGGGAGGAGGGGACTATTTTCTGAGATGCACAGTTTATGTCTTGGATGGCGTAACCGTGTTGCACTGGGCCTGTGCTTACCTTCATCACTGAGCTGCAATGCTGCCATGACAACAGCATCATTTTTTCTTTTTTTAATCATGTTTTGAGTGAATCAATCTCGGGGGAAGAAATTAACATTGTTGGTTTAGTAATTTGTTAAGGTGATTATGTTTATGTGAAGCTATCCAAGTTTAAATTGAGGCGATATTGGGTTAACGGTTCAGAGGTTAAAAAAGAAAATCCACAACAATGTTGGCCATTAAGTCTCCCCGAGAAACAATGTTTCGAGGTGTCAACAAAACATTATAACAGGTATTTTCAGTTACTTCTAAAACTATTGTAGCACAAATATAGTTTTTTTTGTAATTAAATCTGTCAAATCTCACAGTCATAATGGTTCAAACAAAAAATCTGAACAATAATGCATACATTTAAGTAAAGCATTTGCTCTTGTCTTGAACTGAAAATATTTTTGTTAAAAAACAAGATTTTATTCTACCAGTGCTTTTGAAACACTTTGTCATGTAAAACAAGCATTGGTATACTTTGTTTAGCTGCACAAGCACCATACATCCTGTGTACTGTAAAAAAAACGACAACAATAGACCTTATTTGATTTCTAAACCATTTAAATGATCACATTGACCATAAACATCTCCCTCTGCCCTGGATCAAATATCTATCTTTTAGCTTTCTCCAATCTATATTATAATGACATGCCGGGTGAATGGGACAAAACATTTCCAGAACGCTTTCCGGATACGCTATATCTCTCTCCCTCTCTTCCCAATCCTCATTTTCCCCTATTCCCTAGCCCTCTCATTGTGGCCACAGATAGAGATCTCCAACGTACTTGTGTGGAACTATCATGGAAAACACATCAGAGGCCTTGAATGCTTCCCCTCTCATTGCAGAGAAGGTCAACGTTGAGAGAGGGTGAAATCATTTTCTCACAGCTGGAGAGAGGAGAAGAGCCGGACCATCGTTGTGGCAAACATGAAAGAGAGAAGGAAAACTGTGGGAGAGAGATGTGGGGAGAGAGACAACCAGGTAGAGAAAAGAAGACAGAGAGCATGGCACGAATGTGTGCATGTGGGTGGCAGTAACCATACAGGTGGCACAAAACAAAAAGAATAGAGAGGGAGGGTTTCAGAGATAAACTGTTGAACAGAAGCAGCACATGCAGGTAGAGGGAGAGAGACAGAGAACAGGAAGGAGAAAGGCGCAAAGAAAATACAAAACAGAGCAGGATAGAGAGAAAAATAGGTCCAGTTGGTCAAATAAGCTTGCGTACAGGCAGGGGGAGTTCAACATCCGGAGGGGGGTCTGACTGACTCCCACATTGTTCACCTCCCCTGTATATCCTTGTGGGCCTGTTTGCCATGCATGGTCCTCAATTAAACCAAAACCCCATGTCTTCAATGGGGCTCTAATCCGGGGGCGATAAGCCCATAAGCTAGCAATGAAGAGTCCCTGGCGCGAGTCAGGGACACATTGCGTCACTGGGGCCATGCAGAGTGGACGTGGAAAACCTCCCCCAAGCTGTAGACCAGGGTGGGATCTGAAACACCGCAAGCAACAGTCACTATTTCTCCAATTGACCCTGGACAGGCTATTAAAGATATGGCGCTGGATAGGCTGTGATAAGGAATATGGTGCATCCAGCAGAAATGGGATGCCTAAGATAGTCTGAGAGATATGGCTTTAAAAAAGGCTTACCGTATACTGACCTGATAATGAAAGAGATGGTATAGCCATGGCTTTTTAGGGCTTGGTCCTGATAGGCCTAGGTAAGGCTAAACGTTAGAGAAGAATTATTGTGATTATGTTTTCTTAGTGCACTTTAATGAGGTGGACTAAGCCAGGACATGTTGAACTGTGCTACGCATGTATTGTCATTGGCCAGTGATGGTTTCTGAAAAAGCCACAACACACATGATTGCAAAATCGCAGATGAGCTGTAAGTAACGTTTTGTTCAAACATCCGCACTTTAAGATTTTTACAACGGAAATGGTCCCATTAAGTTTTCGTAACTTTATGTGCAACAAAGGCATCGATTTGCAGCTACAGTCTTTTATTTTAACTTTGTGAAATAGGGGCCACAACTGACTAAATTCAGCCATCTCTGAAATCCTCCAATATTAAATTCCCTCTATCTGATTCTTTCTACATTCTCCTTCTTGGCTGACCTAAATCACTTAAACTGGTTTAATGTTTCAAAACCGACATGCATTTCAATTCCAACTTTATTTATACGGGGAAATCCCATTGAAACACAAATCATTATTTTTTTCACAGGTACATGAAAGTAAAACACTGGCACAATTAAACAAACAGTCAGGAGAAATATATAAATAATAGATGCAAATGCCAGAGTATTTATTTGAGGAAATTTGCTCAGTTTGGGCTTCATCCAAATCCAAGTTTGTCGCATATTGGATGCCATTTAGCCAGAAAACTGCATGAAATTTGCACTGCCCAGAGGTTTGAATTCAATCCTAACTAACAAATGAATAGCAATGAGCTAGTTCACCTATCAGGGCATAGACCTCCTTGACAACCTATCAAGTTGATGGTGTCTCAGTTGGTCCCGCAGGACACTTAGGAGTGGACTGTCCCAATCAGAAGACTAATAGTGTAATTAGGCCATGTCCATTGGGACGGGCACCTTTTCACCTTTCCATGACACTAGCGATGGTAAATGACAGAATATCTCGCTCACGAACACCCTCCATCTTAATGGCGGAGCACATTCTCAACCATGCCATCTAAGTTCAAATGTCGTTAAGTCTATTAAATGGATATCTAAAACGATTTCGGTTTGGATTTACAGAAGGTTGATGTGCGGGGATTAAATAGTATTTACAGTACAGCAACTATCACCAGAAAATGTTTGTTCAGTTACCTGGAAAGAGATGCATGGGGCCACATGGTATTTGCAGCAAACGGTGCGTTATGGTAATCTAGAGTAGACTTGCACCTTAATTTAAGCAAGTTATCTGTGTCCATTTTGGTTTTTCGAATATTGGTAATTACGCGGTAATAGGTTAAGTGGTTATAGGCTATGCATTGTTTTTTGCGGGGGGTTTATTAATTTGATTTAGCTGAATTATTCGCTGTAAATTGGTCCTGATGCAAGTTGGTCCCCGAAGAAGTGATAACATTCCTTAATTTGCAAAAAAAAATGTTCAAATGTTCAAATATACAACCGACCCCTCCTCTTTCTCACCGCGCGCATCATTACGGTTGTCAAAAGTTGCGCACTGAACATGACCTCCTGGTGAAGGGTCTTCTGCAGGCGCAGCCCGGGGGAGCCGGGGAGTGTAGGTGTTGGTGCGGGCGGCTGGCTGCTGGTGACGGGGTTACAGTGCCTTCTGAGCCGGGAGGGCCCCACAGGAACCCTAATTACGTCGGCTCTTAGAGCAACGAGCTGTGTGCAGAAGAGGGGAAAGGCGGCAGCGTCTCCACTCCTTAGCGTCTCCCGCTCCGGATCACTGGCAGACTGTCACTGCTCAAAACCGAAACAGTCATTATATAAATAATTAATAAGTAGGCTACAGTCTAATATAAGATATTCTCAGATGAGACGACCGGATATCGGTCATTGTTACGGTCTGAAAATGAGACAAGTCATGATTTTTTAAAACTAATATCAAAACTAATCAAAACGAAAGTGAATAAGCATTATGCATGTTGTTGATATTTTCAACATAAATGTATCGTTATAGGCCTACATGTTAAGACTTTAAAGATTGACTATCAAAAACTTTTAAAGAAATTGAATTGGCAATCATATTATAGCCGACATCAAAACAGTCTAATTTAACCACGAAGAATGTCCACAATCTAATGGATTACTTAATAAATTAAAAGCATGAAATAATAACGTTTCTAACGTTTAGAAAAGTACAACAAGTTTAACGTTTATAAAATAAGAGACAATTAGTGGATATTCAACAGTCGTTTTGGTACTTAGCCTATATAAATTCCCCAAAAGTGTATTTTCAGTGGGTTAGTAAATGGGATATTAAGTAAATGATACTACACCACCCACGGTCAAATCAAACTAATATCCATTTCATCTATGATTCCGGTTTGTTGAAACATTATATGACGAGAAAAAACGATTGAGAACTGATGAAGTTTGGTCCAAACTTCGCTGCTGCCTACTGTGCATGTGACTCAGAGGGCAAGTGGAGCTTCATTAACTGTATCCCCTTTTACTTAAGTTCCCCCGGGAGGCCGCTCCATAGAGAGCGCATTAATGTCATTTACCTGTCATTTCTGAATACCATACAGACAATCTAGGCTAGAGATAAAGTTCACCGCGCAGTTAGTTATCAAATTATAGGCTTTAATAGTTCTTCTAGAATTTCCCAAAATGTATTTCGATGCAGTTTTTACAAATATTCAATTATTAATCAGTGTGAACACTGTAAATGGCAAAGCTGCAACGAATTATTATTAACTTTGTTGCAAAGACACATTAGCCAGTGGAAAGTTATTTCGACCAAAATGTATCCTAATATCGCAATAGCGTATACTTAAATAATGTTTCAGTAGGGATAATTAAAAACAGATTAAATAGCTGATTAATTTAGTTGAATTTGGTTGCCCATTATATTTCCATTGCACTGTCCATTCATTCTGAAACAAAATACATCTATCACGTCACAACAAATCTTTGTGTACAATTTTTCACGTTCCACAACAGAAATTTCCAAATACAAATCCAACAAATTCATTCAAATATAGGGGCTTGATTGTTGACGGCGTTCTTTTACTTGGTAGAGCATCATTATGAGTCAGATCTGACTACAGAAAAGGAACTGATAAATGCTTTGGAGAAAATTAACTATAGAATAATGGTGTACATTCAGATATTACAACTACAAGCTAAAAGTTATACACGCACACATAAACACACGCGTACGAACAATACATTAAAACAAAAAAGCTTTCTATTTTCGTTTATTATTTACTTTGACAAGTCAAAAAGGAAGCTATTTAAAAAATGTCAGGCTTATTTTTGTAAAAGAAAAATTACTGGAGGATGAATATTTATGTGTTAGGGTGTGTGAAATTAATAATGTTCTTGACCATACATGCCCACAGGTTGATAATGCTTTTTAAAAATACATATAGCTACTTATTAATTCTATTTTAACCAATTTTGTCAGATGTTTTTCGCATAAGATCTTCTGTTTTAGTAGGACTTATCTAATCGTTGCCTGTGCATTTACAGTATCACAGTTAAATAACATGCATAATAGGCAACATAATGCAGCGAAATATGAACCAGCTCACCTTAAATAGATAATATAGAATGCATTACATGACATCATAACATGCCAAAGTTGCAACACCTACTTTTGACTTCTATGAACAATGTGATAATTACTTTAAAACTTTTGAAGCAGAGACTCTTTAGACATGAGTGGCTATAGATTGAGATAAGTGTCATATGATGTCATTCTTATAAAGCAATTACGTACGTTTGACTCAAAAATCAGTAATAAATGTAAAGAATCATGTAACCTTAGAAATCAACAAAGAAGATGAATTCCCATTGCAGCATTTGTCTCCGCAACGAATAGCGCTATATATATTTCATTTAGCAATTTCTTTATGTTATTCTACCAAAGTATAGGAATTATGGAGAAAGAGCAAAATCTATTAATTCCAGAAAAGTTAACAAAAGGGATCGGACCGTGTCTAACTACTTTTTCATAAAAAATGTAATAATAACGAAAATAATATGAATTGAGGAGAAAAGTTATCACTTAGCCTCCTACCGGAGTTAGTTATTCCATCTCAAACCTTAGACAGGCTATCTTACTCTATTATAGCTATTATGAATAGCCATATTTTCAAACTTTAGCCTATACGGTACATTAATTGGGAACTATTATGTAATGGTTATGACAATGCTTGTATAAGCCTATATGAATTGGCATCGGATCCCGTAGAATTAATCAAAAACGTTCCATAAACATAGTTATCGATTACATATGTTTTTGTCCATGTGATAATGTGAGGCATGTCACCGAAGTCAATCACATTTTAAATGGGACAGCATGAAAAGCACAATAGAAAGGATCAAGGAATTAGGGATGGGACAGCCTTCTCACGCGCTTTCTAAAACACCCACTATTTGTCTGTTTGTCTGTCTGTCGCGGGAGCGAGTGGAACCTATCCAGAACCCGGAACCGTGGAACAGTCCGTGAGGTGGAAGGTGAATATTGTCAGTGAAGCATCTCGCTCTCGGTGGTCACGGGGTGGCAGTAATAACTACATGCACTGTGAGTCAGGTGCACGGCCTCCTGTTTGGTGCGGACTGGCGGTGTGTGTGTGTGTGTGTGTCTGTGTGTGTGTGTCTGTGTCTGTGTGTGTGTGTGTGTGTGTGTGTGTGTGTGTGTGTGTGTGTGTGTGTCTGTGTGTCTGTGTGTCAGTGTCTGTGTCTGTGTGTGTGTTTGGTGTGTGTGTGTGTGTGTGTGTGTGTGTCTGTGTCTGTGTTTGGTGTGTGTGTGTCAGCTGTAGGCTACGCCACAGAAGGTCTTCCCAAGTATAGTATACGTGTGTGTTTTTCCAGTTCTGTTCTACACTAAATGTATCACGGTGCTACAATTCAGATGAGAGGACCGGGGAGACTGGCACCGGCACCTCCTTTACAGTTCCGAGTTAAGACAGCGTCATAGAGTGACAATTATTGTTTCAGTCGACTTTAGACCATCTCTTTGCTACGGAAGAGAAAGGTTTTAATTGGATATCAAACCAGCCAGGCAAATAGACACGTAGTCTTTCAGGCAGTCAAGACAGACAGACAAAAAGCTCCCCTCCCCATTCTCACTCGCTTGTCAGACTTACTTAGGAGGATATATGCCTATAATAACTGGTGCCCACCAAGGAAGTGCTGGTATAAATAGAGCGTTGGCTTGTAATGATTTGAACACGCGTTTTAAAACACGTATAATGCGCCTTATCAATCAACCTGATGCCTCTGGTGAGAAGGACAAGCGGGTGATTAGGATCACCCTCGTCTGTCCATCAACTTGAGCAATAGGCCTACTTAACAGATGGATCTGGATTTATGATATAGGTACATATCCATATTTGAACACAATTATTTTCCTACTTGTTCAGTCCCCATATTTCACTTATATCCGTTAACATAAAGGCCACGACGCGTAATTTGGCGCTATCTGTGGAACACATTTTTGTCAAATTCAAAAATAGCATTTTTTTGCTTTCTGGTACTATATATGAGCCCTTTAGGCCCCGCATAGAATCCATTCTGCATTGTCCTGCTCCGAAGATCCCTTTCAGACACATTTCTTTATACTTTCTCCAGTCTCTATACCAGCTATGATCGAAACGTTTATAATGAACAGTGAAGACAGTGGCAATAGACTGGACTGTTTCTGTCTGGATGCAACCCGTCACACTTCAGGAGGGTGCAGCAGAACTACCACACACCAAACAGATTTAAAGGAGCATTGCAGTCTATTAACCCATGAGTTCAAGACTTATTTTTAGGGTAAAAAAAGCAAACTATTTCAAAAGCACTGGAACTCCACCAGAAAAAAACGACATGGCAACTGAACTAACACTAGTTGGCTCGACACATCACCCTTCTTTAATTTCTGAAGTCCTGAACGCCTTTAAAGCAATCATGGACATTGTTCTTCAAATGCTCGATCCGGGATTTTGACTGGGACAGTTAAGTATCAAAATTGACCCGTAGGACCAGACCTATGGATAACTTAATATTAATAAATAACTTCCCCGTTAAGCAGTTTGCCTATATGGGCTGCAATTCCTAATGTCGATGTGCCGAGGTGGGCAACAACAAAATATACATAGGCCTATAAATATTGAATGTAGCTATTGAAGACTGAGGAGATTGTGATGAGATCAGCGTTATACACATTTCGTATACAAGCTCCGACTTCTAAAGTCAGCATTTAACTATAAATAACTATAAATAATAAATCACAATGACAAATTAATTATAATTAATCAAACATAGGCAGACATTAAATTAATGTTCACATCATAGAGCACCTTTGTTTAATAAAAACGACATTCACTTTTGTTTGATTTAGCAGACTAAAATGCAGCCCAGCATTAATACATTTAACAAGCAAATATTAAATCCCTGACAGGTAAAGTTGGGGAAGATTTAAAGTTGAAATACTGTCACGCAGGGGCGAGGCTAGCCCCTTTTTAGGGGTGCTTCAGCACCCCTAAAAAGGAGCTCAGCACCCCTAAAACTTGGAGTAAGAAATGTTGTTATTCTAATATTTTTGTTCGTCTTTGACAAGGTTAAATAATATCAAAAATCTACTCCGTAGTTTGTGGTTTAAAGTGTATGTGTTAAGGATGAAAAACACCCCCGCTTAGCAAATGGTGTCGCCCTCTCCTCTTCTACTTGTCCTCTACCTGCACCGCTCAGCACGAACGGCATCATGTAGTGTTGTCAAACAACTAAGTTGCTCCAAAGCTGTGTCACACCTTTTACCATATCGGTGAGTACTGGAGTCAGTATCCTGAATCACCATGGTACACCTATAATAAGTGTTTATTTTCGGACTATTTAAGTTCAGCGTGTCGCCGCCGCTGTGGAGTAGCACAGGACCTGGGTGACTCGTCCATAGTCATAAACGGAGAGAAGTAACGCCGGTTATAATGTTCATATACGCATGCAGTTCTGTTTATTAACTGCTAGAGCGTGAAAGAAAAACAGCAGCGCGACAAATAAACTGCGTACCTGTGTAGTGCGTACCTGAGTATTGGGTGCTAGGGCCATCTGTGTGATCTAGAGAATTACAGAACGGCCGGTACTCCAGGACGGCCGGCCCACCACCCGCCACAAACGCAGTCATCACCTGTTTTTCCCCCCATTTGAAATATCCCTATTTGGAGTAGTGGGTTACAGCTCTTGGCTGTGGAGCTGCAGGTGCCAGGTTCAACTCCCCATACCAGAAGTTTCAACCTTTTGAAATATTGTTTAAACTTTTATTTTCAGCAAAACTTCAACATTTGAATTGTGAAATTACACATGCAGTAGCTAATATTAAGAAATATGTTGTGTGAACTCTCACAATAAGCTGGTGCCCTGAAAAGATTAAAAAAAAATCTGGATTTTTGAGTAAGTTTAACCGATGTTAAAATGATTGTTATTTTTCAATAGACATTTTTGTTTTTGTGTGAAAAGTGGGTGGGTGGTGGCAGTGAGGCTCATTGGGTGCTCAGCACCCCTAAAGCTCTGACCCTAGAATCGCCCCTGCTGTCACGTTTGGAAAGTTGCAGTTATATATTAGGAAGTCACTAAACAACCAAACGTTGCGCCTGTAAAGTTATTGCGCCTCCAGAGCTGACAAGCAATATAACTCCGGCTACACTGAGACACACAATATTAAAACGCAAAGTTGGAGAGACTTGGTCACACTGTAACGACTCTCATTACCATTGGCCCCCGACACACTGCCTCAGTTTACTAGCCTCCTAGCAACAGCAGACAAAGCAGCCTAGGTTTAGTGGGATCCGCCGGGGCCGGGCCGGCCTTTGATCTGTACCCGTTAAAGGGAGAGGAGTTAGGGGGAGTCAGGGCCCGAGCACCCGGGGACAGGGGCTCGGGAGAGGGGACTAGTCTCTCCCAGTCGCAGTATACTGAAGGGAAATTAGGTTTTTCCATAACACGCACATGCAGACAGAGACAGACAGATAGACTGTCATTAAGATAAAACATCTTAGATCTGGTCATTTAATTCAGCATGAACCATGGTCTATTGGGTATAAATAGAACATTATTTGATATACTCTGAAATAGTCAATTAAGACAATCTAGTCACTTTTGGAATATTTTGTCCTCAATTATTCCCACATTTGAACCGACTACTCCGTGCGCCATTCGGCCTCTGCGGCACAGACACTGACACGTATTTACTCACAGACAATAGGCCTCTCCAAATGAAGTTAGTGATGGGCACATTTCCCAAAGCACCAGAGAGACCACTGCAGTTTGATACCATATATCATATTGTGAATAACATTATAGATCTAAAAACAACAGCAGCCTAGGCCTAAATGTGTCTATAACAAACAAATAAAACCAACAGAAATAACATGAAATCTAGTTGGTTTGAAAAACAACGGCCCGCAATTAATGAACAACAATGTATTTAACAAATGTATCCTAAAAATGTTTCAACTTGAACAAGTTTAGCAATTTCGTTTTTGGGCCTTGATTTTTTAAGGTTTTGTTAAATTCAACAGCCTAATAAACCGAAATAGCCATAAGATAAAAAAGAGAATCATAGGAAAAAGCAAATTAATGACAAAATATCAATTCCAATAGATAATTGTTATCATCATCAAAGTAGATCTCACCAGTGAAAATGTTACCACCGTATTTGCGAGTAAAAGCGAGAATAAAAGTTTAAATCTGAACTCTAAGAGATCTCAACACTCTGTAATCTGAAAGTTAACGAGTTAAATCACAATAAATGTAACTCTGTTTCATTCAATCTGTTTTATGTAACACATGTCTTAAAATCTCTCTAAGAATTTAATTGTCTAACTGTGTGGTCCACAGTTACAGGGCCAACAACATAAAATAGTGTTTTTTATTGTGTGGGAATAATCTTTTGTTGAAATTAGTTTGTCACATATTGTCATTAGCAAACTATTAAAATAATAAAGTCGTTATTTAGGCATCCCCGGGCGGGGAATTAAGCAAATAAAACAGTCTTTGCCACCCGGGTCCCATAGAGATTAATGTAAAAATATGTAAAACATTTGGTTTTAATTTTCATCTGACACTGTTTTGCATACATGCATGTCCTCCACTGTGTCGAACGGCCATAATTCATGAAAGCAATCCTAACCAATATAATCGGGGCAAACAGCGCTTCCAGCATAATAGATTTTCGTCTCAATTTTGTTGAGGTTATAATAGTGTTAATTGTAATTTACTCTCACTGGGAATACTGGCAAAATGTATTTAAATAAATCTCTCGTCACCCGGGCTGGGAAGATGATGTCAGTTCTATAATAGACATGTCTTGGAGAATTACACAGGATAGATAGGAGGGAAGGAGAAGCATTTACAAAGATGTGTCACTCAAATCAATTACAAGTCCCATACCTAAATAGGCCTGTTCTTTTCACCCCTCAACGTGATTAACCGACTACTGATTTTCTAAATGCAACCTGAGCTATAATTTCATTATAGATCGGTAAAAGTAACATTTTACATTAACATTTTAAAACACGTTAATGCTAAATAAACAAGAAAAATGACAAACAATTCAGCAGACATCAAAATAAGCCAGACAACCTAAATAGTTTCAATGGTATGTTGAGATGAAGCAATTTCTCCTTAATGGTCTCATTTAATAGGCTAAACAGGACTTGGTTTGCAGCGGCTTGGAATCTGAACAGAATCCAAAATGTAAGTTCAATTCAGATGAACAACCACATAATATTTATCAAAAACAATATTGTCAGTACTGGAAGGCCAATACAAACTGTAAACATAACAATAAGTTAATAAAAGGCAACACACAGGGTGACGTTATTTTAAACGAATCTCCACACCACATTAACCTGCAACTGCAGTCTACATTTTTCCATATGCCTAGGCTTGGTACAGGACACATAACCTGGTATAAATAACCTGGTATAAATTGTTCAGAGAAATGTTGAATTGTTCCACAAAGGGTTGAATGATGGTTGTGCATTCCTGTGGTGGTAGGTATTTTATAACTATAAGCAATATGACACAAGGGTTTGCGTCATGCCTGAGACCATAGATTTATTGTTTTTACATTAAACATATGGTATGGGCACATGACTTTCAGCCAATCATCAGGGGTTGAAAATAATAATTTATAACCTGAGTAGACATCAAGACAGTTGAACTGGTTGTTGGTATTTTCATATAAGAATGATCCAAAAAAGTGTTTAGAAATATTCAACACTTTAAATGACCTAAGATGTGTTTAGGTTTGCCAAAATCCAAGATTTCAGACATCCTATTTGGTTTCCATTCTGATTCCCAAAAATGTCCTTTAGATATTTTTTTTGGAAAACATAGGTAATTTCGGGAAAGAGTAGCATATTTTTTCAAACCCAAGCGTGTATGAACTTTTGTAGAAAATGTGTGTAGACAAGCATTATTTGAAGACTCCTTTAAAAACAAAATCTGCATATCTACGCTGAAGACTCTCAAACACAGAGGTTCCTGATCCGGTAGGTAGGATAAATAAAAGTCAGAATTGCAGATTATTCTGACTCCCAATCATAGGGTGCAGTAGCAGGTGGAAAATTAGATTGAGTCAAAAACAAACAGAACCATGACACAATCTAAACTAAATGAGTGTAAATGGCAAAGCAAGTGGGATGAAGAGAGTAAGAGGTGAACGGGTGACAGAAGAGAGAAATAAATAAATGGTGAGAGACATGGCTAAATGCCAAGGAGACAGCTTATTGTTGGGGTCTTTGGCCGGGCACAGTGGTGGCTTCGATCTTTTTGTTCGGATTTGGCCTGGCACAGATCTGAGAGCCCGCTCCAGACACAATAGATTGTACAGCAGTGAGTCTAACACACCGAGACACACACCCAGACACACACCCAGACACACACACACACACACCCAGACACACACACACACACACACACACACACACCCAGACACACACACACACCCAGACACACACACCCACACACCCAGACACACACACACACACACACACCCACACACCCAGACACACACCCACACACACACACACACACACACACACACACCCCACACACCCAGACACACACCCACACACCCACACACCCACACACCCACACACCCACACACACACACACACACACACACACACACACACACACACACACACACACACACACACACACACACACACACACACACACACACACACGCTGTTTCATTACCATGGCCACCAAAGGCAATATTAACGAACACCAAAAACGATCCTCCAGTCCACACAGTCAGTCGCAGTATCACAGCAGTTATAAAATAACTGTTAACACCCCAAAGGGGAGAAGAAAATACAGAGGCATATGGGAAAATGGCAAACAGGTCAGTGTTCCTGGGATTTAAAATAGTTTAGAAGAAAAATAAACATGTTAGTCGTTTAGTTGCTCATGTTGGAAGGGTTTTGCTAATGTAACCTGTTTCATTGCTGACCTTTAGGTTACATTTTATTGACTTAAGTAACCTCCGAGGCTATCAGTTTGGACGGTTAGAGAAATTGAGGGGAGAGTTCTAGTGGGAGATTTTTAGCTGGTGTAAGGAGTAGTTGAGTTTGAAGACATACTGCAGTAGATTTGTAAAACAATGCAGTATAAGTACATATATGTCACAATTGGCACACATATATATTTATCAATTTACAATTTTTGGTGTTTCACATTCTTTTTGTCAATATCAAAGAAGACAGACCGACAATCACTGTCTTGCTGGAGTCACCTAGAGGCTAACTGTGGACCAGGGTACATCAGGGTGCTCTTAATCAACCCTGGAGCAAGACAAGCTGCGTTCCAGGGCAGTGGGATCAATGGCACGGTCCTAATGTGTGCTTGTTGTTTCGATCTTCGTATTAACGTAGTATTAATAAGTAGTGTTTAAAGTAACATCTTTATGAAGTAGCAGTAATTGTACTGTACTAGATGCATTACTTATTTTGACATTTTACATGAACATTCCATCTTGTAGAATCCCTTCCGTGTTATTTTTCCCATGACTGTCATGCCAAAAATAAAGAACATTTTACCGAGACGTGCCTTTTGACCATCATACCTTGTAGATCTGAGCCGCTAATGAAAGGCTTACACAACTTCAACAGTCACACAAGGCTAAAAATGGACCCGTCCATCTGGCATTTCTGGCAAACTGCCAGTTCACCCCTGATAGTATGTGCCCATGCCGGTGTTTATTGGTGAGCGAGGTTGTGAGTTTGTGTACGAGAGAAAGGCAGAGGCAGGGTATGTACAAAATGCATGTTGGCCGGAGGTCAGCGGAAGGCCTGATGCCCGGTTCAATCATATTCATATACGGCCCTCGGACCACAAACAAAGACCCCTGCCACAGAGGAGACTGAAGAAAATAACATCTCCGAGTGTTGCTTTAAGTAAATGCATTGAGGCCCTTCAGCAAACAGAGCTTTGATGTGGAAAAGCTTAAGGACTGAGGGATGAAGCCTGGGGCTTGAAGGAGTGTGTGCTGCCCTTGTAGAGTGAGTGTGTAAGAAAGAGAGTGTGTGTTTGTGCCCACAGTGCCCAGTCTGAATGGAGGAACAAGCGGGTCTTGTTGTGTTTGTTTAGCCTTTTCCTCAGCTGCCTGGACTCTGGAAGCGGGTGAGTCTCCGTTGTGAACTCCAAGTGGGAGGGGGCGTGTTTCTGCTGTTTGCAGACATTATACCCTAACCCTTACCCTAATACTACTGTTTTTGAAGTCTGCATTAGCATTTAACATTTCAGTGCACCAGAGAATTCAGGTTAGTTTGTTAAGACGTTCTGTATTATTATTATTTTTTTACATACAAGTTTATCATGACAATCAGTGTAATTTATAAACAGCCTTTTTACAATTACGTCAGGTAGTCACTGCTGGCTTGGGAATTTCATTCTGAGATGTTACCTTTCCAACCTGGATCTAGCAGGAGAGATGCCCATGTGACCAGGCCAACCCAGCTCAGCCCAATTATAAGAATTAAACAGTCAACACATTATCAGCAACTCTGCTAATACAAAATCAACGTTGACCCTAAACCGCTATGTCGATCAAATACATATTGTTTAGACATACTGTAAAATATAAATCATTTTATTTAAAGAACACAACGAACAAACACATCAACATTAGTGAAACGTATAATTAATTAATCCGGCAGCTGGGCTTTTCTGGTGGTATCCCGTCTCCTCAAGCTAATGCCAGAGCACACAGAAAAGAGACTTGTCTCTCTGCCTCAGCTGGTTTCTCCCTTCTGTCATTCTTAACTCGCCTGTTCACTCCTAACTTGCCTGTTCATTACGAAATCTTCTTCCTGAGCTTCTCAATTCCCTGTGACGGCAGCAAGCGTTACAATGTTCTGAGCTTGCTTCACTGACGGCATGTCGATCATACTGCCCCGGAAGGTGAAGGCACCCTGGGAACAGAAGAACAGGTCAGTGGTGAATACTGGAGAATCTTTACAAGAGATGCCTTCATTTACAGCAAGTAAATAGTAGGAAACTGTTACTAGTGGTAGTTTAGAAGATAATCAAACTGTGGAAACCATTATTTATTATAATCATATCAAATCAGACAATACAATGCTGTATAGATAAAAATATTGGCGACCTCAATGCAGAATAATATATTTTTAGGGGCATTTCTGGCAAACTGCTATTTTAATTGTACATTTATATGATTCCCTTCATGGATTTAAAAAGGAATGGTTGATACGTAATATAAAAAAGTCATTTTAGTGTGTAATGAAATGCTTTTGTTTAAATGATTCGTGCTTTTTGGGGTTCCAGACTGGGCATTTTTTTAAAGCACTGTGTGACAACTGCCAATATAAAATGGCGTCAAAGAATACATTTGATTGATTAATTGATTTTAAAGATGAGTACATGAGAATGCTGATTTACCATGCAGTCTCCTTCCCTTTTATCTACCCTCACGGTTTAGACTTGACAGGTAGAGCTCATTAATAGGCTGGCTCACAACTAGTTACTTTATTACGATGAATCCAACAAAGCAGAGGAGGCTAAGCATCCAGAACCACCCGGGATGTCCATACGGACCAACATTTAGGCCCAAATACATCAAGCTTGAATCCGTTGCAATAAAGGTTCAATATTTTTGGCGCTACAAAAATCAAAGAGAGGACAAAGTGCAGCATTAGTTTCAAAGTACTTAGCCCTGCAAAAATATATGTTTTTCCACATTTAAATATACATCTGCTAACAAATGTGGTCACATGATCTTTTAATGTAATCAATGCATGACCTAAACAAATGTTTTTTTGTAACACAGTAACGTGTCAAGCGAAACACACATGTGAAGTCAGAGGAACCTACTGGTTCGAGACATAAGCTTGGGTGTTTCTTACACGCGGTCCCATCAGTTTTTTCTAGGACTTCAATGCAGCCAATACTTTTACCTTGTAGCTTACATTAGTATGGTCATTCTGCACTAAACCAATACAAACACAAGATACGTCTATTTGACCTAAGATGGACATGCCCACAATCAGGAATATATTGTTTTAATGTTTATAAGCAAACCGTTTTTAAGTTAACTGTACAAATATGTTAATCACCTATTCTACATGTCAACGTTTCATTCTGTTTATTCTTTTTGTTGTCTACCTCTAGCTTCACCAGGACACCAATTAACAAATGTCCAATCACTAAGCCATTCAGGGGAATTTGGATTCCTTTAAGCAAATACCAGAAATATTGCCCCTAGAATGTGTTAACAATGTCCTCTTGAAAATAAACAGCAATATATGATAAAAACAACACAATATCACAACAATTACGTTCCCTGGGAACTATTGTAGAAACACAAGATTACGTTACTAGTAAAACGTAATTAAGAGGTAAAATGCAAAAAATCACATCATGCAGGTAGAGTCGATCCTCTGCCGACGGCTCGGAAGACGAGGGCTGTACCCACTGTACCACCCTGGGCTCTTCTAACTGTGGCAAAACACAACTTACAGTGGCAAAACGCTGCGCGCGCTCTGTGTTTTTGTTAGGGCTAGTTTCCTAATGTTAGGGTTAAGGTTGGTGCTAGTTTCGTAATGTTAGGGTTAAGGTTAGCTCTAGTTTTGCAATGTTAGGGTTAAGGTTAGGGCTAGTTTCGTAATGTTAGGGTTAGGGTTAGTTTTGTAATGTTAGGGTTAGGGTTTGGGTTAATATCCTGTGAACAATTGTAAGAACCGCGATTAACTTGCATAACGACTTGACATAAAACAGCGACCCTGGTGGAGCAGTGAGTAGGGCGCTCGGCTGCTGATCCGTATGCAGTGGTTTGATTCCATATGCTATTTTTTAACATAAATGCATGGTAGATACGTTCACTAGTAACGTAATCGCGTGTTCCTACAATAGTTCCCAGGGAACGTAATTCTTGTGATATTGGGCTGGATAAAAATGTGTTAAATCTTTTATTTGCACAAACATAACAGATACATATTTTTCTCAGTCTTCAGACATTATTTTCATAGAAGAACATGTTTCAGACACAAATATAAATCAATAAAGCTTTTTTTCAACTGTGGTGGATCATTATTTTCTGGTGCACTTTAACATCTTATTGCTTGCTCTTTATTGCATTTTAGGCAGATTACTTTGTGACAACTGCTGGTTTTTCAAAACCCTTTTCATGAATTGATCTTGCTGATATATTTTTTTTATCTCTTTATATATAGTTATATTCACAGCTGTTATTATAAGTAGATACTGACTACATTGTTGAAGAAGACAATAAATAATGATTGAAAATAACATTTGTGTAGGAAACAATTCATGATAATGTTTTAACCTTATTTGACTGTATTTATCTGACTGTAGGATGAGCAGAAAAAACATCAAACAAGCTCAAATACTGAGGCAATTTTTGACAACCACGGGCGAACCACTTCTAAATCTGCACAGGCAGGAATGAGAAGACATTGTCTACGACTTCACAGCCGGTCACGGCGCTAGTGATTGGTAAAAATAATAAGAACAACTTGACTCTCAACCCACACCTCTTTGGCACGCACACGCACACACACACACACACGCACACACACACAAGGTGGCTGGATAGGATTGGTCCCTCGGGCACTGCTTAGTGTAGGCAGAGCAGGGGCCAGCCTGACAACTGAGAGGTGAGGCAGATTGTGTACTACCCATGCTAGCCTCTTCCCCAACAGACAGCCAGCCCACTGAGCACAACAAACAGAGGCCAACCATGCACTAAATTAGTAACAATAATATTCAACACTTCATTTACTCTCCACCCCAACCTAACTGCACACTTCACAATCCAATCCTCGTAATGTGCTGTACTCCTTCGGGCTGTACACTGAAAAAGACATTAAAAGGTGCGTGTGTGAAAGATGTCAGAGCTATTTTACATTGCGTCTATCTAAATTAATATAAAATAATGCTAATTTTATCTTATGGAATCTTCTGATGTATATTAGTTTTATTATTATGTTTTCTAAGAAGACATTCGTATTTCAATGACCTGGGAGCAATTGCCTTTACTGCTTTAATCAGTGATGGAAGTATTTTCACGTTGTCATCACAGCAATTAGAACAAGCAGTCTTTCATTTACTGGGCCAATTTTCTTAATATCCAAACGAACCTTCCACCGAGTTTTAACGCATGTGCGCATTGACGTCTTTTGTGTCACATCTTGAGGGATAACTAATAAACATTGCTAGACACGGTTCACTTCTGGACACATTTACCTTTCCGCGTTCTTGGTGTGCGCCAAAGGCAGCGATGAGTTCTGTGGCCCACTGGACCCTCTCGTGACTGGGAGAAAACTCCTCCTGCACAGGCTGGACCTGGTCGGGGTGGATCACCTGCTTCCCTGCGGAGGGAATAGGAATATAAATGTCACAAGCCTGTGCTGTTCAGGCAAAACATGCAACAACATATTCCAACACATCAACCTCATCTGGTTTACACAGCCCTGACCCCAGTCACCCAGATCCTAATGCGTGTCCATTTACCCTGCTTCTAACACATCAACCTCATCTGGTTTACACAGCCCTGGTCCAAGTCACCCAGATCCTAATGTGTGTCCATTTACCCTGCTTCTAACACATCAACCTCATCTGGTTTACACAGCCCTGGCCCCAGTCACTCAGATCCTAATGCGTGTCCATTTACCCTGCTTCTAACACATCAACCTCATCTGGTTTACACAGCCCTGGTCCCAGTCATCCAGATCCTAATGCGTGTCCATTTACCCTGCTTCTAACACATCAACCTCATCTGGTTTACACAGCCCTGGTCCCAGTCACCCAGATCCTAATGCGTGTCCATTTACCCTGCTTCTAACACATCAACCTCATCTGGTTTACACAGCCCTGGCCCCAGTCACCCAGATCCTAATGCATGTCTATTTACCCTGCTTCTAACACATCAACCTCATCTGGTTTACACAGCCCTGGCCCCAGTCACCCAGATCCTAATGCGTGTCCATTTACCCTGCTTCTGACACATCAACCTCATCTGGTTTACACAGCCCTGGTCCCAGTCACCCAGATCCTAATGCGTGTCCATTTACCCTGCTTCTAACACATCAACCTCATCTGGTTAACACAGCCCTGGCCCCAGTCACCCAGATCCTAATGCATGTCTATTTACCCTGCTTCTAACACATCAACCTCATCTGGTTAACACAGCCCTGGCCCCAGTCACCCAGATCCTAATGCGTGTCCATTTACCCTGCTTCTGACACATCAACCTCATCTGGTTTACACAGCCCTGGCCCCAGTCACCCAGATCCTAATGCATGTCTATTTACCCTGCTTCTGACACATCAACCTCATCTGGTTTACACAGCCCTGGTCCAAGTCACCCAGATCCTAATGCGTGTCCATTTACCCTGCTTCTGACACATCAACCTCATCTGGTTTACACAGCCCTGGTCCAAGTCACCCAGATCCTAATGCGTGTCCATTTACCCTGCTTCTGACACATCAACCTCATCTGGTTTACACAGCCCTGGTCCCAGTCACCCAGATCCTAATGCGTGTCCATTTCCCCTGCTTCTAACACATCAACTTTGAGAACAAAATGTTCACTTGCTGCCTAATAAATCCCACCCACTGAGGTGCCATGATAACGAGATTATCAGGGTTTTTCACTTCATCCGTCATAATGTTATGGCTGATCGGTGGTACATAATCCACACACCACCGTTTATCCACCGGCCAGAGGAGCAATGCCCACGTACTGTATATGCGTCAGTAGGATTGTATCACCGCGAGTGTGTGTGTGTGTTTGACTGGGGTGGCTTTCTTTCTGAGTGTGTGTGTGTATGACTGGGGTGGCTTTCTTTCTGAGTGTGTGTATGTGCTTTGGACACAAACCCTGTATTGAGTGGTTGTGTGTATTTCACTGAAATGTCTGTGTTCAGACGGTCTGTGTGTGTTTTTTTGCCAGTCTGTGTGTGTGTGTGTGTGTATATGTGTGTGTGTGTGTGTGAGAGCGCGTGAGAGAGAGAGAGAGAGAGAGAGGAAGTGATGCATTATAGGTGGGGTCCCCTCCATTTTGTCCCTCAGCGGGGACACATTGAGGCTGTGGAGGAGAAACTTCACTGCACGCTTAGTTACACTTTAATCTGAACCTGAACCAGTTTGGAACAGGACACTGACTGCTGCTAAACAGGACTGGGAGAGCTCCACAAATACACACACACACAAATAGGTGTTTGCAGGCAGTAAGAACAAGACAGCAAAAACATATTCTCGTGATACATTAATATAATGCAATGTGATCATATCGTAAGATGCCAAATTATAATGCACACAAACAACAATACGAACACAGTGTCGGTGCCTTGTTTCATGTTTTAGCTGAAATAAAACATCTCAGGAGGTTCCCACATGCAAAATGCATTTGTTGTTTGTTCGTAAAAATGCATTTGTTGTTTGTATGTAAAAATGCATTTGTTGTTTGTATGTAAAAATACATTTGTTGTTTGTTCGTAAAAGCACTTTGTGACAAATTTGTTGTAAAAAGGGCTTTATAAAATTCACAGTCCCCTGAAATCCATATTCCTAAATAATTTATTCCAACTACGGTAATCAACTGACCTTACATGTGTATCGAAACTCTGTAAAACATGTACATTTGTCATATGTTGCATTTATATTTCCTTTCAGTTTACAATCAATTAACCATATCTTAGAAGATTTTAATGTTGAAAATGTAATTATATCTTCTATCCTCTCAGCTCTCCTAAACTAAAGAAAGTGTAATACTTTTCAATAGAGATGCACGATGATATCGGCACGACATCGGTATCGGCTGATAAAAGTTTAAAATGATCATTATCGGCAGATATTAATATTTCTGCCGATGAGCCTTGCCGATAGGTTGGCGGGTTTGATATGCGCACGTGACAACCGTGAACGTAGCATGAACGGTAGAAACTTAAACTACCTACATGTCGGAGGTATATCTAGATCCGTAAAACAGAAAACAAACTTGCTATTTGCAGTAGTTGTAAAGCACAAGTGATGAGAGGAGGTGTAAAACAACAGTCGTTCAACACTATAAATATGAGTACGCATCTTAAGAGCCGTCATCCTGAGTAGCACCAAGACCTTTGGAAAAGTAAGAAGGAAAAACGCCGGCAAAAACCCATCAGCTGCCTCTACTTCAGTGACAAAGCTAACATATACAGCAGTGAGCACCCAAAGGTATTAGAGTTTAACGACTAAATCATTGAATGTATTGCTCATGTATTGTTAACCAGCCATTCAGCGTGGTGAAACATGTTGGCTTCATCAGGCTAATGATGTACCTAGACCTGTTGTATGCTATGCCTAGCTGTGTCCCTACTGTTCTGATGTGGCATTACCTGAACTCCGGAGTGTTGTCGCCAGTCACATCGAAAAGCTCCTCGCCGGCGCTAGTCACGTTAGCTCGTCACGTTAGCTAGTCACGTTAGCTCGTCACGTTAGCTAGTCACGTTAGCTCGTCACGTTAGCTAGTCACGTTAGCTAGTCACATAAACTTTACCACGGACATTTGGACATCAAGCGTGAGTCCTGTTAGCATGTTGAGCCTCACTGCCCAGTGGATAGACTAAGACTTTACACTTAATAAAGCGGTCAGGTGCTGTGTGAGAACAGGAGTGCAGTTGCAATTGAATCCGCATTTGATAATATGTTTAAAAAAATGGAAAGAGAACGAGTGCATGTCGTGCTATGTGAATTATGTATATTATTTTTAGAAATTGTATTTTTATTTATTTTACTCTTATGGACTGACGTTTGAAATCTGAACTTAATTAAATGTGGCACTGGCATATCATTTATTCTCCTACAAGTGAAATAAGAAACCTATTTTTCAGGGGTGAATGTCTGTCTACATGAGTGTAATAAGGTAAAGGTAGTACAGGAGTAAGACATGGATTTCTCTTCGGTAAAATTAAAGTGTAGGCTATATATATCGGTATCGGCATCAGCATCGGCCAAAACGAGTTTAAACATATCGGCATATCGAATATCGGCCAAAATGTAATATTGTGCATCCATACTTTTCAATCTACCAATTGTGCCCAAACAATCCCCAACCTGTCAAACATGACACCGCTACAATAGAAACATCACCCTTTGGCCTCTGTCCATCTGGATTCCAGTCCTCAAGAGTTAAGTCTTAAAGCATATAAACAGCGCTCGGCCCTGACATAATCCCGTGTACATTGGGCGGATCTAACTTGTAGGGATAAATTAAGGTTATGAGACGTCTTGCATGAGCGGCAGGCCCCGGCAGGATCTCATCACTTTGGGGCTCAGCTCTGTCTCCCACCAGAAATCATTCATGTAGCTGAGGAGAAAAGAGTTAGCGGCAGTCAGGCAGGCAGTTAGCGCTAGGCTAGCAGAATGGAGCCCAGGAGAAAAACAACACGATAGCCCCTCCATCTGCCTCACTCACCCTGGTTAACCCCTTAGAGTCATGGGCAGCAGATAGCCTGGCGGTTAGAGTGTTGAGCAAGTAACCGAAATGATGATCATTTGAATCACAGAGTGGACAGTGTGAAAATCGTATGCAGTTCAAGGCATTTCCCTAACTGTCCAGCTAAGGCGCAACTTGATTATCTGCTAAATTATTAAATTATCAAATGTAAACAGCCTCAGCCTTTTAAAATATTTTGATATGCTTTGTGAAACGGTAAATATATATTCATTATATAAGGAATTTCCTTATATGATTTTTTTTTAAATTCAACATAAAATACATTTGAGTATTTTAACAGAAAACAGGCAGTTATCATTTATGCCACTAGTGCGTGTTGGCGTTTCTGCAGAGGGATTAGTGTGTGTGTGTGTGTGTGTGTGTGTACATTTGGACTCTGTGGGCACGTTCCTTTAGGGCTGGACATGTTGTGTAAACAACTTAAACAGGAGTACTTGCTCCCATGTCTGAGGTGCGTGTGCCTTCCTTGCCCTAGGATAGACACACGCGGGGGATGGGGTTAGCGACAAGAGAAAATGCCCAATTCTCTCCTCAGTTACTGGCGCTGGTACAACCCATACTGGCACTGCCAGAGTTAAAGACAGGAGGGGGGAGTTTGTGTGTGTGTTTCTAATGACGGCAGTGTGACAGAACACACCACAAGCAGGGTGACTCAGGGTCCTCTCACTCAAGCCTTTATTGGCTCTCCCAAAATGCATCACTCAGACCCTCCAGCAAATCCCTGGCTGCCATGTGGTGCTGCCTTCTGATTGGAGAACTGCTATTTAGCAAAGTGCTGTCAGGCGAATGATGGCTAGGATCCCTAGGACGTGAGCAAGATGCCATAAAAAAGGGCTACATTTCCACTGAGATCCAAGTGAATGAATACTGCTATTGATTTGTACAGGATAGAAGTACAGGATAATTTTCATTATACAGACGAGGTGTCAATATGTATAATTTGCTAGTTTGGCTAACCCTAAGCACAATTTTACGATAAGATAGTACGTGAGAAGACACAAAAACATAAATACATTTCAGAGCCTCAAAATGGACATTCTACAATTATCACTTACTCTGGAAATCTGTCTATTCGAAAACAACACTGCCCCATTTTCTTCTGGAGTAATTGAAACCAAACATCATCTACCGATTTGATTTTAGCTATTTTTTCTACTAATAATTTCCTGCTTAATTAGACAGAGTGGCCATTCATAGCCACTATAAATATATGACATTAGTAAATATTTTGTTATTGCTCTACTAGTATTGTAATGTTACTTTAAATTACTTAAAAACATGATTTAAAATAGAACATACCAGTACAAAAATAAGAGATGTGCTTAGCTTCCAAAGACACATTTCCTTTTCTTGGGGTGCATTTATTAGGATGCTTCATTAGAACAAAATGTTTAAGCAAGTCAAATTGAGATATAATTTGCAGAAAAGAGAACGTAGGAATTTTGCTTCCCGCCCGGTTACCAGAAGGTGAATCCACGTTGCACGCACACACACACACACACACACACACACACACACACACACACCTGTCTCGTGGAATGTTAACATTGTCTATTTCAAATACTCTCAGCTGGGTCACCCGAGATTAGCGATGGCAAACAAGGTCAGGGGAAATTAGCTGCCGTGTGGTCCATTTAGAGAGTTTATGCAATGTTAAACATCCAGCCATAGATTGACTCTGGGCATGAGTGTGTGTGTGTGTCAGAGAGAATTCAGTACAATCACCCCCAACTGGCACAGATGCTTGGCTGAGGAGTAACACGAGGAGTCTCGCGCTGCGTGCTCAGGCCAACACAGGGAGTCCTCTCATGGACTACTGACTTAGCGAATAAAAACAAATGGCAAGCAATTTCTTCCTAGTCTATGTTCAGTGTGAAATCATCCTACTAACGCACTAGAATTAAATGTTTCTGTTCCATAGACTGTTTTCACTCAGGAAATAGAAAACCTAAACCAGGCCTGTGGAACCCTGCTCCTGAGAGAGCTACCATCCTGCAGGGATCCCCCAGAACCAGAATTCAGCACACCGGATCTAATAACTGGATGAAACGCTACATCAGGCCAGTCACTGATCTCCAGGAATAGGGTAGCCCTTACCTAAATGGACGAGAACATTACAAAATCACTGCGTGCAAAACCACATTCATTGGCGCTGAACTGAGATGAACTTACAATTTGATTAATACTATGAAATTAAAGCTATTATCAGTGACTGGATCTGGCAGATTGTCCTTCACATTTCTCTTTGTTTCCGTCCACCGTTTAAAGCTATTAGCTATGACAGTTGAAGAGGAAAATGGATCGAAGGCTGAATGATCGATGGACTAACGAATAAAAAAAAAAGAGGAATTGATTAATTAACAAATACATAAAAAAATGATGAATGGATGGACAGCTGCATAAATAGTGGGATGGACGGTTAAATAAACAAATTAATCAATTAATAGAATAGAGAAGTGAAGGAATGACTGACTGACAGGACAGATGGATGAGGACTGGGAGAGCAGTAGGAGAGGGATGATGACATGAGTGAGCCTCAAGGAGGAGAGAGACACACATGGTTAAGACCCAGGAGTGATAAAAGAAGCGTCAGGAACCAGCAGCTGGTGTAACATGCATATTGGCCTAGGGTTGTCGTTCGGTCTAAGCTACTGCCTCCGGTGCACATGTCCTACTACAGCTTAGATTTGAGTGACACCCACTGTTCCTATGGAAAACACTGTTATCTATAGCGCTTTTCTCTGTCTGTTTAAAGCATGAACACGCCCCAAAACAACCAACACATCTAATTAAATTGTAGCCTGAGGAAAGCATGGAGAGATTTACAAAACATTTTAAATAATATATATATATTATTATATATATATTTAAAGGGAAATGAAAGAAAAAATTGAAAAAAAGAAGCCTATATTTTTTCAAGACCGAGAAAAAAATAGAAGAAAGAGAATGACATGACAAAGAGAGGGATAAAAAAACGGAAAGGAACGCAGGAACACTGGGAAAGCTATAGCAGGAGAGGAAAAGAGGTGACGGAGGACCGTAGCTCTACAGAGGGTGGCAGAGTTGAAAGAGAGAAAGATATAGAGGGAAAGTTATAGAGATAAAAGTGAGCCTCAACTTACCTGTGAAGCCCATGAGAGCTCCCTCCCTGGCCTGCAGCTGCAGACCATCTTTGTCCTTGTAGTCGATGTGAACCAGGTCTATGGCTTGCAGGCCAAAGGCCTTGGACGTTACCACCACCTTCTGACGGGCATACAGCAGCTCCCTGGCATCCTTAGTACGCGTGGCACCTGCAAAGAGGAATACATAGAATTATGAAGTGCTTATTGTTTGGTCATGTATGTATTATCCTTTATGTCTTATGAATATTATATACCGTGTACTGGGACATAGACACAGGCCTGTGAGCAAATATACAAAAATATTAAGCATACAGCAAAACATCATGTTGAAATTACTATATGAAAAGTGAGGGAAAAGAGAAAGGTTTGATTGGACAGAAGAGAAAAGCAAAAATGAAAGAAAAGGGGAAGTGACCAGAAGGGAGAGGAGAGGATTGAGAGAAGAAGGGGAGGAAGAACAAGAGATGGTCAGGTGAGAGAAGGGGAGGAAGAACAAGAGATGGTCAGGTGAGAGAAGGAGAGGAAGAACAAGAGAAGGGGAGGAAGAACAAGAGATGGTCAGGTGAGAGAAGGGGTGGTTGTAAGGGGGGAGAATACCTACGCTGGCGCAGAAATCATCTGAACCAAACACCACACCGTCATGATGGAGACCCACTGTGGGAGCCAAACGACTCACCTCCTCACACACTACCTGAGGGAAAGAGTCACACAGAGATGTTTCTATGGTACTATAATGGGAATACCAAAGCTGATAGATAGGGTTGAGATTATTAAAACCAAGGCTAACTTCAATAACCCAACTTGTATGCCTACAAGTGAACCTTCCCTAATTCCTTACCTTAAATTCAACTAGTATTGCTTAAACCCCATCACCCCCCTCGCCACACACACAGTATCGCTCTGTCTTGAACTGTCTGCCCTCCCCAGAAGACTGTGTGAAGCTGGCACTAGCACACGATAAGAGGAGAGAACAGCCATAGGAATTGGATCCCCTATAGTGTTGCCCATGGAGCGGTCAGAATGTGACTGCTGCTTTTGTCAGGGCTCAAATAAGTTTCCCTTCTCGCTGTGAGACAGCCATGCTTTCCTGTTCCAACCCAGGGAATCAGGCTGGCCAAAGATGGTATTCTCCAGAAGAAAAACATTTACACAAATACACATACACACAGAAACGCAGACACAGAAAAACAAAGCTTGTGACCAATACTCCTAAATCAGGCATGAAAACATAATTACAGTCCCTCCACTAATATTGGCACTCTTGGTAAATACGAGCAAAACAGGCATCTGTATTGTTCATCCAATTGATTTTTCATTTTAAAAATGACTGATAATACAACTTTCAATTAAAGTATACAATATATATATATATATAGAAATTACAAAATATAAGTGTGCCACAGTTACTGTCACACCTTCAGTTAATACTGTGTGCAACCTGCCTTTGCCAAGATAACAATTCTTGAGTCTTCTCCTATCATGTCTAATGTGGTTGGAGAACACTTGGCCAGGAATCTGGGATCATTCCTCCTTACAGAATCTCTCCAGATTCATCAGATTCCGAGGTCCACCAGCTGGTGGACTCCCCGCTTCAGCAAATCCTACAGATTTAGAGGAGATGCGAGATTTCTGCATGGCTTCTGCATCTTTCTGTCTCTACCAAACCCACCTCTGCGGTCTGTATCCAAAAAGATCTATGTTGGTCACTTTATGGCAAACCTCAAAAACAACATGTGGTTATGTTGGTGGCATTTTAGAGTCTTACTTAAGTCTCTCAAGTTTTTCAGACTTATATCTGCAATTCTCCAGCTGGGATTCTTGGATATTCTTTGACGACTCAAACCATCCTCTTCACTGTGGAAGGATCAATAAATACCTACATCCAGGCTGATGGTTAACATCTTCTGTTGCTTAAAACATCTTAATTATTGTCTTGATAGTGGAATTATGCATATTTCTCAACCATTACCATATTTTCTTATAGCCATTTTCGGATTTGTGCAGCTCAACAACATTTTGTTGCACTCCATTACTGTATTCTCAGTTATTTTCCGTAGTGATGGATAACAGTGGTTATCTTGCCTGTATATCACCTTATATTTACACCCCAGCAAAAGTCATGGCCACTTAAGCATTCCTGATCACACAGGTGAACTTAAAAGTACAAAATATTAATGGGAATATACTTCTTCTAGATTTTACCCATAGTCATTCCGGTGCCAATTAAAGTGAAAAGATATCTGGTTCGTTTTTTGTAAAGTTCTTAGGAGCGAGTGTAAAGTGAGTGCTTAAGAACCAAAGTGCTAAAATAAACCTAAAAACGTCCACCATTATAGCCCTGTGCAAACTGTACTAGGAACAATAGAACCAAGTGACCAGAATAGCACCAGCACTAAATTAAGGTCAGAAATGGTCCAGCTATCGGGAAATCCCTAACAAAAGAGAGTAGATGGACTTAAATCAGAGAGGTTTTTGTAGGACACAGTTTGGTATGACATGTGCTCTACACGAAGATGGTGAAGGTATAGGTTTTGATGCTGAGGAATATATATTACATAATTAGATATATTTTACTCTTTACGTCACATTAAAATGACTAATTAAAGCCAATCAAAAAGTGGATCAATGAAAGGAGTATAGTGAACTTGAAAAGCAGTACAACAGAGTGAGATAAAGAGAAAAACGAATACCTATACGTACAGGTGCTGGTCACATAATCAGAATATCATCAAAAGATTGATTTATTTCATTCAAAAAGTGAAACTTGGATATTATATCCATTCATTACCAGTGTTGCCACAGTTACTTCAAAAAAGTAATCCGATTACTGACTACTGATTACTGCTTTAAAAAGTAACTAAGTTACACTACAGATTACTTGATTTTAACAGTAACTAAGTTAGATTACTAGTTACTTTATTAGTTACTTTCAGAAGCTGGCGACAACATCCCCATCACCTTAACATAAAAATGACAACCAGTTTTGCCAACACTCACTTTATTGAAACACTCACTTAACAGTTACCTCAACAATGGTAACAGAATAGGCCACATTAACTAAACAATCCTGACAGAATAGGCCACATGTTTTTATTAAAAATAAAATAAAGACAGCCTTTCTTGACTTAAATACAAAAGAAATCGAATAATAAAACATTCCTAACATAAATACTTGTTTTATATAAAAAATAAAATTAAGACCTTCTTTCGTCAGCTTACTTAAAATAAATACTATTTTTTTATAATATAAAGCAAAGACTTTCCTGACCGATATATTTAACTTTTAACTGGTACTACATGTTTATAAATGCAACTATTACACTATTTTTAACACAAATATGAAACCTGTTTTTCATCAGCAAGGAGTGGTTCTACAAAACAAATAGTGTATAACCACATGTAGGTTTCTACTTCTATTACCACATGTTCTGTTACTTTGTTATTAGTGAAACAGAGGTGTGGGGTGAGTAAACCAGTGGTTGTACCTCATTAACAGAAGCTTCTCAAAGGTCTTGTCAGAGAGTCTATTTCTTCTAGGTGTGAGCACCAAACCGCCCAGACTGAAAAGTCGCTCCACAGGAGCACTTGATGGGGTTGGAGTGTTATACTTCAAGAAAATGTTCTTAATGTTTGAAAACTTATCCAGAATCTGAAGGTCATGGGCTGACCTCAGGTAGTCCATGATTTCATTTTCTGCAGAGTAGGTATCCTCTGACTCTGCCTCAAAAGTGAAAAACTCCCTCTCACTTCCGCTGGCGGATGTGGTGGGCACACTGGCAGGGCTCTGTGCTGCAGTAGCAGTGGTGTGGCGGCACTCTGCTCTCAGGAGCTCTTTTACTCGCTCCCTCCTACCTGCATCTTTCAGCCATCGGAGTTTGAATGTTGGACAACTGACAGCTGCGAGAAGGGCATCTTTGTCGTCCAGCACAGCAGCAAAACGAGTCTGGATAGCCTGAAAAATCATTAATATAATATGTTTATGCCTTCAACGGCTAATATGTATTATGTTATTGAATTACTTGCAAACCATAACTGATGTGGGATCAATATTATGGATTTAATTTTGTTTTAGGTTACTTACTGACCTTTGTATTTACTTTAATGTTCTTTTGCAATTATAATGACTATTCTGTTCCATGTTTATGAATAGTGTTATGCAAGAAATGTTAACAATCTTAAATGATGGAACATACCTGCACTATGGCATCTGGAAGGCCTGCAGTCATCCTGGAGAGGGCATCTTTCACAGCCAGGGTCTTCTGCATCAGAACTTCAAGTGTGGGTAGTAAAGTCCCATAATGACAGTCACCTTGTAATATGTCCAGTGCTACAGTCAGAGGCTTCATGGCGGTGCAGTACTCATGCAGGAACTGGTACTCTTGGCCTTTGAAGCACTTAACTCCCAGCTTGGTGCACAGAGTATTTAGCTCACTTATGGGGATTTCTGCAATTCTCTTCATAGCATCAAAAAAGGAATTCCACCTTGTGGATGTTGGTACCAGGAGCTTTCTTTTGCTAACTTCCTCTACTGTTTCTGATGCAAGGGTAGATCTGCTTGATTTCGTCCAAAGAGCTGTGCATTTTGCTGTGCTGCTCCTATACACAGCCTTGCTCTCTGCATTAGAAGTTAAATATTTATTTACATCATTTGTGGAAATTAGGTTGATGGTGTGTGAAGCACATCTGTGGTGTGGGGGAAGAGACAGCTGGCCATCACCTGTATCCTCAGCTGAGAGGATTTCTGACAGATCTAAAAAAGTGACATCATCATCATTTGTGGGGGTAGACTCTCCCTCCTCCTCATCATCAGACTCTGTGATAGGCTGATAAACTTTAAACGCCTTAACAAAGTTGGATCCATTATCAGTCACTGTTGCAACTACTTTGTTGAGTAGTCCATAAGAACAGTGGATTTTTTCAATTTCTGCACCAATAACATCATACGTGTGTCTACCACGAATTCTCCTACATGCTAATGCAGCCTTGTTGCGCTCTAATGTGGTTCTACTGATCCAGTGGAGCGTAACTCCGATATAACTTCTGTTGTTAGCGGTCCAAATATCCGCGGTAGTTGACACAAAGTCGACCTCATTCAGCGTTGCCTTCAGATTTATTTCCATCGCTGCATACTCCTTCTCCGTGTAATAAGAAAAAGCTGTTCTGTGAGGCAGCTCGGCATTAACAGTTGTAGTCGGGATCATGTTAATTATGGAACGAAACGAGGGCGAGTCAACCGTGTTTAAGGGCAGCATTTCCTCTACAACATACTGCCCGACCAACTTTTTTAACTCTCCCCCACTTACTGATTTTGCAGCAAAGTCCAGCTTTTGTTGTTTAAGTGGTGGGGGACCTCCTGCTCTCTGGTTCGCTCCACCTGGTGAGACTTGCTCTGCAAGTTTAACTGTGCAGTGCTTTGTCTTCAAATGTTTCTTTAAATTTGATGTTGTGTTTTTGTAAGTTGATAGCACGTTGTTGCCAGCACAGAGTGTACAACGTACCCTTATATTGTCATCTTTAGCAGAAACAAATTCAAAATAATGGCTATATTTCCAGCTAGCAAACGCGCCTCGATTTTCTCCCTCCATCGTTATTTACGTGTCGCTGCTGAAAACGTGACTTGAGTTGACGCATACGTGACTTTACTCCCTGAGGCGCAAGAAGCAAAATATATGTTTACTAAGGAAAATGTAAAACAAGTAACGCACAGCGACCTGGATGAGTAACTATAATCTGATTACTGTTTTGGAAATAATAACGCGTTAGATTACTCGTTACAAAAAAAATGTCAAAATAGAGTAACGCGTTACTAAGTAACGCGTTACCCGCCATCACTGTTTATTACACACAGACTGATACATTTCAAATGTTTATTTCATTTAATTGTGATGATTAAAACTGACAACTAATGAATATCCCAAATTCAGTATTTCCGAAAATTAGATTATTACTTAATACAAAAAAATGAGTTTTAGAAATGTTGGCCAACTGAAAAGTATGAGCATGTACAACACTCAATGCTTAGTTGGGGCTCCTTTTGCCTGAATTACTGCAGCAATGTGGCGTGGCATGGAGTCGATCAGTCTGTGGCACTGCTCAGGTGTTATGAGAGCCCAGGTTGCTCTGATAGTGGCCTTCAGCTCTTCTGCATTGTTGGGTCTGGCACTGTTGGAAAATGAAATCTGCATAAAGTTGGTCAGCAGCAGGAAGCATGAAGTGCTCTATAACTCCTGGTAGACAGCTGCATTGACCTTGGACCTCAAAAAACACAGTGGACCAACACCAGCAGATGACATCGCACCCCAAACCATCACTGACTGTGGAAACTTTAGACTGGACTTCAAGCAATGTGGATTCTGTGCCTCTCCTCTCTTCTTCCAGACTCTGGGACCTTGATTTCCAAAGGAAATGCAAAATTTACTTTCATCAGAGAACATAACTTTGGACCACTCAGCAGAAGTCTTTAGCCCAGGCGAGATGCTTCTGACGCTGTGTCTTGATCAAGAGTGGTTTGACACAAGGAATGCGACAGCTGAAACCCATGTCTTGCATACGTCTGTGCATGGTGGTTCTCGAAGCACTGACTCCAGCTGCAGTCCAGTCTTTGTGAAGCTCCCCCACATTTTTGAATGGGTTTTATTTCACAATCATCTCCAGTTGCATGTACACTTTTTTCTACCACATATTTTCCTTCCCTTCGCCTCTCTATTAATGTGCTTGGACACAGAGCTCTGTGAACTGCCAGCCTCTTTAGCAATGACCTTTTGTCTCTTTCCCTCCTTGTGCAAGGTGTCAATGGTCATCTTTAGGACAGCTGTCAAGTCAGCAGTCTTCCCCATGATTGTGTAGCCTACAGAACTAGACTGAGAGACCATTTAAAGGTCTTTGCAGGTGTTTTGAGTTAATTAGCTGAATAGAGTGTGGCACCAGGTGTCTTCAATATTGAACCTTTTCACAATATTCAAATTTTCTGAGATACTGATTTTGGGGTTTTCATTAGCTGTCAGTTATAATCATCAACATTAAAAGGAATGAACACTTGAAATATATCAGTCTGTGTGGAATGAATGTATACAATAAACAAGTTTCCCTTTTTGAATGGAATTACTGAAATAAATAAACTTTTTGATGATATTCTAATTATATGACCAGCACCTGTATATCACCGGTTTATATATATATATATATATATATATATATATATAAACACATATAGTACACATATATATAAAAGTGACTATGTACCGACTCAGTGAGCCTGGCCTTGCTATGGTGAGAGGTGGCCACAGACAGATCGGCACAACCTAACCAGCAGCCAGATATAAGACCACATAACAGACATACATGTCCCCTCAGACCAACTAGACCAGGGGTGTCCAAAGTTTTTTTAGTGAGGGCCAAATACAGAAAAATAAACAAAGGGCCGGGCCGCACACTAGAGGTGACATATTAACACATGAATACTGTGTGTATTTCTAACTCACCTATAATGTGAAGAACTGTGCTGTCCTCTAGCCCGAATTATGTTGACAGTTTTTACGCCCGTCATGGCCGGAGCTCCATCCGTTGTTTCTCCACAGAGTTTGTCCCATTTAAGCCCCATCTTTCCAACTGCTTCCGACACAGCTTCAAAAATATCTCTGCCCGTCGTTGTGCCTTTTAGGCTCCTCATATCATGCAGCTCCTCCGTACAGCAAAAATGACCATCTACTCCCCGCAAAACATTAACAGCTGCGCGGTGTCTGTGGCATCTGTGCTCTTATCGCTAACCCTATCCATAACCAATCGCATGCTATCGAGTACAAATCAAAAGCACTAGCTTTGTCTCTCAGCTGAAGTTTCCAGTTAGCTGACAACAAGTCCTCGATTCTCCGCACCACTGTATTTCTGGATAAGCTCACGTTGTTGAAATCCGGAACTTTTTCCGGGCACATTATTGCTGTGACTTTGAGGCACTGCTTTATGAAATCACCGTCTGAGAACGGTTTGCCGTGCTGGGCCATACGTTTAGCGACCTTATAGCTTGCTGTTGTGGCGTTTTCCTTTATTTTGTTAGCACGAAAAAACACCTGTTGTTGAGCTTGCATGCTAGCTGCCATTTGCTTGACTTTCTGCGTTCGTTCGGCACTGGTGTACTGATGTGTAGCTCTGATGTTTGGTCTCATAGTGCTGACGGACATTATACACTTTCAGCACAGCAACATCTTCATTGCAAATCAAACAGATACACTTTACGTTGATTTCTTTGAAGAAATATTCATTTTCCCACTGTGTTTGAAATCTTCTACACTCACTTGCTATTTTGCGTTTCTTTGGTGCTGCCATTTCTGGTGACTCGCAGTAAAAGTTTTTGTTTACTTAATTTTGTTTAGTGGAGAAGCACCGTTTCCATGGCTGGCTCCAACTAGTGTTGAAACTGAGAAGTGCAACAGAGTTGAGCTCAATCTTCTTGTGCGGGCCATATTCAATTATATTTTCAGAATTTGCTGCGGGCCAATAAAAACTGGACCGCGGGCCGCAGTTGGCCCGCGGGCCGGACTTTGGACACCCCTGAACTAGACCCACAAACCAGAGTGTTTAGTATATAGGCTATATGCAATTGCCACAATTTGCAGTAACAGCAGGAAGACGTTTGACGTACTGCAATAAGAAAAAAATAACCAGTGGAGGACCAATAATACTGTGAACATAAATAATAGTCCTATTTTTATATTTTCTACTTTAGCTATTTGCATATTGTTACACTATTATGATATATAGTCAACTCAATTATTGGCACACTTCAAAAAATGTAGCAAAAGAGAATGCAAAAAATTCCCAACTGAACCAATGAGTCATATAGCATATGCATATTAGGAAAAGCACCTGACACCTACAGTAAAATATGGTGGATGATCATTGATGCTTTGGGGCTATTTTGCTAGTAGTTATCTGTGGGCTCTTGTTGAGATTGATGGCGTATTGAATTCTACTAAGTATGTTTTAGTCGAAAACCTGGTTGCCTCTGCCAGGACACTTAGAAGTGGACGTAGATTAACCTTTTAACAAGACAGTGACCCCAGAGTAGAAATGCTTGCAGGACCATTAAATCACTGTTTTTACAAGTTCCATCTCAGTCACTGGACTTATATCCAATTGGAAACCTCTAGTCTGAATTGAAGAATACACGCCACAAGCTCAACCCTGAGACTCTCACAGGTCTTCTAATGTACATAGAGGAGTGGACCAAGATCCCATCAAAGGTGAGCACCAATCATGTCAGATATCACAGGAAGAGGCTCATCCATTACTTACTTCACTAAATATTAATTTGAAACCTATGTTTACTCGGTATAGTTTATTGTGTCAGAAATTGAAATTAACTGAAACCTATGTTAATTATTTTGCATTTGCTTGTACTTTCACGTAGTGTGCCAAGTTTACAATACATAACAATTAATTTTTTTGTAGTTTTTTTTGTTGAAAGGTTTTCTGTGTATTGTACTTTTTCCCCAATACTTTGACATTGTACACAACTGATCCCATGCTAATCATGACAATTAGAAGATACAGATAGAAGGAGAGAAATAGTAAGACATTAGCTTTAAATCGTTCCCAAATTTGGACTCTGTCGATGTCTTACATAAAAAAAGTGAATGGGGTAGTAAAACAAAAAACACAGTTTTCAGGAGCTCTTGTTTCTGATTTACCTTCAAATTAAGCAGTCCTACAGCGGTTTCCACAAAGGTGACCAGGCGAATGGGCTCTGTCAGTGTTTGCCCTTTCAAGTGGTGCCGAAACCTGTCAACAAACTGACACACACACATACAAACACAAACACACATGGTCATATTCTAGCCAGTCATTTTTTATTATCGTTCCTTTACCAGGTAAAGATGAACAATCAGGATTCTCTGTCTTACTCAAAGACGGAATAGATTTTAATATTGTCATGAATAAGAACGAGCAATCTTTCGTATACTGGTGAAAAGATCTTGACTCCTAAGCTGCCACCCCTAAAGAGAGAACGTCAAAACATATTAACTGCCCAACTGCAGTACATTGTGAAATATTACATAAAGATTAAAACATGTTAGAGACGTAATCATATTTCTTCAAGTATTTGTCAAAAAGCAGTGCCTTACATACACTCCCGAATGATACATTGAACGGGTTCTCTTATGACACACCAACTGTCAAAATCATTTATATTACAATAACAGGTGTCATGTTGGGAAAAAAAAACGTTTGGAATGTTGTAAAGTATTGGTCACATTTTGAAGCAATAAACACTGTTTATGGATCATGGGTGTGAATCTGGAGGAAAATTAAGACTCAAAGGAATTCAAGAGTGGATCATTATTTTTCTTCAAAACAAAGTACAAAATACTATCCAAGTGTTTGAATATATCCCAGTGACCGTTAGAGCATCTGACCTGGGATCGATCGGGTGCATGACTTAATCCCTGCGTGGCTTTGGGGCAGCAGTGGCTTTGGGGCAGCAGTGGCTTTGGGGCAGCAGTGGCTTTGGGGCAGCAGGATAGCGTAATGGTTAGAGCATCCGACCTGGGATCGACCGGGTGCATGACTGAATCCCTGAGTGGGCAATACGACGAATGTCCCTGTTCCTGAGCAAGGCCATTAGCCTCCATTAGAGGTTATTACAGAGAGAAAGAATATGTTCTTAGTCATGTTTACTGGTAAACCTTATCAGTCTTTTTTTAATCATGTCTACAAGTCATTACCGGGCACACTTTCAAATACAGATACATGTTAGTAATAATATGTAATTGTTATAGCTCCTAGACACCACAGAGCGTCGTCATTTAATACGAACCGTACTATAAATAGAAAGACGAAAGCAAAAAGAGAGATGTCAAACTGTTCGTGGCAAATCAAATGAGCAACCGTGAAAAATATTCAGGATTATGTGTAAATGTAAAAACAAAAACATGGGTTTGGTTAGGAAACAGGGAAAAAAGTCAGACACCATTAATGCAGAATTAAGCATCATTACCTATTCATCATTACCTATTCCTGCATCACTTGTTTTTAATTCTGGAACAAAAAACTATATGTGATCTTTTGATGGCTTTTGAATGGGGAGGGGGGCAACGCTGAAGACAATATTTTGTACATGATCTCTCACACACATGTACACACGCACGCAAAGAGCACATTTTGGTGCAATCTTTAAGTGCGTTTCATTTCAATATTAGGCCTGTTTTTGTGTCCTCCGACAGTGGAAACGAAAAGTGAGATTGTCGCGTCAATCTGTGTTTTGATATGACACTTTGCCAAAGCCCTTTAATTCCGGACGGTTCTTGCTAATATGCGGGCTCACCTAAGAAGGGCTTTAAAGAAACCACGTTTGGTTCTTTGAAGACCAAAGCGCTGAGATTTCTTCCAACAGACCAGTTCACAGCGAGCTCTGGATATCCAGTGGGGGAGCCCAAATTCCAAAATCTATCATCTGGAAACACACAAAAGCTCCCTCCGTCAGATATTCCCTTACAAAGCCAGTTAAAAATGAGAGTGTGGGGGCGTGTAGAGGGAAAAAGAAAAGCCTAATATAAATCTGTAGCTCCCTGCTCTCTTCATTCATTCCTTCCTTCGTTCCTTCTTTCCCTATCGCTTCTCAACTCAAGAGAGGAGGTAAAGCAGCGTATCCAAACACAGATTTCATCAACGTACCAAGACACAGGCAAACACGCGCCCAAAGACAAAAATAACAAGAAAGTCCACCGGCCCCATTGAAGGATTTCTAAAATAGGGCCAATTTTAATCATCTCCCCATTCAATCTCGGTAGGATAAATCATATCGGGGAGATTTGCATAAATACAAACCATCAAAGAGTTCTCATCTTCAAAGGGGTTTTCGAGACCCAATAGGCTTTGTACTGTAATCATCCGAGGTCACCACCTCACAAGAGACACGTTGCCGTGGCAACGTCAAAAATAAATAATGCCGGCCGGCTGGGGGCTCCGCACAATATCACCCCTGTCTCCCATTCACCCCAACCCCCCGAGTACACATACAAACGCACAGAGGAACACATTAACATGTTGCCAGCCCTTAATATTTACAGGTTGGAGAGGTAGAAAAGCAGCGCAAAGGCACATTTGAGGCCTTAACACAGACGGTGCTTAGAGTGTGGAGCATGTACCCCCCTAACCACCTCCCCAATGTACCACATGTTTCACCCCTGTGACAAACCACACAACACAAAACAACGCCAGACTGGGATAATGTGTTGATAAAGTGGTAATAAATTACAGGTCTTCACTCACTGGCTGTAGACTGGATGGTCAACGTCTCTCTAATTACAACTGATGACATGTTTACGTTCTCGTTATTTGTGTGGATTGTATCCTGTCGAGTTGGAGTGCAGAAGCTGTGGAGGAACGGCAAACATAAGGCCCAATCCAGGACAGTTTAGTGGTCATTTAAACACATGTAAACCCACTGAATACTGAGCAATGCCACTCACAAACACTTTTAGCTATTTCATTAAACGGCTTCGTGTTATTCTCAATTAAAACAACGTTGTATTACACGTTTGTATGCTGTTGTTTGAGTCTGACCTGTCTTAAAAGCAAACCCATTACATCAATCATACTGTCAGAGAGGTTTCTTCCCACCCGCTTAGTCCTATCAGAAGCCAACTAAGTGGCAGGCTGCCTCAAGGAGAAAACACTAACTCCAGATTGTGGTTTTACGCATTTGGAAGGGGGCGATAAATCCACTTCATTATTGCCATCATTAATCTTGCATAGAGAACCTGATGGTGCTTTTCATCAAGAGGTTTTTACACTTGTCTGTGGCTTTTCTAAAGCGGAGAAACTCCATTGCTATTGCTTAATAGCACTCGATTCGAGTACCCTTTTAGACGTTATTCACTATTGACCAAAAACACCTCTTCTCACCTCTTATAGCCACACTTCACAACCCTGTTGACCCGTAGGGCGAAAAGGAAGAATTTACAGAAACCGATCAGGAACAGGGCGAGGAGGAGGAGGGAGAGAAGTGAGGAGAAAAAGAAAAAGGCGGCGACTGGGACAAGTTTCAATTAATTCTCCTCGAAAAGGGGGCCCAGATTAAATGTTTCCGGCCAGCTGAAGTGTTCATTTCACAGAGGGGAGGCCAAGAGAGGGATGAAGGGAGGGGAGCAAAAAGAGGAGGCGGCGGAGGACGTGAAGTGGGCGGAGGAGTGGCCTCTCTACCCTCTCCCTCTCGCGCTTTCTCCATTGAATCCCCGGCGCACACCCAACAGCGCTGCACAGAAGAATGCGCCGCGGCCCCGAATGTGTGTGAGAATTGTCCCGAGGACAAAGGAGAGAGTTCCGCCTGTTATCCTCCAATAAGCCTCGTCCGTCACACAAGGACGGGGTAGAAAAAGAGAAGAGAAAGGGCCGGCTAAAGGTTTCCACACAATAGGGGAACAAGTAAGTCCATCTTTTAGGGACAAATCAGGGTTTTTGGAGGATCCAGGGCCTGAATCAATAGGAAGAAGGGAGAGAGGAAGGTAAATAGGACAGGGATTTACAGCCTTAGTGACACAAGGCCTTGAGGGTAATGACACACACACATGCTAATGCAGTGACACGCGGACACAGGCAGGCCCAGGCAGACACACACACACCGTGGTGTAGCCAGTGATTAGACGAGACCACTGCTGTTTCCTTACTGAAGTGTTCATGCATTCACAACGAGGTTAAACCGAAACCATGTTACACCAACGTCCTTCAGGCGCTAGTTCGCGTCCCAGGCACGCAACATCCTCTGGTCCATATATTGTTTGTTTTAAAACAGGAAGCACAAACACCTTTTTATAAGCAAAAAATGTAAGGCAGAAATGGCTGAGAAAGAGAAAGATTGGAACACCTGTCGCCAATTAACCAGTAGAAGAAAGAGAGAGAAACAGAGGAAAGGAAGGGAAAGAGACATGCTCTAATTAGAAACTCTAGTTAAAAACTTCCTGTTTCAGGCACTAAGATCATGTCCCTATGTATGGGTGTGTATGGGTGTGTATGGGTGTGTATGGGTGTGTATGGGTGTGTATGGGTGTGTATGGGTGTGTATGGGTGTGTATGGGTGTGTATGGGTGTGTATGGGTGTGTATGGGTGTGTATGGGTGTGTATGGGTGTGTATGGGTGTGTATGGGTGTGTATGTGTTTGTGTCAGATAGAGACCAGCCAGCCTTCAATCATTTCCTACAACACTTCACTAACACATTCCGCCTTTCCCTTTCTGAATTTCCAATCCTATTTCAGTCTCACGTTCTTCCATTGTTTCCCGGGTTCCATTCATTCACTGTGTTCTCTACCTTCTTCCGTCTAGTTAAGACATTGCAACTCCCTTTAGGTCACTCTAAAAGTCATGCAGAGTGGCTGAATAGTAAAATATTTCAGCCGAACAGTGCGTGCATATCCGAGTGTGTGTGTGTGTGTGTGTGTGTGTGTGTGCCTGTCTGGGTGTTTAGGGTGGGGTGCCATAAGCTCCTTCCAGTTTCCTGGTGGCTCATATAAGTAACATCTGCACTTCACCCCTACATACATAAAGACACACAAAAAAGGATGCTTTAACATGAGGAACTCTGATTTATCAGTTGAAACCACAATTCTCAATTTGATTGTTTATTTGGCGAAGCAACAGTTTTATAAAAGTTTGGTTATCTTAGACATACAATTTAACATTATACTAGCTCATTTAATCAGGTAATTAACAACTCCAATTTCCCAGCATTCCACAGGCATAGTTGCGCTCGCTCAAGGACCTATCAAACGTCTGTAGACCCAGCTCAGAAATGTCATCCGTTTCTTGAGTCCGAGCCAAGGGCAACACGGAGCCTCTCCCAGGGCCCAGGCCACGGAAATCGATTCCACTCGTTTGACAGGGAAATTGAAAAGTTTTTGTTGCTATTGCTTTGAAGATTCCCGCAGTTTCCTCTTACTGCATTGGGTTCATTCATGCAGGGCCACTGTGTGCTTTAAAGAAGGAAGGAGGAAGGAAAGAAGGTAGCAAAGAAATGTCATGGATATTTTTGGGGGTTTCTCCCCTCTTCTATTCAGCTTCCTTAGGGGCAGCGAGGAGTTCGTTTAGAGAACACATGCAAGTTGCACTACTGTTCAGAAGTTGCTGGTGACTTCTAAATGTCCTTCTTTATGAAAGAAAGCCCATGTTTTGCCTGCTGGAAACGGCTGACTTCCAAAGGAATATCAACATAGTCGTATAAAGCCCCAATATCAGCAACCATCAGTCATGTGTTCAAATGGCACATTGCATTTGGTAATTCAAGTTGATCATTTTGAAATGCTAACTGATCATAAGAAAACCATTTTGATATTATGGTAGTACAGCTGAAACGGTTGTGCGGATTGAAAAAAAACCATCAGTTTGCTGGAGCATCAGATATTATGAGTTCGATTACAGGCTCAAAATAGCAAGAAACAAAGATCTTTCTTCTGAACCTCGTCAGTCTACACTTGTTCTCGAGAAATCAAGGCTATTCCATTCAAGAAATTGACAAAAAATGAAAAAACATAGAAAGCTTGAAAAGTTTTTATGAACAGTTTGAAATAATCAGATTAGAAATAGAAACATTCCTAAGATGCATACCAAATGAAAACATGCTAAGAGAGCTTGACGCCATCTGTCAAGCATGTAGAAGGCAATGTGATGGTCTAAGGGTGTTCTGGGGGTGGTAAATGGGAGATTTGTATAGGTTAAAGGGATATTGAAGAAGGAAGGCTATCACTCCATTTTGAAATGCCACGCCTTACCCTGTGAACGACGCTTGATTGGAGCCAAGTTCATCCTACAACAGGACAATGACCAATAGCACTGCTCCAAGCTACGCAATAACTATTTAGGAAAAAAACAAGCAGCTGGTGTTCTGTCTATGGAGAGGCTAGCAGTCACTGGATCCCAAACCTATTGAGCTGTGAGTGCTAGCAGCTTGACCGTATGTTATGTAGGAAGTGGCAATAAAGAAAATCTAGGTGTATTGTGTCAACTCAATGATGACACCACCTGTGCTGGTGCCACTACACATATGTGTGAAACTAGGATTCAAGCCCAGTTTTACTTCAACGGCAAGATCTCACCGAGCCAACGACTTAGAGATAACTTATTGGTATATTGTTGTTAAATTAACACTTTTTGCAGCACTAGGTTTAAAACGGCTACATCTCAAGAGTGCTAACACATGTAAAATTGCACATTTATCTTTCACCTCAGCTTAAAGAAAACACATCAATCAATCAGATCGCAGCTTCAACAAGGCAAATCAATTGGATGCATTGTGATTGACGGGAAATAAGGAGTTGAATTGGGTCGAACAACTAAACAAAAACGACACCTACCCACTGCACCTCTCCAGTGTTCTCCAGCTTGGGCAGCATCAGGGCAGCAGGCAGGACTCTGGCCTGCAAGATGACCTCTAGGTCAGCATCAGCCAGGCCGCTGGACACTGAGTTGACCCTCACACACTTCTCTGTCCTGCCCAGGTCCAGATCTGCCAGCATTCTGGAAATGGTCTCCCTGGCCTCCGTCTAAAACAAGAGTAAGTGAAAGGATAGAGAAGGGGAGATAGAGAAAGATTGTGGGGGAGAGAACAATGAATTAATTTATTAATTAATTTTATTAATTAATCATTAAGTGTCATTAAATTGCACTTTATGGTAGCGTAAGCCTAAGGTCTGGGGTCCACTTCAAAAACAGGATTTCATTTAATGAAACAAGCATCCAATTGAAACCCTGAATGCAGATTCTGGAAGATGTTACAAATGCAATATTCAGTTATAATAAAACACAGAAAAAGAGAAATGACATTTTGGACACGTCACAAATAAAAGTGAGCCCAATCAAACAATCAAAACAAATGTGAAACAAATCATTAATTATGTCGTTTCGGTCCGGGCAGGTAATTTTCCTCAGCTTGCGCATTACAAATTTTATTTATTTATTTAACCTTTATTTAACCGACATGAGGTTGAGCTGATTTTCTGAGGCAACAGGTAGGTTGTATTTAAATAAACTGGAACTTAGATGCCTTACAACTGTATATAATGTAATAAACTAAAATGTTCTTGTTTGTGGGAGCAGAGTTGAATCACGATGCCTGCCTAACAATGTGATGGCTGTCAGCGGCCCAACCCTAATCTACAATGAATTCCTAATTTGATGTTATTTTAATGGAAAAATATGCTTATTGAAAAATATGCTTATCTTGTGAAAACAAGAATATTTGTGAACCAAGATTTCGGAACAGAAGGGTGTTTACATGTTCATTGGTTGAACAACATGTCACAGAACACTAGGGGAGTTCTCAACACGCACACAGCACACTGGGGCCACAGCAAAACACACATATTAAACAGCAAGTAGCTAGTTGTCCAACTGGGTTATGCTGGCAATGAGGCAATATCAAGTGACCTGAACGTGACACATTCAGAAATCTCAGTTCAATACTCTACAATACAGTCAGTACAATACAATACAGTCAGTACAATAAAATACAGTCAGTACAATACAATACAGTTAAATAAAATACAACACAATACAATCTGATTCGGATCCACAAATAACCTGTAGCCACACACATTGTTTCAATATCAACATATCCCAGTGCCAATATTCCTTCCTTACAATTACATTTAGTATCAACCCATGAGAAGTGCCATTCACTTCAATCGCAAACCCCAGTTATATAGAGTGGCTACATACTGGTGGATGAACCTAACACTAACCTTATTCATAAACTTAACCTTAAGTTAACCTTGACCGTCAGCCGACAAGTAGCATGATAGTGAAATGTCCTACTGAGCGTAACCGTGGTTTACAAGTTAGTTGTATAGCAACGTTATTCCTGAGAGGTATGATGGCTATTTTAAGTGTTTAAGTTCAATATAGGAACACATGAGTGGGCAGCCGCTCTGTTTATTTGCAGATAGCTGGAACATAACACTTAAAATTAGGACACAGATCTTATTTTTCTTAACTTTCTGTAAAAACATGGGCCATTCTGTGAGACTTTGACGTGCTGCCAAATTTATATTAAAGACCAAACATGTGCCCTAAACAGACTCCTGATAAAAAAGTGCCTCTTTTTAGACATTTATGTCAATCTGGTTTTGTTCTGTATCTCTTGTATTGCTCTGTTTTGTGTACGTCGTAAGATGTGTGTTCTAAATGCTGCATCTTATTGTAAGAAAGTCCTTGTGTGTGTTTAACAGACTTGGCGAATAAACCTGATTCTGATCTAAATTAAAAAGTAATGGCAGGGTAGTCACAACAACATAAAACAACATGACAGCCTCTTCAGTCCCCAAAGTCCCCAAATAAAAGAGCCATTGTGAGGGAAGAACAGGAAAAAAAGAAAAAGAATGTTAAGATAAATCACTAGTGCGTACACCTACTGGTGACATGGTGGCACACGACTGCCAATTCGAACCAGATGGGGGGGAAGGGAAATGAGGGGTTAAATGTGTTGCGAGTTAAGCAGCGCTCAGAAATGCTGGCTTAGGACTTGTCAGATCAGAGGCTGGGTGTGTGTGTGTGGAGTGTGAGTGTGTTACAGAGAGAGAGGGGGGGTGAGAGAGAGAGAGAGAGAGAGAGAGGAGAGATGGTCATTAGCTAGTCTCCCGTGCCCGTTGGATCAAGACCCTGTTGAAGAGACGGAGATGAAGAGTAAGCAAGCTGATGAGGGGGAAGAGATAGACACTGGCATAAGCACCGTAGGCGGGGTCAACCTGGTGTCAGACATATGGATATGCATATTAACAGCAACACGCAAACACACACTAAAGAACACGCATCTACATACGCAAGCATGTGCACATTCAGACACGTATGCACATCTGACCAGAGTTGAAATACTAATATCCTATATCTAAATTATGTTTCAGGACATATGAAAATAAGGGAAAAGACTTATATGAGAGTTTTTTTTTTAATAAGTTTTACCGTGCATATACAATTTACAGTGACCAGTCACCAGTGTGACTTGTGGACATTTCATTGCTGGTGATGTGTTCACTATGTTGGACATCCTGTGTTGTCCTGGTAACCTGTGCAACAAGATCACTCTTCAGTAAGAGAAACACTAATGGCACTGCATCATGCCTGTGTACGTCCAAAGCAAACAAAAGCAATCTGGTAGGGCTCTTTCTGCTAATAAACAGTCAGTCAACTCCTTCTTTAAAGTCTTTTTTCTGTGGACCCCAGGAGCTGATGGGGACTCAAATAAACAAATGAACAAGCTTTCCATTGTACGTGGTAGAGCAAGTGGTGAGATGTTTAGTCAGTCCTCTGATGCATGGAATTATGTAGCTAGCTGTGACAGCTTGCTGTGTGGTTAACACGCTTCCTGATTTAATTACTGGTTAGGTATACCTGGGGTGCATCTCAATAGTGTAAATTGGCATCCTCTCTTTTCGACACTTTACTGTATTCGCATCCACAGCTTCGTATATTAACATCAGAGTGGTTATATATCAAAAGCCCCCTCTCATTCAGCAGTTTACCAAAACACTGGTCAGATGATTGCCACTTCAGAGTTGGACGTTGACTCAAATTGTCTTCCAGGAATGTACTGGAAAATATTTGAAATACAATTTGGTAAACTTTATTCATAATTCATAATTTGCTTTGCATTGTATATTCAAAACATTCAAAAGAAATTTGCCATCAATCTACACACAAAATAAGTGTTTTGTCAAGCTCCACACTACTCAGAGTGTTTTGTCTAGCCTCTCCAGACTACTGAGAAGTGTTTTGTCTAGCCTCTCCACATCACTCAGTAGTGTTTCGTCTAGCCTCTTTACACTACTCAGGAGTGTTTTGTCTAGCTCTACACCACTCAGGAGTGTTTTGTCTAGCCTCTCCACACTACTCAGGAGTGTTTCGTCTAGCCTCTCCACACCACTCAGTAGTGTTTCGTCTAGCCTCTTTACACTACTCAGGAGTGTTTTGTCTAGCTCTACACCACTCAGGAGTGTTTTGTCTAGCTCTACACCACTCAGGAGTGTTTTGTCTAGCCTCTCCACACTACCCAGGAGTGTTTTGTCTAGCTCTACACCACTCAGGAGTGTTTTGTCTAGCTCTACACACTCAGGAGTGTTTTGTCTAGCCTATCCACACTACTCAGGAGTGTTTTCTCTAGCTCTACACCACTCGGGAGTGTTTTGTCTAGCCTCTCCACACTACTCAGGAGTGTTTTGTCTAGCCTATCCACATTACTCAGGAGTGTTTGTCTAGCTCTACACCACTCAGGAGTGTTTTGTCTAGCCTCTCCACACTACTCAGGAGTGTTTTGTCTCAAGTGCCTGACCAAGACCCTACCCCGACTGTTAGTTTGGACAAATAGCAGCATTAGAGTCTAGATGGTTCCAAAGCTCTTTTATTTCACTATGATGGAGCCTAGTGTACGCTAGAATTTTTAAAACAATATTTTCCCAGATCTATAGGAATCATAACTACGTTTAGTGTTAGCATAAATCTGTGCAATTACAATCAACATATCCTGAGTGCTATTTATCCGTAATCAGATTTTACGTTGCTCATTAACGTTTGCTATGTTGGTTCGTAACTTAATAGATTCAAAATGAAAAATGTGTCGTTGCAAATAACATTTAGTTTAGATTTGCGGTTAAGTTCTGGTTAAGGGCAACCGTCACTGTACAGTCGTTAAGATTAGGATTACAGTTAGGGATGGTTTATGGTTAGGTTTAGGCATCACAGTACAGCGAGTTGGCCAAGGTTAGAGATGGTTTATGGTTAAGTTTAGGCATCACAGTACAGCGAGTTGGCTTGGTTAAGGATGGTTTATGGTTAAGTTTAGGCATCACAGTACTGAGATTAGGATGAAGGTTAAAGACAGAAATACGGTTGACTAAACAACACAATCTACCAACAACAAAAACAACAGCCGCTAGAAGGAATCAAACTCACAACCATCAGAGTGAAAGTCAAAGGCAGAAACAGTCTGCCAGCATCTGACCACAACACCCTAGCAGACAGCCACTCTTATTGACCCCTATCAGCCAGCCAGCTTCAAGTCAAGACAATGCATACGGTTTGTACTGAGTGTAATACACTTTTTCATAATGGTTACATATGCACAGAATTCTTATACTGATGCTTTGCAATTGGGAGGCCTACAAAGAGTTCCATGGAGTTTATGGGTTAGTTATTTTGCTTCGACATGCAGATAAGGTGCGGAACCTTGTATGAAAATGTGCCTTTCTAAACCATGTTCAATTAACATAATTAAACATGGTTTTTAAAGATGTACCTGCGTTTAAAATGTTGTGTCATGGAAAAGGGTCTAAATACTTAAGTACATGAGATATTTGCCATTATGGGATGTTGTGTGCTGATCAATGGCAATTAATAAATTTCAAACTAAGAGAAAGAGAAGAGTCTGAATAAATCCCAAAGGCACCATAATGCTGACATGTAGATGAGACCACCCATCCAGACACGGACTAACTCTTGTGACCACCTGCTTATCTATCGGTGCCCCTGCATTTAAGGGGAGGAACATGAGGATGTTATAGGCACGTGTCCCTTACCAGTGCTTGTCTACAACTCACTCCACTGTGCTATGAAATGTTAACTCCGAACTCTTCTCTAAAGCAACTGGCAATGTGAACACGGGGTACTTTGTATTGCCCCCCTTTCAATGACAACCCCTGAAGTTAGACACAGCGAATCAAAGTCGCATCGAGCAGCACTGCTGATATTGAGATGCAAGATTTCGCTCCAATACAGTCACAGAAACAGCAGCCTGTGTGCACTGTGGGGCTGATGCTGTTACAGTGTGGTAGCTACGGGATTGAAACCCGGTTTGCACCCTGGTCTAGGGGGACCAATGAGGAACGAGCAATTGGATATTAGGTTTGCACCCTGGTCTAGGGGGACCAATGAGGAACGAGCAATTGGATATTAGGTTTGCACCCTGGTCTAGGGGGACCAATGAGGAACGAGCAATTGGATATTAGGTTTGCACCCTGGTCTAGGGGGACCAATGAGGAACGAGCAATTGGATATTAGGTTTGCACCCTGGTCTAGGGGGACCAATGAGGAACGAGCAATTGGATATTAGGTTTGCACCCTGGTCTAGGGGGACCAATGAGGAACGAGCAATTGGATATTAGGTTTGCACCCTGGTCTAGGGGGACCAATGAGGAACGAGCAATTGGATATTAGGTTTGCACCCTGGTCTAGGGGGACCAATGAGGAACGAGCAATTGGATATTAGCAATGGAAATTGGGTTGCCGAGCTTTGTCAAACTCTAGCAACGCCCTGAGGTGGCTTGGGCACCTGTGAGCTTAATCAATGTAGTTCGGAGAGGCCGTGTAAAGATTCTGGTCTGAATTATCTTATAAATTGTGCAGTGTTATAAGAACCAGAACGGCATTGGATGTGCTTTGGAAAAACATCTCGACATCAACACTGGGGGTTCTGGCAATGATGCAGGGCCTAAATCACGTATTAGCTTTCCCAAAATTGAGGAGAGCAGGGGTTTCTAATGCAGAGATAATGCACAAGTCAGACATGTGCATAGACCTAAAGTGAAGACATTAAAACTCATTTTTCAACCAGTTCACAGATTTCATGTTAAACTATACATTTGGCTAGTCAGGCACGACATCAACTTTCTGCATGACACAAGCAATTTATCCAATACTTGTTTACCGACAGACATTTTACTTTATCACACACTGTGCTGTTAAACAGCAAGGGAAATTGTAATGGCTTTAAAAGCTAGATGAAACCATTTGAGACAATTGGAGGTGTAGCTGTGGATGTATTCTAAAGCATAGCTCCAAACTCAGTGCCTCTTTGCTTGACATGATGGGAAAAAACTCAAAGTAATTGTAGACCTCCACACGTCATGTTCATTGTTGGGAGCAATTTCCAATCGTTTGAACGTGCCGTATATACATCTGTACGAACAACAGTACGCAAGTATAAACACCACGGGACCACGCAACAGTCATAACGCTCAGGAAGGAGATGCATTCTGTCACACTTTGGTGTAAAATGTGCAACTCCCTGTGCAATCCCAGAACATAAGAAAAGGGAACAGGTACAAAAGCACCTATATCCACAGTAAAACAAGTCCTATATCGACATAACCTGAAAGGTCGCTCACAAAGAAAACACTGTTGCTGACCACGGTTTGCAACTGGACATGGGAACAAAGATTATACTGGAAAAATGTCCTCTGGTCTGATAGAACAAAAACACAAAAACACCATCCCAACAGTGACGCATGGAGGTGGAAGCATCCTGTTGTGGGGATGATTTAGTGCAGGAGAGACAAATGCACTTCACAAAACAGAAGACATAAAAATATGTAAATACATGTATATCAGAAATCAGTTAGAAAGTTAAAGCTTGGTCGCAAGGGGGTCTTCACAAATGGACAAAGCATACATCCAAAGTTGTGGCAAAATGGCCAGGAATGATTAAGTCAAAGTATTGGACTGGCCATCACAAAGCCCTGACCTTAACCCAATAGAAAATGTGTGGGCAGAAATGAAAAGATCTGTGCAAGCAACTAGGCCTACAAACCTAACTCAGCTACACCAGTTCTGTCAGTAGGAGAGGGCCAGAATTCACCAAAGATATTGTGGAAAGCTTGTGGAAAGCTACCTGACACACACGCGCACACACACACACCTAAAACCTCAGAAGACCCAGAACTGTTCCGCTGTAACTTAAAACGTAGGGAGCAATTTATCCACATATCAAGCCATAACTCACAATATGTAAAGCTGCTCTAAGGTGGATACCATTTTTACTCTTTCTCTTCAGTTTATCTATCTCGTGTTGCCTGTCACACAAATATACAGGTTTCCTCCCTCTCTCACACGCAAACACACACATCCATTTTCAGTTCACCGCTTTACACAAACACCCTGGCTAAAGAGAAATGGAGACACGTGAAATGCCATGTCATCCTTGAGGTGCCTAGAGTGACAGTCACTACTGACAAAACAACATTAATAGCCGACAGTAAATCAGTTAATCATAAAGAAAACACATAGTTTATAGAATTTCTCAATTAAAATAAGCCAACATCAGACGGGTTAAAGTCTCCGTTGGCTGGGTTCAAGGCCGATATACTGTCGTGCTGTGTGGATAAAACTGCTTTCATGCAACAAGAGAGTCAGACATTAAGAGTCTGTGTTTCCTGCACGTTCGGGGCATTGAGACTGTGTTTCACTTCTGAAACATTGATACTTTGCTGGCAGGCAAATAAAGATATAGCTCTGTGAGCACACAATAAAACATACAGACACCCACACTCCTCCTTTATTCATATTTTGCTGCTTTCTTTCTTGCAAATTGACAGAAAGAACATTCCTGCGGACACGCCGTCTCCTGTGAGCGCTGGCACTCGGAGCTGGAATAAAGCACTTTGAAAGCGCCAGATCTTTTACATTAATGGACGGCCGTCCAACAAGTTGCTTCAAAGCCCCCTCCCCGATCACCTAGCTTCCCACAGCGCTCGGCCCAAAACCCCGGCTCTCACTGATCCTTTCATTCTCTCCATCATCCTCATCATTAGTGGCTGACACACACACACACACACACACACACACACACACACACACACACACACACACACACACACACACACACACACACACACACACACACACACACACACACACACACACACACACACACACACGGAGGAGCTTTTAAAATGCAGAACAGCTAACCCTTCAAGACTAACACACCACACCCACACAGCGTTGTACAGAGGTGTCTATACCTAACACAGAAGTAACACAGGATTGGATTGAAGGGTAGTTGCTCAAATGTATCAAATCACATAAACCCGAAGACAGACAGGTTAGCTCTCCTGGGATTAGGTCTGGATTTTGTTCAATTCTACACGGGGGAAGTGCTTAATACTTTAGCTCGCTCTGACACAAGTCCACTAGGTCCCTTGCAGAAGAATAATGACCAGTGACCAATACTCTCATGCTGAAATAAAAATGGTACATTGACATTTCATACCGTTCAACATTACTTTTAAAAAGACTGAAACACTTTGTAAGTTGGTATCTGTCTTCTACCACTTTCTACTGCAATAACATCTTTAGCCCAAAGGTGTACCCTTCGGGGTAACTACTTAGACAAACCTTTGACTACACAGATTTCAGTTTCTCTTTCCCCATACTTTACCGGTCAGGTAAACAATCTGACTTGAATTCGTTAAAAATCACTGACATAACAGGCATCAAAGTGTGTGAGATGACTGCTGATGATGTTGTTGTATCGCCGTGTGTATTTGCGAACACAGAGCCATGAGTCGTCCTCTACGTGTCCAGGATTTCTTCTCTCCTCAGGCCAGACATTTTGCGTCTTGCTGTGACGACTCGCAATGCTGTTTAAAATGAGCTGTACAGCACTCAGGTGAAGGACATGCTGCCTGTGTGCGCAGGTGTGTGCTCACGTGCACGCACGTGCACGCACGTGCACGTTTGTGTGTTAGCATGCATGTTATGTGTGCGATCTACAGACACACACACACACAGTCGTCCTGGAAAGGTTTTGACAAGTGACAGACGTTGCGGGAGGGGGCAATAGCAGGATACCAAGCAAACGCACCACGTCTGCCTCACTCGTCATTCTCAGAAACAGAAGATGAAGGACAAAGATGAAATGAATAAACGGGGGAAGTGAGGGGCGACTAAGAAACAGAGAGAGTGGGAAAGAGGGGCTGAGTACGACATGGTAGAGAGAGGGAGAGGTGTGAAAAAGATGGATATAAAATTCTGAGGGAGAGAGATATTTTCAGTAATTTCAGTTCTTCCCTCCCAGATTTACAGCAGGACTACAGTGTCACGGTGACAGTCTGTTTCAGTGTGTTTCTGCAGTTATGATCGTCCCTTTTATGACAAAAGAGCGAACAAAACAATGCTGTTTGGCACTAAACAAACAATAGAAATGCCTATTAATTTGCTACTTAGTGCTAGCAAGTCAATTATAACCACTGCAGACTGGTGTCACTTAATTACGGAGGGTTTGTTCTGATGTGAGTTTTCTGATTTCTTTGAGCAAATTTAGTATTGGCACAAACCAGCGTCATCCAACCTAACATAGCAGGTGTTCAAAGGGAACTCCATGGCCTAGATCCTGCATATAATGGCCTTGACAAAAATGAAACATTGGTCCAGGAGGATCCCGTCTGGAAACCAATCCAGAAAACGTGGAGGGGAGTTTAGATTGAGTGCCCCCTATTCGAGATCTAAACGTCGTTTAACATGCTCGCCTTTTCCATTTACGCTATAAACGATTGTTCCGGTTTTCTGACATGTCGCCCAGGGTGGCGAGACGATAGCATTTGTAAAATTACCTTTGACTGTAACTCGTCGTCAGAGTGAAGTAAAACATTGACATTAGTTCCAGACCTTATGGGAAACTTCCCACTGTTAGTAATGATGCCTTGTTCTAACAACAAACCATCCATCCCCTCTCTAGCCTCTGTCCATTCAGTGACACATAGCTGAGAAGGTATTAAAGGAGAGGAAAGGAAGACATCTTTGATTTCTTTTACCGCCATCTTTTCTTTTACCTCCATCTATCTTTGCATCTATGAACTTGCTTTGGCTGGTGCCGATGCCGATATATATACACTTTAATTTTACAGACTTTTTCAGACTTCAAACGTCAGTCCTTAGAAGTAAAATAAATAAAAATACATTTTCAAATAATTTACGCTATTCACGTAGCACGACATGCACTCGTTCTCTTTCTAGTTTCCATTTCCTAAACATATTATCAAATGCGAATTCAATTGCACTCCTGTTCTCACACAGCAGCTGACAGCTTTTTTAAGGGTAAAGCCTTCTTCTATCCACTGGGCAGTGAGGCTCAACATGCTAACAGGACTCACGCTTGATGTCCAAATGTCCGTGGTAAAGTTTATGTGACTAGCTAATGTGACTAGCTAATGGGACTAGCTAATGTGACTAGCTAATGGGACTGTGACTAGCTAATGGGACTAGCTAATGTGACTAGCTAATGTGATTAGCTAATGTGACTAGCTAATGTGACTAGCTAATGTGACTAGCTAATGTGACTGTGACTAGCTAATGTGACTAGCTAATGTGACTAGCTAATGTGATTAGCTAATGTGACTAGCTAATGTGACTAGCTAATGTGATTAGCTAATGTGACTAGCTAATGTGACTAGCTAATGTGACTGTGAGTAGCTAATGGGACTAGATAATGTGACTAGCTAATGTGACTAGCTAATGTGACTAGCTAATGTGACTAGTTAATGTGACTAGCTAATGTGACTAGCTAATGTGACTGTGACTAGCTAATGGGACTAGCTAATGTGACTAGCTAATGTGATTAGCTAATGTGACTAGCTAATGTGACTAGCTAATGTGACTGTGACTAGCTAATGGGACTAGCGAATGTGACTAGCTAATGTGATTAGCTAATGTGACTAGCTAATGTGACTAGCTAATGTGACTGTGACTAGCTAATGGGACTAGCTAATGTGACTAGCGCCGGCGAGGAGCTTTTCAATCGACTGGCAACAAGTTACAACACTCTGGAGTTCAGGTAATGCGACATCAGAAAAGTAGCGACGGCTAGGCATAGCATAACGCGGCTATAGGTACATCATTAGCCTGATGAAGCCAACATGTTTCACCACGCTGAACGGCTGGTTAACAATACATGAGCAATACATTCAATGATTTAGTCGTTAAAATCTATTACCTACTTAAAGTCTTGGTGCTACTCAGCATGACGACTCTTAAGATGCGTAAACATATTTGTAGTGTAGTGTAGTGTAGCAAGTTTGTTATCTGTTTTACAGATCTCTATATACCTCCACACAGCCGACATGCAGGCAGTTTAAGTTGCTAGCGTTCATGCTACGTTCACGGTCGTCACGTGCGCATAGTAAACACGCCACACTATCGGCAAGGCTCACCGACAGAAATATTAATATCTGCCGATAACGATCATTTTCAGCTTTTACCGGCCGATGCCGATGCCGTGCCGATATCATCGTGCATCCCTAAAGGGAAGACTTTTAAGCTCAAAATTGAGCTGCATTTCAAGAACAGTTTGGAGGTGGCTTGATTTGATGAGCATATCGTTTTAGTGATTAGTGATAACAATACTGAAAGCTGCACGGAGGGAGGTGTTAGACATCTCTACATCCCATTATTTCATAGGTCGGTCCGTGTCTCAGTCCCTCCGTTCCGTAGCACACGTAGCGCCAGGCCATGTGAGCCACGAGTCAGCCAGGGAAAATAGAGGGAGAGTAACAGGATAATGATGAGAGAGTTACTCTGTTTTCTCTTCCTCAGCGTATTCCGACCTTTCTTTTCTTTCTCTGAACCCATGGTCTCAACCCACAGCATCTGGAGTGTATTCCAGTCCCCAGAGGTGAGGGGTTGGGGACATGGCTAGGAATACCCAGTCATGTATTAGGTAACGACGCCGTTTACACACAAGAAACACAATGCTAGAAATGAAAGATGTTTGCTAATATGGGTGATTGTTAGTTGTTATGTAGTTTAATGGGCAAACCATGGGGGTGTTAGTTATATCTCTAACAGTAGTGGCCAGACGATTTGGCTCGATGGCCACTTCAGAATTTGTAAGGTAAACGTTTGTTGGCCAGGTAAAGGCAGAAAAACATGTCCAATATAATTTCCAAGTTTTGTTTTGTTGTTTTTGTTCCAACTTTTATTTTTAAGCAGAGCATTTAAAACCCATATTGATCAAGAAATCAAAACCGGATCGCACTCACAGTCTGCTGAATAATTACCAACCTACTAGCCTTCCAGAAACAATCATACCACTTTCAGCAGAAATGTTTTAACCCTTAATAATAATACACCTGAACCTGACTGTAGCATGACTGACACACACACACACACACACACACACACACACACACACACACACACACACACACACACACACACACACACACACACACACACACACACACACACACACACACACACACACACACACACACACACACACACACACACACACACACACACACACACACACACAGGATAGTTTGGCGTATACAGAGTGTATGATCTTGATGGGGCAGGATCTATTTTCTGGGTGAGCGGCTCAGATTACTGTGTGATTCTTGGCAAGCTGGCTGGAAGTTTCGCTCAACTCTACTAGGCTCTGTGAAGCACACACGCGACCACACACACCCTGCCCTCCCCCTCCCCCACCACACACACTTACATCCTTAAGTGTCAGACAAATAAGTATTCATTCAAGATAAATCCCAAACTTCCTCTCTGGACTAACAGTATGTGCATTCAGTTTAGGAAGTGTATTGGATGTCAGTTGGTTGAATAATTTATGTCACACAAAAAACTTTGGTGTGTGGCTAACAGGTTTCACTTATCGAGCACAATCTAAAGTAATTAGATTAGAAGAAAACAAATACGTTTCACCCACTCCCAAGTACAAATGTATTGTACGTGCGATCCATAGCAATGTAATGAATAAACCCGGTATGTTTTATTGCAAAATGCTAAGCACTAGGACACTTTCAGAAAGTTTCTCTTCTCACATCCCATGCAAGCAGTAGGAAAGGGAAAAAACAATGAAACAAGAAGATGTACAAGGGGCAATAGTAAACACCAAGGGGCAATAGTAAACACCAAGTGGCAATAGTAAACACCAAGGGGCAATAGTAAACACCAAGGGGCAATAGAAAACACCAAGGGGCAATAGAAAACACCAAGGGGCAATAGTAAACACCAAGGGGCAATAGTAAACACCAAGGGGCAATAGTAAACCCCAAGGGGCAATAGAAAACACCAAGGGGCAATAGAAAACACCAAGGGGCAATAGAAAACACCAAGGCGCAATAGTAAACACCAGAGGTGGGACAAAGTCATTGTTATGCAAGTCACAAGTAAGTCTCAAGTCTTTGCCCTCGAGTCCCGAGTCAAGTCGAGTCAAAGATGAGGCAAGTCCCGAGTCGAGTCACAAGTCAAAGCCAACAAGTCTCAAGTCGAGTCCAAAGTCCTACCATTTTAGTTTCGAGTCATTTCAAGTCATCTTACCACAGAATTTACACAAATCATGTATGTCTGTAAAATTTGTATTTATTTAAACCTCTTTTTATACAATGACATTAATACAGTAAAAAACTGAAAATTTAATTTCACAAAAAATGCTTGTATTTCAACAGCATATTGCACTAGAACAATGCACAGCAACTTCAGTCCTGTATTGTATTGATCTTAGGGCTGGAAGATATGGAACATTTTTATATCACGATATATTTCTTAATTTCGGTCGATACGACATAATTACGATATCGATATGAACAATATAAAAGCCTCAGAAAAAATGCCATGAACACCCACAATGGATGTCTGTATACAATCTTCTGAAAAATACATTTGCCAAGTCTTTTGAGCCTCCTCCTATAAAACTAAATAATATTTGAGAAATAAAACGGTACAAATAAATTAAAGTTCACCTTTTATTTGATTTTAACCTTTATACAAACAATAAAAGTCAAATAAGCAATTTGACTCTGACACTGACCTTATTAATATATTTAACTTTAAACAATAACATAGGCTGATTATATTATTCTTTACACAAATCTTCCTGCAACAAAACTTGTTCTTATAAACATATCGTTTAAAGTTAGTGAAAATGTTAGACAATGAAGAGGTGAGTTCATGAGTTCGCTACGTGACCGTGGATTTAAGAGACACGACAGAGAAGCTCATGAACGCGCATGTCGCAACATGCTCGGAGAATGAGAGTGCTCAAAAGCGCATGTCCATCATGACGTCATGGGCCAGTCAACGCGGAAGATCCAAGCTCCTATGTTGGCTTTATGCGCTTTTGAGCCTCTCATTCTCCGGCACATTTAGCATCACGCTGAAACCTGAAGTTTATCAGATCTCAGAAAGCTGAACCACTTCCCTACCACTGAATTAGTCTTTCCTCTCATATCAACTGTCTGCTTTCTCCTCACTTATAGAAGCTCGTTCAGTCACGTTTGAATTGCGGTCATGGGCGCTCATTTTGTAGCTTAAACATGCCGTGTTGGAGATCAGAAAAAATATTGAAATATCGAAAATGTGTTTAGAAATCATATCACCGTTATTGATTTTTTTTACCGCGATATATATTGATATTGAATATTGAATTGTCCAGCCCTAACCTCATATTGCAAAACAGTTTAACTTTCCAATAGACATGGGTCCTTTTAGCCTGAACTTTTTTAAACATGTCAGTAATAAAATCCTCACTTCTCAAAATGATCACTTCTGAAAAAATGGACCAACCTGATAATATAATTGGAATGACTCCATAGAGACGTGTGTGCGTGTGCGTGTGAGCGTGCCCGTGCGCAGCTCCGTCTGTAATCTTCGACCCGTATGTTTTCCAAATTGCAACTCTTTTTTTGTCGACTACCTCGTAATTTTTATAGCCAAACGAAACTATATTCGGTATCATTTTGCCAACTGGCGCGTTGTTGCTTGTGCTTCATTGGTTGTCTTGCAATGTGCCTGCTTAGATGCTGTCCAATCAAAACAACGTGGGACTACAGTGATTGGATGTCCAATCAAAACAACGTGGGACTACAGTGATTGGATGTCCAATCAAAACAACGTGGGACTACAGTGATTGGATGTCGAATCAAAACAACGTGGGACTACAGTGATTGGATGTCGTGCAGGCAGCGCGCGTGCTCTCTGCATGCATTTTTTTCACAGATGCAGATAAACTGAGAGCGGCGCGGCCGTGTGAACATTTTCTTCCCCAGTTTTCATGGGAAGTAGCAAGTCTTCTCGAGTCAAAAGGCGCAAGTCCAAGTGAAGTCACGAGTCATTGATGTTCAAGTCCAAGTCGAGTTGCAAGTCTTTGTACATTTTGTCGAGTCGAGTCTGAAGTCATCAAATTCATGACTCGAGTCTGACTCGAGTCCAAGTCACATGACGCGAGTCCACACCTCTGGTAAACACTAAGGGGCAATAGTAAACACCAAGGGGCAATAGTAAACACCAAGGGGCAATAGTAAACACCAAGGGGCAATAGTAAACCCCAAGGGGCAATAGAAAACACCAAGGGGCAATAGAAAACACCAAGGCGCAATAGTAAACACTAAGGGGCAATAGTAAACACCAAGGGGCAATAGTAAACACCAAGGGGCAATAGTAAACCCCAAGGGGCAATAGAAAACACCAAGGGGCAATATTAAACACCAAGGGGCAATAGTAAACACCAAGGGGCAATAGAAAACACAAAGGGGCAATAGTAAACACCAAGGGGCAATAGAAAACACAAAGGGGCAATAGTAAACACCAAGGGGCAATAGTAAACACCAAGGGGCAATAGTAAACACCAAGGGGTAAACACCAAACAGTGCTTTAAACACCATATGTCTGTCCATATGGCTTCAATCATGCGCCACATCCTGTGTAAGGTGCAGTCATAGTCTACAAATGTTGTAGAGCAGGAACCTGCAGGAACTAGTCCCCGCGTTGTTGTTGAAAGAAAACCGTAGGGTGTCATCTAGTGTTACGCCAACGTTCTTTATAGACCTTCCCATGAAGAGAGAGCAGCTCGCTCTTATCGAGGTTGAGCTTGAGGTGGAAGACATGCACATAGACATGCACATAGACATGCACATAGATATGCACATAGACATGCACATAGACATGCACATAGACATGCACATAGACATGCACATAGACATGCACATAGATATACACATAGACATGCACATAGACATGCACATAGACATGCACATAGACATGCACATAGACATGCACATAGACATGCACATAGACATGCACATAGACATGCACATAGACATGCACATAGATATGCACATAGACATGCACATAGACATGCACATAGACATGCACATAGACATGCACATAGACATGCACATACACATGCACATACACATACACATAGACATACACATATTAGACATGCACATAGACATGCACATAGACTTACAGATAGACATACACATAGACATACACATAGACATACACATAGACATACACATAGACATACACATAGACATGCACATGGACATACACATAGACACGCACATAGACACGCACATAGACACGCACATAGACACGCACATAGACACGCACATAGACACGCACATAGACATACACATAGACATGCACATACACATAGACATGCACATAGACACGCACATAGACACGCACATAGACACGCACATAGACATAGACATGCACATAGACATGCACATAGACATGCACATAGACATACACATAGACATGCACATAGACATGCACATACACATATTAGACATGCACATACAGATGCACATACACATAGACATACACATATTAGACATGCATATAGACATGCACATAGACTTACAGATAGACATACACATAGACATACACATAGACATGCACATAGACATGCACATAGACATGCACATACACATAGACATACACATAGACATGCATGTCGCAACCTTGTTATCGTCAGCGAGGAAGGACCTAAATAGTTAACTGATATCCACACATTAATGAGAGGAGAGACCATGGGAGGACATGACGTCATACATGTCAGTTGCTATCACAACCTGCATGTGAGTGTAACAGTTGAAAGAGAATGATCAAAAACACACCGCAACCGCCTTTGCCCACGGCCCACCTCCTCGTTTTGGGCCGAAGGAACACCGGCTGTTTTATTTCTCAGAGTCAGTCTTTCTCAAAACCATCGAAATGGGTAAGGAAAAACAACATCCGTCCACTTTCACACTCCAGTGAAAGAGGTGCTCCCTGCCGGCCAAAGCCGTGCACGTGCGCGGGCCCACGTCAGTGCGTCCATGTTTGTGTATGAGCGCCTGTTTCCGTTGTTGCGGGTATGCCCGTGCATGTGTGTGAGCGTTTGCAAGAGTGTGCTCCCTGCCAGCGTGGCCACACCACCCTACCATCTGGCGAAGGAAATGGAGTGTGAAGTACAGTAGAATTTTGAACCAGGATCCATAGGGAAGGCTCAGCAGTTAGTTCATTAGTTCCAAACTTCCAGGGATTACACTGAGTCTCGACAGAGGGAAGTCAGGAGGGAGGGAGGGAAGGGAGGAGTAGAGGAGGGGGGGAGGGAAGGGAGGAGTAGAGGAGAGGGGGAGGGAGGAGTAGAGGAGGGGGAGGGAAGGGAGGAGTAGAGGAGAGGGGGAGGGAGGGAAGGGAGGAGTAGAGGAGGGGGGGAGCCCAATGGGGGACAGAGCGACGCCAGAAGGAATGCTAGCCTATAGAGTATGGCAAGGAAAGGAAGCGAGAGAGGAGAGAAGGGAAAAGGGAATGAAAAAGGGAGGAAAGAGATGGGACAGAAGAGAAGGGGTTCGCCTTGTGGGGAAGAAAGTGATGCCAAATGAGAAACGCTAGCCTATAGGGTGCAGAGAGTGGGAGGGAGAGAGAGAGAGAGAAAGAGAGAGGGAGGGCACAAGACAGAGAGAGGTGTAGCCGTGAGCTCCGCTGCAGGGTTTCAGCTTGCCCTCCTCCACCTCGCCCCCTCACTCCCCCACTGATCTTACAGATATTATGATATGAGTGTTAGTGCGCTCAGCCTTGTCTTCCCTCCCTCCACTGCGTCTCTCCAGCCCTCTGCTCCTCTCCCCCTGCTCATCCCCTCTCCTCTCAGGGCAGCAGTTAGCAGGCTCTGGGCTCGTTCCCTCCGTCTGTCGGGCGGGCACCAGGAGGCCCAAGAGGAGGGGCGGCGGGAGGAGGGGGGGGACTGGCACCGGTTGGCACAGCGACAGGCGCGCTGTGCTGTTGTCATGGTGAAGTTAATCGCGGCGAGGCTGTAGCTAACGACATCGACGGAGACACACAGGAAAGCCGGGTAGCTTCTTGCTCTGGTGTCACAATGTGACACAATAAAAGGAGGCTGGAGACGAGCTCCTTTCATTCTCAATAAACGTCACTGTCTTTTTTACTCACTACTTTCAAGACGCTTCACGAGATTTGACGTAGGCATCGGAAAATATGCAAAACGCGTTCAAAAAGCGGAATGTCATTTTGGATTTGACAGAGTGCTGATGAAAGAAACGTGCATCATTGCCTGGCGCCCGTAAAAGTTCTTCAAACGTACACACACGCAGACATACATCTTGGAATACATTAGTTGTGGCTACGTCTATGTGAAACGTCTAATATCTGTAAGGTCAGTTTTCAAGTGAAGGCAATAAACATGCATGGCTAAAGTAAAATACTTCAAATATTTCACGTAAATACGACATGAACAAAATTTGGTGGAGTGATAAAATCATTAATGACAGAAGCATTATTGGTTGATGGACAGACTGGTTGTTTTGAAAGCCACGTTGCTTAAAACATACAGGATGGCTCAAGAATCACAACACAAATTTGAACAAAGTAGTGGAGATCTAATCTGCTAACTCTATGTAGAGCAGATTATGAGAAAAAATGCACGTTCCCCAGAGGCCGGTAACCTAGCAGTTAAAATATCTGAACAAAAACTGAAATGTTGTATCAAATTCCAAAGCTAACAGGGTGAGAAGTAAGAAGGCTTAAGAGTAAATGTGGAAGGGCCATCTAGGTTGGACCCTTGTATGGTAATGGACAATATCCCAGTTTCTTTTTTTGGTCTCAGGCCTTCTTCTCAGTCTGACCCTGTTCATATGCAGTCTCAAACAAACAAGACTGTAATATGATGTAACCTAGTTCGGCAGTGACCCTGACCTGTCACAGTTTTGCGGTATGGAACCAAGACAAAGAAATAATCCTACCTACGACATGAAACATCTCCATCGGTGTATAAATGTATGGAATAAGCCTGTGTCAGTGGCAAGGGCGGCGGTCTTTATTCACAAATATTGTTTTGGACAGAAAATGTTGCTCGACCTTGCAGGGATTAGTGCATGTCCCATACAGACCCCCTTGTTGATTTAACAAAAATGCCTCCCACTGACATGCTGAACCTGCTTGACGATCTTAATCTGGTACAGATAATACACTAAACCTCAACATTACTGATCACTGTTGAAGACCTCAGAAATGGTTGTACATGAGCTGTATGTGTCGGCCCAGTAGGCCGGGATAGCCATCTGTAACTACACCTGCACTTGGCCCTGTCCAATCCATATTATTATACACTGAACATATGAGCGCTGTATAATGAACATGAGTTTTACTCACCCTATTGCAATACAACGCACAAATTAGAGTGGCATTTTATTGTGTCCAGTCTAAGGCACACCTACTGCTTCGGAGCAGTTGGTAGCTCAGTGGTAGAGTGCATGGTTTGTGTGTACGACATCCTGGGTTCAAATCCCAGCTGGTCCCCAGGTCGCCGTTGCAAATGAGAAATTGTTCTCAATAGGCCTACCTGGTTAAAGGTTAAATAAAAAAAAAAATGCAATAATGATTGATGGTTGTTTTTATTCCAACTTTTATTTTTAAGCAGAGCATTTAAAACCCATATTGATCAAGAAATCAAAACCGGATCGCTAATGATGGTTGTCTAATCAGCATCTTGGTATGCCACACCTGGGAGGGGTGTGGATTACCTCAGCAAAGGACAAGTGCTCACTAACACAAATTTACACAGATTTGTGAACAATATTTGAGGGACATAGGCCTTTTGTGTACAGAAAAATTGTCTTAGATCTTTAAGTTCAGCGCATGAAAAATGGCGGCAAAAACTCAAGTGTTGCGTTCATAATTTTGTTCAGTTTATGATTTGATGTCCTGTGACACCTTCCAGGAGCCATTGACCCCTGGCCGACCAGCTGACAGTCATGAGCTCCTGATGAAAGACTGTTTACCGGTATAATAGCACTTTGAGGAAAAACCTTAAAAATCCTCGCCTCTGTAGGCTATATATCAGGTCAAAAATCATTCCAACAATCCTCCCCATGGTTCACAGAGATACTGCGCAGCATGAAGACCAATGGCTAGAACGTTTGTGGAGAAGCACACCAGACAGGCCTATGAAGATCACAGGTCTTGGTGTTTGAAAGCATTAAAGTCTACGCTTGCAGCCTGTTCCACCTTGTATATAACTGACAATGGCAAAGAGACCTTTACCACAAATCAGTAGCCTCCTTCTCCCTACTGACTCTAGACCTGCCAGAGCCGCTACTGAACAATGTAACACATCAACACTATCCAAGAAAGAGAAGCATCTTCTGACCCTAAATATAAACGCGAGTATATTGAGGTATATTAATTGTCTCTCAAAAAATATAATATAGTATATATAAAAATATATATAAACATTTTCAACTAGTCGTAAAAGCCTTAGGATTACCTGCTTATTGTGCCTGTCAGACTTGTCATGCAAGTGCACAAGCCAAGTTAAGAGGACTGGCCACCTCTCAGAGCCTTGTTCCTCTTTAGGTTTCTTCCTAAATCTCACATATCGGACAGTTTTTCCTAGCCGCTGCGTATCAATTTGTTGACGCGTGCTCTGTCGCTTTTTAGGCTGGGTGTTTGTAAAAGCACTTTGTGACAACTCTCGTTTTAAAAATGACTTTATTAAGTAAATCGTTTTGATTGATTAATTGATTCAGAACTGCCTTCTAGAGTGCTGGAGCTGAAGAACTGTTGGTAAAAAGGGTTAAAAAAATGTCAGGAAACCCAGAAGGGCCGACCGATGTCCCTTGTCACGTCTGTCTTTTATGTTGTATGATCTGGATTGTATAATTTAATAATCAGAGCAGGTTAACGCCATAGTCATTTTAAATGTACGCTGCTATATCCTCTGCACTTCAATCAGCGAAACAAGGAACACGGCCTTCAAGAGGAACCTGTCACTCCATGTCAGCAGTCCTGGAGTATTGCACCGGCCTGAATGTCTGCTCTCCACCTCACACCAACACAATAAAGACATTAAGCTGGTTGTTTCCAAAGAACTGACGTCCTCCACAGGGTCACAGCTTTTTTGCATGTCAATCACGCATATCATCTGTGTTGTTGTCCTCCTTTCCACAGGAACTGCCCCAAGCAATTTCAATCATCAACACTAAAAAAAGCTTTGTGTCTGAACTTTCCGCCTCTCCATCCCCCTCTCCTCTCTCTTCTATTACCAATCGTGATTTCGTGGGGTGGGCAGGACAGGCTGGTAGGGCCAATGGAAGGACTGTGGGCAGAACCAGACTGCTTTTTAACCTGCTGCACCTGCTGTCTTCCTGCTGGTTGCCCGGTGGGGGCTCTATAGGATGTGGTCACCTTGTTTTAAATTCAGGGGGAGGCACGTGGGGGGGAGCTCAGGCCTTTTGTGTTATTGTAATGGGGTGAAATGGGCTTGTTTTAAGCATCTCACTTAGGTAGCATTCTCATTCATTGCTGATTAAAAGCCTGACAGCACCTGGCTGATGGGGAGAGAGAGAGAGGGAGATGGAATAACAATTGGATCTCAGGCGGATGATGGAGTGTGTGTGTTGTGTGTCTGTTCGTTTGTGTGCTAAAATCAGAGTCATGAGAGTTTCTGAAAGTGATTCTAAACGTATGGCATGGTGTGTGTTTGAATTTGCAGCAAGATCACCCAAGAATAACATGCATACATAACGTCAGTCCTGCTGGGGTTAACAACGACAGTATATATGTGTATGTATATATATATACAGTGGATATAAAAAGCCTACACACCCCTTAAAATTTGTAATGTGAAAATATGAGACAAAGATAAATGTCAGAACTTTTTCCACCTTATATGTGACCTATGATGTGAACAATTCAGTTGAAAAAGATACCAGTGTTGGGTTCCAGCATGGAACTGCTTGGATGATGCTGTGTTTGGGAAGGCTAAGCTCTTCTAATAGCCCTCAACCTCTGTTTGGTTGAGGGCTGAAACACAGCAATAATGTCTAGCACGGGAGTCTCGACCAGCCATAATCAGCGTCTAAAAAAGCTAAAAATTGTCTTTAACGCTTTTGACCCCATAGCAACCGTTGTCTTCCTTCTTTTATATTACTGTAGCAGCCGCAAAGGGCCATGATTTTCTAAGAGTTATATTTGCATATTTTTTTCAAAACTCACTCACTAAACACTTGTTGTATTCACACGAATGTGGTCATCCCCAAGAAATCTTAAACAGGTTATGCTGTCAATTGACTTTTCCATTTTTTTTCTCATTTTTTCACATCATTGTAAAAAAACAGCACCGAAGCACCACAATTGTTTACATTGGAATAGATGTTTTATTTTCATTGACGATACAATGTTGGATTCGTCCTTACACTTGAAAAGCAATACCAATGTTGATGTATGTGAAATAAAAAAGCAGCATATATGTGAGTAACTCTTCTTAGAAACAATCACATCATCAGCTGTGGTGGATAGTGGAGGCATAACAATTGTCGACTCAGTCTCACGTAATAGCTGTTAGCATATAGCTACTTTGCTGCAGAGCTACTAGACGTTTTCTGCCATTTCTACTGATTCTTTTATAGAAACAACCACAGCTGCTGGCAGCATATCAAGCTAACTATCTGATTTGTCTGTCTGGACCTAGTATTCTTTGCACATCAGCTGTGATGGATAGTGGAACCAGAACGATTGTGGGATTAGTTTCACAAAAGAGTTGCAGTGTTGGCATATCGTTACTATCGATATAATACTTTTTTGTTTCAAATACAAATAGCTGATTCGGCTGTCAGGATACCTATACAGGTTTTGTTGGCGGCATATTTGAGCTGTGCTTGGGCATCTTCAAGATGGCACTTACAGACGTATGAAAGGTAGTAATACGGTGTGCTTGTATAGCTATTACTGCCCATCTACAGATGTTGCAAATAAAATCACTTTAATCTATAAAAAGTAATATGATCATGGTTATTGATAAACTGACAATGGAGCACATCATCTGGTGGTCGCTTAGTCTGCCAACTACAGCCGTTAAATATTTTTATTTTATTACTCCATGTTACATGAATGTGGTGTGAAATTAAAGAATAGTTTGAGCTCTATAAAACAATGTAAACTTGTAATAGGAAATTACTTTTTAGCTACGTCTGTTTGATTGGACAAGGGGCAAATTTGGCCAGGATGCCGTGGTTACACCCCTACTCTTTATCGAAGGACATCCTGGGGTTTTTAATGACCACAGAGAGTCAAGACCTTGGTTTAACGTCTCATCCGAAGGACATGTCAACTACAGGTTCATAGAACACACAGACACAACTGATGAACGTGTCTCTATATGATTTTATCAGATTGCCCTTGAAAACATTCATTAACATATTTATACAGGTATTTGTCCATCCCAAATAATCAATGATAGTTCATTTTAATTGAAACTCAATAGGACAATTAGTAGCTGTTCATTAAAAGGGCCTTACCCCAATGACCCCCCCCACACACACCCACAACCACAACCACAACCACAACCACAACCACACACACACACACACACACACACACACACACACACACACACACACACACACACACACACACACACACACACACACACACACACACACACCGTAATGAAGAACAACTGCATGTCAGTAGCGTCTTACCTTTTTGCTTAGAGCCACCCCGTCTTCACAGTCGAGCACCGCACAGTCCAGGCCCCTCAGCAATGCCAATTTCTTCAGCTTTCTTTGGTCGTTGCCGGGGCAGTAGAGGATTGCGCGCCGCGGCACGTATCTTAGGTTCGTACCAGCGATGTGGTGACTGCGACACCCGCCGTGAAAATATGGTACAGCCACAGACAGGAGACAGCGGCTGTCCCTGTGGGACAAACACATGAAAATGCACAGATGTACATCATAAAAACAACATGAAAAACTGTCCCAAAAGTGCACTGATGCTACACTGCCAATTATATGGATTTTTATACACCTCGTTGTCCCTACAACCTCAATCTTTCCTACAACCTCAATCTTTCCTACAACCTCAATCTTTCATACAACCTCAATCTTTCATACAACCTCAATCTTTCCTACAAACTCAATCTTTCCTACAACCTCAATCTTTTCTACAACCTCAATCTTTCATACAACCTCAATCTTTCCTACAACCTCAATCTTTCCTACAACCTCAATCTTTCCTACAACCTCATTGTTGTTCAAACAGCATCAATAAGAGTAGGACATTCCTAATGAATCTAGTGACAGTTTGGTCTTCTTCCCTAAACCTCAGTGAAAAACCTCAGCTGTTTTCATTTTTTCGCTCTCCCTTCAAGTGACTGACCTGTGTTGACCTGGCCTTTGAAAGCCTTTATCAGCCACCCGATCACGAACACACGCACATACAAATACCTTTTAGCATAGTGTAGCACATACAGTTGTGTGTCTATCTCTGTGTGTGTGTGTTTGTATGTGTATATACATGAGAAAGTTAAAGGCGCGCAACATTATTCATGTTTGGATAACACAGCCCATCTGCATAGCGTATCCAACTAATTAGTCGTCATAACAGAAGCTGTCTAAAGAGGTTTCCGAGCTACACAAGACCAATGATTCAATGAAGAGACATGCAGTCTTATAAACACATGACCTTTAAATACATTTAACAGCAGACACAAAAGTAAAAATGAGACGAGGGCACACCTGAAAATGACACATGTCAAAACGCATGTACAGACACTCTTTTAGGTCAGTCAGTCGCAGACCAATAATTACAGACTGGGCCCGCAGCGTGCACACACACACACACACACGCACGCACGCGTCTTAAGCACGCACGCGTCTTAATTATTTGTTCTGTCGCTCGGGCTGCTCAAACAATTAGCCCTAATGAATTGTTTAAATGATTAGGATCACATATATCTAATTACAGTAGGAAACTAGACTGCTCACTGCAGTCTCCACAAGCCTCTGAGGTCCTCTCAGAGAGATCATATTTATAGATTGCGCTTTTCTTTTCAGCCTGGAGGACAAGAGCAAGAAGAGAAGGATATGGTGCTCCTTGTAAAAAGGAAGGGGGTCCAGAGGCTTCTCTTTTCTCTCTATTTGTTCTCCTTAAAGGAGCTAAAGTCACTTCAATAGCCCCTTAATCCCGTTGGCCATGCTTACGAATGCCCTCTGGTATCAATCAGAGAGCCTAATCTGGGTGAGTGAAGGGGGGGTTACTACTAGAGCAGGGCAATTAAAGCCAATTCAGGTGATTTTAGTTCTCAGAGGTTTTAGCGGGGCTCTGGTCCACACTGGGCATCTCAATAAGGGCTCTGGTCCACACAGGGCATCTCAATAAGAGCTCTGGTCCACACAGGGCATCTCAATAAGAGCTCTGGTCCACACAGGGCATCTCAATAAGAGCTCTGGTCCACACAGGGCATCTCAATAAGAGCTCTGGTCCACACAGGGCATCTCAATAAGAGCTCTGGTCCACACAGGGCATCTCAATAAGAGCTCTGGTCCACACAGGGCATCTCAATAAGAGCTCTGGTCCACACAGGGCATCTCAATAAGAACTCTGGTCCACACAGGGCATCTCAATAAGAGCTCTGGTCCACACAGGGCATCTCAATAAGAGCTCTGGTCCACACAGGGCATCTCAATAAGGGCTCTGGTCCACACAGGGCATCTCAATAAGAGCTCTGGTCCACACAGGGCATCTCAATAAGGGCTCTGGTCCACACAGGGCATCTCAATAAGAGCTCTGGTCCACACAGGGCATCTCAATAAGGGCTCTGGTCCACACTGGGCATCTCAATAAGAGCTCTGGTCCACACAGGGCATCTCAATAAGAGCTCTGGTCCACACAGGGCATCTCAATAAGGGCTCTGGTCCACACAGGGCATCTCAATAAGGGCTCTGGTCCACACAGGGCATCTCAATAAGAGCTCTGGTCCACACAGGGCATCTCAATAAGGGCTCTGGTCCACACAGGGCATCTCAATAAGAGCTCTGGTCCACACTGGGCATCTCAATAAGAGCTCTGGTCCACACAGGGCATCTCAATAAGGGCAGTCGTCTCCTTGATGGAAGTGTGTTTGCATTTGGTCAGAAACTGAACTCTACAAAAGACTAAAGGTCTAGAAAGAATATGCAAAAAAAGCAAGCTTGTGTAAGCTGCCTGAATTAGGGGAAACAGGGTCTCTACGGCCTTCAAGTTAGGGGAACAAAAAGCTACAGAGCCCGTATTGACAGAGACCGAAAACTGAAAAAGGAAAGAAAGGAAACAGACATTTTTGAATGAGAAAAATAAATAAAGGGGTTGTGGGGGATGAGGAGGGGGGTGATTGTTGAGACCCAAATGAAGTCTTCTCCATTCACTGCAGACCGCTCCGGGGTGAACGGTTAAAGAGACGTGGTTAAAGAGACGTTTTAAGAGCCCACTTGAAAGGCAAATCAATTATAATGTAAGTGGGGGACGTTTACCAGAAGATGGTGGCGGTAATTAAAGAATAGATTTAATTAAACGAAAGAAAAAGTACAGAGAGGGAGAGAAAGCACAGAGAAAAAAGGAGATAGAGAGAGAGAGAGAGAGAGAGAGAAACTGGAGGGGTACTTGACTCCTTTGATGTTGAGTTGCCAGAGACAGAAAAGAAGTGACCAGATCTCCACTGACAAATAGTTCACAAAGAGCAATCAGCATTTCGCAAATCTCTTCTTTCTTTCGACCCAGTCTCGTTCCACCCGTTTTCGTTCTGCAGAGAGGCTGTTTTCGCAGATGAGGAGGATGAGAGTAAGGTTCAGGTTGAAGTGATAGGACAATGCAATATATCAAGCCCTATTCAGTCCAATCAGGCAGTGGGAGAAACAGTGAGCTGCACTTGATGAGTCCATATTAGGCATCAACACCATTCAACCCAATGGGATTGATTATTCTGTGTTCTGTTCGTACATTTCATCTGATGCTCTAACCCAGAAGGACATACAGAAGTAACTTAAGTGTGTCCATACTCCTACTGGTCCCACATTGAGAATCAAACCCACACAGGTATTGCCAAGCTCTAGCGACTAAGCTACATGAAACCTGATTGCTATCCTACATACCCATAGTTCTTCAGGATAAACGCACCCGTCCACGTACACGCACGCACGCACGCAGACACACACGCACGCAGACACGCACACACACACACACACAGACACTTAAGCATATTTAATGAAAGTACTGCCAAGACCTACCATTGCAGCGTGATACATTTTCTAACAATACTCAGTGGTCTCCAGTAGACAGCTACTAGAAGGAAGGAATAGTGTCCAATTTCTCAGTGATTTACTGTCAGCGTTGAAATATTCCCATCCTATTCAACACATTATTTAGAGGAAACTCTTGTTTGCTATGACACTGCACTTTGAGGTTGCTGCACCAAGTTAAAAACTCATTGGTGTGAGGTCCCCCCAGCTGGGTGCCTGGCCAAACTAAGTAACCGGACAAGAAGGGCCTGACCAAGAACCCAATAGAAACTAAAAGAGCTTCAGAGGGATGGGAACCTGCCAGAAGGACAACCATCTCTGCAGCAGATTATTAATTAAACTAAGCCAGACATGAGAAAAACGTATACTGAATGCAGTCTAAAGGACACTGAGCGTTAGGACAAAATATTCTCTATTCAAATGATAAACTATTAGAGAGAAATAAATATGTGGAGAAATAAATGGAGCAAAATAGACAGGTCTGTAGAGAAACGTTTCCTTAGACAGGGGTAAAAGTTATTTCTGTACAATGACAGATCGAAGCACACAGCCAAGAAAGTAAAAAAGGATTATGGATCAAGGCAGAGTACAATTAAATAAAATGCACTGGCCTAAAGGATATCACCAATGACCTAAAAGCGTAGATTAGGAGGTTTTGTGTAATGTAAATGGTAAATTATTTTAAGGAAATAAGCAAGTAATGTGTGTGCTAAACAATATTCCAACATTAAGGATTTACCAAATACATATACATTGTCATTATCTCAAAAAGCTTGTATTTGATTTTTGAAATGGACCAACAACAGTGTTGAGACCTCAGCCCAGAAACGCTTTAATGTAACTGGCATAACGGCAGAACTGGTGGCAAATATTATTAATGTATTATTACTATAAAACTCCAGAGGAACTGCTTTAAAAATGAGCTGTGATACACATTATTGGTACACTAGCATTATTGGTACACTAGCATTATTGGTACACTAGCATTATTGGTACACTAGCATTATTGGTACACTAGCATTATTGGTACACTAGCATTATTGGTACACTAGCATTATTGGTACACCAGCATTATTGGTACACTAGCATTATTGGTACACTAGCATTATTGGTACACTAGCATTATTGGTACACTAGCATTATTGGTACACTAGCATTATTGGTACACCAGCATTATTGGTACACTAGCATTATTGGTACACTAGCATATAGAATATTATCACACACTTCTGAGACCTTTACTACAATGACAAACGTGACCGGGAACCCTTCATTTACGCTCTACCCCATCTGTTTGGCATCTTCCCACCATTAAAAATGTGATACATGTTTTATACATTTAATCCCTGAAGTACTGTACCTCATTGCAACATTACCACATGGTTTTCCTTCTATCTACGCGGCCAACGTTAGCGGCCAACATTAGCGGCAAATGTTAGCGAAAGCCCAGGTCATCTAAGCACGGGCTCCATCGGTCTAAAACCAGAAGTAGGTGTGTGTTAGTGGGTTTATTTGCTTCTGGAAAAAAAGTTCTCTCATTAAAACAACTGTATTTCTGGGTTTTCCATGTCACCCTGAGACACAGTTCCATAATGAAAAATGACTACAGTTTCAGCTACAACATTGCCACCATGGACATCCCAAAAAAGTTACAAATCAATTTATTAGAAAACAAATACATGCACATTGGGAAAAGGTGAGACCGGATAACTGCACACATATAGTCAAATCGTGTCAAATCAAATTTAATAAAACCGTATCCCAATACCGTGAACTCTTATTTGACAATGCTGTTTGTCAAATAATCAGAATCAGAAAAGTGTTTTATCGCCATTGAATGTGTAAACATACAAGAAATGTATTTTGGCAGGAAGGTGCTTACATACAACAAATGAATATAACAATATACATTATACTAAGGGGCTGAGGGGGTATAGGGATAGTAATATACAAAATGCTATACAAAATACAGATAAATAACAGTGCAATAGAGCAAATATTGTAGTGCAAAATCAGGCAATGTGCAAAAAGGAATGGGTCAGAGTTCAAGGCTTATGTGCAATGGGTCATAGTTCAATGCTTGTGTGCACCCCTGGCCTTGTTGAGGAGGCCAGTAGCACATGGAAAGAAACTGTTCTTATGGCGTGAGGTTTTGGTCCTGATGAACCGAAGCCTTCTGCCGGACGAGAGTGAATTGAACAGAGAGTGTCCGGGGTGAGAGGTGTCTGCCACAATCTTCCTAGCTCGCCTCAGAGCCCTCGAGGTGTGCAGGTCCTCGAGGCTAGGCAGATTGCAGCCTATCACCTTTTCAGCTGAGCTAATGATACGCTGCAGTCTGCTCCTGTCCTTGGCTGTAGCAGCAGGGTACCAGATGGTGATGGATGAGGTGAGGATGGACTCAATGATGCCTGAGTAGAAGTGGACCATCATAGTCTTAGGCAGGTTGAATTTCTTCAGCTGCCGAAGGAAGTACATCCTCTGTTGTGCTTTACTGGTCAGTGAGCAGATGTTTAAATCCCACTTGAGGTCCTGTGAGAGGATAGTGCCCAGGAAGCGGAAGGACTCTACCGTATTGACAGGGGAGCCACACAGGGTGATGGGTGAGAGTGGGGCTGAGTTTCACCTGAAGTCCACAACCATCTCCACTGTCTTTAGAGCATTGAGCTCTAGGTTGTTCTGGCTGCACCAGGTCACCAGTTTGTCAGCTTCCAGCCTGTAGTCGGACTCGTCCCCACCGGAGATGAGCCCAATGAGGGTGGTGTCGTCTGCAAACTTCAGGATCTTAACAGATGGATGACTTGAGGTGCAACTGTTGGTGTACAGGGAGAAGAGCAGAGGAGAAAGGACGCAGCCCTGGGGGGTCCCGGTGCTAATGGACCGGGAGTCAGAGACTTGTGACCCCAGCTTGACGCACTGCTTCCTGTCAGACAGGAAGTCTGTGATCCACCTGCAGGTGGAGTCTGGAACGTTGAGCTGGGAGAGCTTGTCGTGTAGAAGGGCAGGGATGATGGTGTTGAAGGCAGAGCTAAAGTCAACAAACAGGATCCTCGCATATGTTGCAGGGAGTGGGTGAAGTGGAGGGCCATGTTGACTGCATCGTCCACAGACCGGTTGGCTCTGTAGGCAAACTGCAGGGGGTCTAGTAGAGGGTCTGTGATTGCTTTGAGGTGAGCCAGCACAAGACGTTCGAAGGACTTCATTACCACAGAGGTCAGCGCGACGGGCCTGTAGTCATTATGCCCTGTAACCCTATCACATCAATTCCACAGCAGGTTAGGGAGAGTGAAGATTGAAGTCCGCCGACCTACAACTCGCCAGTCTCTGTGGACAGGTTGGTTTGAGAACCGCTGAAATAGAGAAATAACTATGGCTTGAATGGCTGACTGTACTGGAGTCGTGGTGTCCTGGATCTGACTTGTTGGTCCAGCACATTCCAAAGATGCTCAATCAGATTGAGATCTGGGGGATTTGGAGGCCAGGGCAACACCTTGAGCTATTCGTCATGTTCTTCAAACCATTTCTGGACAGTGTGTGCAGTGAGACCAGCAGCAAAATCCTGCTGAGAGGCCACTGACATCAGGAAATACAATTACCATGAAGGGGTGTACCTGGTCTGCAACAATTTAGGTAGGTGGCATGTGTCAAATTGACATCCACATATTTCTAAACAGAACATTGCCCAGAGCATCACACCTTGTCGCGTCCATAGGGCATTCTGGTGCTATCACATCACCCCGATAAACGACGCACGCGTGCACGCGTAGACGGCCGAACAGGTGATGTAAAAGAAAACGTGATCAATCAGACTAGTCGACCATCTTCCAATGTTCTAGGGTCCAGTTCTGTTGTTGCTATGACACATTTCTAAAATTACCATTATTAAAATTTTCTGTGACGTGTGCCACTATAGACCCTTGTGCATCAATGAGCCTCGGGCACGTAACACCCTGTCGCCGGTTTATGGTTTGTTCCGGTTTATGGTTTGTCTCCACTTGTGCCGGAGACCACCCCACAAAACATGCCGTTTAACCAGAAAAGTGAATTCAAATTTTCCTAGAAAAAAGTCCTGCCTGCTGTTTGACAAAGTTGTTAATGCATTCTCAGTTGGACTGCAATTGAAATGCCTTTAAAATAAAATAATGTTTAAATTGTTATTCTTAGCCATCAAAGGGTTTCAAAAAGCTCCAGGCGTTCGTAGTTGAATGTGTACTTGTCTACTAATGTACTACTTGACTGAGGGACCATTCAATAGTTGTACTTTGATAAGCAACATATTACTACCAAACGTATTGAAGTGTAGCACTGACGTACACTATTATATTTAAATTCACCTTTGCAACAAAAAAAGAAAATCTTCAATAACTATAAATCTGAAAGATCTAAATCTAATGTTGTGTATTATGCTAAAATAATTAAGTGTACACATGTATACATGTATGTATTTGAAGTGTTTGTTTGACAATGACATGAAAATATCACGACTGACCCTGTTTATGCAATAACAAGGTAATGACAAAACGTATGAAGAATAAACTAGACGAACTAGGTCTAGATTGTGTACCTGCATTTATTGTGATTTCACACAAATAGATTTTCCAATTCTAAGGTTTACCCTTTCTTTTCAGATTAAAGACAGCTGGGGTCACTGTAGAACTTTGTATTTGATACTTTTCATTTCACTCCATTAAGCAATTCTTTCTCAACGAGCCTCTACAAAAAGAATTGTGGCAAGGGCACAGCCCTATATATTGTCTATTCATAAATCAAAAAGGTGCCCCCCTTCTCAAAATGCAGTTTTCCTCAACTATCACCCAGGCTGCAGCTCAGGAAAGAAGCTGTGTTTAAAACGCACAAAACGTAAGAACATAAGACGGTTTTTAATAAGCAAATTACTTCCAGAAAGACATTTTCTGATTAGATTTGAAATGAATAAATAAAGATGAATTAAAAAAGGAAAAAAAATCAAATCGATGGTGTGAAGCGTAAACAAGGCAGCCATGCCCACGAAGGGGAAGAGAGTTCTGTGAAATAAAACAGTCAGAAAGTAATCAATTTTATCTTGGCGATACCGATGCTGGCTTCTGGCTCAGCATGAATCCTTGTCTGTGTGTGCTTTTACCAAGCCTCAGGTCTGAAAACTAAAGACACAAGTGGCAGAGCGGCTGTTCCACTTCATTTCAGCCAGCAAAGACATGCTTCTCAGATTTTTTGGCTTCTGAAGTTCGAAAAAACAGATGTTATCGACAGACCTTTACCGCTGTTTTCTTGAAATGCAGCAAGTTGACCCCAACCAAATTATTAATGTATAAGATTCATATAGTTAATAATATATCATATTGTGTTACTTGCCATCATGTAAAACATAATCAAGTGGTCAACAGACACCTATTGCCCACTCTAATAAAATATGGAGGTTTTAGCGTATATGGCATATTTAATTATTATAAAAAAGAATAAAAAAATGCCAGATCAAATCTTGTCATTGATCCCGCTGGTCAACAGACCACAGTTATCGATCACTGAACTGTGTGCTAGTGTCCCTATAGGCAGGCATTTAAAGAAAATCACAACAACGTAAGAACGCTAAGTATGAGTGAATGCAGGATGGCTCACCAGGATACAGACTCAAGAAATATGCCGGGGCCAAAGCTTGATTTACAGACTCTAGCTCGCATTGGCTATTATTTTAGATGCAAAGAAATCCATGTGTAAAACTTGTTTGTCAACAACCTAAACCGATTGTTCAGGAAACCCGTGCCAGTTTTGTAAAATGGTTAAATCTCTAAAGGGTTTTAACTCTTATTCACTCCTGCATCATCACTGTTAACAAATTAGCTAATAGATGCTTTAAATCATAGTTTCATTTCTGGAAGCTATTTATTTGATTCAATATCTAGAGTCATCATCACAATATCTGTGTGACCTGGATTCGGTTGGAGAAAATCTGCTGGCCGATACTACTGGCAGAATTCCTTGCTAACCCAATCTTTCCGTGTTGTATCAATGTTCCAAATCAGAAAGGCTCTACCCATACCCAATCCTTTAGGCCTTTTCGTCAACCCAGCCTTGGATTCTCCCACAGTTTATTGCCAGGGATTTATCTTCCAGCCCTGTCTCTTTAAGTAGTAGTTCTCTCCCAGATCTTTCACGCCTCACGTCACGCTATGCAAACAATCACTGTACAGGTGACGGCGCGTAGTCTGACAGAATATTCTCTTGAATCGGTCTCTTCGTCCCTCAACACAAGGACACAGGCCTACAATCTGCTACACCCCAGGTGAATATCTGAGGTATTGGGCAAAAAGTGAAAACGTACGGGAAGGAAATGTAAAACTAGGGCGAGACACTAAAACAGAATATTGAGAAACAGTAACACTTGGATAAACATAGTAGCAACCAATGTCTTTATACATCCACTGCCACTGTTGATCTAAGATTATTTCTATTATATTATTATTTCAATAAAAGATGCATTTGGGAATTTGGGACACAGAATGTAAACGTTTTTTTTAAAAGTCCTGAAATGCATCATGTGCCTAATGCAATTATCTTCACCCACTAAGACCAATTCGCTCATTTAACTCAATTACATATGCCAGATTCAACGTTTGTTCAGTTTTATATTCTATTTTACATTTGAATAACAAAAATGAAATAGGATGCCTGTGCTAAGCAATACATTCCTATGCTGTGTGAGATTACTGATTAAACAGATGAAAAAAAATTAGAAAACGACTAATTAGAACACAACTATCTACCCATTGGCTTCCACCTTGGAACCAATAAAGATGCTGTAGAAATGTAGGGATAAAAACCCAGGGTTTACGAGTAATTGGTTTCTGTGAATCTGAATAAAAATGAAGACCAAAGAGTGTTCTACAGAAGTCAAAGATACAGTATAAAAATCCAGAGATTGAGAACAAACTACAAATTAATATCCAAGTGCATGGATATCCTAGTAAGCACAGGATCCGTTATCAGGAAAAGCAAGCTCCATCACAACACACAAGCACTGCAAAGTGTACCTCAAAACACAGCGCTCAAACAAAGACAGATGTGAGAGAGGCCACAGACCGGACAACAATCATGTTGGAGGAGCTACAGAGTTCAGAGGCTGGGAGAGATGTAATGATGTACTGACCAATCAGATCAATCAAGAGAGGTGTAATGATGTACTGACCAATCAGATCAATCAAGAGAGGTGTAATGATGTACTGACCAATCAGATCAATCAAGAGAGGTGTAATGATGTACTGACCAATCAGATCAATCAAGAGAGGTGTAATGATGTACTGACCAATCAGATCAATCAAGAGAGGTGTAATGATGTACAGACCAATCAGATCAATCAAGAGAGGTGTAATGATGTACTGACCAATCAGATCAATCAAGAGAGGTGTAATGATGTACTGACCAATCAGATCAATCAAGAGAGGTGTAATGATGTACAGACCAATCAGATCAATCAAGAGAGGTGTAATGATGTACTGACCAATCAGATCAATCAAGAGAGGTGTAATGATGTACAGACCAATCAGATCAATCAAGAGAGGTGTAATGATGTACTGACCAATCAGATCGATCAAGAGAGGTGTAATGATGTACTGACCAATCAGATCAATCAAGAGAGGTGTAATGATGTACAGACCAATCAGATCAATCAAGAGAGGTGTAATGATGTACTGACCAATCAGATCAATCAAGAGAGGTGTAATGATGTACAGACCAATCAGATCAATCAAGAGAGGTGTAATGATGTACTGACCAATCAGATCAATCAATTCAAAAGCTCTGCATGAAACTAGCTCTGCATTGGAAGGTGGATTAAAAAAAGCACTTACTCAAAGCACTTACTCATGGAGCGGTTTTCGCCACAGAGAACCTGCTTCAGATAAATTTGATCTTTCAGTCGGACTAGGTGAACGACACATTTGGAGTTTCTCAAAGAAGTAAAGACGAATGCCCTGCAGTCCAGTTAAAGTCCTGATCTCAATCACACTGACCTTCTGTGTCACTAATTTAAAACTGCAGTCCACAAGCGTCATTCAACCAACCTAAGCCACATGCAATTATCAATTGGGTTCCAGTGTATTAAAAGAAAATATCAAAACATCATAAAAGAATATACATTTTATAAATTATTAGTATGAGAAAATTGATCGGGTTTGAATACTTCTGCAAAGCAGCAACATGAAAACCAGGCCCATTGTTCCAACTTGGAGATAATTAAGGGAGGGGTAAAACAGGCCAGAAACAACTTGGTGGCAGCAGAAAAGGGGGGAACGGGTGGCGGGGGATCCGCTTTTCAACTTAGCATTTTTATTGACTCCGGAATAACAAAATAAAGCGTTTTCTCGGAGAGTGAGAGAGTGTGCAATGCGACAGCCATTCAGGCCTTGGGAGACCCCATTGTAATACTGAAAGGACACCCTACGGGTGGAAATCCACTGGAACAGCTCCGCCATAGGCCCACAACTGTTCCCCTGTGCATTCAATGCGGAAAAGGAGATAAAAAATAGAGGGAGAGGGATGGACTTCTGAGGTACGGCCTGACAGACAAAGGCAAACAAAAGTGCTGACCGTGAGGGGATGACACGACTCGTCACAGCGGAGGAAGCAGAAAGAAAGACGGGAGAGATTTGGGGGGACAGACATGGGGGAGGGGCCGGACAATGGCACCACACAACTAACTGACATGGTGAAAGAATTGAAAAATCTACACAAGAAGAATTCTCTCCTCCCTGATTGACTAGGCTAAACCTACATGGACTGTCTGCATGTCAGCTGGGCTAAACTGGAGGGTGGGGGTGGGGGCAGGGGGGTGACTACATCAGTCCAACTGCTTCAAAAAAAAAATGTTGCTGGTTTTCTCAGCATTTTGTCTCGCCCCTCCCCTCCTCCTCTGTTTGTCTTATGCTTTCTTTATCCCATCCTCTCTCTCACTCATCTGTTATTGCTCCACAACGCTCCTCTCCTGCTTAGATCTTGGTATAAGCGTACACCAACAACCAGAACCAAAAAAGTCTGCAAGCTCTGGGTTCTGTTCCTGTGGGGTCCAACTGCGTCAGATGTCATGTTTATCTTTGTGTCCCTAAACACACACTTTCACCCCCCATGGCAACTGTTTTGAAGACAACGAAAATAAAACTTGCTCTGAAATTATTTTTTGGACCAAGTGGCAATGTTTCAAAAATGGGCATTAACCTCCAGGAAGGTCAAGACAGGTTAATGGGTCAAAACTGATTTTTGAATAAAAAAAATCTTCACTTTCTTTGCCAGTTAAGTTTATATTAAGGGCATGTTCTTTAATGACACCCCTTTTCATTTCTTAATAGATAAAGGAAAATTATACAAACACGTTTCATTAACAAGGTTGTGTTTTATGTGTCTCCCATATTAATGTGAGCCCAGACTTCATTTAAAGTTGAAGCATGCCCACTTCAGGCAGACCCAAACGGCATTTAGATTCAGACTGGCGCACAGACGAGGGTGAGAATTTGTTTGGCATATAACTTGTTCAACCTGGCCAAATGTTATTACACCTTCTATCCCTCAACACACACAATTACACACATACCATTTTGTATGACCATTTATATTTATATTATAGGCACATACATTGTTTGGAGAAGAATATGATTACTATGAATACAGTCCATTACAAGGTGTGTTGGAAGGCAGTAAGACCGGTGTGATGTACACTATACGTAATGACTTTTATTGTGAAGGATTGTCATTTACTCCTTCGCAAACAAGAGCCACGAAATGCATTGTGGGTACTGGGGGATGGTTTCTCGTGTACGTATATAATGCAGTGTTACGAAGGGCCTTTTGAAATTCTCTATCAATAAAGCACACCAAATTAGACCTGTCGCTTGGGTTTTAAGACTTAATTAGGACAGAGAACCTGATTACCGAGGACCTTACAAATCCACAGCCACTCCTTTGCACAGAGAACGTTGAGTGGAGATTTCTACCTAGCATTAATGTAAACCTGGCACAAACAGTGATGTGCATTCCATTAAGGCAGAGGTTTGGACCTTACAATACAATATATAGACAAACACATTGAACAGTGAATGCTAATATAAAACCATGTCTAACACTTGTTAAAACTATCTTTTATTACTGGATTTACATATAAAAAATGTGCCGACATGATAACACTGAAGGGCTGATCGACTTACTTTTACAGAATGTGCCATGGGATCTTTATTGACTACGGAGTAATTTTAACACCAGTTTTACGTCAGATCCATAAGTTGACACCATACGCAGGTCAATGTACCCTTTTGTGTCCTGGGGTATTTTAAATTCCGACCAGAGAGTTCCTCCTACCGGCCTTCCAAAACCACTTCCAACCATATCTGCACCATATAGGATTTAGTAAGTCACAGAAAGACATTACTGAGTGACACTTAGCCAACACAGTGAACCTCTACAGGTAACAATCACCTTTGAGGGTAGCCTAAAGCCTTTCTCAGCAAGCCTCATTTCCTACCCAGGGCCCTTTCTCTACCCAACACCCCCTTTTGATTACTGGATCGATGCTGTGATTGATTGGTGGCCAAGAAGTGGTAGGAAATGCAAACGCAGATCAAACGGCAGATGTACCCCACAACTTACAAAAAGTGTCCAAAAACGTCAAAGGTAGCCTCCAGCCAGACCACATTACCCAAGCACTCAAACAAAGGCCTAGGGACTAGTTCCATTCTACAAGCATGCTTTCATTTTACTGACTTTTCTTTTCTCTTGGTAATGCTGGTCAGTTAAGGTGACAGGAACCATTATTCGTTTGTGGGTTTTCCATTGTAAAACCCACATTGTATAAGAACTATACTGCTATCGTTTTCCCCAAGCAAGGATGGGAGGAGTGGTTTGGGAATGAGGGTTATGTAGTTCCCGCGGGGGCATGTTGTCTGACTGGTTCTCCACTTGTGCCCGTTTGACCTGCTGTTCCCCCTACCAACCATCCGCACACAGATTTAGAAATGCAGGCCATCACTGCCAGGGTGATATTTTAAATATCAAGGACCTGACGAAATGTATTAAAAATATGTAAAAGTAACAAAGTATTTCTGGAGATTTTGAGAAGTCCATTTGGGTAAATATTGTCAAAAACAGGATTTTGTTCTGTACATGTTTGGCACTCAACGGCCACTTTAATAAGTACATTTGCTTGTTAAAAAATAACCAAAAAGCGAATCATGTGGCTGCCACTTAATATGTAAAGCTTAGTTTGAAAACCATTGGAATCACGAGGAAACATGCAATCTCACCAAGATGATATCAAAATCTGCTTTTGTCCTCTGTGGTGTAATGGTGAAGGGAATGTGTTCTTGGCACATTTGACCCAGGAATACCAATTGAGCATCGTTAGAATACCACAACGTACCTAAGCATTGTTGCAAACCATGGGCATCGCTTCTTGTCTACCAGCTTTTTAATGGATACTTCCAGCAGGACAACATGCCATGTCACAAAGCATGCAACATCAACAGATGGATCCACAACACATGCATTGACTTAAGTTTGCTCCAATGGCCCACACAATCCCCATATCGCAATAAAATATACGGGGCAAAAATCTGCAGTAAACAAAAGAAATCCGCAAGGACCTGCCTAATGCTATTGAGCCATTCTGCAAAGAAGTCTAGCTGTTCTGGACGGGGTCCTACAATAAGGTGTCATACCCAATACTAGATAGAGTGGCCACTAAGTGAATACACACAGTGAGATTAACAGTGAGTTGAACTTTTAACAATACTGTCAGATTGCGAAGATTATCATGCCTTTTTAATTAGCCATTTGAAAAGACTGGCTCAAATCCTCCAGAAATGTACATCATTGTTACCCGGAAATTATAATAATACTTAGATCTTTTTTTGGGGACATACAGACCTTTAACAAAGAATAGAATAGTAGGAAGAGGCAGATGGAGCTTGCATCTGGGAGAGGCAAACCTTTGGCCGGTGGTAGCAGGGTCTGACATGCTGAGAGAGACTCATTTATTTCATGCTAATGTATTTGGGGCTGGTTCTACAGGAAGACAGCGGGGCAGCGAAGTGGTCAATACCGAAGGTACTTTCTCTAACAATCAGGATTGTGTGTGTCTTTGCATATTGTGTTGTCTGTGTGTCTGACCGGATGGGTGGATAGGTACAGTAGAAGCCTATGTGATGGAACTCTGTAGGCATTGTGTGGCGATACTCTGGCAGGAAGGTACTGTAGGGTTATTGCTGAAAGATTTGCACTCGTTGGTGGTTGGCATGTGTCTTTCAAATCCTGTCTTGTGGTCCTAAATCCTTCCTACAAAAACTGCCATCCAAAAGGTCCTGCTAAATAGCTTATTAAAATGTTGATTTTGCCTCGAGCACTGCACTAAACCATAATTGTTCTTGAGCGTCAAAATGTAAAAATGACACCTTGAGCAAAAAAATCTAATATCTCTTGAAGTGTGAAAATGTTGAAAAATGTGAAAAATAGTTTGCTAAACTAGAGTGAACATACTGACAAAATGTTTTTTCTCCAAAATGATAAAAAATGACAACCTTGTTTTTTGTCAATTTCCATCAATGCTGTGTGAACTGTGTATTCCATCAATGTTAGCACTTTACAGTGTGCTAACAAGTGGGAGGAGTTGACTCTTGTGGCCTATTTCTCAATTGCCTAATCCGTGTCTTCTCTCTCTTCGCCCCACTTTGTCAAAACCAACTGGAGTGCAAGGTCAGAGAGGAGGGACCTCTGGCTTTCCCATTCAGTCGGCATTGAAGAGGAGACGAGGAGAAGAGAATGCAAATTCTGTGAGGTGCAATAAAGTGCAGTGTAGAGGACTAGGGTTTCATTTTGTTCAAATTACGAACAATGAAAGCATTACCGAAATGTGTACATCAGAAAATAAATTAAGTACAAAAGTTGCACACATTAATCAAAAGCATTAAAACAATAAATAAAACAACGAAGGACCACAAAATACAAATGCTATATGAAATGGCAACACGCCTGGTTTGATGCCAAACTAATAGAGAGAAATAGACAGGGCAAAAATAGTAAAAAAAATATGTATTATTGTTTGTTTTCAAGGAGCTTATTGACCAATGGGGAGGCAGAAAGATCAGCGTGCACTGGGATAGCCAGCCCCTTAAGACTCTGCTGTCAGCTCACTAATCCGCACCCCCCCCAAACGCACGTACGGACACACCCCGAGACACATAAGCCACACACACACACACACACGCACACACACACGCTCACACACACACACGCTCACACACACACGCTCGCACACGCTCACATACACACACGCTCACACGCACACACACACACGCGCACACGCACGCACACACACGCGCACACAAACACACATTGAGACTGCCACTCCACTCATTCTGTGAAGTGGCAGCCCAAATTGAGGAGAACCAGGAGGTCTTTGGAAAAGAGACACAAGTCATTGGGACAAGGCAGTCCTGAGGTGTGGTCTAAGGGCTCAGGTCCTCGTGAAGTTTAAACGGAGCAGGACACAAGAAACATTTAGAAAGCGAATTCCTCAGATTTACAAAGAAAAAGGAGAACTTGATCCGACACTCTCAGCACAATAATATAGCTGTGTAAAAAAACTGGGGGCAGAACCGGGAGGTCCAGTGACACTGTGGCCCTGTACCCCCCCCCCCACCAGTACACTGGCTAGAAGCCCAAACTACTCAAACATGTCCCCTCTGAAACATACGGACGTCGCTGCCTCATCGCAAGTACACACACCTGACTGGAAATGCTATCCTCCGGGAGTCACTGGGGGCAGCAGAGGACCAGGCCTGTCTAAGAGGAAGCCAAATGCTGGCCATCTGACACTGTGTTCGCAGGCATGTATTTAGACCGGCATGGTGGAGATATTGCAAACACAGGCCCCCACAGGCGTACACACGCAAGGCCGTACACAAGCACACACACACAACACACACACCTCATTCTAACAGCACAGCAACCTGGTACATAAACACAGTGAATACACAAAACGTAGACTACATGATCAACAGTTCTTTTAGGAATCGTCTGTTTGACTGTATAGAAATGGCACTGAAGGCTGTTTTACACAAGTGTACATGCAACTCTCCGAATCTAAGCACACAGTCTGTGGAGTTTGATGAAGGACAATATAGTACACCCACACAAATTTTCACATGTCAACATCCTCAAAACAATTGAGCAACTAGCCAGAGTCGAGCCAGTTTACTTTATCCTTACCCTACGCACACGCACACGCACACACACACGCACACACACACACACACCAACTCAGATCTGACAGATGGGTGGGTTGAAGGCTAAGAAGATTCAAATGAACTTAGTGTGTGATGTCTGAAGTGTAGATTATAATTTGGAGGAGAACTACACAGTAAGATGTGACAGCTGTAATGTTTTTTTCCTGATTTCCTCATCAAGTGCATACGTACCATTGTGTCACAACGGAACACAGTTGTTCAGACCGAACTCCCTTTAATTAAAATAATGTTCTGTTGTTTTCCTTCTATTCTCTCGCTCCGTTTTGTCCCAGTAGGCAACTCTGCCCCTTCTAAGTTGTATTGTGCCCCCTAGTGGTAGTGAAAACAACAGCAGATTATTTCCACGCACGGAAATGAAATATTTCTCTTTACATCGGGTCAAACAAAATAAAGAACATCAAAAGGTTGCCCTTTTTTAATTGAACAACAACCCTTGCTGATCATAGATGTAGATACACCATGGCCTAACGATAAGACAACTTCCTATCTAGATAAACTGAAGGCTCTGGGAAGATCCCAAAGCTGTCATTTATCCTAGCCATGTCAGCCATCTGTGTTTTATTGAATAGGAATATCGTATTTTATTCCCAGATAGTAAGCTATTTATAATAGTTATTTCCCGAAAGCCCCTCTTAGCGTACTGCTAAAAGAATGGCCTAACCCTTTGGGACACTAAACCATGTATTGTACATTCATCGCAACAGGGAAGGAAGGGCTGTGTGTGTGTGTGTGTGTGTGTGTGTGTGTGTGTGTTCATGTGTACATTACAAAGGAAAAAGTAAGGGAGGGTGAAAGAGCAATACTAGGATTTGTGTTGGTAGTTTGAGATTCCCCAAACCCAGACCAAAAAATACCGTAACTAGTAGTATTTTCACAAAATATAATCCACATGCTGATCCATTGGTGAAATAATTTTCACATACCTTTGACATTTGTTTATCAAAGAGCACAACTGATAATTAATTCAATCCAAATTGTCAGGCCTCCGTTCAGACCCAATAATGTTGGTGCTACAAAGCAACAATTTGTTTCAAATTTAATGGCGGATTAGTAATGCAAGTATGCTAATTAATGTATGAATATTCATAGATACCCACATAAATATTTAAACCATTTTTTTTACAAAAAAATGATTTAACAATATATTATTTAACGTGATATGGACACATCAAAGTTACAAAAGCATAGGCCACTATGAGAAGAGTTAACATTACAAAAGGACCAAAGAGTGTTCTCCAGGTATGGAGAAAGGGTTCTACTGAGGAGAGGGCTAACCATACTGACACATCCCAAGAGATATTTGATATGTACAATCACGGTGGGTAAATATTAAATAACTATAAAACATGCATCTGGGAATATATCTGGGAAGTATTTTTCACAATTACGATTGCTATATAGATTAAAATGTGTGAGTTTTTTTTTGGCAGGTCTCATGAGAATCTGTCAATGTAAAATATAGCCTAACTGAATGTGGGAGTGTGTGGCTGAAAAGTATCCCATCAAACCACGGCCCGGTTATTACTTTTAACATCAGCTCAGAACATTATGTCAATAGCAACAATGTCACATGGCATTTGTACGCCATTTGTTTTGCGCTGTAATCATATGAAAAATTGGCTGTGTGAAAGATATTACGTTCAGTACTTTTCTTTTCCTACAATATTTAGTTTTCGAGTTAAAAAACAAAAACAAAATAAAAAAAGACTCCTATGATAAACACCTCAGATATTTTTTAGCCTTGCTTATGCCCCATCTCTGGCCCAACCACTGTCTTTAATTAATATTGGCTTAGGCCCCATTGCTCCTGTCACACCAGGGAGTTTTCTGAAGGCCCGGCCCAACAAACCCCCTACAACACTGGGGCACAAATCCATTGGTAGCGGCCTCCACCCCCATGGTCCCACTTTCCCCTCCTCCATAGCCAATCCTTTCACCCCCCCCACTTATACCACACTTTCCGATCTTCACCTCCTCCTTTCCCTATCTCTTCTCTCGGCCACTCCTCTTTTACTCTCCTCCGAACAGACCAAAACAAGATTGCGTGTGGAGTGGACAGAGATTAAAAGCCATCTGATCCCAGGTGAGTGACTTGTATAATAGGCTTTTCCCTCATCTGTCAAAGTGCAGAAGTCTTTCTTTCTGGGGCTAATGACAGAACTCGTCCTTGTCCGAGACAGAATACTCTCTCTAGTGTGAGGCAGCTTGATGTGAACAACTCTAGTTCAGTTACTCCACAATCAATATACCAAATACTTGGTGCCATGCGGAGGCATAAGGTTTCCCTGCTACTGAAGTACTCCATATTGCTCTACTAGAGACGCGACCAATCCCAGGGAAAGCACTATAGCGACAGCATGGCAATACTATTACAAAACAGGCATGTGTTTTCTATATAGCTTGTGAAGAACCCCTCGTGGGGTTTAGTGGTGGGAGGAGAGTTGACATCTTTGTTAGGGAGTGTTTTCCTGTTACCGAATGTAATGGAAACTACGGCTCTAACACGAGTATGAGCAACCAAAATGTCAACTTCGTCACCAAAGTTGCCTACAAGTGACAATCATGAAAGTACCAAGAGAAGTAAGCAGCCATGACTACATCGTTCAAGTCGACAACAGGTTTTCTGAGCTGCAACAGAGAAGAGAGACGCTCCCGAATCGCTGGGAACCCCATCTAGAGAACGCATGTGTCAGAAACCTGCCGCAACACAGGCACTGATTACTGTCCTACACTGCTGAAATACGATGTCTGCCAAGAACACAACACACACTTATGGATGCTGTGGGCAGAGTGCTAAACCACAGCAAGGGAGAGCCTGGGGCTTTGAAAGATTTATTCAACCCGTGTAAAACAATTTGAATACCATCGGGAGTGGATTTAGCCTCTCATTTGATAGATTTTTGCTCCTCTAATGGTTTTGGATTTTTTGCCTGGAAGTTTGGCCATTTTCAAAATACAAACAATTAATTAAATGTTGAAAATGAGATTGGAATAATAAGTAACAAATAGTATCCATATATAAACCCTCTGTAGAAAAAGGCCAAATAAAGGGTAAAACATTTTTTGGCCTAAATGATTGGTTTATTGTGGGCAGTCTGCCATGGGTTCTCACAAGGCATTCCTCTGAGGCTAACACTAACTAACGCTAGCTACCGTTAATTAGCTCATTTGCGAGTAAAAACGTGACCCACTGTGCCACAGGTTCCATTTGATTCTCATTTGTATACCCACAAGTGACACATGATATAAGTGTGGAAACTGGAGACTTTGCCAAACTACAAAAAACAAACAGGAGTGAAGTTGATGTGGAAAGCATGAGGATGCCTGGGGATGAGGGGTGTGGAGCTGGGTGTGTGGAGCTGGATGTGTGCAGCTGGGTGTGTGGAGCTGGGTGTGTGGAGCTGGGTGTGTGGAGCTGGGTGTGTGGAGCTGGGTGTGTGGAGCTGGATGTGTGGAGCTGGATGTGTGCAGCTGGGTGTGTGGAGCTGGGTGTGTGGAGCTGGGTGTGTGGAGCTGGGTGTGTGGAGCTAGGTGTGTGGAGCTAGGTGTGTGGAGCTAGGTGTGTGGAGCAGGTACTGTAGCTGGGTGTGTGGAGCTGGGTGTGTGGAGCAGGTACTGTAGCTGGGTGTGTGGAGCTGGGTGTGTGGAGCAGGTACTGTAGCTGGGTGTGTGGAGCTGGGTGCGTGGAGCTGGGTGTGTAGAGCTGTGAGTGTAGAGCTGTGTGTGTGGAACTGGGCGTGTGGAGCTGGGCGTGTGGAGCTGGGCGTGTGGAGCTGGGCGTGTGGAGCTGGGCGTGTGGAGCTGGGCGTGTGGAGCTGGGTGTGTGGAGCTGGGTGTGTGGAGCTGGGTGTGTGCAGCTGGGTGTGTGGAGCTGGGTGTGTGGAGCTGGGTGTGTGGAGCAGGGTGTGTGGAGCAGGGTGTGTGGGGGAGGTACTGTTTAGCTGGGTGTGTGCAGCAGGGTGTGTGCAGCTGGGTGTGTGGAGCTGGGTGTGTGGAGCTGGGTGTGTGGAGCTGGGTGTGTGGAGCTGGGCGTGTGGAGCTGGGCGTGGGGAGCTGGGCGAGTGGAGCTGGGCGTGGGGAGCTGGATGTGTGGAGCTGGGTGTGTGGAGCTGGGCGAGTGGAGCTGGGCGAGTGGAGCTGGGCGTGTGGAGCTGGATGTGTGGAGCTGGGTGTGTGGAGCTGGGTGTGTGGAGCTGGATGTGTGCAGCTGGGTGTGTGCAGCTGGGTGTGTGGAGCTGGGTGTGTGGAGCTGGGTGTGTGGAGGTAGGTGTGTGGAGCTGGGTGTGTGGAGCTGGGTGTGTGGAGCTAGGTGTGTGGAGGTAGGTGTGTGGAGCTAGGTGTGTGGAGCAGGTACTGTAGCTGGGTGTGTGGAGCTGGGTGTGTGGAGCTGGGTGTGTGGAGCTGGGTGTGTGGAGCTGGGTGTGTGGAGCAGGGTGTGTGGAGCAGGGTGTGTGGAGCAGGGTGCTTTTTACTATGTGTACTGCTTTCCTGGTCACAACAAAAGTTCTGAATGTTCAAATTGACCTCTGGCTAAATAAGGAATAATAAAAATGTAATATGAAGGGAATGAGAGCCTGCTGGAGAACAACAGTGAAAAGCAGAGACACGAGCTGGGCCAGGTGCATATTAAAATGTCCGTCACGTTCACTGTATGACTGACAGACCTTGTGAGTCAGAGTGAAGGGCCAGGGATATGCCTTGCATACAGTACAACTACAGGAAGTCATTAAGAAGATTCCACTGGCGATTTCCTGTACTGAGCGTAGACCAGGCGTTGACATAGCTGCTGTGGAAACATCTGCTGATTGACAGGGGTCACATGGGACAGGATGATCCATCACTTTGTTTAAAAGGGAAAGCGGACATGCAATGTTTTCAATCAGTCTCTAGTGACATTGTCAGATAGTAAGGTCAGACGTTCATGAATTATGTTCAGTTCTTTTTCCAACTCTGAGAGATTAACATTAAGGTTAACAGCTAGTGGAGCTTGTGTAAAATTACACAAGCAATATATTCAATAGTTTCCAAATTCAAGTGTCATTATTTAACTCTGTTACTTAAATAGAAGTGTGATTTGTGAAGATATCCAATGAACCCAGAAAAAATAACAGACAAACTTCTAAATGCTCTAAAGGTGTGCTTTTCTCCGTTTTTGATTGATTGAATTCGGACCTAAGTCACCCATTCGGGTCATTCACAAAGCCTGCCCTGTGGTTCCATCATTCCCCTAAAGAGCTTCTGTAGTAAAGAACATCAAAAGACCCTTATCGCAGTCACGTCCTCTCAGAGGAGAACAAGCTAATAAGGTCCGGCTGCAGAGGCTTACGCCAAGCTAGCGTTAGCAAGCCCACGCATTCAACTGAGCTTTTTAAAGGGAAGCGCTCCCGGTCCAGGCCTCTCAACCTCCCTAGGCTCACTTCCTTCCTTCCCCGTAAGTAGAGGAATGCTGTGTCAGGCTTTGTAATACAGTACAGGCTTATGTTGTTGGAAAAGGGGGTTAAAGAGATGCAATGAATGTTCAACATGTCGTTGAGCATGGAGCACAGGGCACAGGCCTAGCCTTAAGCATGCCTCAGAAAAAAGGGAATAAAAAGGTCTGTTTTACTATACTAGGTCAAACTCACACAGGATACAACCTAGGACTGGAGTTTTAACTCCTATTTGTTGTTTCATCTGATCGTTTAAGCGTAGGCCTAAGAACAATATCAAACCAATCTCATTAAGACATTTAAGGCTATTTGTTAGAGAGTTGTCTTAAAGCAACCACTAAAATCTAAATAAAATTTGCATTCCTGAATCCACTGTACAAGTTCACACTAAAAACATGAAACGTGCATACTACCGGTCTTTTGTTTGACACACTGCTCCACCCCCCCGTCCCTCCCTCCATCTCTATCCTCCATCCATGCAGTGGCCAACACAGTGGAACGTGAAGGTCCCTCCTCCTGACGCTGGCTGCATCCTGTATTTTCCAATTATCACCTTTTAAAGGCCAGCTGGGTGCATTCCAAGCCGTCGGGGGGCAATTCCATTTGCATTGCTCGGAGACAAAGTCATGCCCAAGTACTTTCATGCTAAAGTTCATTACAACTAGCCTTGGAGGACTGACGCCTTGCGAGCTAGGCTACATCTAGGCTGTCACAGAGGTGACCTAGACTGGGTTTCATCCAGGTCTAACCATGGTTGGTTTGCTCATAACACATTGTTCAGCGACATTGTTCAAAATTAGGGAACTTTGCGAATACAGAGAGGATTTCCCAAAGGAACAGAACTAGATGGGGGTTTCTGTCCAAATGAAAGGCCTGGTAAGGGGGAAGGAACATCAGCAAGAATGCTGATGGCTCACTACAACATATGCAAAATAATTTAGATGGATATTTTGAATAGTCTCAAATGTAATGCTTCTCTGACAAACTTCCCTATTCTAAGATGATCCACGCTCCTTGAATTGCTTCAAGCTCATTAATTAAATTAATTTCATTATGTTTTGCCTTATTAAGCAATTGCTATTCAGTTGCACACAATAATATTTTACTACTATTTGACGCAAGTCAATATGTTTTGCCCATTGAAATTCTTCCCTCTAGACTCATGGCAGTGGTAGTTTTACCGTTTTCACTGTGCCATTTTGATTTGCACATTAATAACCAGGTGTCTGTAGGGCTCACCTCATCTCTCTCCTGTCTGGCTGTAATGCTCACTAGCGTAAAGCTGTGTTTGATTTCTCCTCTCCCCTGGTTTCGGACTGCATATAGCAGCATTTAACCGGGAATTAATTTGCGTGTTTGGATATGCCCTGCTGGGGTGCGATGCTGCTGGTGCATAATCAAAAAATCTGCAACACTACATACGGGCAGATTGGCCTTGTGGGTATATTTCCAGCGCTGAGCTGTGTTGTAGTTGGGGTGGAGGAGAAACCAAGCGTGGGGGGTGGCAATCGACGGGGGTAAGAAGACGAGGACATGACAACTCGAGGGGCAGAGTAATGACACATGAAGCAGCAGTGTAGTCAAACCCAGAGTGAGTCGAGCATGGGACGGAAGGATACAATGCTTTAACATGTGGTGAAATATATTATGGGAAGTATATAGCCAGTGGATGGAAGCAGGTAGTGCAGGTGGATGTGTGGGCTCAGTGCGTTTCATATATAATATGTTTTTATTATTGAATGCATTTTCTGTGTATGTTTGTGGACAGGCACCATCAGCCAGCCGTCCCTTAACACGTGTGTCTAATGCTCCTACTTAGTGTTTTGGTGAGGGGGATTAGCAATGCGTGTCTCAAGCTTTTTGGGAGGAGAGCATGGAGTGTCACCTATCCCAACAGCTGTGGCCGTGAAGGAGAGACAAAAGCCTGGAAAGGAAGTAGCGCATCGCTGCATACGCCACTAAAAGGCGTGGCGATTCGTCTGTGCCCCGGCCTACGTTGACTTCTTATTGGTCGGGACGTCGCAGTAGTTAATGTAGCAGAGAGGACACAGGTGCCAGTTCATTGACTCAGAGAGTGATGTTTTTAGGGATGAGACTGGTTTAGAAACACTGTATGTGAAGCAATTTCAAGCTGGTTTTTATTTGCTAAACTTTTTATATAAACAAAACATGTTAACTCATGGTGGAAATTTCCAGATACAGACCTTTGGACCAGAAAACAAAAACCTTCAGGAAATAGAGGATCTCAAACTGGACATGTTTTTTACACAACAGCATACTACTGCAAACACAATTACACTGACGGTGAAAAAAGTCAATCGAAATAAATATAAAGGCAAATTCAAACTGTGCAGTTCAAACCCTGAAGGCTAAGTGACTGAAAAGAGGTGTATATGAAATTGTATACCACAAGTGTGAAAGTGGTTTTGGTCCACTTTTTTTGTAATCTTATGACAAGGGAGCCTGTGTCAATCCGAATAGGTCAAAACCAAAGTGACCAAACTGGCCTTTGTGTCAGTTTTTGCCCCGACTTTGCAATCTAACAATAGCATGCCTTCATGTTCTGGTGCTCAACCACTCATTAAAATATACAGGCCAGGACAACACATAGCCTTGCCATGCCCTCTAACGCTGACTGAGTACAAAAAAATGGAAAAGCCAGTGCTTTCCAAAAGGCTCTGTGTGCCACTGTGAATTTTCGAGCCTCTAATGGATTGCTGCCCGACTCAGGATAAACCATAAAGAGACCTTTTGAACAACACAAAATCTCATGCAATCAAACAAACAATCTAAAAAATCAAACAATGCTTTAAAAAAGGACGGATTAGGGGCAAATTCATTAACAGGCTTTGTTTTTGTTCTTGTTATTGTTGATTCTGTAACAAGCCGTAACAAAGGTCCAGTGTAAAACATCTGGATAAAACAACACACACACACACACAATTATGAATGGTATACAAATCTGACAACCATATTTTAATGTAGCACTATTACAGACAATTAAAGCTGTTTGCAGCCAACATAATAATCATGGGATAACCCGTCATATGAACAGAGGCCCAGGTTTTTTTGTTTCAAATCTTTCCTTCAGCAGATCGGATTGGAAACTCAACAATGACTAACAGGTTAATGTGCAGACTTTCGGCAAAAAATAGAAGTAATTTCAATCCAATCAATAATCAAAAGTAAGCAGTTACAAGGCAAAAACACAGTGCTGAACATCACACCCAGTGCCTGATGATGGCTATGGGTCGCAGATTTCACAGTCAATGAATGCAATGTATTCACAAACAATTACTAAAGTATTCACAAACAACTGAATATGACGTCTTTACAGAGACGTTCATTTGTCAAATATGCTTTATAAACTGGGCAATTCTGGTTCTGATTGTCTGAAGGCAGCGGTATATGAAGCTGTATACAACATTTAGGCTCATAACAAAAGAATTACGTTGGTAACCATGTTGTAATAGCAATAAGGACTGTCAAGGGTATCCTATTCATAGCCAAAGTACCACGGCTAAAGCATAAAACATGACGCAAACTACAGAGCTTTCCGATGGGCGAGATATAATGCTGTTCTTTGTTTCTTGTATTCACAGTATCATTTATAGTACCATAGTGTTATTTACAATTGTGTGTCTAATCTATTAGGTGAGAGTCAAGCAATAAAAATGTTGGTACAGCGATTCTTGGCACCCATATCAATGACAAGGCGAGCTATAAAATGGAAAACAAAATATTGCCAGAAAAATAGATAAAACGAACGCAGGGTTGGGTTTCCTGTATTACAGCCTGTTTCTGAAAGAGAAGACTATGAACTAATTCCAAACCAATCAAAATATGTTCATGTTTAGGTTACACCATTGCCTGATGACCTGCTTCCTGACTGGACCATTTATAACCAAAAATCTCCAGAATAACAATAACATTAAGAAAGTGACCTTGTGCGCACATTTGTACAGAACCCATGAGGTGGCAGAAAAACAATTTACTTTCAAAGCTGCTAGATTGAATCTGCAACACAACATATGTGATATTTCCCAACATTGACGAACGAAATAATTGTTCAGTGGTATGTGAAAACATCCTACAAATGTATGAAGTGAGAGTCAATGCATCAAATGTCAACCAAGAATAAAACCAAAAATTGACTACTAGCAATTCAATGTTACTGTATTTTATTTCTGATTCCTACCAACAGAAGTCACTACAAAACGACCAGCACATGGATTCGAACCAATAAAGTTTGTGTGGCAACCTTTTGACTGGTGCCACACGTCACCATCGTTGCTCCCGGTGTGTGTAGGGTCACACATCGCCCAGGCGAGAACAGGCAGTTCCCAATGAATGCTATCCAAACACATACAACAAGGCCTCTATCCCGACATCCACCTCTGACCTATTCAGCTCCTTAGTGACCCCATAATTGCACAGTGATTACGATTGACGTCAGGTAAATACCTCAGAAATCAACTCGTTATCCTTTCTGTGGGTCACATGTAAGTGTTGAAAACCCGTTGGCTTGTAGAGAATAGACAACTTGCCTTTACGCAAGAATGTGGGCTGCCATTGTTGTGAACTGGTCCAAAGCCAAAAGATGTAAACATTACCACACCCCCTCAAAGAGAGAAATCCAAATGTTTTATGGTCTATGTGGAGCGAGAATCAGTGGTTGTGCTTCAGCCACTGTTGGCCCTGGGTTAAATCACTAGTAGAAATTGGATTAGGTGGGTTGGAATGCAGAGGGTAATTACTCATTCAGACGACGGAGGGCCCGGGGTGAAAGAGCTCTGTTAAAGAGGACCTTTTCTTTTTTTTATATAGCCGGGAGCTTTGATAACTGCTCTGGGTCGGATTTAAAACCAGCACCCTATGAGTAAAGACATCCGTGGGTCCTCCCACGCCTTTAACTGGGACAGAGAGCAGCCCTCCTGGGTGGCAGTTAATAAATGACGTGGGAATGACTAATGATGCCCGGACTAGATCCGACCAGATCTGGCCTCTTGCCAGACTTGTCACATTTTATACCAAACGATTGGAAATTTGTCTTATTCTCTAGTTTCCTTTTAGTGGAGACGTATCATGTTATTCAATTCCTTCACTAGGAAACCATTTGCAGCGTGTATATTACCTTCTCCAGTCATAAAAGAGCAGCAGCTACAGCAGCTACAAATTCTCTACACAGCAGCTACAAATTCTCTGCAATTTCTCCTCCGCTTCTGGCTCTGCAGACTGGTAGTGACAGTTGTTTCCAGTTGCTGAGGGAAAAGGGCCATCATAAAGCCTGACTGGAGGAAACAGGATAAGCGCTTGAGCCAAGGCAGTAAAAAGCTCTCTGGGAAACTTGAAAGCCACACAAATGAAGTCTGCCGTCTACCATCTGGAAACAATAAACAAACAAAACCAAGCAACCAAACAAACACGTGAGACAGTGTGAAAGAGAGAGTGGTCAGGGAGAGGAAAGACCTTGAGTAAACGTTTTGAAATGGAACTGACAGCTTTTTAGCAACATGAAATTAATACAAAAAATGATTCAGGCTTCACAGACCACTGTGCTATAAGTCAGAACTACAGCAAGCCTACATAAAACCAGGCCATTGGCCAAACAAGCCTTCATTGACTGTGAACTACACAGTGTGTTTATAGGCAGTAGCAAAAGCGTATGTCTAGATCAGAAAGACTTGGCAACAACAACAAAATACACCCAAATGTTCTTGCCCATAGGTAAATATCCACAGGAGTCCTCGAACATGTGGAAGTACCAGTCTGAATCTCAACCAAAATTTGCAAACCTCTCTCTCTCTCTGAAAATTGCACAGTATTCTTACCAGCTTCAAAAAGTTGGATCCCATCAGTAAAAAGAGTTTTTCCCAACCAACCTGATATACGTAAAAATTAAGACCTGTCAAAAAATTGTGCCGAAGACAAATACTGTACAAAAACATGAAATACAGGCTGCAGTAGAGGAAGTGCAAAGTTGACAGACAGCTAAATTGAATAGGGTTTGTCTACGGTCCCTCATTAGATTTGAACACAACTCGCTCCAGCTTGTTAATGGTCTTTTGTTGTTGAAGAGCGTGACTGGGTGAGAGAGGTCCTAACTGTTTATTGTTGTTTGATGAGGACGGGTACATTTCCAATTGCAATACGTTTGTGTGGCATCTACATATTTGCATTATAACCATCAGAGATAATCTAATTCTGCACTACTGCGTGTAAACAAGATAGACAAGATAGCGTGGGGCAAATTGCTTATTTGCCTAAAGGCCTGAAACAGCTCTGATTGGCAGTGCGCAAAAAACTGTGTAGACTGACATCTTAAAAAATATATATATAGATGTTGACTGCAGTTTGTATGCGCTTCAAATGTTCCACTCAACCTGATAATAAAATGCCTACTATGTTATATGTTGTAATGGTTTGAAATAATGTGTCAAAAGGGTATTTCTTGAACTGTATTTAAATATGTTTTTAAAATGCTGTCAGTCCCACTTTCACATAACAAGAAGGCACAAATCTCATTATCTCAGACATTTAATAAAAATCGATTATCAAAAGAATGATGTGATGCTGTCTCATTACCTCAGAGATGAAAAAGAACTATTCTGATCTAGTACAAACAGCAAGGACATGTACTGCACCTACCTAAAACTCTTCATAGTTATCTTAGATAAATCAAAAAAATCTAGGGCCCAGTTGCTCTGCTCGGATTTCTGAAATTCATTCATCACAGGACTTGATTTCTGAAATTCATTCATCACTCAATCACTTGTTTACAACACCAACTCTGAAAAAGTATGGAAAATGCGCAAAACAAATGTAATTTAAAATTTCAATTCACTTTGTACTATATTCAAAACGGATTTTTTTATATACAGATTTCAAATTTTATGACTGCAACACACACATGACAGTTCTTAAAACAGTGACGTCTGAGGGATTGAAAGCAAATCATGAATTATTAAAAAACAACAGGCTAACCTGAAATCTGATATACTTTAGCCCATCAGCTCCCGTTTGGCCCACTTGACTGTGTTTCAATGGGGATTTTCTTTCTTTTAAACTTTTAACCATTTTCAGTATGGAGGAAAAGATGATAAACTGAAAAGGCCATTAAGGGTGTGTTGAAATGCCATTAAGTGTTGTGTTGTGTTTTGTACTCTATACTATATAGGGCAAGGCATACCAATTAATGGGTTAGCACTGCAGTTAACTAATGAGAAAGAAACGGCTATTGATCTCTTGCCTCAGAAACAGTTGGCCCTGCGCGCCACAGAGAAAGGTGGGGTCTGCCAAATGATAGAGGTCACATGATTGTTTTTACATTCCCAATGACCAGAATAATGTACATACAGCATGATATGCTGTACAGGACCCCCCTCAGGTCTCCAGGTGGGACTTCCTGGGCCTTCGGGAGGGCTGGTTATCGTCACTAATGTCTATTGTAGTCCCTACTCTAGTTCCTGTGTTCCTGATGACATCTCTCGTCACCTGTTGCGTGATCCCAACGATAATTGCCATGGCGACTCGGATATTCCATGGAAATGGTCACAAAAGAGATTGGATTGGATCACACCTCTGACACCAGAATCAGCGTTTTGTTCCAGTCGTCTGATTAGATTTACCTGTCATAACCAAGGTTCTTTCATCCTTGTTTCACGTTTACCATGCTTGACCTATGATCTCAATACAGAATATCCAATGTAAAGTAGTATATGAGGGAGATTGAGGCATTCAAATATGGTACAGACATTGTAATGATCATCAGGAGGCAATATTTGGAGGAAAATGTGATTATAATAATAAAAGACTATTACAATGTGTGTTGAAAGGCCATTAAAACCTGAAAAGAAGCAGGCCAAAATTAAAATGTACACCTAAATGACTCCTCCCTGAACCATCTGAACACTTATACTGAATACTTGGTCTCATTTGAGAGAAAATTTGAAATTGGAAATGCTTCATTAATTTTGGAAACGATAACACAGCAGAAAGAACATTTCTAATATGATCAACTAGATGTCAGCAAAGTGTTGCAAAAGATTTAGGACTTTTGCATAAAATTCCAGCAAGAATTTGCCAAATGAAGTAGAGGACACCAAGATTGTCTACAAAATCGACCCAAAAGGGGAAACTTGGGATAAATCATTATTTTTCAAGTATATAACCTCATAGAAAACATTCAATAATGCAAGGTTAATTACATAATAAGGTTTACACATTCCCAACCCCCTGATGCATGATTGATCATTAGCTTCACATAAAAGATAATAACAAGACCAGCAACAGAATCCAATCCAATGCTCCGCATCACACAATTATATACAATAAAGAACAAGTAAGCAGCCAACACTGATCTAACATAAATACAAACACCACAAACAACACATAGTTAAGTACACACAGAACTGTAAGTTGTGACACCACAATTTGTGTACCAATGAGGTACCAATGTGACAAATGTATGCCGCAGTGGCGTGTCCGTGTGTGATCATATTATCAATATGCAAACATTTGAACAGCTGCATTTTCAATGCTTAATCAATGTTATTTTAAACGGCAATGCTAGCGACAGTAATTGTCGTGACGTAAAACTACAAAGATCCAACTTTGTGTACTTGATTTCCAAAGTTCATTTTCGACCACAAGTAGCATTTTTATTATTATTTTGTATATACTTTTGTATAAAATAGTGAAATTGCCGTCTTTCGACACACGCCCAACGCACATTAGGTCAGCCAGCAGTGCACAAAAAATTCCTAATGTGCTTGGCGGCTATTGCAAATTCTTGTAACGCAGATACACTGTTCACACTTCAAAACAAAGGCCTAACGCTTAGAAATCAACAAAACTGGCACTCACTTGAGGTGACAAATATGAGGGCGTAGGCACTCTATGTGAACCCTAGTGGCCACTATGGGAGACATCAAGTTACGGCTTGTGTGATATACTGTATACCTAATTACTTTTATTTCCAGTACTGTTTACTACCGGAAATAACAGTTACAGTTACCTTGGCCCATTCAAGACATTATTCAACCTGCAGCTTACTTAGCCCCTGACAAATAAACGTCTTCTACGTACAAAAATACAACATAAAAAAAGCTGTAAAATATCCCACCTAGAACCAGACACAAACTCTCTCTCTCCATCAATTTGTTTACAAGGAGACTAGATATATAAGCCTATGCTTATCATTTAATTTAGGCACAACAACCCAACAAAAAAAATCATTATCAAATATAATGCAGGAAAAATTATTAGAATTATTTAGCTGGTGTTTTCATGTGAAATAATTAGCCTGCATTTGCAGACTAGCACTGAGTGTTGCTGTATGCAGGGCAACTAGCTTGTTTGGTAGCAAGTGCTATTTGTAGCTAGTTTAGTCAAATGTTCATAACATAAATGACTTTTTAGCAATGAATAGTGTAATTAATACGGAGAAAACTAACTTAAAAAATAGCTGATGAATGACAACAGTGTTGGCTATCAATAATGCAAACTTTCAATCCTCTACATCTGACTTAATCGGCCGTGAACCATGCTTTATTTTTAATTGTATAATATCAGTCACTTTGTTACAAAAATCTTTGACTAGCTATGTGTATGAGACATGTATTTAGACAATGGATATGAACATCTAATCAATCAATATCATCCTACTGTGTACATAAGCTTCAGCACTTATTTACTACTCACCAGCATCCAACACAAGACTGATGAACAGTCTTAATCTAACCTTTGGCTTTTCTATAGGTCTGTGGCAGTGAATTATTTTGATTATATAATATTTGGATCAATTTATTTATTTCTGTTTATATCTTTGTTGGGCTGGCAGATGCATCCCTGTGGCAGCGCCACAGACTTTTGTTATGTTGGACCAAGGATATAAACTGCTGGTCACACAAGAAATCTAGCTACATTTAACTGTGGGTCAGACAGACATTTATATAATTTGACAGTGCTGTTAAACAGCTTTCAAAATCCCAGAGCATGATATCATGGCTGTAGAAGCTTTTGATAGGCTAACTGACATGACTTGAGGTGATTGGAGGTGTACATGTTGATTGTGGGATGTGCCTCTTTGCTTGACATCATGGGGAAATCAAAATAAACCAGCCATGGTCGCAGAAAAAGGACTGTAAACCGCAAAAGGTTGGGGTTCATCCGTGGGAGCAATAATGAAACACCTGAAGGTACCAAGTTTACATGTACAAACAAAAGTATGCACGTATAAATCACTCAGCCGTCATACCGCTCAGGAAGGAGACATTCTGTCTCCTAGCAATGAACGTTCTTGGGTGCGAAAAAAGTGCAAATCAATCCCAGAAAAATAGCAAATGACCTTGTAAAGATGCTGGAGGAAACCGGTACTAAAGTATCGATATCCAGAGTAAAACGAGTCCTATATCAGCATAACCTACAAGGCCGCTCAGCAAGGATGAAGCCACTGCTTCAAAACCACAAATAAAAAGACACAGACTACGGTTGGGAACTGCACATAGGAACAAAGACCATACTTATTGGGGACATGTCCTATGTCCTCATAAAAAAAAAATCGAAATGTTTGGCCATAATGATCATTGTTATGTTTGAAAGAAAAATAGGAATGCTTGCAAGCCGAAGTACATCCTCCCAACCGTAAAGCATGGGGGGTGTTACAATCATGTTGTGGGGGTGCACCGCTGCAGGAGGAACTAGCGCACTTCATAAAATAGATAACATTAAGTGGAAGGAAAATGCTGTGGATATTATGTGCACGTATCGAAGCAACATCTCAAGACATCCGTCAGGAAGTTATATATCTTGGTCGCAAATGAGTTTTCCAAACAGACAATGATCCCAAGCACACTTCCAAAGTTTTCAAAAACGGCACAACAAAGTTAAGGTATTGGAGTGACAAACACAAAACCATAACCTCAATCCAATAGAAAATGTGTGGGTCAAACTGAAGAGAGTTTAAATGTATTTGGCTAAGGTGTACGTCTGACGTTAACTGTATCTTTGCCAATTTCGGTCGAATATATTAAGTAACTAAAATGTAACTATGCTGCAACCAAATTAAACCTGATCGCAATATTTATGATACTACAAATTTAAATAATAGGGAATGGCATGAATAGTGCACTTAATTACTGCTGTATATTCCGTCAACAATGTCAGTCTAATATTGTTTTTGTCATTATATCATACAATATCAAGCCTAAACTGGTAATAAAGTATATTTTTCATATTACGATAGTCTGTTGGCATTTGTATACAGAGCAGCTCAAATTATGTCACATATAGGGCTTGCATCATTAGATTAAAAGATAAACAAAGCCACACCCCTGTCATAATCTGTGTTTATGTCATTGTGTCTATGTGTGTGTGTGTGTGTCTCTGTGTGTGTGTGTGTGTGTGTCTGTGTGTGTCTGTGTGTGTGTATACCATTCATATTGAAATTAAATAGAATGAAAGTCTGATGTATGTTTTGTAAAGCTCTTTTAAATAATATTTTCAATCGTTGTAAATATTGTGTGGTGAAAATCCCTTTCCGACTACTCGGCCTCAACGTATGACGAGTTTAAAAATCAACAGGTTGAGTGCGTGTTAAAAGTGATTGAAATCTAAAACCTGAAACTGGCAACACATTATGTCATGCCTTATGTCACTATTTTATACAAAAATAATACAAAAAGTTGCTACCAGAAATCAAAAATCAATTGCAGAAATCAAGTAAACAAAGTTGGAATATATTTTTGGAAGATATCCACGACTTTGAAAAAGATTGCCTACCTTTGTCACTGTAAGTCACAACCATTTTTGTCGCTAGCATTCCAGCATCGTGTCCTCTGACCATAATATGTTGGCATAATGATCATATGATCCATTTTTTCTCACATGACAATGTTGTTATTGATATAGATAGACACTATGAATTGATATAAATAATTGATATATTTAGTTGATAGAGATGATATGGATAGATGGACAGATTACTTAAGTATTTTAGCCGTTGGACCAGGGGAGGAGTAATCCTCGTCGTAGTGAAATCTATCAATGTACTGTATTATGCCTTGAACTCTTTATGTCTAGTGTCTCTGCCCACTCATCATCCATTGTGATGTCACCAGCTGGCTGTGGTAGAAGTCGACAAAGCTAAGTGTCTTGATTTTGTCACTCACACATGGTGTCCAAAGCTTGACAAATGTTTGTCTGGTTGATACTAGCTCAGACACAAACATACACAGACCCACACACACTCCACTGCAGTATCTATGTGTCACATTGGTACCTAACAAAAATGGTGGTGTCATTACTTAACTTTGTGTTGTTTGTGGTGTTTGTATTCATGTTAGATCAGTGTTAGTTGTGTGATGCTGAGCATTGGATCTGCAATCGTGTAGCTGCTCCTGTTTGTACCTTTTATGGAAAGCTAATGATCAATCATGCATGAGTGTTGAAAGATGGATGTGTACAATGAGTCCTTAAACGGTGCATAAGTAAAGTTGTCCTAATTAGCATTGTCACTGCAAAACCAAGGTTTGAATCATGCTCTCTGACTTGCCCAGGCATCCAGTGTAAAAGGCTTGGGCTCCTGTGACCACAAAAATATAAGTCTGCTGTGTGTTTCTTCTGGTGCATTAGGATTTCAGTCTTGACTTTCTGGCTGAAGTAAGCAGTATATGGCATCATTGGTTCTTTAGAAACCACATCTTAACATGAACTGTCCCTAGTACGCTGGAAGTTAATTACTAAATTGGGGAGGAAAATGGAGTAAAAGTATTACTCTATTAATATATGTTACTGAACATGCCTGAGTTACAATGGAAGATTTCTGCAGTACAGGCCTGAAAGAGCATCACCAAGAAGATACACAAATCTGGGTCAATAGGTCAACGGTAGTTATTGCATCCTGATTAAAAGACAAAAACCTAACTAATCCTCCCAATAATATTTGTGAACAAATACAGAGGGAATATGAATGACAGGAATTGTCATGTGGTTGAAAACAATATGTACACAAACCCTTAAGCTAAATAAAAGCAGAAAATCTAGTATACCTCCACTGAAAATGAACTAATCTAGTATACCTCCACTGAAAATGAACTAATCTAGTATACCTCCACTGAAAATGAACTAATCGAGTATACCTCCACTGAAAATGAACTAATCTAGTATACCTCCACTGAAAATGAACTCATCTAGTATACCTCCACTGAAAATGAAACTAATCTAGTATACCTCCACTGAAAATGAACTAATCTAGTATACCTCCACTGAAAATGAACTAATCTAGTATACCTCCACTGAAAATGAACTAATCTAGTATACCTCCACTGAAAATGAACTAATCTAGTATACCTCCACTGAAAATGAACTCACTTCAAATCCAAGACGTTTAGGGTATAAAGCCTAAAGAATGCAGAAACAAAACGCTTACTACCCAAAAAAGCTCTCGAAAGAAATTGCTTTTCCTGTTTTCGTTTTTTCTGAGGAATCACCCTGTAAGTGTAACCCCATTCAAGAATCCCTAACCAAGACCACCCCCCAACCAAACACACACACACACACACATGCACACACACACACGCACGCACACACACACACACACACGCACACACACCTCACTGACCACCCCCATCCTCAGGGTCCCATTCACCCATTTACATTCTGTTTCACCATGGGAAATCTGTTCCCATTATTACCAGGCCTCTTATTGCTTATGTTCTTTTAATATTTCATTTACATCTGGCCATTAAAACAACGAGGATTGCACACCCATGCATGCTAAGAACCTCATTTTCATATTCCTGTCCTGTGACCAGTATTTGTTGTAATTATACAAGATAAGCCTACAATATTGGCAATTCATGAGCTTCAAAACACAACGACGGAGAACATATAATTATATAGTCTACATTTTGAATATAATAAGGCCCATTTTTTATATGAAATGAAAATGGTTCACAAGGATAATATGAGCATTAAAATATTTGCCCTACAGCCAAACAGTGTGTGCATCTAAGAATTTGCACGGGTATAATTTAAGCCCAAAATAATATATTTGGTGTTTTACTTTGACACTGTGAACAAACGTCAGAGATTCAGCGGCGTTCTTAAAAAACCTGTCCAAAGCCATCTCTATTTCCCTGAAAAATACAAACAACATCTATACATCCATCTACTCGGTTAACAGTTTTAAAAAATTAAAAAGAAAATTTCTCACTCAGATAAACAGCTTTTTGAGGTGCAATGCTTTGCCGAAGCTTTCTGACAGTCAAAGCAAAACAAACACCAATATTAACTCAAAAATTGAAAGATTGTTTTGAATTAAGTTAGTAGAGAGATATTCAGAGATAGCATCTAAG